>PVKB01000159.1:0-600000 GCA_004027205.1 Ctenodactylus gundi | reverse complement strand
CTTGGCCTGTTGAGAATCAATAGTTTTCTGCTATTTAGTTGGACACAGGATATTAAGGCACTTCTTAAATGTATTATCAACAGTAATACAGTGTCCCCTTTAATTGAGTCCTCTAATTGGTTCCTAGGCAGCTTGCACAGACAACTCCATTAGTAGTACAGATCACGTTTCTAATGTTAAGAGTGGAATGGTTATATGATTTGATTACTTGCTTTGGAATATCAGTAGCTTGTATATTTAAAGTTTTAATGTTGATACTGATCTCAATTCTACTATTAAAGAGGGTATAGAAGCCATAGCCTATTAAGGGGTGACATCTTTTGGGGTTTGGCTTAGCCTAGGTAAACAATACAGCCATCTATTTTATTATTGACAGTGATGTAGTATTGGCTTTAATGGAAATAAGTCAATGTTAGGTTTATTTAGATAGACCATTGTGTAGACTGTGCCTTTAATGTTAAAGGTAGAAGAATTGTAGTATCAAACTTTTTCTTAAGTTTTGTCACTAATTTGTTGGTCTTAGATAATAACATTATTGTAGATTTACAATCATGTTGTTAGTGGTGGCATAGAAGTTGATCTTGTTTTCCAACTATACCAAAAATAATTAGCTTATCCTTGGACCACATACAGCTGTAACACACTTCTCCCTCACTGAGAAGTGTATCAAAACAGGTAATCAGTAGAATGTTAGTAAATCAAAAGACTCTCAAAATTAATAGCTGAGTAATCTAAAAACAGACACAAATATTAAAATCTAAACTAACTTAAGGAAATTCCAAGGAAAGACATAATTTAAAGGAAGAAATCCCCATAGCAGGCACTATCTGATCCATAATAGACAGCAACAGAACTATGAAAAAATGGGGCAGTAAGACAGCTACAAAAATCACCTAACTTTTCAAAAGCCGATAGATATCATGGGCCCTGAAGCAGTGGAACCTATAGGAAGGGAAGTAAAAAAACAAGCAGACCTAGTGACCAATCGGCTCAAACAAGGCACACTTAAACAAATGAAAGAGATGTTTAATGAGTTCAAAGAGGATCTAACCAAACAATAGTCTTAATTGACAAAAATGTAATGAACATATAGAAGACACAAACAAAAAAATAAACAAGGCAATTTGAGATATGAAGTAACATTTCAGTAGAGAAGTGGAAAGATTTAAAAGAATTCCAAGCTGAATACTAGGATATGAAAAACTCAACTGAAAACATTGGAAGTCAGTTCAGGCATTATGAGGACAGAGTAACAGACTTGACTGACTGAGCCACATGATCAGTGTAGCTGAAAAACAGCAAGGCAAGAAGGAGACTGGACGCAACAGATGATAGTTGACTAGAAGAGAAACGACCTCAGAATTATGAGAGTGCTAGGGAAAAAAGCACAAAAGATATGGAGAATGTAGTCAATGAAATTATAGCAAAACATTTTTCGAATCTGGGAAAATGAAATTAACATTGAGGTGCTACAGGCATACAGAACCCCAACTAACCTTGGGCAATCACACCATAATCAAAATCTAGACAACACAAAGAGAGACTATCAAAAGCTACGTAAGAAAAACAGCAACTTACAAGGACAAACGCATCAGAACAACTGCAGATATCTCAACACAAACCTCAAAGGCCAGAAGAGTATGAAGCAAAATCATTCAAGCTCTAAAAGAGAGAAAATGCCAATCCTGACTGTTATTCATAGCAAAATTGTTCTTCAAAATTTAAGGAGAAGTAAATTTTTTCCATGATAAAGAAAACCTAAAGAAATCTGTGCTCATCAGACTAGCAAGGCAGAAAATATTTAAAGAAATTATTACACATAGACAGGGAGACTAACAGCACAAAAGAACCCAGAGAAAAAGAAATAATAAAAAAGCAGAATGACCTAACTCCAGTGAAGAACAAGTAACAGTGAAGCAACAGGATGATGACAGGATATAACAATCATTCCACCCTAATAATAGTCAATGTTAAGGGTCTAAACTCTCCTATGAAAAGACACAGACTGGCAGATTGAATCAAAAAACAAAACACTTTACCCATAAGGAAATACACAGACTGAAGATAAATGGATGGGAATTAATACTTCATACAACTGTACCCAGCAAATAAACAGATCTCAAGACAAAACAGATCAGAAAAGATAAAGAAGGACATTATATAGTCGTTAAGGGAAGAGTCCAACAGGAAGGAGTTATCAATTATCAATATATACACACCCAACACTGGGGCACCCAATTTTGTAAAACAAAATTACTGGATATGAAAGGACAAATAAGTTCAAAAACAGCTGTTGTAGGGAACTTTAATACTCTGTTATCACAAATAGACAGATCAACTAGACAAAATTTAAAGAACTTGGGAGTTAAACTACACCATGTAACAAATGGACTTAAGTGATTTTACACAATATTCTATCTAACATCAACAGAATACACTCTTTTTCTCAGCAGCACACAGGACTTTTCCCAAAATTGACCATATCCTAGGCTATAAAGCAAGCTTAAATATGTACAAAGAAATTGAAATAATTTCTTATATACTTTCAGATCATAGTGGAATAAAAGTAGAAATCCATAGTAAATGAAGCTAAAGAAAATATACAAATATATCGGGATAAAATAATTTATATTGAACAAACAACAAGTAACAGAAGAAACCAGAGAAGAAATTAAAATCTTTCTAGGGTCAAATGACAATGAAAGCACATTACACCAGAATCTATGAGACACAATGAAAGCAGTACTAAAAGGGAGATTTATAGCTATGAATGCACATATTAAAAATCATAATACTCTCCCAAATAAACAATTTAATAATATACATTAAGGTCCTAAAGAAATAAGAACAATATAAATCCAAAAGTAGTAGGAAAAAAATTATAAGAATTAGGGCAAAAATAATGAACTTGAAACTAAAAAAAAATACAAAAGATCAATAAATCAAAGAATTGGTTCTTCAAAAGAATGAATAAGATTGATGTTCCTATAGCCAAACAAACCAAAAGACAGGAAGAAAAAAAAACCATATCACAATGGCTGTGCTGAAATCCAGAAAATCATAAGGAACTATTTTGATATTTTATAATCCAACAAATTGGAAACCCTGGAACAAATGAATAAATTCCTAGGCACACATAAAATACCAAAATTGAACCAAGAAGATACTAAAGCCCTGAATAAACCAATAACAAGTATTGAAATTGAGGCAGTAATAAAGACTCTGCCTACAAAGAAAAGTCCAGGACCTAATGGATTCACTGCAGAATTTTTTCAGTACATCAGGGAAGAGGTAACACCAATACTTCCCAAAATGTTTCACAGAATTGAAAAAGAAAGAACATTGCCAAACTCCTTTTCTGGAAGCTAGTACTACCTCAATATCAAACTCAGACAAAGACTTAACTAGAAAATAAAACCATGATTTAATTTCCTTCATGAACATAGATGCAAAAATCTTCAGTAAGTTACTTGTGAACACAATTCAACAAAACATTAAAATACACCATGATCAAGTTGGCTTCATCCCATGGACGCAAGGATGGCTCAATATATGTAAATCAATTAATACAACATGCCAGATAAACAAAAATCACGTGATCATCCCAATAGATGCAGAAGATATAAAATCTTTGACAAGATCCAAAATCCATTCATGATTTAAAAAAAAAAAACCTGATGGAGATAGGTATAGAAGAACCTTACTTCAAGCTGATAGAAGTCATTTAAGCCAAACCTACTGCCAATACTATACTAAATGGCGAAAAATTGAAAGTATTTCCCCTTAAGTCAGGAGAAAGACAAGCCTGTCCACACTCACCATCCCAATTCAATATAGTACTCAAAACCCTAGCCACAGAAATCAGGCAAGGAATGAAATAAAGGCAATAATATGAGACCATTATGCTTAATACTAAATGAATCAGACCCAGAAAATTAAGCATCATGTAGTTTCTCTAATATGACAAACCCAGAGTATAAATAAGTAGTACAGCCAAATGAGTGAGACATGGACATGCAGGGAGACAGATTTGTGGAGAGGAAGAGGGGATGAGGAAGGGTGGTTCAGAGGAGGCGAAGTGAAAGTGAAGTTGATGTGGTATGTATGTGCGCAAACTTCTCAAGTTGAACTATCATGTCTTGGAAATTCATAATAAAAAATGAAATGAAAAAGAAAAAATAGAATGTGAGTGTGGTGATGCATGACTATAATCCTAGCACTCTGGGAGGCTGAGGAAGTATTGGCAAATTCAAGTCCAGCATGGGCAATTTAGCAACTTAGCAAGACTCTGTCTTAAATAAATAATGAAAAGCAGACTGGGGATGTATTCACTGTCATGGCCCTGAGTTTAATACTTAGTACCACAAAAATGTTATATTAGGCCCACATAATTGATAAACACTGACAAATTCAGTAAATTGACTGCACTATTAAAAAAGTAGAGATGAAATTATACAAACAATTGTATAATCTGCTGCAATATAAATAGGTATAAAATTTAAAATGTTTGAGAAATGAAAATACCTTTCCTTACTCAAGGGAATAGACTAATGAGGGCAGCCAATTACTTTATTATATACTTTGGGAGAAGGATAAACAAAAATATAATACAATTTTGCTAATTTATTTCTGGGAATGGATATTATTTATTTTGTCTTTAGTAATAGAAAATCTACACACTTAGCAAGAACATAAGCATGTGTCTCCTGTCTGTAGTGAACACTGAGGATGACTTTATTACAACATTATACAGCTGAAATTATATACTATCAAGTATATGTTTTATTATAAAGAGGGTTAAAGTCAATATAATAATAGCCAATTTAAAAAGGTATGAATATTTGTTTAGAAATGAAAAGTAACTTTAAAATTGGAATAATTTGGATTTGTATTCTGCTATCTGTAGGAAAACCACAGGTTGTAATGATTGGTTACATGTTGCATACCCTTTTAGAAACACCAAGCCTTGCTATTTTTTTTTTTTTCTGAATACTGATAGTTACACAGGTATCTTCCAATTTAACTGTAGTCAGATAACTGCTGAATGGACATTGACTTGTTTCCTCACCTCAGGAAATTGGCATTTTATGACAGTCAAATTAAAGAGTTTAAGTCCTGGAAGGTGTAGCTATCTTTAGAAACAAAGTCAATATTATTCAGTAAAGACAAATTAACTAATACAAATTTCAACTTGCAGATCATAGCTGCTCTGGCTTCTTTGACTTATTTAAGCATTGAGTTGACATAAAGAAGATTTCCTTTTATGTTAACAGTAGCTCTAAGGAAGATTTTTCCAGGGACACCAGGTCAGTGCTGGAGGAAGTGAGAGCAGCCAGGGCTTCTCGACACTGCCTAACCATGCACACTCTTGGGTCTGGTTTGATGCCACAGAACCGGAATATTAAAAACACAAAAGGCATCGAATTGATATTTCTGGGTATAGTTAGGCATTCATATTCAAATATTTTTAAATATAAAAAGTATTCTAAAATATGCTTAACTATTTTTGTATTAAATACATTACAATTTCCTTCTAGTACTGTAAACATCAAAATAAGCCAATAAAAATAAACCAGTATTAGTATTGAAAGATTTAGAAGAGAAAATATCAGAGAAAAACAAAATCAGAAAGTAAGGTTAACATACAATAAACATAATATTAGTAACTCATGCAATAAATCTACCTTCATTCGGGCAAATGCCTTTCCTTGGAAAATATAAAGATTTATATACAATTCACATGTTCCTCTTAGTGTCTTTCTAGTGGATCTTAGTATGAAGAGTCTCATATACCATCTCTATTTATTTCATGAACAAGAATGCTGAATAAAAGCATTATGGATTCTTTAAAGTTATACATATTAAATAGCTACGCATTTTGTATCTCAATACTATGTCAAAAATGGCCTATAAACATGAAATATTGCATGTCATCGTCAGGTAAAAGTGCTGGGTATAAAAGGACTTAGAAAATCACAGGCAGGTAAACAAGTAGAATTTCCCTGGTGAACCAGGGAAGAGAGGTGGTCCATTTGGACTGAAATCATTCTATTGCTGGGTGACCTAAATTAACTGCCCAGAACACAAGTGTGTAATAAAACATGACAGACAATGTGCCAGGGGATACACGGGAAAGCAGCCTTGAGTCAGCTCCCAGATGGGGAAGCAGAAAGTGCTGGGTTCGTCCTCAGGACCTGAGCAAACTGAGCCTCTGGGGCAGTTTTAGGTCTTCAACTCATTTTCAGGAGTCATTTTACTGAACAGAGCTCTCCACTGCACGTGTACTCTGAGACATGACGCTAAACCTGTCCCCGTGGTTCCACAATGCTAAAAAACCTTGCAGTGTTTTACATTTGAAAGCATTGCCATGTTTTCTTTTAACCCCTTTCCTCATTCGTGGCAAATAAAAAAGCACAAAAAAACCTGAAAAAAAACCAAACTCTAGAAAAAAAGTTTTTAAAAACCCAATTAATAAAGTACATAAATATAAATTATATTAAAAAGCTTAATAACATGACATTAAGCTTACCGCTGTTCTTTTTAGGTTGGATCCCATTTCCCTTCATTTAAGGAATATGGCATTTGGAAGGTGAACACAATGTTTGACATTATAATTAAAACACGATGATTTCAGCACCTAAGAAAATATAACCTTCTTTTCTTCCTACCTCTGTTGGAGAATTATTGAATATAAGAGGAAATATTATTTGACTGAAACTAAAAGCAACTTATTTTCTTAGAAAGGCTGAGTCAAGAGGTGAGGTGGCTGGTTGCTTCTCAGAAGAAAACAAACATCAAACAAATTCCACCATCTATGTGGTGTCTCAGAGAAAAAAAAGACTGAAAATGATTATTCATACATTTCCTAGAAAATTCGTAAAATCACAATGTGTTCTAAGTGACAGGGCCTCTTTAAAAAAAAAAAATCAAAAGTTGAGACCTAAGAAGTACAACACTGTATATTTCCTTGGCAGTGATTGGTGGGGACAGGCAGACTCACCAGGAAGCTGTAGAAGAACTCGTGGACAAAGAGGCCCAGCGTGCAAACCAGGACGTATGCCACGTGGTAGAGAAAGGCCATGTCCAGAATGACGGCCCGGTACCCTCGCGTGAACGTGCCGCGGTTGCCCACAAAACTCACCAGAAACACAATCTTATTACACAGCTAAAGAGAGGAAGAAGAAATCAGTTTTTACTTTCTCATTTAACCTTAAACTCATGTACACAGCAGGACATTGGTAAAAACTGCTAGTAACGAAACCCAGTGTTTCTATTTTTTATTTTATTGGTGATTTCTCATTTTGCAGCTTTTCAACATGGCTTATAAATCTCCGTATAAATATAAAATAACATGTATCCTTTGCAGGTTTAGGAAGAGAGGGGGCAAAATGGCGATGAGACCTGAATTTATGTTTGTAGAATTTATTCACATAAAAAGGGCCCAATTGTTTATTTTTTCACACAAAAATCTTTTAGCAGCTATTTGATAAAAGGTAGTCAATTCTGAATTTTACTGACAAGAATTTAATCTTCCTTGCGTGGTTTAGAAGTCACTTTAGGATGTTGTAAGTGGCTCAGAGTCATTTTGTGAACAGCTGGGGTACAGGGAGTAGAAGACTTTAAAACTGGATTAGATTTAGTTGACGGCAGAATTGAGTCATGTTCCAAATGCTACCTTCTTAAATATACCGACATTTTTATTGACACTTTTTCTTTCTCTCCAAATTAAATGAAAATGTGCTAATTACACTCTCCTTTATCTAAATAAGTTAGGTAAATTAGAATTCACTTTGAATGCAGGAATCGAAGTATATAATTCCACTTTTATATTTAATACATGCTTCATTAATTCTTGAACAACAGAAAGCTAACCAAAGGAGACTCACATTAGCAGCGCCGAGAAGGATCAGCGTGGGCCCGAGACCTATCGTGTATATGGATCTGAGCATTACAGACACCAGAAACGGCCGGATTCCCACAGGCTTGGAGAAGAGAAAGGGCACGGACGTGCACACCGCAACCGCTATCCAAAGCAGGATGGAGAACATCGGGGACAGCGTACCTACAAAGGAGGCGCAAGGAGCTTACTCTTACCAAGAGCAAAGCTCGAAAAGGCTGAAATACTAAGTGCTCCACCTGAAAAGCAAGTCAGGCTGCAGGAACTGTTGTCCAAAACAAGCCTTTTTAAAATCACTCCTGTTCCCCCAAAGTGTCTTTGAACATGTTGCTCCTTGTTGCATCTCCAAGAAGCTGGTGACGAATTCTGAGCTGTTAGGTTACTTCCAACAAGTCTGAGAAATGTTTGCAGCACTCTCTGATGGAAGTGATTTGCTTAAGACTTCTGATGGGTGCATCTGACTTGGGAACCTTACTCCAAACTTTAAGATCAATGACCGTTAGTCTACATCACATGAAACCACATACTTTTTCATTGAATGCACACCTTGTCTTTTTCAATTATTATTTCTACCTTATAGATTCCTCTACAGAACTCAGTGTGCAGGTTGTCTAGTCTTTATGAAGTAAACACAAGCTTTAACTCTTAAGATTGATGTGTGTCCGTGTGTGAGTATGGATGTGTGAATATGTGTATTTGAAAAGCTCAAATTCTGAAAAAAAGTGTTGAGCTATTTAATCACCAGAAAATAAAAGTTCCAAATATATTTTGTAAATGAGCTCATTATAAATAAGGTTTCTTAGGAACCACCCCCAAAATGTTCATTACAAATCCCCAGACGAGACAAAAAGCAAACAAAGAGGGTAAAATGTCACAATAGTTAGATAAAAGACTTGGATTTACCCAATTGTGATAACACGTCATAAGGGCTTTCGGCTATAGCAATTAGGCTGAAATAATCGTTTTCGTCACTTTATTTGCCAATATATACTCCACTGCCTTTTAAGATTTTTGTATAAGATCACTCCCTTTGACTATACTTTCCTGCCGGGGCTCTTCACTATCATTCTTTATTTCCAGTCATAGAAAAATCTACTTAACAAGAATTAAAACTCTCCAATTCTGAAGCTCTAGATAGCTAAGGACTTCATTCAGAGGACAGTTTTTAGGACCACAAGATCCTTATCCTTGGAAGGTTCGACTTACCTTCATCCCCATCATCCCCAAATGGGTAGAAGAGCGCCACGGCCAGGTTGATGAACACGGCCAGGTTGAAGGAAATGCTGCCCCAGAGAGAGATGTGGCGGGAGAACCAGAAGAGGGCTGGGTTGTCTGCAAGAGAGACGAAGGTCAGCTCTGACTGCCACACCTGAGGCTCCTGAGACGGGCCACGTGGTGTCACCAGCACCCAGCACGATTCCCATGAGTGGGTGTCCCGCGCCCCCTGCCCGGGCAGACCTCGCCATCTGGCCCTCCACACTTACTCCGGATCTTCTTCTGCCACTTCATCTCATTGTAGAGATCTTCGGTTTGCTGGAAGAAGTCGTTCACTTTGCTCCCTTGCTCGTCCCTCTCGGTCGTGTTGAACACGCGGCACTTGGACTCCCGCGTGAGGAACTCACATATGTTTGGCACAGGGAAAACGATCTGCTCCATTGTCCGGTCGTGCCGGACAATCTGCAAACAGCAATTTGCATTCGTTTTCAGCCTTCTGCTCACCTCAATAGTAGACTACAAATTGCTTTTAGCACAAGCTCACTAATGGCATTTTATGAATTTGGTTAGTGCCAGCTTGCAATACCCAAAGTAGTCCTTTAATGTACTAATTTGTAAATTTACTGACAAATACATCATAAACACTGTACTTTGCTGTAAGTTAAAAAAAAAGCCCTGAACCATTTATCCTCGTTGGGTTAGCATGAAGGTTTTGCCCCCATTTTTCATCTTCGTGAAGTGCATCAGAGGCTTAAGATAGCCTGATTTAGCAAGTGACCGGCCAGGCAGCCTTAACCTCAGCATGCCGGGCATTCTTCCTGAAAGGGTTGCTGGTGACAAGTGACATACCCAACACAGTCCCAAGTTCTACAAAGAAAGGTGCTTTGTATCATTAAAGCGCTTCCCAAACCAGTACAAAACATTTTTGTAGACACGACATCCACTCCAACATGCACCTGTACATTGATATTCACCACGTTGACTCTCCCTTAGTCGATACTGTGACCATTTATCTTTAGGCAAACAAAACAGGCTGGATGCTTTCATACATCTTCTCTATGTAACAAGGGTTTACAGCGCACACTTCAAGGTTCATTTTAAGTCATTAAGGAGTTAATAAGGACTGCTCTAACCTAAAAGTGATTTTGTTTGCTTCCACTATGGACTGGCGTGGGGGTGAGTATGGACCTGCCTCTGGAAGATGAGGCACAATGAGAAATCTCCTGGGGTGTGGGTCAGGAAGAAGGCTTCCTGATGGGACTTTGATCCTGATAAGAAAAGTGAGCTTCAGGAGGCCAAAAACCCAAATACAAAAAAAAAAAAAAAAAAAAAAAAAAGCTCTTGCCTAGAATAAAAGGAAAAATAAGGAGGTACCTCAGTGCATTTGTTTGTTTGTTTATTTGAGATAGCTTCTCGCTCTATAGCCCAGGCTCTGTAGTCATGAAACTCACTATATAGCCAGGCTGGCCTGGAACTCATGGCAATTCTCTTGCCTCGGCTTTCTCAATACTGGGTTTATAGGTGTGTGCCATCATACCCCGCTATTAAGTGGTGCTGGGGTATCAAACCTGGGGCCTCCTGCTTTCCAGGCAAGGGCTCTAATCACTGAATTACATCCCCAATCCCCAAGGGTGCAAGGTTTTAAATTCTGGCAGCCATCATGCAGCCATGAGGTGAGACACCACCCCCATGATGAGGAAGGAAGTGGAAAGGCGGAAGAACCCTGGTGTTTGGAGCCGTGGCTCAGCTGATTAGAGAGCATCTGGGCCCCCTGGACCACCTGACAGGTAAGAAAGCACCTTTATTGTTTAAACCCTTGTCATTCTGGTATTCTGTTAACCTTGGAACTGAAGATACCCTAAATAAGATGTGATATATTCAAACTATGTACTAGAATAAGACAGATAAGATGAAATTTAATAGTGGTAAATAAAAATGCTCATCCACAAGTTTAAAAAATTGATTATACAAAATAATTGGGCATATTCACTATGGTAGGCAACCAGATGAAAAATTTTAAGAAGTTGCTTGATCTAATAGTGTTAAATTTAAAAAAAAAAATACTGAGGGTACAGGAAAGAAATAGATTCTTGATTATTATAAGTCAAGCTATTCAGTCCCTTCATGAAATGTCATTTTTAATTCTGGTTGTCACATTTTATAAAGGGCACTGACAAACTGGGGGGATTACTGAGGAGATGGGAATATATTAACTGAAAAAGCCAAATATGGTTAATTTTTCCACACATTATTTAACAAATGCTTATTCAGTCTTTGGGTGAGGTGCTTCAGAGAATTTGAAATGAGAAAAACAACAGGCGCTCCAAGTTCTAGGAACTTGAGGTTTAATGACTGTATGGTTCCTTACATGCGAGAGCCAAGCTCTCCTGTCCAGAGGGGAGCAAACGTTCTGAGCAGTGGGTAAATAATAAAATGGCTAGTGGAAACTGCTTATTTAAAACAACCTTTCTAATTACTAAAGCTGCTCAAAATTCAATCTGTTGCCTTATGAAGAAAAGAGGTTCCTTCCTTTCTTTGTTATAGTAATTTTGTTCCAGTAACAGAGAAGGTGACACAATGTCCATCGGAACTGCAAGCCCTGTCAGCAGGTCTCTAAGTGTCTCTATATATTTCTGCATAAAACTAGGTGTGCGTGTGCTTCTGTGTATGGTACAGGTACCTGTACATACGTGTATTTTCCAATCCAGCCACTTTCAGTGCTACTGTCTTTCAGCTGTATAATATCATTCAGTCTCATATCTTTCATCTCGACCCCATTCTTTTTGTAAATCTTTCTTAAAACAGTACTCAGAGTGACCTTTTGAGAAGAGTCATTCCTTCCCATCTTCTTTGGATCTAAAGTCCTCTGCCCGTCATTAGTGAGAAAAATTTGTCATGATTTGTCAGTATGGACAATGGGCTGCCACCTCTGTGAAAGTCTGAGCTGAAACTCATCAGGCACAATGAACTGCATTTCTCTACATTTCCTTGGCCTTTAAAATGCAACTTGCAGCACAAATTATCACCCAGATGTGTGAACTGGTTGAGAGTAAGTGCTCAGTAAACATTAAGTGAACGTGTGTATTTACAGCTAAATCTCTCCTCTGTCGATAATCAACCAACCAACTTGTCCGTAGCAGGCCCTGTCATTCACAAGTGATGACCAAACCTCTTGCCTGCCCATTCTCCCTGCAATTCCCTGAGTCCTGCTAGTCTTCTAGTTCTATACTTTGGTTTCTGGGACCTTTCTTCATACCTTAATGGCTTGATATTCTACTAGTATAAATTCCTTCCAATTTCTAAGCCTCTGGCACAGTGGGCAGCATTTGGCTGTGGGTGCAAGTCCCAATTCCACTGTGTAGCACTGGACCCCAATGCTGTAGGAAGGTTAAATGGCGATGTCAAATGTGATCAAGATGCCCATTTTGTGACACAGGTAACAATGTTCCTTGTTCCCAAGGTCTAGCAGAAATAGACAATAAGGGATAGCAATGCTATATCCTGAGACTAGTGATATCTATCACGTGACCTGCTGAAAACCAAAACGTATCTGCCACTTTCGAGTGTGTGCAGGAACGGAAGTTGGGATTGACAAACATCAGTTCTGCCGGATTCATTCCGCCAACCAGTGTCAAAATGAAAACACAGCTAGTAAAAACAGCTAGCTGGGTCTCCCAGCACACATGGCAAGGCCATTCTGATCTGCATTCTCCAGCCGCCACTGGCCGTTAAATAATGCCTCATTATGGGAGCATGAGCATCACTTGACACAAACTGAAAACAGCACAAACTTTATTAGTGGCTTCCATGGTTTTGACACTTTGGAATGCTTCCTTAAGACACTCTGAGATCTCAAAGAAATCTTCTCTTGAATGGCGACTTCTGTAATAATTATGCTATCTCTGAAACAACACCACTGTTCCACAGGGCTTGTTTCTATGACCAAAACAATAGCAATAAAACAACTACTAATTTCAGAAGAAATTTTACATATAGACCTGGTGAGCGTAAAAAAAAGAAAAGACAATTTTGAAAAACAAGCATGTCTGCTGCCTACAGCTCACTCGCACTGGTCGTTCTTTTAGCATATACTGTTCAATTTAGGTTACTCAAAGTGGCTTTATTGTGCTAGGAGAAAAATCCTGTCAGTGGTCTCAACAGAAGGTGGGCCTACATTTTCCCAGCGGGTCCAGCAGAGGCGGGATGGTGCTTACCTCGATCTGCGCCGTGTGGTTGGCATAGTGCTTTAGGGCTTCGTCTCCTTCGCTGGGATCCGACCCTGGCTTGAGCATCTGCTGCAGCAGCTTGTTGTGACGGGCCAACTGCGGGGGTAAAGGACAGCGTAAGGTTCAAGGCTTTCTCCCCTCTCCTGGGGTCAGCCCTGGAAATACATCGTTCATTTGGACACAAATCTTCACAGTCCTGGGTCAACGGAAAGTGTTTATGTTGAAGGATAACACTCCGATGTATGAAAGGCATAATAATCAAGTCATGAGACCAACTATAAATATCTTCTGATTAAACTCCTGTCTTCAATAAACGTATCATTGTGCTGGAAAGAAGAAATCCCCACAGTGACACAGACATACATGGTATTTCCTATAACACAGAACACAGTCTGATCCACAGTAGCAGCAGTGTGAACAGGCACATCTTCCCATACACACCAAAATCCGTCTCGGTGTTTCCAAGGGCATCTCCTCTGGCATCTAACCACAGCTCCACCTTAGGAGTTTGCACCCACCTCCTAGGCTTCTGCGCTGCACCTTACTAAGTCAAAATTGGTACTTCTTAAGTATAGATTTCCATTCTATTGTGACTACAATTGGGCATTTAAGAAACAGAAATTTCATCATGAATAATTAATTTTAAACTGTTGCTGGTGGGAGGGATCTTCTTCTCTTACCTAAAAATCTGAGGCATTTGTTGGCTAATTCTCTTGTAGATAATTAATACATATTGTCTTCAGATGTTCTTTTTACAGTTGTCTTGAACAATTCTTGAAGCTGCCTGATGTCTTTAACTTTGCAAGTAGTCTATTTCTGCCCCAAGTTTCCTGAGGGCATCTAGTGAAAACACTGCCATGTAATTCTGCTTCCAGCACAGTGCTATTCTCTTACCCTGGGCCATACACGATCCTCAGCACTTAACTACATGATCTCATTTGATCCTACCAAGATACCTTGGTTGGACACTATTACTACCCCTACTTTTCAGATAAAGGAAAAAAAACCTGAGGCACAGAGTGGGTAGAACCTGTCTGTAATAACACAGCTAGAAATTGTGGAGCCAGTGTTGAACTCAAACAGTCTGGCTCCAAAATCAGCCAACTTTATAGAGCAATATCTAGCCTTCCTATAAGTAGTCATACAAACAAAGTAGTGAAGAGTTAAGAAACAATGATTCTGAAATGTACAATAATAACTGGTATCAATACAGAGTTTGTTGTTCCAGATTTACAATGTAGTAAAAGCACAACAAAACTTATGAGACACACAAGTAACACGTGCCTCACAGTTCTCAAAGAACTAATCTCCTATATATATATAACCCTATTAAACAGAGTAGGGTGCGATGATATATGCCTATAATGCCAGCACTCTGGGAGGCTGAGACAGGAGGATCACAAGCTCAAGCTCAGCCTGGGAAACTTACTGACTCAATGAGATCCTCGTTCAAAATTAAAAAAAATAAAAATAAAAACCGGGCTGGGGCTGTAGCTCAGGGTAAAGGCCCTCTTTCAATTATCAGTATCAAACATACACACAAATTCGGTACAATAATAACTCTGCTGGCTAAACATACTATGTTTTCTTAGTAATGAGCTCTTTAGAAACGTTTGTCTACTCAGGCACACATCCTTCTGTATGGTAGTGTTAAGAAAAAAAGCAACAATAAAAAAAAGCCAAGGAAGCAATAGCACTTCTTAGTATTCTTACTATTTGTTTGAAAAACCAAAGTGAAAACATGGGTTAAGTTACTAAACAAGTTTGTCACATGCATGGAGAGTGTCAAAGAAATCAAATTTAAATTCTAATTAAAAACTGAAAAACAGCCAGTGGGGATATGCATGGACAGCACGCTTGACACTAGATCTGATGGCTACCAGAGAACTCCACAACAGAACACAAGCCAAGCCACTGTGGGCCCAGACACGGCAGCCCTCAGTGCAAGCCTGCCCACCACCAGAGGCTAAGGGCATGGGAGAGGGAGGAGGCAGACACTAGGCCCTGGATGCTAAGGGGGGGGGGGGGGGTCAATACCGTCACTGGGCCCTGGATGCTAAAGGGTGTAGAAGGGGAGGGGGGGCATCATTGAAAAAATCTCAGGACCCTTGAAATACTGAGAATCCACACCAGCTTTTGTTCATCAGTCACTGCACTTTTTGATATTTGGGATGAAAACCCTTTCTTTATAAGTTGATTAACTCAGGTTCTTGCTATCTAGAAGTATCTAAGATGGAAAAGCTCATCAACACAATCATATTAAAGTTTGACAATGAAAGGCAAGGTGACATAGGCAGGGGTGTGTGTGTGTGTGTGTGTGTGTGTGTGTGCACGCGCGTAAAGGGGATCAACAGTAGTAGAAGACTGCTCCTGGCAGACACACAGACACACCCCTCCCAGGGTGTTTTTGCTATGGAGGGTGTGCGGGCTCTCCATCAGTTGTTGGGCAAGGATCACTGTCCCGTTTGCAACATCGTTACACCTAAGTACAATACCATCCAGGGATAAAGCTGCGTATCTATCTGTACATATTCATAAAATATAAACACTCCGCTAAGTATAAACCTTCTACATGAACACATATAACCTACAGCAGGGTCTCTTGGGAACATCATGCTTTCTTTTTTTTTTTTAACTTCTGGATTGGGAAGTAAAGATAAAGGTCTTGGGCTTTGAGTTTTGATGGTGTCCTTTATTGAAGAGGTTTACGTCTATATTACCATTAGGATTTAAATGTTCATTTCAGTTTGCGTCCAACTAAGAATAGAATTTTTAAAAATGAAAATTATTCTTTGATACTCCTTATCTGTGGATTTTTTTTCCATGCATGTTCTACCTTTCTTAACAGGGAAAGCTGCGATGGAGCAACTGGCCTTCCCACGGTCACCAAATGAGGAGGCTGGAAGCAGAATAACTAGCGTGTGTGTTTAGAATAACAAGGTGCGGTGCTTTCACACCAGGCATGGTTCCTGTTCGAAGCAGAGGGAAATCACCAAAAGAGGATACAGAGCAAGGTCTGACCCTCAGGGAAACCCTCCTTTCCCAAAACATCTGTTTTTGTCCCTGAGTTTGTGATCCCATCATGAGCAAAACTCAGTTTTCACTACTGCAACATTATAAGGAAAAGTACAATGCATTGTAATCTTTTTAAGCAAACTATTTTCCAGGAGATGGAGAAACTAAAACAATTATACCCATGTGATTACTATGATCTAAAAAAAGGAGAGAGCTATGAAGTATCCCACGTGATTTGGTAGCACTAGTCAAAGAATCATGTCTCATAGGAGTTCTGAAGAACCAATGAAAGCGTCCTCCAGGGCCGAGAGGAGAAATGAGGGGAAGGCATATGGACACGCTTCCGAACACAGAGAGAAATACAGGTGAGCCCAATTAGGAAGAATGGCAGGAGAAAAGGGACTAGACAGGGGGCGGAGGGCCACCGTGCGCATGCCTGGGTGCACTCAGGCGAGGAGGAGGTAACAAAGGGTCAAGGCAAGTCCCACACACTCAGTGGTCCCCCACCTTTTTGTCCCCAGGGTCCACTTTAATCGAAGACCACTCTCCTGAGGACAGAGGGTGAGGTGTGACTGTTTTGCAGTAGGTTGTTGCGAAGGGAGTTTTGATGTGGCCGGCAGTGGGTGGGGAGAGCGAAGCTCCGCCTCCTGTCACTCAGCAGAGTCCCTAGAACATAGAGGGAGCCCTGATGTGAGGCGGCTCTCCTCCCTCTTGCGGCTCATCTGTCCTGGAGGTCCACCCTTCCAAGGCCACAGACTGGTACCAGTTCGTAGCCTAGGGCGTGGGGACCTTGCATTAAGTGGTGTCCTTAGAAAAGAGGAAAACATGGACTCCAGACTAGACAGGTAGAGCAGAACACCGTGAGATGACAGGAGGACTACAGAGCTGGCAAGGACTGTGGCCAACAGGGAGAAACGGGGAGTGGCTAGGAAGCGCCCGAGGAGCGCCCCGCCCCACCTACCCTGGGAACCGGAAGGCAAGAAGGTGGCTCCGGAACTGAGAGGCAAGGCCTACTGTTTTCAGCCCCCACATTTGTGGGGATCCATCTTGGCAGCCCTGGAGAGCCGCAGTAGAGGCAGCCTGGAGAGGAGCTTTTCTCATAGCGGTGGCCGTAAAAAATGAGACTCCCTGAGCCACGCGCTTTCCTCCCCTCAGAAAGGAAACTGTGGATTTCAAAGGACCCACTTGGGAGGACTGCCATCGGGGGATGGCACGCAGCATGTTTTGTTTGCTCATTTGTTAGTTTAATTTATGATGGTACATGTGTTTACCTCTCCAAAACTGATCTGTAGAAGACGAACTGTCATATTTTATGTAAATGTGAGAAATGTTTTCAGCTCCTGTTTGTGAAACAAGCTTGTCACTTATTTACAGCACTGAAGAGAAGAGGAAGGGCGGCTTTGCACACTTCTTTAAAAGCTCTCTGCTTCTTTCCCTGTTTCCACTGACTTTCGTGTTTTCTTTTAAGGCAAGCACCCAGAGGTGATGAAAGCCACCTCTTGGGGACTGTGACCTACCGGAGGAGTTTCTGTGGTGGACTGGAGGAAAGCATGGAGACAGGCTACCCCCACAGTAATCACTGGAGTTTGCTGGTCTCGGCTGAAGGACTCTGTCGCTGACCTTTCACAGCAACGCATTCAAGTCACCTGACCTTTTCCCATCTGACTTGCCAGACAGTGAGACTTGCACAATACCTACAACAACACACCAGTAGGACGCACTGGAGACGCTCCTGGGGTTCCTGACCAGTGGCTCAGAAGAGTGCAGTCTACTGGCCTTCCTGAGGCAGCATTGCTCATAGTCCTGACAAAGCCACTTTAAAATGGGTTAATTAAAAGCTTGACACTGTAATGACGAGTTTCACAACAGCCACTGTGCCCGGGGACACTATCTGAAGCACATAAATCAGCCAGGCGTAAAATCAGGGGTGGAACAGGAAGAGCTGAAGAGAAATCATTTCCAGGAACTTTAAGTTCCACCCCTGACAGCAGCACTTCAGGTTCCTTCAGCTTTCGATAGAATCTCTGCACCGCATCAGATGAGACAGGCTGGGCTATCACCGGCACTCTAGGTTTAAAAGTCTGGCAGCTGCTAAAAAAAGGGTCGGCTTTGTTCTATAGAATTGATTTTTTTTTCTTTTAAGAAAGAATTACTGCTCCAATGAACTTCTGTGTCTCAGAGACAGCCCTCATCAAGGAGGAAAGGAGGTGGCAAGGGACATCTCAACACTGAGAAAGATTCAGATCAGCTGAATGGGTGAAAAGAGACAAGGAAATTGAACAGAGGCATTCTGTCACTTGTTCCTGTAGTGGCATCTAACACCCTTGTAGCGTTATCTAATCACTCAGAAGTTAAATGGCCCAGGTTGCACATGCAAATAAAAATTCTGGAAGTCTCTTTCAGGAGCGACTTTAGTTGAGCTGTCCTGCCTGCCTCCATGTCCTAAACTGATTTAAAATGTTGATCTCGCATGGTCATTTTGACTTTGAGAAAGAACCAGCATTGCATAGTGCCAGATCCAGTGAAGAAGGTGGTTGAGGACACCTCATCATGCTGTGGCCAGCCCGCCTTTCCACTGGATGGCACCCAGCAGCAGTGTTCACCATACTTTTTGATCACACCTTGTAAACACACTCATAAAAGAGGACTTACAGAATCGATTCTAAAGTGGTCAGAATACTGGGATGAATGTATTTGAAGAGAAGGGACGTATTTTGAAGAGCACAAATGGGTATATGACTTTTAGTGTAGTAGTTTTTTAACTTAAAAATTTATCATATGTCAGTATTTGACCCTTTGCAAGTGGGAAACTAGCTCTCGGGTTTGTCCTGTGGCCAGATCCCCAGATCCTCCTCCTTGAGATCCCTCTGTGTCTCTCTGCTTTGTTCCCATTGTCCTGTATTCATCCACACTCCCCTCCCACGGGCCTGTCTTCTCCAGCTAGTGGGTGAGTATGAACCTGCTTGCCCAGCAGCCGGTGAATTCCCATTCACGACTGAGCTCCCACTGTCCACAGAAGACTGAAACTACTTCACTACAGGGACAGAAGAAAAGATCACCTACTTCTTTACTAGATCCTTTCACTTGCTTTTCTGGAGACTAATTATATTTTCTCACATACGGATGAAAAGTACTAAGAAATAAATGGCTCCTCAGCTGTTATTCACAAAGATATGTGGGACACAGGAAACTTTCCAACCGTGAAGATGCTGTATGTCACCACAACAGGGCTCACAGCTGCTCTGACACCATTTTGTAAAATGAAGTCTTACTGGCATACAAATATTTTATTGTCTATGGCTTGTTTTGTTCTAGAATATTAGAACTGAGTATCTGAATCACACAGTATGATCTGAAAATCTTACAGTATTTACTATGGAAGAATTTTGAAAATTCCTGGTAGAGTGTTACACACTGTGTATGTGTGTAGGCAAATACATTTCTAGATGATGCCTTCTAAACCAACCAATTTTATATCCCCAAAACGATCTTCTTTCATTCATAACGTAAGTATGAGTCAAGGACTCTTCCAATTTTCTCCTATTGTACAGTTTCAGACTATCCCTTCATTATAGTACAAAAGGGGACTTTGGGGTCTATGGAAGGATCACCCTTTTCCTTTCTGAGGCCTCACTCCTTTTTAGTTCTATCTTCCAGCATTATTTTACAACAATGGTTTGTCATTTCCCTATGCCTAAGTAATTCTGAAACCCTAAATTCATCGACAACCACCAAAGATGAAAGTTGAGTGACGGCATTGTATAATCCGTTACGACTCTCATACCTGTGTCATTCTTTGGGGGATTATACCAGAGAAAACTATTTTTGGATGTCACTTTAATGTTCTAGTCCTGGAGCTACGGACCACACACTCACTCGCTGGCGCTCCCTGTCCTGCTGTCCCACCCATCTCCTACCTCTAAAGTGTATCCTCAGGATTAAGTGTCACCTATGGAGTTAGAGTTCCTTCATTTATATGTGAACTAGAAAAATAAGCAAATCAATAAACTTTACAGGTAGATCCCTGTGAGCACCACACAGACACACAGAGCCAGCGTACTACCTGGTGCCTTGACAGAGTGGTTCTTATTGGCTTTTGTGTTTGCCAACTATGTTCTTCTCATGGGTCCATTTATAATTGACTTATCTTTACATACATGCTTAATAATGTCATGGTACAAATTGGCATACAAATAAAATCACAGATCTTCTTAAGACGCGTGATAATGCCTTGGATTGGGGAATGCTTTCTGAAGCAGATTTCTGTACCACGTGTCTTTGCATTATCACGCGCAGCATCTTAAAAATCATTAGTGTCACATTAATTTTATGGCAACGTAAGTCAGTACAAAGCACCCAGAGGAGCAGTTCAGAAGAAATCTGTGCTGAGTCACATTTCAATAAATATTTCTCCAGTTATTTTTTCACTTAAAGTCTTCTAGAAGTGGGTAAGATGTGTCCCACTGCCACTGCTGCCTCCTACAGCAGGGCACCCCTCTCTTCTCTTGTAGGTTTTCAGAGAACCTAACTCTCCCTCTCCCTCCTTCTCCCCCACCCCCTGTCAAACACACACACACACACAGTGTTCCACCTCTGCACATGCGTTCGTTCCTTCCTCTTTTCTTGCTAATTTAAACCTGGCCAATCCTTAAGTCATCTAAATGTGAGCGCCTCCAGTATGCCTTACACATAGCTCCAGCCACCACCAGCCTCATTCTGTTCTTGTCACCTGCATCCATCAATCCAAAGCACATACCTCATCATGGTATCAATCACAGCACTTTGCCATGCGTGACATCCAACAACAAAAACCTAAACTCTGCCTTTAAGGAGTCTGGAGTCTATGAGAGGACACACACATATGAGCTGGGTGGAATAACCAGGGACATACGTCCTAGGGTCACAGCAAACACAGCGTGGGCTGGAGCTTACAGAGTGACAGCAGCCTGTCCTTGGTCTGAGAAAGAGTGAGATGCCAGGCCTGCAGTCTGAGTCTCTGGGTTCACAACAAAGTTGTACAGAACCAAAGTGCCCTCATGAATCAGTTCACGGTTAGATGCCCCGAAGACGTTCTCATGTGGATCCTGATCAGGAGCCGGCAGTGCCAGCCTGGTGTTCAGGAGAGAAGCCCGGCTGGAGATGACAGTCTGGGATGGACTGTGTACGCTGGTATGTAAAGGTGCGTGACTGGATGAGCTCACACGGAGAGCAGGAAGAGATGCAAAGGCCAAGCGACGAAGGACTGTGTCCTGCAACACCGGGGCCAGACTGCCTCTGCAGGAGGGGGCGGGCAAGGAGGGGTGAGTGGAGGACACGGACATGAGGCCAGGGGGTGCGGAAAGCGTGGAAGACTGTGCTGCGTGAAAACCAAGTGAAGACAGCACCTCTAGGCCAACCGCCGCATCAAGCGTAGGTGGCAGGCTAAGGACAACAGAGGACAAAGCAGGGGGCTTAGCCAGGTGAACAGCAAGAGACCAGAAAGAGAGCTGGAGATAACAGGCACCCAACACCCTGTGAGTGAGCGTGCTGTCAGAGGGGGCTAAGTTGGGTGCAGGACTGTGGACCTGGCATTCCAGCACTCTGGGAGGCTGAGGCAGGAGGACTGCAACTTCTAGCCCAGCCTGGGGAATTTAGAAACTTCTCTGAAAACAAAAGGGAGGGAACATAGCTCAGTATGAAAGCCCTAGGCTCAAGCTCTAGGTCCACAAAAGAAAAAGAAGAAAAGGAACACAATCGTGGGTTGGAGGTTTTTCTGAGGCGCAGGTGCGCGCACATTAATCTTGAACGCGCAGCAAATGCCCGCGTGCCGATGGAGCTGACGTCCCCGTTCCCAGGCTCCCTCACGTCCCCTCCTCACGGGCTTTGGCCACTGCACACCCATTTCCCCGCAGACTCCTGACCTGCGGCCCCGCAGCACCCACAGGTGTGTGCAGGCCCAGGACGTGATGCACTGAGGCTGCTTTCGTGTTCCTGTCCTGCCATAAAAGGCAGCCTTCGTGAGGGTGGAGACACTGTCTCACTTCCACACCCCATGTTCCTCCCTCCCGCAACGCAGACGGGGTGCTCAGGAGGCAAGCCCCAGAAAGAACAAACAGCGTGATCGCCCGGAGGGAGACCTCTGCGCCAGAATCCGAGGGCCCTGAGAGGAGGGACTCTGCCTGCTCTCCGCTTTACCCTCAGCCCTAACAACCACAGGGCGTTTGCATATGTGGGCCATTAAGAGCAGTCATTTTTTTGCAACTTAATATGATAATCTTTTGTGATATTTTTTAAAAATTTCAGTAAACCTCACATATTAGAAAGTAGCCACATCACCAGAGTCTATGAATTGGCCTTTAGCATCCAGTTTCACCATGACTGCGATATTAAGCGCACTTCAAGATTAATTATATTCACTCTCGATTACAGCGCAGAAATGCCGATTGCTATCCTGAGGGCTGGAACACAGCAGCCGGAGTGCGCCCTGTCTCATCTGGGGTAGTCTTCAGAACCCTCGTAGAAAACTCTGCCCACTGCGGTATGCTACGCTCTTGTAGAAATTCCTTTTAGAATTAAACACCAGGAGAAAGTTGGCCATTAATGAACAGTGCAGGTGTTCGTTAGACAATCCATTATTTTCCACTCTTGGCTACCCAGACGCTCACAGCTCCCACAGAGAAGCAACAAGAATATTATTAGTCCCGACCCCCAGCACACCGGTGTCCCTTACCCTCCACCCTGCTTTTTATACTGTAGTTCTAACACTCTATTGGCACCGACATTTCTCCCTCAACCTTGAATTCCTTTTGTAAGATGAAGTATAAAGAAATACATACCTAACTAGTAACTGGCTAATGATGCTGTCATATTATTCAAAACATAATCTGACCCAGTAAAAGGTCATCATGGTTCCTTGTTCTCAGAAGTCTCTGAAATTTTAAATTTGCAAACAAAGCTCATGAACCCGTGGACACTATTTTTTCTTGGTGGTACTGGGCATTGAGCCCAGGGATGCTTTATCACTAAGCTACGACCCCAGCCTTTATTTTTAACTTTTAAATTTTGAGACAGGGTCTTGTTAAGTTGCCTAGGTTAGGCTCCAACTGGACTCTCCTTCCTCAGCCTCCCAAGCACTAACATATTTTTGTAGCAAGAAGCTAAAGTGAGAGAAATTGAGAGATGTAGGCAGTTCAGGGAGAAAACACGTGGTGCAGGTGGACCACAGCTGAGCTGTCTCCGCCACATTCCAGCCAACAGATCCCAAGCTACAAGTGCCTCTGTGCCCTGCAAGCCCAGCTGTGTTTCCAACTTTCTGCATTACAAGCAATAATAAAGATGAAGTAATTGTGAGTTAGTTAAAACTCTTCAAAGATATTAGAGATGGAAGTTATGTATCCAATTACAAACCCATCTTTCTGCTTCTGCAAATAAAGTAAATGAAGCAGTGCTGATTACTATGTATTAGCATAAGAAAATAGAAGCTGTGAGAAGGAACTGAGCAGCAAAGCAGTAAGTCTCCAAGGGGAACATTTTAAGTAGTCTGAGTGATACGTACACTTCGTATGATTTCAGTATAAATTAAGATTTAGCTATTTAAAGTTATATATATATATATATATATATATATATATATATATATATATATATGCATGTACCTTAAGATGAATACAGCTCAAGCAATCGCAGCCATAAATTATTTTTTTCTAAAATATGAACTGATGAGGACTATCAGGATACCTAGAAAAACTTGTCAGCATAACATAAAGAATCTCTGGGCTGGCAATGGCTCAATGCTTAAAGCACTTGCCTAATAAGTGCTAAGACAAGTGCTAAGTACCCGAGTTCGATTCCCCAGACCACATAAACCAGGTATGGCGGCGCATGCCTGTAATCCCACTACTCAGGAGGCTGAGGCAGGAGGATTGCCCTGAGTCCAAGGCCAGTCTGGGCTCCACAGTGAGTTCAGGATCAGCCTGGGCTACAGAGCAAGACACTGTCTCAAAAAAAAAAAAAAAAAAAGAATCTCTGGCTTAATATACTATGGCCATTCCTACCACCTGGCCTCTATTTCTTAAGAGTGAAGTAACAGACACTAGCTTTAGTTAGATGTACGGCAATAGTACAAGGTCTGAGATGTTCCAGGAGTAGTACACACTTTCCTTTTAATAGGGAAGGAAGAACAACACAAAAGCCGTGCGGGACCTGTCAGATTTTTGCCAGACACAGCTGAAGTCGCGGCCAACAGAAGGAAGAGTCAGAGACACGGCAACGCCCTTTGTTGTGGCTAGAATTCAAACTGAACCTCCAATAATTGTGTCACTCAGAAATAAACACATAACCAACAAACACAGAATGTTAAGCAAAAAATAATTACCTCGGCTGAGCCTGGCTTCACGATCCTTCCACCAAATGACCAATTAGAGAGTTCAATTTCAATCCATTTCCTGCACTGGACTTTTTATTACTGCTATTAGCCACAAACTTGAGAGGTCATTTACATGGCAGCGACCCAAAGCCTCTTAGTCGCTTGGTGAAAGACATTCAGGTGAGCATTAGCGGATGTAAGTCTACCACAACCAGGCATTTTTTTTTTTTACATTATAGTTTTTTCTTTGTAGAAATTTTCTGTTTTTAGAACATGAGACCTCATGGGCTCTCAGATTTGTGGAATCTACCACTAACTCTGTCAAGGTCTACTTGTATGAGATAACAAAAGAACACGGCATAAACTGGTGTGAGGGTCGGCACGTGGTTTGGGCGAACACAATGAATGTAACAACTCAAAACAAAGGAAAACAGTTATAGAATGCAACTTAATATGAACAATTATAGGTACATCTCGCTTTGTATCTTATGCTGTGTGTGTGTGTGTGTGTGTGTGTGTGTGTGTGTGTGTGTGTGTGTGAGACAAGGTCTTACTCTGTAACCCAGGCTGGTCCTGAACTCACAGTAACCCAGGCTGGCCTTGAACTCAGCAATCCTCCCGCCTCAGTCCCCGGCTACTGGAATTACAGGCGTGCACCACCATGCATGGGTTGTGGGGTGCTGGGGAATCAAACTCAGGGCTTTGAGCTTGCTCAGCAAGTTGCGCTAGCCGCTGTGCTACTCCTCCAGCCCCTCACTTTGGATCTTACAGGAGCTAGGCTCACAGTAAAGGTAACTAAAGGTGGATGTTAACTCCTGAGAAAGGTGGCACCATAAACAGAAAACAAGAAAAGTACCTAGCACGAAGGAAGATAATCCAGAGCCCTGTCTACATAAAGGTTACTAGAAAGAGTGGCGAAGCGTGATCCATAAGATTAACAAAAAAGTCAACAGCAGTTGAATAAGATTCTTGGCTGTCAGAATACTGGTAGCAGTTTTGCAATAGGCTCTTAATCCAGTGCCTGTGCTTTACACAAGGATTAGGAGCAATCATGCTTTTTGGCAATTAGTTATTCCCACAAGCTCTTCTTCAGTGTCTAATATATTCTGATTACTGCTCTTGGTATGACAACAGAAAGAAAGAAACAAAGAACACATTGTGAGGAATTCTGTCTATACAAAGAAATTCCTGCTCCAATGGCAGCAATTATCATTAATTTTGATCACAGTAATGATGATAATAGAAAAATATCTTTGAGTTATTATTACTTAAACTATAAATACCAAAGCTGTGAGAATAGCATATCCTAGTTATTAATTCAATTAGCCACTCATTCTCCATTTGTAAAACATTGTTTAAGTACCTACGATCAGTCATTAAGTTATCACAGAAGCTCACTCAATTCAAATTACTGTAGCTCACCTTATATAAACAGACATATGAGTACCTTGCAAGGTCCCCACAAATATTCCCCCAAAAAGTCTATCTTTCTAAAACATGTGGTGTACTTTTTTGAGCAGCCGATGCCTTCACCTGGAATAGAGTCCAGGGGATAAGCCTGGTGCAGCACCTCTTTCGGGGTGCTCTACCTCCCCGGGAAGATCATGTCGGACTACTCCAGGAAACAGAGCCTGCTACATCACAGTGGTTGCTCTGTCCCCTTTTCCCCTTACATACCTTTCACTCTGAGACTCCTGACACAGCCTTATTCTCTTCCCATCCTAGCAACTACACATGCCTAACACAGTAAGAGGCTCCCTGAGCGTTCTCACACGGAGATCTCGCAATAAGTTACCCTGAGGGAGATTTGATGGATTGGTGTAATAGTCAGCTACTGACACCTGGTTGGGGCATGGTTTTGACTGCTCACATCTTCTTCCGCCCCACTAACCATGGCCCTGCTGTCCCTGCTGTCCCCCCATTTCATGCACTGGCTCCCCCCACTGAGAGCCAGCTGGATGTAGCTCAGCTCCTCCAGACCAGCAAACTCCTGAGGCCCACTGCTGGTCTCACCCCACCTCTCTCCCTCCCAGCGTCACCTCCTCCTCATCTGTGGTCTTCTGGCTTGTTTCTCTGCCCTCTACTGCTCCCAACTAGCATGTTAATCCCCGAGAGCAGCACTGTTGCTGATCCCCTCACCTCCGCTGTGTTACAGCAGGTGGGTGCTGGGTACTGGGAAGCGCCATTGCATGGCATCCCACCATCAACAGAAGGATGGATGGGAAATTTGGATCCTCTATTCCACAGGAGGTGATCCAAGAGCCCGGATGCTGCCATCAGTTTGCTCACGAGTTTTGTGTGGCCTGCTTGGCATTTTTTTAAAAAACTTTAAATGGGTTGCCCACTTTAAAGTTTAGAAAATTTCACTTTTAAAATGTTTTCAAAATTCAAGTTTCTTTCAAAATACTGGGAGGGAGTGAAAGTCCAGGGCTTCTGAGCCCAACTGGGACATCAGCGTACATAGGAGAGAATATCACCAGGTAGTCACAGCTCCAGATGCCCCCAAGTCACCCTCAGCACATCAGGTGCAGCCTGAAGGTGGCCTGCTTTGCAGCTCTGACCTCCCACACTCCTGCTGTGACCCATGCTCCCCACAGCCTCATACACGAAAAGCTTGACTATGCCTTCAGAGGTGAACTGGCATCAGAAAACCTTCTTATTTCTGCATTATGACACTGAGGCATTATGTAATTAAATACAAAAACTGAATTCATGGCACACTAGA
Source organism: Ctenodactylus gundi (assembly GCA_004027205.1). NCBI lineage: Eukaryota > Metazoa > Chordata > Mammalia > Rodentia > Ctenodactylidae > Ctenodactylus > Ctenodactylus gundi. The sequence continues at coordinate 572,578 of PVKB01000159.1, read as the reverse complement.
ATAAAACCTGGGTGACGAATGGATCTTCAGGCAAGGAAAGAAAACTACCCTAAAAACATGAAACAGCCAATGAATCAGGAAGTAGACATGACTAATATGACTGACAAGGAGTCATTATCCTTAATTAAGACTCAATAGGAAAAAAGTGAACCCTACTAAAGAAGGAATAAATACATTCTCAAGTAATTCACAGAAGAAACACAAAAGACAAAGCAACACATTCAAAGGCCATTTCACCAGTCACTTAAAAGATGTCATTAAAACAAGATCCCACTTATTTATCACACATTAATTCATTCATCAATCATTTGCCAAGTGATCATTATGCTTCAAACACTATCAGTTTGGCAAAATTTCTTAAGCAGCAACAATTTTAATTTCAGTAAGACAAGTACCATCAAACACCGAGGAAATAACATCAAGAACCACAAAATTAGAGCATTACTGTGATTCAGTGATTAAATCTCTTGGAATTTATTCTACAAAAATAATCCATATGGTGGACAAAAATTAATGTATGAGAATGTTAAGCACTGTATAATTGATACTATAAAATACATTAGAAAAAACACCGGAGACCTAAATGCCTAACAATAAGGCATGATTAGATAAATTATGGTGTATTTAAATGATGTACAATTAGGTAGAGATTAAAATTACATTTTCAAAGGCCATTTATTGATCTGGGAAAATGATCATGAACATTTTTAAAGCATGTATTTCAATGTGAATTTCATACACAACTAATTAAAGTGATCTATTCTCTTTTGCTTCATGACGCAGGAATTATTTTTGCTTTCCTTAGGCTTACTATTTAACACTTCTCCCTGTTATCCGAAGCATATAACTTATCTTCATATCTTTCTCACTTCAGATAAGCCTTAAATGAAGAATCTCAGACAAAGGGAGACAGAAACTGCTAGATGGAAGTAGAGAACGTGGCTTTACACATGTCAAGCGTATAAATTCCTGAACAGAGCTCTCGATGGTGGGCACTGAGTGCTTCAACAGAATGCAAAAACAAAGAAGGAACAGGAAGTAAGTACACTGGAGCAGAGAAGCAGGAAACATCAAAAGAGGCCACAGAGGGCAGATGTCAAAGGACACAAGCAGCTGAACGTCAAGGAAATTTTCTGCATGACACCACAGTATTAGCTCTTTAGAAATTCCCTTTGGATGTATTTATAGTCTTATGTAGATCAGATAAGACATTTACAGGAAGCATTCTTTGCTTCTCGTAACACCAACCACAGGAAGGCCCAAAAGGGATGTTATGGCCAAAAAAGCAGAACCCCCTCCCTGCCATGAAAAGCATCACAACAAAAACTGAAAGTCTGAGGAGCACCAAAATAAACTGTCTGCACAGGAGATGATGACAGTCAACCGAGGAGGAAGCTGCATCTCGTTTTTGCAAGACTGAACTGTGCAGAGGCAGAAACCGAACTGCAGGGTCAGTGGCCTGCAGGAGCAAGATGGTGCCACGTCCACAGTGAAAACTGGACACCCAGATCCCCCAGCCCTTACAGCACAGCCACCAGCCATCTCCAAAGTCTAGGCCTGTGCCTGGAATGGGAGCTGTCTGAGGAAGACTCTGCACTGTGTCCAGCCCAGTCCCTTTCACACCTTCTCCAAATTCACACAGGCCTATACCATCCAGTTTTTCATACGGTTGACAAGTCACACAGTTGACTTCATGCCACGAATGTCACTGACTACAGCTGGAATGCAGTACTACAATTCTCCAGGCTTCATATGCAAACATCCCATGGTATCACAAGGCCTTCACCACAGAGAAGCAACAGTCGCGACAATTCAAACAGCCCACACTGCCTCCATATCCCAATACACAGCCCCCAAGGCAGCCACCTCCACCTCCACTACCTATGCAGCTCACAGTTCCCTCAGCAGCGACCTCACAGCCTGCCCCTTCACAACATTTGGTGCAGCCCTCTTTCCAGCCTTACTGCATGTGCTTAGTCTGAATGCAGGTTGGGACTCATCCAGTGGCACCATCTACTCAACGTCAAAGGCTTCCTTCTCGGGTATGTTTGAATTTGACTTATTTGCACAATGTTGTCTAGACTTCACTATTCACCGTGTTTCTACCTGTGTGCCCATTCCCTGGCTGCAACATTTGCTATGTGGTAATATAGCAATAGTGTGCAATTAACAGTATGCTGGAGACCACTGGCTACCCCCTCACCACCACCCAAAAAAACAATGTGATGTCTCAGCCCCAGAAACCACAGAGCACAGGATACCCCTCCAAGAGTGGAAACTCATCATTTTGCTTAAAAAATTGAGGCAGAAGTCACCTCATAAAAATGCACTTATAAGGTAACAATTGTCTGCCTCACCATAATAACTCAAGCAGAGTTTGCCAAAAGCTGTGATCTCAGTTACACACAAGTGGTCTACACACAACACCTCTCCCGTGCCTACGAGGACTCTTCATTGTAATGACAACTTGGCCGTAAGGCTTAACATGCAGTACAATTAAAACCCAGCCTCTTCCTTGTACGTGGCCCAGGGTCCTCTCTGCTGACCCTGGCTTCATTTATCTACCTCTGTGCTCTAATAACTATGGATTTTCCAACATTTTGTTTTGGGGATGTTACAAAAAACTTCTATATATCCACCCAGGCCATTTTCACACATTTGTTTCCTCTCTTCCTTTCAATATGTTGTTTTTGTTTTTAAACCCTTCATTACTTTTTTTTTTTATTTTACTACTTCTGAATCTCTGTTCCTTGGATGATCGCATTGCAATGTCTCAGTAGATTTGTTCTTGTTGAGTAGTATGATTCATCAAAATCATCGACCTTCACTCCACTGCCACTTTACATATACATGGGTTGCTCTTCTGATATCATCTCTTAATACCTGGCCAGTTCATGCATTCTTCATCCTCTTTGTCCATTTTTCAAAACTGTGTATTCTCTACTCTTAATCTTCTAAGACTGAACTGACCTAATGTGAGTTTTTCTTGACCTTGACACTTTCACGACGTCCCCTAGTAGACTGGTAATCCAAGATAGCTTTTAACAACTTCCCCAAAGGTGTAGGGTGGTGGCAGCCCAACACTTGCCACTCCACGGGTTCCAAGGCAATCACACCGGTCAGGAAGTATGCTTCCCTTGGGACAGCATCATGGCCAGGTCTTCTTCAACTAGCTGTTCACTCAAGAAGAGGGGACACCTCTCTAGACAGAGCAGGGCCAGCTTTCAGTCAAGAAAAAGCAGGTGGCCCTTCTCTCTTCTCCCTGTTGCAAGAACGCACTGCTGCATGCTTTCCCTAATCTTCTTTGTTCTTTTCTTACTGTAGCTTCCAAAGTAATTGCTTAGCTAAGCATAGGGCACATATGCCTAGAACCCCAGCTACAATCAGGGCTGAGGCGGGGAATATCAAGTTCAAGGCCAGCTTGGGCCACCTCATGAGAGCCTATCTCAAGGTAAATTTTTTTAAAAGGCCTGGCATGTAACCCAGTGGTACAGCACCTGGCTAGCACAACCAAGGGCCTGGTTCGGCAAAGTAAAATAAAGTAAAATGTAACTTCTTGATCTCATACGCACACTCTGTCACTGTATCTCTGTGCTTGTTTTGGTGGCCAATATGATTTCAATTCTCAGCCAGAAATTTGTTTCTTTCCACTCAGATCCATTCTCACATTCTTCTTCTTGCATCCTGACTTGATTCTGGTCACCTTGCTACCTTGCTCTCTAAGATAACTTTTTGCGCATTCTAATCCTCTGTCGTCTGCTTCCTCCAACTTGTGTCTCACTCTGGCTTTCAGTTCCACCACACTCGAAATGCTATAACGCACCTGCCCTCACCTCCTCCTGCTCTATATGTGAGACCTGGGACAGCACGAGAGACCTCGCATTCTCCATGATAGGCCACCTGCCTTAGAATGCAGTAGCTGCCTCTTTTGTTAGGGGGTTTAGAGTCTCAATCTTCCTTTAAGCTTTAGTAAAAATTACACTCAACTTTAGATCCGTCAGACAGTTACACAAAGAATACAGAAAGGCACAAGCCATGTCTTAAGAGCAACTTTTAGAGATAAATCTACTTAGAACCTGACCTTGCATCTAGCAATGTTTATTTAATCAAAACATAACAGGAGTGGAGGAGGAGAAAGGAAAGATGGCTGGTGGACAATATGCCTAGAAAGAAAGATCGGGAGGTCTACCGGGTCTGAACTCTATTCCATAAAAAAAGAAGGGATTGTGACAGACAAAATCAAACTGGCACATGGACATTTAAAGTTTTTAACATTTAAATAAATCTGCTGGGGCAGATGAAGATTTAAATTTGATTTTTATGTTAACAGAACTAAATGTACCAAATAATACCAAGTATTGGTCTTTAAATCATGAAATAGAAAGAGTTCCTCCTAAAGAATTTAAAATTCAGCCTCATATTTGCTGGAAGACCAGTGGAAATCAACTAGAGGCCACCCATCATGTCACCTGCAATTCAAGCAGGCAGAGCCACGGGCCAGAGGTGTCCTGGTCAGACCTTTCTGTGCCTGTTACTTCCCTACCTCCTCAATCTTCTGTGGGGCTTCACTTTTCTTCTTTGAGATTCCTGCTGGCTGCCATGATGTAGCTATTCCTCTGGCTCTGCTCTGGGACTGCCTCCTCCTTCCTATCCCAGCCACTGTGGTAATCAGAACTCTTTCCTTGGAGACTGTCTCTGAGGCTCCCAATAGTCTGTGTGTCTCTGATCCTCCTTGGAGTACCAAGTTAGGCTTTTGGGAATTTGTCCCTCTCTCTAACCCAAGCCCAGAAGGGCAGGTGCTAAATGAATAGAGAGACTAGAACGTGAAACTATGAGAATAACCCGCTGACATTGACCACGACCCTCAGGACAAGCAAGGCAGTCTAAAGACGTAGAATGTGGTACCTGATGAGCCAGAATGTAGATGTTGTGCCCAACGTCCTTTGGAGAAACGCCACCATCTCCACCTTCCTCCTCCCCGTGGTCACATTCCAGTCCCTGGTTATATGCGTTCTTCATCACATCCACCTGGCAGAAGGAAAGGAGCAAGAATTGAAATGTCAAGCACATCTCAGATGGTGAGCTATAATTTTAAATTCAAAAGATATGTGAGACTCAAAACTCGAAAAGAATTCTAAATGACAATATCCATGGAAGCCATCTTTATGCACAAGGGAGTGGATTCCTGCAATATTCCCTGCTTTCCTTTGGTCTTTGAATAAGAACAGTATTGAAGTTCCTGTAACTTCAGAAAATCAGCAACACTGGGAGGCACCCAGAGGTAGCAGGTGCTGGGCATGGTGCTGAGCACTGAGGATCTTACAGTGGACACGGCAGAGCAGCAACCCTCAGAAACCCGCTGTCCAGTGGGAGAGGCATTGAGTGAAGAGGGAAGCGTGGCCCAGTGTAACCAGTGGGCTGTGTGAGTGGTGTCGGAGTCAGACAAGCCACAGAGGGTAGGCACAGGCGGAAGTGGGTGACAGGACAAGGACGTTATTGGCAGAGGAGCTAAGATTTTTAGAGTGCAGGTTGTGCATCCAAACCCACTGCTTGTGGATAAGGTGCATAAATGCACCTTATCTCTCTTTCTTACCTCTCTCTGACTCTGTGCTTAGGACTTCCCACACAGCACCAGCCCTGGTGATGCCATGAGAAGGTTTGCTCAGGGGGCATGAAGCTATGTGCTTTAAGTACGTTCTCAATGCTTTTAGATTATGTTGATATCGTCTTTACAAATCAGCAATTTGTAAAGTGTGAGAGGGAAAACCCAACTTCTACAATAAGAAGATGGAGTAATGATCCCTAGAACTGCTAGTCTCTGTACAGCCTTGCTGAGTCCAAGAACTGTGCAACATCCCACTGAAAAGAACAACTATAATCATACAGATTGATTTTCTTTTTTCAGAAGGGCCTAAATAAAATGTAGGGGTGCTAAAACATGTCTTACATGTCTTCCTCCTATTGCACCATTCCAATACTCGGAGAATACTAAAATCTGTGCATACTCCAGTCCTTCATACTAAATGGTGTACTTTTAGCATATAGCTTGTGTATATCATCCTGGATACTTTAAATCATCCCTAGATGATTTAGAATACTGAATAGATGTACCTGCCATATAAATAGTTATGTTGTATTGTCTATGGAGAAATGCAAGAAAAAAAACTGTGCATGTTCCATACAGGCGTAAATTTTGAAAAATATATTGGTCCACAATTATTTGGATCCAAGGACACAGAATCTAAACTCGCCCCACGTGGGCTCCCGTCACTAACAGTCACTAACACAGCTGAGGAAGATCTCCTTACCAGCTCCCGCGGTCTCATGTTGAACAGAACCCTTTCGGCATTCTCGCTGTCGTGTCTGCTCTCCATGATGGCCAGGAGGAGCTTGGATGCATTGTTCTGGGGACACAGGCTGCGTTAATGCACCACACACAAGATCTGTTTCACGAATTAACAGTCCCCCGTGCTTGTTCTAATGGAGGATTCCAGGACCCCCTTTTTTAACCGAAAAATTTAAAACTGCTAATATCCGTTGTCTTATTAACATTTAAAAGTAAGACATTTTACTTATTGTCAATATAAAATAAAACTGACGGATCATGATAGGTAACATGAATTATCTTACATATTGGTGAGACAGTGTTTCCAGTGCAAAACATTACTGTTTATGGCACTAAAATACAACTATACTTTCCTCCACAATTTCTATAATGACATTTTAACAAGACAGTAAGATGGATGGGAATCAGTGACATATGTCTTAGAATTAAAGAATTTCACACAATTGTTTTTATTGTAACAAAAGTATCGCCAGCGAATCAAGCTTCAATAAAACTGAACAATAACTAATGAGAGTTAACATACATGAAACTGTATATTCATGACTTAGAAGTATGAACCTCCTGATAATGGCTTATTAGTCCCACTACACAGCACGATCTGCACTTATTCTTGGCTGTGGGGGAACGAGATCTGTTTTTCTCACAACGCTGGGGAGCCAGCCCAGGCGCTCCCAACATGTGCTCTATGGCTGCGTCACCTCCAGCCGAGAGCAATAGTTTCTATTTGTGCTTAATAAAGAATGGAACAGCTTACGCTGTTTTTGATGTTCTAATTTTGTTTATGGAGTTGTGAACATTTTTACCAATAGAAACTAAAAAGGTTTCTGAGATCATTCATAACCCAAGATGAGAATCACACAGTTACAGTAGTCTTATTACACAAAGCACAATATCTCGAGCAGTTTGGAAGATATTGCTACATTCTAAGTTTTCAATAGTACTGCCACAAAATTTTGGCAAATTACAAGATGATTAACAAAAAAGAAAGGTAATATTTCTACAATGTGTTTGCTCTATTCATTTAAATAAAAATTTTAATCTTTACAGACAGTCTCTGATGAGTATGGAAAAGTAAAACTGACTGTTTTTGAGACATTGGTGAGTCAAAGTTGATATTTTTATAGGATAAAGAGTTACAATGAATCTGTGTTTAGCCTATGGAAACAATCACCACACATACTGTGGTGAGGATGTGCAAAGGACTTCTACTATATAGTCTCAGCACTAAACCCCATCCCACTATCTACAGCCACCTGTGAGTGACTTAAGTCAGTGATGTGGTGACAGGTGACTGTGCTGATGACACCAACCAATGCCACTGATCCGCCATGAAAAGATTTTAGTACCTCAAGGGAGGAGCTGTGTTCTTCTCTGTCCCATTTTGGTAGATCTGCATTAACCCTAAAATCTACTGTTATCATCTAGGACCTACAAAGAACATCGCTAAAATAGTAAGGCTTCAGGATTAGTGGAGAGCCTGGCTTCTCAGAGCCATCTGAACAGTCCCCTGGAACTCAAAGCCAGCACCTCGGCAGTACCTTCAGAGTGGTACTGAACCATGCTAAGCACACCTAATACACAGTAACTTACAAATACATCCAACTTCAGATTGCTATCAGCACTGTGGTTATTTTTTAACCAATTTTCTTTCTCATTCTGTGTCAAAGGAATAGAAATAAATCTTATAAATGACCTACTGAAGTCAGAGTCAATTTGAAAGTATAAGAACCTGTAAACACTAAAAAAACTCAAATGTGTCAGTTCTAATATGCACTTTTTTCCCAGATTTTTTTAAAAATGAGACAAAACAAAAACACTCTATTTTCAAACTCAGAGCTTCATATTCACAGGCTGAGAATTAAAAATGAAGATAGAAAATTCATAAAGTCTGATAGTAAACAAGTTTATAAAGCATACTTAAAATTAGGGATAATTAAGCTATCACATTCAGGAGGGAATGATATAAAATAAAGCCTTAGTATTTTTCATATTACATCATCATGGTGTTACAGAGAATTTGATTAAAGCACCCTTCCTAGGAGAGCCCCTCAGACTTGCCAATATATACACCATTCTGTTATACAAACATGGTTCTTATATCAGCTAACATGCAGAAAACCTTATATATTGTTTACAAAGTTACACTTACCATATTCTTTAAATAGAAACTTATATGCAAAATGCTTCAGACTAAATATATACATTTGGTGTTTTAGCCACATCTTGTTCTATCCAGCTGCTATATTTTAAAAATTTATTTAAAAACTGTGCTTATTGAAATTAATAAAAATTTAAATGATTTTTTTACAAAAGTACTTTTTTGAATTGCTAATATCTTTGTACTATTTAATCATATCGCATTTAGTTTTTCAAAAAATAGATCTAAAAAATGTAAATACTTTGTATCCTATACTTCATTTTAAATTGGTGAATTATTAGTATTTCCCCCATTAAGTCATAGAAATTACAAATGTGATTGAAAGTATAGTCCTTAATGAAGAATTTCAAAGATCAAGGCTATTTCTTTAAGAACTATGGATAAAATAAAATTGAGATAATAACAATAACTGCTCCCTAAGCTGTCACGTGGACCTGAATTGGTCTCGATCACTGTGGACCAACAGCCTACTAAAACACGGCCTGCATTCCGGAGGTGAGTGGACAGGTGCAGAGCTCGCACACACCCTGAATGAGGCAGTGAGACACTGCACACAAGCGCCTTCCACTAGAAGCAGCGCTGGCTCACTAGGAGGCTCAGCGCCATCAGCGCGTGCTGGACATGCTGTGGGATATATTCCAATGTATATCCAAATCTACAGTTAGACACGGAGTCCTAAATATAACATTCCTATTCTTTTTGGCGGAATTTACCCATACAGAGTACAGCTTAAGTTATATATGTTCTATAATACTAGACACACTTGGCTTTACTGTGCTTTGAAATTGTACTGCTATGGTTTAGATCTGGAGTGTCCCCCAAAAGCCTCGTGTATTTAGATATAGGAGGATAGCTGGAACCCCGTGTTGTTGGGAGGTGGGGCCTGGTTGGAAGGGGAGGATGCTTGAGGCTTAACCACAGGGATTGGGTCAACCTGTTAAGATTGGGGCAGAGTTTTCAGGTGTGTGTTATTGACTTGTAGACCAGGAAATAAGGGAGGGGCACCCACCCTGCACGTGGGGAGACCCAACTGGCAGCTTGGATTAAGTAACAGAAGGAAAATGAAACTTCATTACAGCTTCTTCCGGGGAAAGCTCTGGTCTTGCCTTAGTCTCCAGATATCAACTTGCTCCTGTCTCCCTTGGCTTCTGTCTGCAATGAGGCGAGCGGCTCTCCAGCCTCTGCTGTGTGCTTCCACCACTGCTGGCTGCACCTGAATAGACCGTGTGAGACCTTCTGAAACCCTGTGCTAAAATAAATCTTTCCTTCCTTAAGTGTGTCAAGAAGAGAGACACAGAAATAAAGTGAACACTCCTCTGACAATTGTGACTGGCTAGATGGAAGTATCTAGCCAAAGAAGATCAAATATATCCTCTGTAGTGAAGGCTTGTCTTCCTCATATACTAAAAACAAACAAACAAACAAATAACAAACAGAAGAGAAGTACTGAAACAAAGAGGCTACTACAAAGAACTTCCAATACAGGACCTGTGACTGCACATTACCACGCTTCCACATTCTGCCAGGAACTTAGCGAACTTCCAGATTTTGTTATCCCTTTTGATCACTCATTATTTAAAAATCAGACATCACTTGTCCTTCATGAGAGCTATTTGAAGACTCCGAATCAACTTGGGGAGGGAAGTTTACCGAGAACAGAATGATAATCCTCTGGGGAGTCACTCTACCTTTAGCTGGAGCACTAGGTCCATCCGGTATCTACCGAGGGGGTTTATGTCATTGAGGATCAAAGCAATGATGATATCAATTCCATTTGACTCGTGAGTAGCAATACAAGTCTAGGAAACAAAATGTTGGCAAAATAACACTTTATATTCAACATAATAGCACCAGAGATAATACAACATAAGATAACAGAACTGCCTTAGATTTTAGCCCTTCAAATAGAATTTAACTTTGAGCATTTGATTTATTCTTTTGTGTAGAGTATGACTACGAGTTGACTGGACTGGGTGAAGTGGCTTTGGACACAAACACTAAGACAGACACTGTGTGAAGCACGTGTCTTTTGCGAATTTTAAAGTTAAATACCCTTTCAGTTAATAAATTTTAATAAACTCATCAATAGAGGAACTCCTTACAGTTAGAATTTGAAGATCTGTCCTAGACTAAGAGAATGTGAAAAACAGCTTTTTAAGTAAATTTCACAGAACAGATATGGCACTTCAATTGAGTTGCTACTAAATTAAACAGTTGGTGATAAGAGATGTGGAGGCACATGTCAGTAGCACAGACAGATGATCGGGATCTCCCAAGGAAATGCTGTCAATAATGGTGAATCAGACAGAAGTCTGGCGGATTTGTTTTTTTCCCATTTCATTGATATGTATATATGTAATACATAATGTTTACATTGAACTTGAGTATTTTGTGAACATATATATCACATCAAAATTCCCCGCTCCCTTTCTGACCCTCCCATGCCCTCCTCCTCCCCACTAGTTTCCTCTACACCCCATTTAGCTGTATGAAGTAAATCCTATCTGGGTTTCTCATATTAGAGAAACCATTCAATATTTAACCTTCTGAGTCTGCGTCACTTCACTGAGCATGGTGGTACTCATGCTCAGTGTTTCTTAAACTCTGATGAGTTTCAGAGGATCTTGACTGGGGAAAGAATATTAAGCATTCTGAGAAGTAAATATAAATGTTTTCAAGATGAAGGTCTGCTGAGCCAGGAATCTGAACTTAATTGGACAGAAACTTAAAATCAGGAGCTTCAGGACTAGATTTGTGGGACTATGTGACAATGTAGTATGGAATCAAGAAATCCAAAAAACTGAACTCTGGTGAGTCAAACGAGAAAGAGTAATATCAAGACAACACTGAAGTGACTACCTACCACTACGAGCCTCTATTATGTAATTTTTTATTCCTCCAAAACAGAGGAAAGTAGTTTTCCACTATCTTCTACTTTAATCCCTGAAGATTATTTGTTCATTAAAATGTTTGCCAAACTTAAAGGGAATCTATGCACACCATTTTTTAGAATTTGCTGCCAACCTGCTTTCCTTCAATACCTTTGCACAGCATGGAGAATTATATGTGGGGTTCATGCTATTTTATTATTAGTTTTTACTTTCAGAGCCTATTCGGTTTTATTAAATTACTTTCAAAACTCAATTTCAAAAGTAGAGAATAGTCTTACAGGCTTTCCGTGAGATAGGAAAAGAAATAACACAATATATACCTATTCTACTATGGATAGCCATAGTTTTATCAACAATAAAATGAAATCTCCAAATCTGTATATTTTTCCTTAATTTTAAAATCAAGTTTTTTATATCGTTAGCTTAGGAAACTGAAGACAAATACAGAAAAACAGAGGGAAAAATCCACATTCTTTTAGTACATTACAGGGAAGAGAAAAACGAATTATTCATGCTAGTAGTTTCGTGTTTTTGTTATATGTCTATGTACATATGAACACATGTATACCTATTCAGATATATAACACATGTGTACATACGTGTGTGTGTGTGTATATATATCATAGGCACTGTGTGTGTGTGCACTTCTATAATTTACAGTACAGGAATTTCTCTTCATAGCTCCCTTCCCATGTCAACCACTGATGTTTGGTCTCAATGGCTTCCTTAAAATTTACATGTAAACATGTTTGTTAGTTGAAAACGCTTTCTCCTGGGTGGATCCGCTAGACTGTGAAACAGCAGCTTCCTGACACTGTGTGAAACACCAGCACGGCTCCCCTTCCCTGATGATCTAAGATTTCTGTCTTCTCTCAGCCAATACAATGGAATCAGAGACAAACACTCTGGAAAACAGACTTGAACTCTGTGGCCCCTTCCCCCACAGAGTAATATAGTCAAAAGAGCATTCAATTCAGACTCAAGAACCAAAAGCCTTGAGTTTTAATTCAGCTTCAAGCTGTTTCTGGCACCCTGGAATACTGGAAAGTCACTTAATCTCTGAGTCAGAAACTATTCCCCAGCAAAATAGGAGTAATCATAACCACTTCAAAAGTTTGCCGAGGGTACAAGGGCAATAAATGCTCTGTAACAATAGAGGGGCTGAAGGCGCCTTGAGTTTATTCTACAACTTCTGGAAAGATTCACTGCGGATGAAAATGATGCCCTGCTTAAGAAATATATTCTACGTTTTTTTCAGTAACTCTGATGTCGACCTCAAACATTTTCATGGGAATTTTCCTTTACAACGAAATTAAATTAAAGTATAGCATCCTATCTACTAGTCTATAATTCAGTCTTACCATGTTGTGCTGGGTGACAGTGCCTGGCGAAACACGACCTGCTCACAGGTGGGCTCCCTCCCTCCCCGGGCCCTCTGCTCACAAGCACTGATCATTTCTGTGGGAACTACTGGTGCTCAGGTACCTGATTCTCATGGCACGGGCCCTGGCAGTACTCGGTCAGGCTCTCCAGCGTCTGGTTGACCAGCGCGACGTTCTTCTCATTGATGTAGAGTCCCAGCAGACCCAGCCCACCGGTTGTGCTCCCACAGATGCAGTCCAGAAACTGCAGGGTCTCACAGACCAGGTTGTAATTTGTTTTGTTGTTTTGATTCCTCAAGAAGTTCTGAGGACAAACAAAAATATATCCAAAGGGTTAAAAAGAAATCGCTATGATAATTGTTTCCTTACACTTTTCTAATTTAAAAAGATCAGCTTTGCTGTGAAGAATGGGACTGCTCTTTATAAGAAAACACTTCCTAAATTTGTCTGAGGTTTAGGAAGGGAGCTTAGGTCTTAGCTCAAGCACCTGCATTTATCAACATAGTTCCGAATAAACATTCCTCAGTGCCATTATTTTAAAAGCCAGTTAGAGAAGGCAAAAATAATAAATATGAGAAGGGGAAGAAAAAAGGAACGTAAAAGAGTTTATTAGGGAAAGAAGTAATCAGGATTTTGAGGAAATCGTCCCTGATAAACACTGTACCCTCAATGAACATTAGTAGATAATATGGAGGACAACTTAGGAACATTAGTAAAACTGTCTGTGAATACCCAGCTCCAGTTCTAAAAAGTTATTCTAAATTTAAATCTATGTTGTAAGTACACAAAGACATTCGCCGCATATCACTTGCTACAGAAAAAACTGGAAACCTTACCATAGCACAGTAGTGTGACTGCTCAAATAACTAACAGTATCTCCGAACACTGGAGCCACAGAAAAGAGAAGACTGAAATAGGTACTAACAGGCGTCACTTAACAATGAGTAATTCAGCAATAAGGCTCACTGCTAAACGGAAAAAGAAAATTGAGAAAACCATGCAATGTGTGTTTACATACACATATCAGCCATGTATACATGTACAAACATGTCTAGAAGGAAACACAACTGGCTGGAAGTCACTTGAGTGGGGAGGGACGACAAGCCTGGTGAAAGTATGCTGGGAGGGAGAGTTTTATTTCTTATTTTAATGTATTTCTTCTATGTATTTATTCAAATTCATTTTTGTCATTTATTCTTAAAACTCTTTTAGAAGTAGCATCTTCCACAATGTTTGATCCCAGCAAAATGCTCAAATTCTACAGAATCTAACCTATATTCTGTGCCTCAATTTCCTGTGCGGAAAGACCAAATACATCAAGATGGGCACACAGGTTCACATCCAACATCTTCCCTTTGGGGGAAAGACTCCTGACTCTTTCTGTCAACAATTCTGGAAGCTCTCTCCAGGCTGTGTGCGTGTGTGCGTGCATGCGTGTGTGAGTGCGTGTGCGTGCGTGTGTGTGTGTGTGTGTGTGTGAGTGTGTGTGTGTGTGTGTGTGTGTGTGTGTGTGTGTAGGGATGTCTTTCTGACTCCATGAATTCCTGAGTATCTCATCTGCTGGGGATATGCAGTCCATGAGGTAGGGCCCTCGAGTCTCCCACCAGCTCAGCGTCCCTGCACTTAGAGCCCCACCTCCACTGGCCTCGAAGGCAGGCAGTGCTCTCAGCATCAAGGACCATTTGGGGCTGAGGGTAAAGATGCAGGCAGGAGGCTGTACCCAGCACAGCCGAGGTTACTTGTGGAAACTTCAGGCTACTCACTGTGCAGTCCCACTGTGAGCTCTGCCACAGCTAAGACACCGGAGCCTGACTGGCCTGACGGGATGGACAGTGGGAGGGTCTTATCCTGTGAAGAGGACCTCTTCAGGTAAGCACCCCCGCTCACCTCCGGCAATTCAACCAAGCATCCCACCTGCCATGTGGCTTTGTCAAGGTAACATTAGCAATTATGCCAACAAAGCAGAAAAAGAAAAGAATTTCTAGGCACCCCTACATTCATCTGACAAAGAAAAATGTAGCGAAGAAGTCATTAAGACATAGACTGCATTCCTTTGTGAAGGCATCAACCTTCAGAGCTGCAAGACGTCCGTTTCTGAATTAGCTTTGCTTCCAAGGAAGCCACAAAGTGTATCAGCATCCTCACTCAAGAAATGGGAACCGGGTTGGAGATGAAGACTATCAACCCACAAAAGGCATCGATGATGCAACCGTGACCTTCCTCAACAAATTCCAGGGAAGAGGAAGCGCTGACCCCGAGGCTACAGACTGGCTGGATACACAGAACAAGGAGCACAGAGAAAATCTCCTCTCATCTTTCTCTCCTGGTAGGAAAGTCTCCTCCCATGCCAGAGGACCATGGCCTGCTGGCTTTATCCGAATTGAACGCCTCGTGGCCACAGGCCACATTCTGAGCCCTCCCACAGGTCAGGACTGGTACCTGCAGCTCCCGGTTGTGGTTCTCACACAGCAGCTGAAGAAACCTCAGGATGGGCTGCATCGTGGCGATCGCAGGGCTCACGGTCACTTCCTCGGCAGACTTTTCCTCTGCACTTCCCACCTCCGGCCCCGTGCACATAACGTCTATCTCGGGGTCCATTTCTCTTCTGTACACACAGTATGCTTTGGAGGTTGCCGACGAGGCTTCTGTTAATTGCCCTTTCATTCCTTCTTTTAAATGTAGTGTTGAATCCCTTACTGAAAATAAAGCAATCCTTTCCTCATACTTCTGAGCACAATTTCTCTGGTAATTAAAATAATTAGACAACCATGGATCCCTAATCTCTAACAACTGAATTAAAAATCATGATACAACAGATGTAACAATTTCTCCCAAGGGGTTTTGAGGTAGCAACTTTAAAAAATAACATAGATCTGGGTGTGGTGGAGTGTGTCTGTAATCCAGCATCCTACCACAAATTTAAAAATAGTATCTGCAGTGGGGCATCAAAAAGTCTCAGTGTTAGCCAAATTTAGAATTTTCTCGTATATACATGAAAATACACACATCACTATGAGTTTACTTGTACACGAAAGTGGGGGAAATGTAAAACGTATTAACATCTTTAGGATTTGAATTTAATTCACTGATAATTCTGTTATTTTGAATATCAAACCTTCCATTGGGGTTTAGCTCCCACATGTTCTGCTCCTGAGGTTTAAATTCCACGGTCATTTACAAGGCTTCAGGAAGGTGTGTGCTGCCACGCGGGGCCTAATGAGGTCAAACACTTTTCATGCCACTGGTTATTTTCTACTGATTACGCCTTTGATGTTGGTCATGCAGAGCTGCCTACAGTCACAACTAGGACCAAAACTCTTTATGGATAGGAGCACATGCTCAGAGACACAGTGGGGGACAATTAAGCCAAGGTGAGACGAAAGGTTAGGCTTTATTCTCACTTATTCTCCCACATATCCGAGTCATCCTTTACCTCTCACCCGTGGACCAGGTGCTATCAGGTCATGGTCATCATCCCGCTTTTTGCTCTCTAGGTCTATGGTGTTGACGGTCACTGTGGATCTGATCTCCTTCTGGGCAATCTTCATCCGATCATAGAGAACTTTAAAGAATTTCTCTGACTTTTTTTGTTCATGCAACTGCTGGTAGAAAGAATACTGCAAGAAAACAAATTTTAAGATATTAACATCCAAGGAAAGAAAAGGTGGTTTTTTACACTTGAAATAAACGTATGCGTTACAGATAAAAGCACACGTTAGATGCGCTACCCATTATTACTTCATAAATTGGCAGCTTTTAAGTAGTTTGGACTATTTAATGTGTATTAATAATAGCTAAAAGTCTAACATATTTTCATGTGCTATTTATTTTCCTGATTATATAGTTGTCAAAAATTATAAGGATGTTATTAAGAAGTATGGAAAGAGTTCTTTGATTTTCATATTATTGCAAGGCCACACAGTGAGTCCATACATATTTAGTGAACGCCTCCTAAGCACCAGGTCCTCTGGGATCTCCAGGGGTGTACCAGCAGGAAAGGGCAGCCACCCTCCCCACCCTACCCCTACAAGCTTGCAATAGAAGGTGGGAAACAGCCATTAATCCAAACATTATTCTCTATAAATATGAGTTTATGGTAAGTTATAAAGAGCAATTTCACTCCTTATCTAAATTATAGCACATCTAATTTAGAATGTGTTACCATAACAACCTCACTCCCGAGGCCTCACTGATAAACAGGCATGAAGTTCTGGAACTTCATTATGGTATAGCTTCTCATGGAAGCTAGGACAAATCTAACTTAAAATAAATTCTGCCTTATAGCAAATAATGGTGCAGACAGGTTCAACATCAAAAGAATGTTACAATGTGTCTCAGAAAGATGTGGGTACACCAAACTCTAAATGTCACCTGCTTAGCATCTCGTGGAAGCGCTCAGGGGGAGAGGCAAGAGGAAAGTGACACACTCCAAGAAGACAGAATGTGAAATGGGTGGGGAAATCATAAACTATCAATAACAAAACTATGATAGGGCACAAATACGAGATATAGGGTAGACACTTTAATAAAGGTAATAATCATAACTGTGACAATGAGAGACTCATATAAGCTTAAGGAGAGTCAGTGTGGAAAAAAAAAAAAAGATACAAAAAAAAAACCCAAATGATTTCCAGATCAAGTAGAACTGGACATATCCCAAAATAAGAAAGTCTTAGCAGGCATCTTTGGGGAGTTTAGTCCTTAGAAATGTGTTTTCCTAAAGTAATGTCTAGGACTGCAACCACAGGTCTTGGCACATGCACGTGAGACGCCAATGGCATAGTGTCTTGAAAAGGCATCAATCTTGCCATTTCCCATACAGGCAGTGCATAACCCCGGTGTCTCTTGTGAAGACTGAGATGCCGGCTTCACACCTGCGAGGTTTCTGTGGGAGTTCCTGTGGAAGACTCTGGGAAGTCAGCGAAGGTAGCAACTAGGAGTTCAGTGAGCGACTTGAGAGCCGTCAGCCTGGAATGGGAGGTAGAGACGTGCACACAAGCTAGAAGAGCGTGGGAACACGTGAGAGGACAGAGCAGAGCCTGCAGGAACCCGGATGGCGTCAGGACGCAAGAGCTCGGCAGAGGAAGAGCAAACTCCACAGCAGGCGAAGAAGAAAGGGCAGAAAGCAGGAAAAGTAGATGGAGAAAACTGTGTGCCAAGACCCAGAAAGGAGAAGCTTCAAAATGACAGAAAAGGTCACCAGTTACAATACCACAGAAGTGTCCAATAAAAGCTTGGCCTGGTGGTGCATGCCTGCAGTCCCAGCTACTTAGGAGACTGAGGCAGAAGAAGTGTAAGTCTGAAGCCAGCCTGGGCAGTTTAGTCAGACCTTGTCTCAAAATAAAAATTAAAAAGGGATAGAGACACACCTCAAACGCAGAGTGCTTGCCTAGCATGCCTAGCATGCCAAAGATCATGGGTTCAATCCCCAGCACCCCCACACACCAGGAGAGAAGGAAGGAAGGAAGGAAGGAAGGAAGGAAGGAAGGAAGGAAGGAAGGAAGGAAAGAAGGAAGGAAGGAAGGAAGGAAGGAAAGAAAATATATTAGGGAAATAAAAACTGAAAGATTTCTTGGTCATGAGGGGGTCATGGGAACAACTTGCCAGGAATTTTCAAGTGGGATGTGCAACGTGTAGTTGAACTGGCCCGCTGTCCAGCAGTGTAATGATACATATGTGCATAAGCACAAGCATGTGTGAAGGATAAAGTCCAGCCCCACCTGATGGCCCTGGGAACTGCATCTGGAGATGTACAGAGACCCGTCCTTCCCACCTCAGAGTGAAGGCTAAGGAGTTGCTGAGATAACTTCTGTAAAATATCCCACATGACCATCTGGTTGAGGATCCAAGCTGATTCCCAAGCCAACACTCTCCTACCTTCCCATCCTCCTCCCTCCAGTCAGGCAAAAATGCCTTGCGGCTCTAATGCTGAGGGAATTCTCAACATCTCCTTTTCCAGCTAAGAAATACCATAGTTTGGAAGGTTTTTTTGTTTTTGTTTTGTTTTGGTTTTTTGCTTTGTTTTGCTTTGCTTTGCTTTGCTTTGGTACTGTGTCATTTGCTTTCCGTGTAGCCTTTCTTCCCAGCTGGCTGTAACATAGCCTGGAGGTCCTGTTGCTCATCTTATGTGGTGTCCAGTGGAACCAGGACACCTCAGCTTCGAATTAGATATGGTTTCTAGAGACAACTGATTTTAAAATCTTTCAAGCTGTAATGGCAGAGTTCCCTCCAGGGACTCAGGCAAAACTAGAAAGGTCTTTATGGGGCAGCAAGCCTAGAGAAAATTGTGCCCCAGGGGTGCTTCCCAGCCCTCTTCAGCCAGGGTGTGGAGATGCCTGTGGAAATAGGGCAGGGGCTTCAGGGCAGAATAGCTGGACCCCTGTGTGCACGCAGGAGGATATGTGGTTCCCAGAGGAGACTCCAGCACAAAGGCCAGGAGCATTCTGGGATGCTCTACTCTCTGGAATCATACTGAAGCCCTCCCTGATGCTCCTAAGCAAGTCAATACACATATGTGGAAACTGAGATGCATGGATTTTCCTTTTGGCAGAAGTAACGACATGCTAAAAGGAAAACACCAATGTCCCTTGGTTTCTATGACAAGTCAATGAGAAACACAAATAACAACTGTGAAGTTCAGAACAGAGAGACATGCACCTGTGTCTGTGTGTTTCCTCCTTCAAGCAGGGCAATGCCGAGCAAAATGCCTTCAGAGAAAATCCGGTCATTTTTGGTGTTCACTATGACGTCTATGACGAGCTCTGAGGCTCCCTCCTTATCCAGCAGGCACTGAATGTCCGACATCGAAATCCCTGCCTTATCTGAATCTTGTCCAGAAAAGCTGCCTGGGGTTGGGAAAATCAGTAACATAATTAGCATGCTGGCTTCTCTAGCAAGACCCTGTCTCAAAATTAAGAAAAAAAAATTTAAGAGCTGGAGACGTATCTCTCTGCCAAGTCCCTGGGTTCAATCTTTAATTCCAAAAAAATTCTAAAATTCATAAAAGTAGGACGTTTTATCAAATGTCTAACACTTATAATAAAATAGTTTTCCTTAAGAAAATACTTCAGAAGGAGAAGAGTAACTTTAACTTTTGTTCTTAATTTATAGACTAAGAAATTGTAACTTTAACTATTTTTCAAAGGTTACAAGGCAAAATCAATTACAATGTTCAAATCCATTGTTGTGTAAACTTCAAATTATACAAAGGCTTATAATAGTATATCATCAATGAATATTTTATACTAATGTCACTTCAGTAAAATATCAAGCAACATGACCATAAAGATATGCCATAAGGCCCCTAAAATGAGGGTCAGGGGGAGCCTCACCTCCCCCTTGAGCAACAGCCCTGCAGTAGGGTCCTGGCAGAGGTCCGTTCACTCCAGCTCCATAATCTCCTTTGAAGTATCGAGTCAGGAGGATTTTTCGTAACGTGCTGCCCTAAAAAGTAGGAGGAGAAAAGTATTAGCTATTGTTTCCCTTTCCAATAAAAGTCAAAGGTGTCAAAACGTCAAAATGCCACTTATGATCCTTAAGACGTGGAAAATGTAATTTTATACCAAATATTATTTTCTAAGGAAAAAATGTACATTGTCCCAAAGACACAGCCACAGGCTTACTTCTCATAATGAACAAAGAAGGTAGGAAGGATGATCTGGGATCGTAAACACGTTCTCAGCGCCGATTGTGGTGATGGTGCTATGGGCACGCGTGCTCCTCATTGCCAACCGCGACAATGTGTTTCCATCAAATATATGCAGAACTTCGTGTAACAGCCACATCTCAGTGAAGGACTCTAAAAATGAGTTTCCCTCTTCCAGAAATTAAAAAAAGTAAGAGTATTTTCAATTGAATGTACTACAGAAAAGTCGCAAACGCTATAAAAGCTGGAGGTCTTGTTCTCAGTAGGACTGCGGTGCCCAAAGAAGACATATAACACCCTAAGAACGGGAAGCAGAGCCTCAGGCAAAGAAACTTTGTGAAAAAAAGTTGAAAATGAGCCTAAAAAATTATTTCATAAGACAAAGTGAATTACAGTCAAATACTAGGAAGTTTAATTAATTCGGGGGGGGGGGGGGAATCCAGGTGAAAAGACAAGGCATTTCTTTATAAAGCATGTAATTAAATAATTCACAAGTATTCAACTTGGTACCAATGGTAGGATATATTCTAAATAATACGTTTTGTGATGTAGTTGCACGTCTATAAAACCTCAGTAACACCAAGTCTTCCTTTGTATTGGATGTCATTAATATAATAAAAGGAATGATTTAACAGTTCTAAAGAATACTTGTTTACATTGCCTAAATTAACACAACTACTGAGGTGTTACTCCCATCTGGCAGGTAAGGAAACAGTGGCCCCAGAGCTCACAGAACTGGCCACAGGTCATCAGCTAACAGGTGGATGTGCAGGTCTGAGCTGCAGCCCCAGGTATAAGCAGCAGGCCATTTCCCAGGCAGGCTGCAGGGCCCCTCTGAGGACCCGCGCTAGCCCCTCACCTGCTCGTAGCCTGCCTCTCCGAGTCGGGTCCCAAGGTCTCCCTCTCTGTCTTCCCTCTCCCTTCCTGCAGTTTCATCGGATTCTCCATTGCACAATCTCTTCAGCAGGTCCGTAGCCAGCTGTGTCCTCTCAGCCATGACCTTCTCTCATGAGCTTCCTGCTCTGTTATTTAGATTTCCTTATCTCTGTCCTGAGGTTCTCCTGGCACCTCAAACTCAATTTGTCAGACTGGGACATGCCTTTTCTTCTAGACATGTTTTCCTCCCCATTTCAACTTACCGTCAGGTAATTTAGTCATTCTGGTCTCTTAGGCTCTGAACCTAAGGCGTCATCTACGGTGCCTCAGCCCATCTTGACGGTGCTTTGTGAAACCCTACAGTCTCTGCTGCGACTTCAAGAGCACCTTCGGAACTTCTATTTTGCCAGATTGAACTTGACAAACCTTCCTCAAATTTTTCTATCTGTGGTCACATGGTACTCTCTGTCTAAAATGGACTACTCCCATCTTACTGATACATAGGTCCTGTCTTCTCTCCCCTTTGAACAAATATTCATGCGGTACCTACTGTTTTAGGCATTATCTTCAGTGAGTTAGGTAGCACTCTGCCCTGAAAGATTTGACAGTGAGATGAGGTTAGTTGTGGAGATGTCAGCTCGGGGCCCTGGAGAGGAAGCCAGAGACTCCAGGAGGCTGTATGTGGCACCTGTGTTCCTTCCTAACCCATGGACAGCACAGCGGACCTGCCTTTTGTGGCTGGGGACCAACAAATACACCACAAAGGTTGTAGTGCCAAGAACTTTCATAGACCGTCAACGTGTGCGGCTGCTTATCTTTCTAGCAACTTTTACATATTGGTGCTTTAATCCTCAGAATGCAGACATTTATATCATTGATTCTTTATGATTGCCTTTAAAATTGCTCTATAAACTGAACACGTTGGTACAGCTTTGTGATCCCAGCACTCTGGGAGGAAGAAGCTGGGGGATGCCAAGTTCTAGCCCACCCTGGGGAACTTAAGGGAAAAAAGACTGCCTCACATAAGGTGAAGAAAGTAAAGATGGTTAACCAACACTGAAGAAAGAGCGAGGTGTGACAGCCTCTTCTTCCACTAGTGCTCCTATCCCCTACGAGCGTTAGTGGTAGAAGAGGCTGTCACACTTCGCTCTTTC
Organism: Ctenodactylus gundi; assembly: GCA_004027205.1. Lineage (NCBI taxonomy): Eukaryota > Metazoa > Chordata > Mammalia > Rodentia > Ctenodactylidae > Ctenodactylus > Ctenodactylus gundi. Next base: position 550,126 of record PVKB01000159.1, on the reverse strand, counting down.
TTCCAAGGGCAGCTTGGAGGTGAGTCATTTCCCAAATTATTTTACCTCAACTAAAGTAATAGTAGAACCTTTATCAGAAATTCAGCTGCCGCAGATGTAAATCATTGTCTCAGGGCTCTAAATGCCATGGCAGAAATCTGGGGAAAGCAATAAGCATATGAAGCCATTTTAAAAAGAATTCCATCACCCTTGAGAGGTTTGCCTTCCTGCTGATCCCTTAGATCCAACATCAATTCCTGACGGGCTTCTCAAGGGAGGTGTCTTTGCTGGACTTGACCCAATAGGAAGGAATGTCTGTTACCATCTTTTCTGTACCAGAGTCAGTTCCAGGCCACAAGACACTGCTTCAAGCCAGTGTCTTCACGCGAACACTTCCCAGATGTGCTCAGTGTCATGTCGCCAAGAAAACTAACAACCACCTTCTGAAATTACAACAAAATCTCTCCATAAAAAGACATCATCTGCGGCCAGGAAAGTTAATGCTGACGGCGCGTATCGGGAAAGACCGCTTTGCTGTGCTCCTGGCCACGCCCTGAGAGGCTGAACCCAGGGAGTCCAAAATGAAGCAACTCAGGCTACTGCCTTTCAGCGACAGAATGGCTAAGAAAAGGCATTAATCCTAGAGAGGGCCAAAGGTTTTCTTTCCTTTTTCCGGAGGCTCCACACTGAATATATGCGGTTGTCTGAATAGAGGTGAAGTCTCAAGACTGAAGAGTTCAGGGGTTTGACATTTGAGGCATTGATTTAACATTTGTTCCCACAGACTTGGAAAAAGATGTTAAATGATATTTTTCCATTATGGACAATACAATCAAGATGTTATAAGAAAAATGACACCAAAACTAGCATCCTAGGAATCCTAGACCTGAACTAGAAATTCAAAAGGTAAGAAAACTGTACAATAAAGATGTTTAATTTAGATTTTTTTTTTCTTAAAGAGTATTCACTAGGTACTAATCAGCGCAGATGGGATCCTGGAGGAGAGAGCTGTATGTACCGCTGTCTCCACAGCCTTACTTGAACATTAAATTTCGTAGTAGAGGAACCGGTGCTTCCACAACCTTAATGACAATGTGCCTCAGCAGATGTCTCTGTTCCTCACTCAGTTTCCCAGAGGGAAAAGATACATTCCTCATTTCAAACAAATTATTACAACTGTATCCCAATGAGTTTATATTGCGCCCATCATTATAACTAACCACCTCTTTAGGGAGCTCCTTTGAGGAAAAACGGTGAATGTTTCACAACTAAGCTGCCACATGGTTTGAATGTCCTGGTCTCTGGCCCTGAGTAGTGATGCCAAGTTCTTTCCCTGTTGCTTTTGCCCAGATTTTCTTTCTTTTTTTTTTTTTTTTTTTGAGACAAGGTCTTACTCTGTTGCCCAACTTCCTTAAGATGTGAGACACATTTGTGTTCCTGACACTTTTCAAGAGTAGCTGTTACGTGTATGCACAAGATGCTCTTCACCAACACAATGACAAGTCACAGCAATTTTGGAAAACATACAGATGCCTTGATGGGCGAGTAAAAGACCTTCTGAAAATCAAAGAATGGAAACATTTTAGAACCAAGTAGTTATACATCACAGTGACATCTCTTTCCAAATTCCTTCTTTGTTTTATTGATTATAAAGACACTTGTTACCATGTGTCAAGGACTAGCAAGGGAGCAAAAAGTTAACTCTGCATCTGTGCTAAAATATTTTTTCAGTATATATCACTGAGACATAAGGCACTCAGTATCAACAATCCTCGCCAAACCATTTGATTCTATTTGTGAAAGTTAGATGCTCAAACAGTAACCGTTTGTGTTTAAACAGCTGATGACAGTGAACACAAGTGTGACCTAGCGATCACTCCAGGTTTACTGAGTAGCCCAATTCCGAGACAACTGGGGGTGCCGAGAAAGCTTGGTGAAGGGGACAGTTCTGTGCCCCATGAACTTTCACAAGCACGAAAAAGCACAAAGCCTGAGGACCACAACCCTCCCATGTTAAATGCTGAGGATTCATTCTACCCTGCACCAACAGTAGCTGAGAGCAGATTTTAACTTCCAATTGTGCACTTTCTGGGTAAGTTGTATTCATCTGATCTTTACAACATAAAGACAAAAAGTTGAGAGATTAAATAAGCAAGAGATATGCTGTCAAGCTTTCAGTATCATTCTTTTTATAAAAGAAAAACTAGTAGGCTCGCAGATCATAAATCACGCTCATAAATTACATTCACTGGCTGTGGCTCACAACCACTAAACCTAAGCCCAGAGCCCCATGGGGCTCCAGTATGGAAACCTGCTAGCGTACTACTTATTGCTGAAAAATGGAATCCACGCTGCCAATGCAAACACATGCACACAGCCTAAAAGCTGGAAATGGAACTTCAAGTGTTGATTTCAATGCTTCTGCAAAGCTGCTGGGTTGCTGAGGGATGGTATGGCCAGATCAGTAACGTGCTCAGCTTACGGATGAGCACAGAAAATACCAGAAGGAAGAGCAGGGGAGGTGGAAGAACTGAGACCGTGGACGTTGATCCAAATCATAATACGAGCTCCTCTTAGCCAGTGGGAAAAGTCCCATTTAGTGTGCGCATTTAAAATCCTGTTCTTTGCGATTCCTGTTATATTTCCACAGTAATTTAATGAAGATGGAGACAGAGGTACAACTTTGGGAAATGGTGTCACCGTAGATTATGGCACCGCAAAAGGGAGGCAAGACCAGCACTATCCTTCTGGGGGCTCACCTTCCTGTTTCTATGGAAACAGCATCCCGACCAGCATCCTTAGTAGCACTGCCATCCTCCAGCCCCATGCCGTGACCTACAGATCTGCAACCAGCAAAGCATGACTCATTTGCTGCAAGAGGAGCAGGACAAGCTCAGGACAGCTGCCAAGGAAATCACGTGGTGGCAGGAGACATCCGAGCCCTCCAGACACACATACACACGTACAAATACAAACACATACCAGTGTGCATATGTGTACACACAGTGAGCACCAGAGGAGAAAGACCTCTTTCTTCTTCCCCAAAACACTAGCAAGAAACTGTTTACAAGACATGGAGAAAACTAGCCCTTGCATTACTAGCCAATCAATTAAAAAAATTGATAAAAGGAGTGGAGGCTACTTTTTAATGAGTTTAGACTTTCCTCAGAGAGGTGAGAAATATTTATGGAGTCTGAAATGACGAATCCTGCATAGCTTAACTTCCAAGGGAGGACTTGAGAAACAAAATAATATCTATACTCAGTTTAATTGATGAAAAGCCCCTGAGTTGCAAAGCTGTGTACTTTACTGGAAATGACACAGTCTGGAGATGCATGTAATCGGTTTGGATCTGGGTCCTGCTACTTAATGGCTTGTATTTGTAAGAATTTTATTTTATTTTATTTTATTGTATGGTACTTAGGATTCAACACTGAGCTACATGCCAAGCCCATTTTTAATCTGGATTTTGAGACAGGGTCTCATTAAGTCCACAGGCTGAAAAATGGATGAACTCAAATTTACAATCCTCTTGCATCAGCCTCCTAGAGTGATGGGATTACAGGCCTGTGCCACCAGGCCCAACTACAGGTCTAATTCTGATCACTTCTTGTCTTAGTTTGCCCACAAAGCCAAATAATTTGCCTGTACAAATATAAGCACATACTGGTCTCATAGACTTCTAATTATATTCTATACACAAACTCTATTTTCCAAGTCAACTCACAGCAAAATCTGAGATAATGATACAGAAGTCATAGAAAAATAGAAATTCCTTTTATTTTCACCAACATTTCAAAGCATCAACACAAAGATTAACAAAAGTAAATGAACTCTGAGTTCAAAAAACATAAATAATGCCCACACTAATTAAAGGTACAGTGCACCAAACTCCTACCTCAGAAATAATCTTTCTCAGTCTCTGATGGTACTTAGTATAGTCTTTTAAACATCATTGTGAGAATCATTGTGATTTCCTATAGCATATGCCAAGGAAGATATTTTACCATCTTAATATATCTAGAAGGGTCACTGCAATCAGGGACCTCAGCAAGCAAAGCCATTTCTAATAACAAGCAAAGCACACTTAGAAGTCAGAGCCTAGCAGCCTGCTGTGCCTATCCAACTGGCATCTGCACTATGTACACTGCTATTCATGGGCTTGTGACTCACCTGTTGAAATTAGTTTCTAAGAAGAGAAAGAGGAAAAAATGCTCCCAGGTTGAGAAGAAAACTTAAAAATCTTCAATAACTTTGATCTGAGGCAAACCATCTATTTTAAACAGGAAGGAGGAACCAGTTCAGTGAACTACAGGTTGTTGGTGCTGCTTGGACACCCTAAGTTGGGAACAAGCTGGTAATAAACCTTCCTGTCCTTTCCCCCTCTCTACAGATGCCTGGGCTGCCTCCACAAAGCAGCGAACAGCCACACCTTCCTTCTGCTGTCTTTCCTCAATTCATACACGTCTTCTTCATGACATTTTAACATTTCACAACTACAGATCACCTTAAAGATGATGGCACCCCAGATTAACCAGAAGCAGATGTTTCTTTCTGGTGATACACAAAACCATGGCATGAATACCGCTGGTGGTATATTACAACTAATGAAAGTCTTGAATGAAAAAAATAAGTATACCTTTTAATAGCATTTTAATAATAAGTTTTGCAGTTTGTGATAACGCTTTTATATCCCTTTTTAAAGTTAATATAAAGTGAGATGACACTATATTAGGAGCCTGGGGACCTAAACTTGCAGGGACGTCATTCCATTTTCAGCACTTCTTGTTCATTCTGCACAGTGGCCCAATTCACCGCCATCCTCAGATTTCTACATCTGAGGTATCTCTTTCCTTTTAGTTGGGCTCACATTAAAATCAGAAAGGAAAATGACTCTACTGGTAAAGATGGGTGATATTCCTATATACACAAATCATTTAAAAGTATGAGAAATAGATGCATTTAACTAATTTATGAAGAGTGAACAATATTACATTTCTCTCTCTTAAGACCCATGCCCCCAATCCTACTTCACTTCCTTACATCATTTTACGTAAAATTTAAAAAGACAATAACATATTGGCAAGGCTGTGGAGGGACAGGAACCCCCATTCTTTCCTGACAGGGATATAAATGGGACCACTACTATGGAAAATTCTGGCAGCTCTGAAAAATTGTACACAGAGCCACCGTATCACCCAGGAGTTCCTGTGCTCAGTATGTGCCCAGGAGAAGTGAAAATATGTCCACACAAAATGTATACGGAAATGTCCAGAGGAGCATTCTTCATAAACATCAAGAGGAGGAAACAACCTAAATGCTCAACCAATGATGAGAGGGTAAACAAAAGTTAGCATATGCATACAGTGGAATATTGCTGTCAATATAACTGGTATTAAGAGCTGAGACACACTACAATATGGATGGAGTCTGAAACATTACACCAAGTTAAAGAGAGAGTCACAAAAGATCGGATATGGCATGATTCCATCTACAGAAACTAACCAGAAGGGAGACATTCATAGGGGTAAGAGGTAGATTCCTGGGGACAGAGGGAGGAACCGCTGAAGGGGTTGGAGTTTCCTTCTGGGGTGACAAAACAGTTCTAAACTTAGACATCAGTGTCACTTGCAAATCCGTGACTATCCAAAAACACCACTGAACTGTCATTTTTGCATGATTTTATGGTATGTGAATATTTTAATAGAGCCATTATAAAAATAGAAAATAACCCTATTGGCTTGGTTAAGGAAAATCACTCCTTCAGTGATTTTTAAACTATGTCTCCTAAGGTCGGTTCTGTCCACATTTTTTGCTGAGCAGCTGAGCTGCTATTTGCCACAAAGTCCCTGCCTTGGAGCACATCTGTGCAACAGATGTTTGACAACGGCACATATTTTGAATGTTACATCTGTTGGTAAAATGTAGTGGGGCTCAAACTGCTAATTAAATACGAAATTGCATGTGTCAATGAGGAGCCAATTTCCTGTTAAAACTGCCTAATGTGTAAGGCACGGTGAAAAGGAGCTCCTATGTGGGGCTGTGCGAGCCCTGACCTACGTGGGAACGCAGGCTAGACCGTTTCCACGGATACCTCACAACCTGAGCTGCAAGGATTCAAGATGATAAACACTTTCACAGGAACTAGACTTCACAAAATATGTTTTTATGTTAAAAAAATTCTCATCTCTGTGAAGAAAAATGCCCAGATTCATTTTATTGATAAGTAGATAATGTTTGTTTGGTAGGAGGAGGTAAATTTTTAAAGATGGTTTTCAAGTTCCTTTAGAAATCATCCTAGAAGGAGAGATAATCAGAATATGCTTCTCATCGTGAGTTCTACAGCCAGCTTGGGGGTTTAAAGACATTTTGCTTTGATAGAAACTAATTACAGCAGATGACTGCAGCTGGGTTTAGTTAATCTGGCCACTGCTTACTAATATGCTGGTCTTTCCAAGAAAATGACATTATAATTACAGCCAGGCGGCTCCACCCACTGTCCTCCTGTCCTTCCCATGAAGCAGGACCACATATCTTCCAGATGTGGTAGAAAGCCCAGCACTCTTTCCCAATCACTTCCCAATGAAGCAAAGCAGGAGACCAACACATGGAGCCTTGCTTGGAAATGGAGATACCTTCCATACTACTCTGCCGAGGAAACCTGAGCACACACCTGCTTAACATGCATCTTAACGGGTTGGAAAAGGAGGATCTGGAAAGCCCTGTGTCCATTTATTCTGTGTCTCCCAGACATTTCCACTCTTTGGCAATCGAGAATCCAAACTTAAACGACAATCAGAAATGCACTTGTTGTTGTTGGAGCACTCTACCCGGGCCTCCCAGGAGAGCCAGCAAGCAAAGCGAAGACACACAGGGCTGTGGTAACAGGAAAAATGAGCCGGGACATTTTAATCCGATCAAACTAACACTGGGTTATGTATCTGAACAATTTCACCAATAGCCTCTCCTTGGATGCTCACAGCAAGCCAACACCTGGGTGAGCAGCAAGAGTCGTCTACAGTACACTCTTTTTAATATTTTTGGAGAGTGCCTTTATTTAAACACAAAATATAGACAATTTATTTTCTAAAAAATCAGAAAACATTCACTAAAAGTGTTGAGAGCAGGAACTGGTGGTAGAAGTTTCGACCTAGAAAAACAATTCTACTAAATTGAACTCAGCCCTGAGAAAGTTTCCTGGGCCACTGCCGGCTCAGCTCTCATACTTCCTTTCATGATGACCTCGGTTCCACCAACGTCTCCCTCCTTCTCTGCCCTGACCTCTGCTGAGAGCTTCCTGCAGCCTCCTTTTCTCACCTGAACTCTGGCCGGTCTCTTCCCTACAGTCCTTCTACTCCTGGATGTCTAATTTTCCAGGGGGAGGAGGCGGACCTCCACTAGCCCCACAGAGAGGCCATGCTGGTCCCAGCACCTGTGTGCCACCCACTACCCAGGCAGCCTCAATGGGGACTCACCCTGGGACGTTCTGCCCAGATCTACCTCATCTACAGGCACGCTGACCCTGAGCACAAACTGGTCATTAAACTGCCATGAGGAGACATCTGGGGACAAAATTCACCTGCACCAGGATCCTTCTGGGGCCTTAACTGGCCCCAGAGCTCCTTCTTCTAACATCTTTGCCTTATACCCCTGTCCAATCAGTTCACTGTCCCCAAATATCTGCCCTACTACATTTCTTTCTCTCTGTCTCCCCCCCCCCCCCCCCGTCTCCTCTGTCTCCTTCCTATTTTTCCCTCACAGACACCTCTGAATAGATTCAGTATCGTAAAACCGACTGACCTTAGGTCACAGGAGTGTCACCAACTATCCCAAAAGGCTCTCTAACCTTGAGCTGTGTATCCTGGCCATTTCTAATTTTCATCCACCCCCTCATTGAAGCCCTGAAAATATATTTCCTTTCTACAATGACAGATTCCAAGCCTCTAAAATACTCAAAAAGTTCCTCAACTAAATATGCACCCAGAGAACAGTGTGATGCTCAGAAAATATGAAGCATGACTTTGATTTCATTCTATTATTTTACCAGCTAGTGCAGAAATGCGGGTCCCATCCTTAACGTGATCAGTTCTCACGGCAAACGTTTCCAATTAACTGTAATTTTTAAAAAGAGAAAGAGAAAAAAAGAAGAGAGGAAGATAAGGAAGGGTGAATGCGTGGCTAGAATTTGCATCACTTTGGTTTGACACACAGAGCTCTCTTCCGTTTCCTCTAATGAAGTCCAGAAAGGAATTTATGAGAATATTTACTGCTGACCTGATTTCCCCCAGCTGTAAAGAAACCCATACACAACAATATTTTTTCTGTATTAGAGCAATCACGTTCCAGCCCGGTGAGATGAGGTGACCATTACTGGAAAGTAAACTGTTCAGCTTCCTGCCTACTGCTCTGGAGCATGCTGACCCCAAGCTCGTCACAAAGGAACAGTCTCCCAAGCCTTGCAGGGTGACGTGTATAAGCAGGTGCTCTCGCGGAAAGCGGTCAGCCTCAGAAGTGCGCTGCTACTACACACGTAGTTACACTACCCGACAATGGCTGCACGGCAGGCGTTCTCTGCCTCCTACTGAGAACTGTATTTTAAAATTACTTCTATAATTTCATCTTTAATCTTAACTTAAGTCATTGTAAACCTATCAGCAATTCTCAACAAGAGAATAAGACTTCATGAATAAATGGCATGAAGTTATTTATTTTCATTTCCCAATTAAAACACTGATTAATTCTATAGGCAAAATCTACCTTATGCTGCCTGGACTTATAATATGACTCCAACATATTAGACTTCAAACAGAACAGAATCTGTGCATTTCTCATTAGCTAAGAGAAAGAAGATGGAAATTTATTTTATAAACTTTGAACAGTTTAGCAAATATATAATCTCTACCTCACTAACATACCTTGAACTACCAAGACCAGCACAACACCTACAAGAATAGTGGAAAGCAGCCTGCATGAGATCTTTCTCTCATTGGGCCAATGGCTCCAGTACCAACAACAACAACAACAACAACAACAACAACAACAACAACAGAAAGAAAGAAAGAAAGAAAGAAAGAAAGAAAGAAAGAAAGAAAGAATTTTATAGGAACCTGGGGGAGGAGAAGTTTCCCATTATTTATTTTTTTAAGTTGCAATAGAACTTTATTTACAAAAAATGATGGGCCAAATTTAGCCTGATGACTACAGTTAACCAGTTCTGCTATAATTCTGTGATGCAGGTAATATCATTTCCTTTTTATGGATGAGGAAACACAGGCCTCATAGCACACAACTCATTTATTAAAGAAATTAATTTTCTGGTGCTGGGGTCACAGTCAGAGGTTAAAGTACTTTTCTAGCAAGCACAAGGCCCTGGGTTCAATTCCCCAATACCACATTAGCCAGGCATGGCAGTTCATGCCTGTAATCCCAGCACTTGGGAGGCCGAGGCAGGGGTATTGCTGTGAGTCTCCAGGCCAGCCTGGGCTACACAGTGAGCTCAAGACCAGACTGGACTACATCCTGTCTCAAAAAAAAAGAAGGAAAGAGAAAAAGAAAGAAAGAACGAATGAAAGAAAGGAAGGAAGGAAGGAAGGAAGAAAAAAGAAAGGAAGGAAGGAAGGAAGGAAAAATAAAGGAAAGAAACAGAGGAGCAACAGCTCAAACTAGTTTGAGCATTATTTTACTTCCACGCTTGAACAGCAACCGCTCTAAGGATTGCACTGTGTGTAAGCCATCAAAGCCTGATGTTCAAATGCCATTCTTTCAAAGCACACACTAAATTCCAGCATGGACATGGTTAAATCACTTAGTATCCTTATGCTTCTCATGTTGAAATCAACAAAAACAATACAGAGGAAAGTGAAACCCTTAAAACTCTATTTTCAGGAAAAGAGACAGATATGAGTCATAGGCTGCAACGCATCTGTCAGGGCTCCCCACGCCAGCAGCCAAAGGCAGAAGCCACACCAGGGACACGAGATAGGGACAGAGAGCAGCCAGGTGGGCCCATGGCACACTAAAACGAAGGCGAAAACACACCCTGTAGTGAGGATGCCCTGAAGAACCACAAAAGCTGCCTCTGCTACTTGTAGACTTGTTGAAACATCAGATGTCAGGAATATCTGACGCAGAGCAGAGTGAGGGCCAGGGGATCACAGCTGCGGAGAGACCGCCTGGCAGTTGGACTTTCAGGGTGTGCCCTGCACTGTGATGGCAAGAAAGGACGCAGCTTTTGAGCCTTCAAGAGCTCCGGCCAAGTCCCAGTTGTATCAACAGAAAGAATGCACGCACGGGACGAGAAGGAAGGAGATGAGTGTGACACAAGAGCGAAGCTTGCCAGTAACTGGCACTCCAGCTAAGATCGCTGCCAACATTTGTGACCTTTCTTTTGCACTGGGAAACAAACCCAGGGGTGGTCTACCACTGAGCTACATTCCTACTCCTTTCTTTCTTTCTTTATTTTTTCCCTTTTTTTGAGACAGGGACTCACTAAGTCACTAATTTGCCCAGAAGAGGCTCAAATTTGTGATCCTCCTGCCTCAGCCTCCTGAGTAGCATGTGTGAATATGCTGAGCTTTGACATAAGTTTAAGAAGATGACATCACCTGTATAACAGAATATTGCACTGAACAAAGGAAACGATTCAGGAATATAGAGGGAAAAAAACAGGAGGAGGTGAAGGTAAGAAAACTATTTTTCAGAAATAATCAAACAATTAGATGGAATACAAAGGGATTGGGCACTACAGAAAATGGAGAGATGTAGAAAAATGAAGCAAAATGGAGAGGAAGAAATCTCTTTAAAAGTTAGATAATTAAGAACAAGCAGCCAGTTAGAAGCAGATGAAACACACACACACACACACACACACACACACACGCACACACAATGGACAATTTGAAGAAGAAAGTCTAAGAAATAGGAGATACAATGGCAAAGAATTTGAACAGATTTCCAGAGTAAAATACTGGTAAAAAATGAGAAAACGAGGAACTAGTTTTTAATGCTGGCACGCAAAGGTCTCATATCTGGAAAAATAAACTTTCCTTCATTAGCGAACAAATTCAAATTAAGTTACAGAAATTCCAGAAAACAACAATAACTCAAACAGAGATGTTCTGGGGCCCACCTAAAGTAATGGTAGGAGCCAAATCTGTGGCCAGCTTCTCAGCAAGCCAGGAGCGGTAGGACACGTCTGGAATCCTAGAATCCTGGAAGGCTAAGGTCAGAGGATGGCAAGTATGAAACCCAGCCTAGGTAACTTATAGAGACCCTGTCTCAAAATAAAAAAAAAAATTAAAAGGGCAGGGAATGTAGCTCAATGAAGAGGCCTTGGATTCAATCCTCAGAACAAGGAGAAAAAAATGTTAATAGCAGAAAAAAAAGAAATGCTATAAAAATTAAAAATAGCAAATATTGAAGCCAAATACAATATTAAACCCAGAAGCATGATGTAATGAGTTAGGAGAGAAAAATAAATAGCACTAATAAGTAAATATTAAAACTTGCTCTTTGAATAAAGAGACCAGCCAACAGATTTGTTAAAGAGAAGCTGAATAACTAAGACATTATAAAAAGAAAACTAACCAAAGAAACAAAAATTGGAATAAACATAAGATTTCCAGTGATCAACATAATTTTCAACTACATATAAAATTTGAGAAATTGAGTAAAATGAACAATTTTTTGGAAAATATAATTCACCAAAACTGAATACAAATGAGACAGAAAATAATCTAATTGAATCGTTTCCATGGAAGAAATAAAAGAAACTGTCAAAGAGTAAAAAATTCAAAAAATATCACCAACCCTAGATCATTTTACAGGGAAATCCTACCAAACTTAAGAGAACATTCCAATGTTATTATTATTGTTTCAGAGCACAGGAAAATATCCAAATTCTTCTTATGAAATAAATAAAACCAATTTTAAAAATGACAGTGATCAACAACAAAAATACAGTATTTCTACAAATATCATTGTGTATGTGTATGTTATATGTGTGTTGGTAAATTTCATGACCCAGTGGCACTTGTTCCAGGAATGCAAAGATGGTTCCACATTAGACGTTACTAGAAAAACTACTAATCAAAGAATCTTATAAAATATTAAATTTAAATATATTCAATATAAACAGAAAAGTGACACTGAAAAGTCACTTGATAAAGTTCTATCTCATTTCTGATTAAAAATATATGCATATAAAATAAATGGCTGCGTCCTTGACAAAATAAGATTTATGCTATCCTAAGAGCCAGCACAGCACCATGCTTAATGGAAAACATTAGAGACATTCTCAGTAGAGCTGGAAAGAGACAAGGATGTTCACTGTTACCATTAATATTTTACATTCCTAAGGATACAAGTCTAAACAATTAGCAGAAAAAATGATTTAGATAATTTAAAATATTAAAAAGCATTAATATTTAGGGATATCCTGTGAACTCTGAAGACAATAAAATGAAAACAACCAAAAACAACAGGAGAATTCCTTAAGGTCAAGAGATTTGGCACGAAGTGGCTCTCTATGCACGAATATGGCAAAGTCAGGAAGACCCACACTAAGCAAAGCGTAAAGTGGGATGCATGATACATCAGAGGTAAGAATGCCCGTTCCTATGTGCATGTGTAGGCATAAAGAAATTCTAAAAAGATACTTAAGAAACCAATCAGTGCAAGTGGAGGGTAGCAGGGGCAGGATCAAGATGCAAGGAACAGAGTCATGGAGAAATTGGTTTTCTTGTTATCATCATATTATCTTACTGTACAAGGACTGCATACTCAAAAGTTAAGTTTAAAATCACTTTAATGGGGAGAATTTTCTTAAGGTTCTCAAAGAAACCTGCCAGTGAGTAAACTACTACTTGTCAGTCTTAAGCAGGCCTTCATGATGCTGGGCTGGAGTTTCAAAAACCACATACGTGTCCACTTTGCAGGGCGTATTCCAAGAGGGAGACACCAGGCTGAAGGGAGAGGGGGTCTTTCCTTCCTGTGGGCTTCCTATTTTTTGCTTCCTGTTTGGGTGGGTGTCCTTCTAACTCATTTCCTGCTGGGAAAGGGTGGGTCCCTCCAAAGCTGTAACTTGATCAGTTTGTAGTCTTCCCAACACGACTTCCATCAGTAGCACCTGCTCCTGGCCTGTGCAAGTATCCTCTGCATCTGGCCACACGGGAGGTTAAGGTTAACAATTCCCATCTCTTCCCTTTGTCCTCACCTGGGGGTGACAGCTGCCTTTGACATTGCTACCTCTGTTACATTTTAGTGTTTCCTCTTAACTTTTCAATGCCTCAATTCCAAGTTACTGTTCACATTAAATTTTTCTGTTTTTTACCATCACCCAATTCAAACATGATTGACAGATCAAGCATATCTTTCATCTTTTAAAAGTAAATTTATTTACGGAATTGATTAATTAGATACCTGTAGGGTAGATACCCTGGAAATATCTCCTACATACTGACAGGACTTCGAAAAATAATAGCTGAATGAGTTAGGAATTAGGGAGGATTGGCTTATAGGAGAAAAACGATATGCTTCTATTTGAACTACCTGGGTAGGTCATTTCTTGGACAGAAAATCAACCTATTAATATAGCAAAATGAATCTTGTGTAGTTCAGTAAGAGCTAGGTGCTTTCCAGCACTCTAGCATGCTCGGAGAGGCTGAGGCAGGATGGTATGAGGTTCAAGCCCAGTCTGGGCAACTCAGAAACTTAATAAGAACCTATCTCAAAAAGTGAGTCTCATGAAAAACATGTTATTTTATATCAACAATTATTATAGTAAAAATATAAGGATTTGAGTGATACAAATACTAAAACTGAGGTTAAAACTCCTTAATATACTTGGTCATTGATAATGACAAGCACAAGCCTTACAACTGTCTTCCTAGAAAGCTCATGGTTCTGCAAAGTTGTGTGAGTCTGACTGTTAACTGTCAAAATTTTGAGATTCAGTATATGCACGTGGATTCCCTGCCCCCAGAGTTCGATCACAGGTGCTTTGGTCATGAAACACATAGGTTCACAGGCTGAATGTGGCATTTTCAAATGTCCCCCCCTTGAAAATAAGTATGTGTGCCATAAAACATGATGATCCCTGCAACGAACGGGGGTGGGGGATGCTCACAGAGGGGTCACCCAGCAGTGAGGGGTCACCGGGTGTTTTTTACAAGTGAATACAGGAAAAGAAACAAACAAAAGCAGACGTCCTGGCAGGGAGGGGATCCACCAGCTACTGCTTAATATTTTGTAAGGATGCAGGAGCAGGTTACACTCACTGAGGTTAACGAGCTGTCTGCCCGTTACCCATTCACTACCCAGTTGTCGTAGACAAAGCCACCCAGCCTCAGGAGTGGAAGGCCTGGAGCTAGCCTTATGTAGAGGTGCCACTGCCCAAGTCACATTTCCCAAGGTCTCCTTTTCACTGATATAAGATGCTATGGCCAGCTGAGTCACAGAATATATTATGTCTATTTTAGGATGACATATTTTTCATCACAGTTTCACTAAGAAACCAAAGCCAAGAAAATATGTTTTCACTTAAATATACAGTCTGGATAGTACACACATGTGCATGTGCACACATACACACACACATGCACACATGCATGCACGCATGCATGTACACCCACAGCAAGTGGTCCCTGTAACCACAGAGGGTTGGCCCCATCCACCAGTCCTGTACACAACAATGTCCACAAGTGATCACGTCTCCTACAGTATTTACACATAACCTACACAATCTTGTCATTAAATTATCTCCAGGTTATCTATAACTAATGCAATGTAAATGCCACGTTAATAGTTTTTATATAGTATTGTTCAGTGAATAAGGGCAACAAAGGGTCTATCCTTGTGCAATACATGGTTTTTCCAGATAGTCTCAGTTTGCAGAATTCAATGACAAGGAGAGCTGACTGACGTATAAGTATCAGGTGTACAGCACCAACAATGGTCCTCTAGTTCATTCTCTAAAGCTCAGAATATCAGACCAGAAGAAGCCGCCAATCCTGGTTGCCTGTCAGAGTCACCTGGATGCGATTTCACAGCCATACTTTTCCATATCTTTACTCTAGGCACGCTTAATCAGAATTTCCTGAAATACAGGCCAACCTGGCCCTAGTGCTTGAACCAACATCTGTGGACCACGAGTGGAGTGAGATGAACCTCTTTAAGCCCTGCCCTGTTACTGTCTTGCAGCGTAACCCTGCAGGTCCTGACACCTGCTCACATCAGGTTGTCCTGGACTACACGGAGCCATCACACCCACTGCAGACAGAGGTGACAAGGACACAAGTGGCCAAGGATGTACACCTGCTAAATGTCACACACATAATCTATTAAAATAATAATTCTTAAAATCTGGCTGTTGCTGTATGCCAAGAAACAATCCAGTCATGAGTTCCCAAACACATTCATGTCAGAATATAAATATTAAGCAAATTCTTGGGCTCAGGCTTTTAACGCATAAGAGAAAAGTGAAAGCCTTTTTGCAATAGGAGGAAAAAAAACAATAACGACCCTGGTTTTGCTACTATTTAAGACTTTATACAAAATCACAAAAGAATTCAACCCATAATTCCTGTTCGCAGAGCAGAACGGAACCCTCTGCATAACACTCTGGGACGTGTGCTTTGACTCTGTGTATCCACACCTCCAAGGAACAGTGATTCCCACCCGAGTTTGCAGCTGGACGTGTAAATCCTCATGTGCAGGAGAGTGAGGACAGAGGGGACTGCGACACTAAACTCACTTCGTTGATTCTGCCGGTTTCCCAGTCCTCTTTAAGTCCTTAGTACAATCATAATCCTGAATTCCTTTCCCAGGTCCCCCAAATTTCTCTGCATCACTACAACCTTCATCCCATCCCAGATCTCCTCTCGTGACCAGATACCAAGAACTTTCAGCTAAACAACGTGGGTTTAATTTCTGATGGTTCCCAATACCTTAAATTGATCAGTCTCATAAAGAAAGCAAATTTGTTCAATACTAAAAGCCTGTTTGAACTCACAATTTAATATTCTTCCTCAATACTGTTCCTTCCACCCAGGAAGTTGTCACTGTTACCAATTTCTTTATTCTCATTCACACATCATGACACTGAAGGGGAAAATACCACTAGTCTTTTAAGCAGATTCCCCAAGTCAATGGCTAAACTTCTTGTGTTAAAAAAAAATAGTGTAAAGTATTAGTTAGAAAATATTTTTGTGTAGTCATGCAGAATGAGTGATCTCCCCCTGCATTATTTATCCAAGTTACATAATGTTTAAATTCTGCTTTTCAGGGGCGCGATGGTATATACATAATACAAATGTCCTTCCGGGGATTGCAATGGCAACTTATCAATTTATATGCAGCTAATCAGCCCATTTGCTTTCTCATATAGAGCAGTAGAGGGTTATCTCATGCAGACTCACGGATCGTTCACAGCAACTTAATTGAATTTCAGGGCCGGGAGCACTGCACAGCACGTGACTTGTCCCCAGAGCGCGCAGTGCCAGACACTGCAGGCCTTATATAATCACATGCTGTTGTTGGCAGAGCTGCCTTGGTGGCTTGGCAGCCGCAGCTCCTCCCACCGGGCCCTGCGCTTTCATCTGCACAGAGCTCACATGGACAGTCACATGTTCTCAGACTGTCACTGCAGCAAACAAAACAGGGACCGTCTCCCGACTGGTAGAAACAGTTTATTAAACCCAGTCACAGGGCACATGAGATTCCGCCAGGGGAAAAGCACAGATAACGAGGAGGCCTCTGGGTGAGTGAGCCCCCGAGGAAGCAGATCTCAAATATTCCATGTTTCAGATCACTGCGGGTCTGCAAGGCCACCCCTGCTGGCTCGGACGGGGCCGGGCTGGGGGCGGGTGGGAATCACGTGTGAGACATTCTGTAGAGGACAGCCAGCTTTCTGGCAGGAGCCAGGAATTCCTGGACGTGCCTCGGGGCACTGCCTGCTCCTAGCCTCACATACTCACCCTTCATTCCCAGAGATCCACCAGGACACGCAGCATCAGGAAGCACAAAGAACATCTGGTTTTCAAGAGAAGTTACTGGATTTGTAAATGCTGAGCTATATACCTAAATATCTGACCTTGCCTTCTGCCCCTCTTACTGATAATGTTGTAAAAAATACCTCTAAAACTGATAACGAGCCACAACACGTACCAAACTCCTATCTTCTGTCTTCAAAATTTCAAAACCATGCCTGTGTACGTGCTTCCAAAGTTCCACCGCAGGAAAATTTCCGCATATTTTTTCAAAATCTAGAGAGAACAGTTTAATGCACACCTAACCTGTTTAACAGAACTTTCAGTGATGGCAGAAAAGTTACAGAAAGAAAATGCAAATAAAGGAAAAATGAAAACAGAGGTACTCTAATCATTTTTTTCTGATTCCAAATGTGTACATATATCCACCCAATAAAAATTAAATCATTTGGTCTCACAGTAGACAAAATTAAGTAGGTTTTTAATTGTATAAAAATGACACTAATGAACACAATTCTGAATAAAATGTGGCTATGATATTGTAAGTACTAGATTTAGAAAATTTTCATTTCATCTCATATGAATTGAATATTTGTGAAGGATTCAAAAAACAGATGGGATGAAATAAAACATATACATGGTTTTTTTATTTAAGGAGTACAATATGGTATCTAGGGATACACATACACAAAATGTTTATGATAGTGCAGTGTATTATCATTGTCATCTTTTACATAGTTTTTCACTTGACACACCGTGGAAAGAACACCTAGAATCGGCTCATCATACATGACTTCCAAATTCTGTAACGTATTAGAATCCTAGGATCTGGAGAATTAATGATCGTCTATGGTACCCCTTTTTTCAGGGCTTCATCCCTTTCTTAGCTAGCCGTTACCCCTCCTTCTATTCTGTCACTCATGCGGAGGCCTTTTTAGGTACATAATTTAAAGTTTTCTACTTAAGGGGAGGGGGAAAAAAAAAAAAAAAGCTGAGTGGAATGATCACTTGTGAGACAGCGACACCTACTGGTGAGATACGATATTGCAGCCCAGCTCTACAGGCTCGTCCCTTACCAGAGGCACAGGGAAAGATAAAAAGGCAAAGATTTCAGCATAAACCGTGAGTCTTGTCACCATGAGCAGAACGTGGACGTGAAAGGCTGTGGGCCATGTTTTCACGACAGGACCACCACCGCAGGACTGACTCCATCCGTCCCTGGGTGAAGCCCTCGCCCTCCTGAGTTACCAAGTCGGCTGACTGCAAGGTGAATCCCACCCCAGATCCCCTCAGTGATTTTACTCCCCGAGCGCGTGTCCCCGTGGTATTGAGACAAAACATCAGACCAAGTGAAGGGGCCGCTCCCGCCAGAACACCGCCCTGGCTGGCCTGCTCAGAACCTCGCACTGGGCACAGCATTGTCACTCACTCCCTGAACTTCATCCTACGACTGTTCTCTCGGCCACCCTGGACTCGCCCGGTCAGACCCGCTGCCTCACCTGGCATGTCTGCATTGGTACCCCACACCCTTCTTGGAACAGGCTGGACCCTCACTTAGACTATGGCATGTCGGACGTGAGAACTCACTCCAGGCGGCACGGCTACCACTCCTGCTCGTGCCTCCGTCCTTATGGTCACATACAACACACACACACACACAGACACACACACACACAGACACACACACACACACACACACACGCACACACACACACACACACTGTCCCTGGGTCTTTGCTCATAATAGTTTTTTTTTTCATTCACATGGAGTCAGAAAGCCATCTAGCTGTTCCAACACTTACTCTGAAACTGTTCATCTGAAGTCCTCAAAGGCAGATCCAAACCAGAACACACGAACCTATGAGGCACTTCTCCCATGTCCACATTTGCCTTTTGGAAACATCATGATTTGTGTGACCAACAGTAATAACCCTCTGAAGACACTGTTTTTGAGAAACATTCCCCATTAATTCTGAAGGTCTTTTTCTTTCTTGATGGGTCAGCAGTAATAGAGGAGGAAGACTCTGTAGTCTTTGACCTGATTAGAGCTGTGAACACTGGGAATTCATACAGCCATCGTGTCTACACTGAGCAGCTCCCGCTCTCCCCACTCACTCACCTTCTCCCTGATTCTGGTGTGGAAGCTTCTGAGCCCCGTCTCACCTCCCTGGGTGCTGCAGTAGTATGGGTAAAGTCCTGAGTCAAGAGCCCACACTTGTGTAGCCTTTCCAAGCACTGTGGTCTTTCTACCAGTAGCAGTAAGTTCGGAGAAAGAACTACGCTATTTTCTTATTTTGGATTCTCCTACTACACGCCGTCTAATTTATAAACACTAAATCTAAAAATTACATTCAGCAAAAGAGCTGGTAATAGATAAAAACCTAAAATAAATCTTTCTAGAATTAAACTCTTTCATGGGCCAATTTAAACACTTTCAGGTTTGGACGGCACTGCATGCCGTGTTTTTCTCAATTAAGTCAGTTAGAGTCAATTATTTATATTTCAAATTCCTGTGGAAGATGAAAGACAGACATGAGAAAGAAGCAAGTTAGTTTCCGTGTCACTGGACTTCCCGAAAGTCCCTCATCGTCTTCCGCCATGGGAAAGACTACCTGAGGCAAGGTGAAGGCGAGGAATGCACCCCCCGTAGCGAGCAGGGGAGAGGACATCTCAGCAAGCATGCGGAAAGCAACAGCTGTGAACTTGGACACAGGGCTCGCCCCGAGGCTGAAGCCTCCTCTTACACATCCATTTATCACCTACACAGGGTACAAGCTAGGTGGAGACAGATTCTGCAGTAGACAACCATAAATATTGGTTTATAAATATTTGTATCTCATCCTTACTCTTGGCTTTGTGGCACATCTCCAGTGATGCTCTGGTGAGTGTCACCCCCACAATCAGGCCGCTGTCCTCCAAAAAGTATGTCTCAGTCTTGTTTTCAACAGTTTGTTTTCCCACGTATACCTGAGACTTTGCTCTACTACATTATATGCTTTGTGTGTGCTTCAGTTACCCGGACTGGTCAGGGTATGTCTGAACAGTGCAAGAGAATTTCCTTTTCCTGTGCACTTGGAGGAGCAGCCGGTCCTCTAGAACTTCACAGGAAAGACAGTGCTAGCACCAGAACACACACGCCCAACAATCTCTGCTCAGTTATGCACAGATGGATGACGTACCTTAAAGTTTTAGTTTCCTGATACCGCTTATTCTTCCATTGGCATGCAAGAACTGGTTTAAGTATACCAGATGTAGAAAATCTTTACACCCAAGAACATAAAAAATGCTGCCTCGAAATGTCAGAAAAATTTACCATAAACCAGTATATTTATGAAAGGAACACTATGACATTTTCTTTCTTAAAATAATTTATTTATGATGTCATTGTAATCTCTCACAGCTTAAGGAATCAGTCATTGAAGGCTGACTGTCTCATGAACCAAAATTAGAGTCCTTGCTTGTCCTAAGCTCGTTAAAATCTACACTACTTAAGTATTAGAGATAACCACTAGCGTTTTAAAAGCTGGTCACTTACCAAAGTAAATAGCAAAAGTGTGCATCTGTGTTTCTGAAAAGTTGTAAATAGTATGAAACATACCTCCCAAAAGGGTATCTTTTTTCTATTAAAAAAAAGTAAAAATAAAAACCTTCTTTCTCAGTGCTGGGATGGAACCCAGGGCCTCATATCTGACAGGTAAGCTCTCCACCACTGAACCATACCCTCAGTCCTCGTTAAAACTTTTACGTGTATGAGAGAACCAGGGGTAGGCTGGGGGCCATAGCTCAGCAGTTTGAGCACTTGCCTAACAAGAGCAAGGCCCTGGTTCAATTCTCCACCACCACATAACTCTGGTGTTGTGGCTCTCAGGAGGAGTGCTACCATGTGTTTAAGGCCAACCTGGGCTACACAGGGAGTTCAGGCCCAGCATGGACTACAGAGCAACAGAAAGAACCAGATGACAAAGCAATATTCAACATAATTATTCAATTTGTAGCAAATGGGAAACTCTAACCCTAATCTTATCTAAAGCATGTAATTCTTGGCGATCATAACGAAACATCAAAAACACTCAATAAAATGATGAACTATGACCGGCATTTGAGGTAGATCTAAGGCTAGCTGTGAACACACACGTGGCTTCGTCAGTGTCTTAAATCCCCCATTCTGTTTCTACAGGCTCACTCAGCTGTGTATGACATCCCAACTCTAGGTCCAATCAATTACATTCCAAGATCTCACTGTCACTGGAGTTTGGAGGCCAAGGGTCTTTCATCTTTGAAATGGAGATATAAAACAAAACTTCCTTTTTATGTTTCTTCTGTTGATTTGAGCTGATTTAAATAATAACATTTAGAAATAACTTCCTAAATCTGTTTTAGATGCCAGCAATCTGCTCAGTGCAGTCTGGTTGCCCTCAACAAAATGAGCAGAGAGGAAGCAAACACAGAAAGCGTTTGCCCATATTTCATCTATGCCTAGACTAAAGTAGGAGGCGGGGTGAGGGCTGTACCGGGTCCATGCGACAGGTCCCAGTTGAAGTCCTACACTCACAACCCCAAATATAACTGTGTATGGAATGGTGTCTTTAAAGAAGTAATTAAATTTAAATAAGGCCATAATTCAGCTATGACTGGTATCCTCACAACAAGAGGGAATGCGACACACAGAGGGAAGGCGACAGAAGACACAAGGAAGAGACAGATGGCCAACCACAGGCAATCAAGAAAGGCGGGAACCAGATCCTTCTATCCCAGCCCTCAAGAGGAGTCTTCGTCACAGACTTTCAAAACAGAGAAAAAATAAACTTCCGCTGTCTAAGGAAGCATGGAGACAAGAAAGAAAGGAAAAAGGAAGAAAAGGAAAGAAGGAGTGAGCAAAGGAGGGAAAGAGGGAAGGAGGAAAGGCGGGCCCAAACTTCTTGTGGAAGCCAGGCAATTATGCTTTGCTCCTAAAATCTTGCAGATACAGAGAGAGAGAGAGAGAGAGAGAGAGAGAGAGAGAGAGAGAGAGAGCGAGAGAGAGAGAAAGGAGAGAGAGAAGAGAGAAAGAGAGAGAGAGAGAGATCCAGGTGATGCTGAACAAGTGTTCTACTGAGGAAAAATGAGTATCATTGGCTCTGGGACCAATTCACCTTCATTTGCCACTGGTACTGAAATTGATCCATCTTTCTTTACACAACCACTTGTCAGTGGCTTCACCAGCTTCCCTAGGGCCTGCGGGCTCTGAGAACGGCCTGACAATGGAGAGTCATGGGAAGCATCCCCTACACAGGGACCAAACTAATCCAACACTTGGAGAGCCAGGCTCAAAGGGCTTCCTGAGTTAAGGGGAGGGCTGAGGCGAAGACTTCTTTATACAACATGAATTCAGAAGCGTTATTCCAGTGGCAGCAAATTAAATAAAACAAAAAGAACTCTAATGTAAAGGAAGAGCCGCATGTTTTTAAATTAGACATAATACAGCCTCTTTCTTAAAGAAAGAAACATTTTCACAAGAAAATCTTCCTTGATGTTGTATTGTGGCAAAATTATTTAAAGATGGTATACACAATGAAGAAAAGAATTCAAAAAGAACAACTCGTGTGCCAGTCAAGATCTCAAAGATTAATATTTATGAAAACAATTGGAAAACAACAGCTTCTGTTCCAAGAACAAAAATGTGGTAGCAGATGTCTTGTCGAGAGGCTGCAGACTCAGAAAGTAGCATACTTCCACCCATATGCTTTCTCAGTCTTACCCCCAATCATCTTAGTTTTGGAGAACACAAAGTGCTAGTGGTACAGCAATGCAGAAGTTTTTCTGGAAGGAAGGCTGAGCCAAGATTTCTCACTGTATTTAGAAAGAGGTGGCACATACACTTAGGTGGAACGTGAGCAGAAAATTGGTCAAGCTATTTAATTTAAAAACCTATATCTGCCAATATTTTCCAGAAGAAATTGAGGTGGTTTTTGGGTGTTGGCCTGGCATACCGTCCCCCACCTTCTGGCAACAACATTTTAATAGATTTAGAAGGAACAAGCCCCTCTCTTCTCCACGCGGTTTTGTTGGGACCAGTGTTCGTGCCCTGACTTAGCTGCTCCAGAGCTGAGCTTGTGTCCATGAAATCTAAGGTTAACGAGCAGAAGGAGGGACCAGCTGGAGAAGCAGGAAACCAGGCGGGGTCAGTGGCTGTGGCGGGTCACAGGACAGTCCTCATGGTGCAGCAAAGGGAAGGGAAAAGTTAAGGCCAATGCATTGGAATGTCTGATTTGTGAATGGCGAAAGCACAGCAGTTCCTGCTTGTGACAATGTCCCCGGTTTTCCTGAAAAAATGAGTGTTGGGCACGGAGAGGGGAAGGTCAGAGAAGACGCAGAGGTCATGGGACACACAGCCCCTGTGGTCAAGTCTAACTCTTAGCCTATGGCACAGGGCCTCTCAGCAAGAAGTTACTGCTTGGTTACCTTTACCACTCAGCAAACACTCTCTGGGTACCGTGCACGGGCACTGTGACAGAAAACAGCATCGGCTCAGTCCCTGGGATGGGAATTACAGAAGTTCATGTTAGAGCTGATGCCTTTAACAACGTATTATCTCTCTTATCTAAGTTATAAGCATTTGACTCAATGTTAGGGTTTGGGTTTTTTTTTTTTTTTTTTTTTTTTTTTTGCTTTGATTTTTGTACTGGAATCTAACTCGTGGCCTGTAAGCACTCACCACTGAGCTACAACCCAACCCTGGATGGGATTTTAATTACCCATTCACCCTCATTTGGATTATTTAATGCCACAGGCTCCTTGTGCCAAGCTGCTATGTTATACTTATCAATATGTCACATTTGTCCTGTTTCCTGTATCCCATGATTATATAAGTCACATAATCGCATCTATAATTTGAGTTTTAAAAACGCAACCGAAAGCTGGGAGCAGCTGAGAGAAGATAAACCTAACAGCTTCACTGAGCAATCTGAAAATATTCACACTGCTGCAAGTTACTTTGCTTTAAGGAATCCAGATTTATCCAAAAATGCTTAGTATTTTCAAGCACCAGATGGAACCCGCAGGAACTAAGCCCGCTCTGAAGAAATCAGCAAGTGGAAGACATTCAAAATTGTTCAGCACAAGAGGAAATCTTGCAAGGTGCTTTGTGTTGTTTTAAACAAGAAAAACTATTTTCCCCAACAGCCAGCCACCGAGTCCTGAGTGTCTTGTGTGCACAACAGGGTGGGACCCAGGACCAGGCAGCTGCCTGAAATTTGGAATTCTAAAGTCAGGAGGCCTGGGATTCCAAACCAGCTTCATCATTTTTTTTCCCCCTGGAAAATGTTCAGAGTTTCTTAACCTTTCTGTGCTCTAGTTCCTCAGTGTATCATTATGAAGGTTAAATGAGATATAACGTAAACACCATGAAATTTCTAACACCTTGTTCCCTCCGAGTTGCTGTGAGAATCCAACCAGACGCAGACACCTCTCTGCTTTGCAAACAGCCTGTCTACTTAAGCACAAGGACCCAGTTTGCCCCAACAGATGGCCACCACGACAACACGGGCTTTCAGCACTAAAGCTGGGCTGCTCATCTTTGATTTGAGGACCTGTCCATACAACAGCCCAGAGACCAATGTGTGGTAGGAATAGCCCACCACCCACCCACATCACAGTACAGCACAGCTCCTGAGGTCCCAATGCCACCTGAGACCAACAGTCAGTGGCCTCCACAGCCGGCTGCTATCGCGTTCTAGCCCAGTGTTCTATGCCCATGGCTGGAGCTCAGCTTCTCCCCAGATTCCCTGTGTTCTCATGTCCTCCTGGTGTCACAGGAGGTCTTCGGGGCATCGCTACGGTGCCTGTGCCAAGTGTTTCACTAGGTCCTGGCCAGGCCCAGGTCCTGGGGAAGGTGCCCTCCTGGGACAGAACCGGGGGCTGAGCCCTCCCCTCTTGCTCATCAGCCGTCATATTCCAGCCTCCTTCCTTTGCCTTACCCCATTTCCACACACCGTCTCAGGGAACTCCCTAGGCCACACAGCGAAGGCCACACCAGCCCCTGGACATAGTGCTTTCTTCCACGGTCTCTCTTAGCAGCCCTCCGAGTCTCTGCCACAGTGTGTCAAGTACGAAGAAACCCACGGCTTCTACAAAGATAGTGACACTTGAAGAATCCACTTCTTGGCAAGGGCTGGTAAATGTGGAGGTGTGCGCTTGCAGTCAGTTGGTAGCATTTAACTCTCTCGTGGGTCAGTCTGTCAGTCCACAACTTTCAGTGAGAAATGACTGTGTTCACTCAATGCCAAGTCCAGGAAATTCTTCACTACGACCAGCAGCCTTCACCCCCAAACAGCCCAGCACTCCACAGGATCAGGCACGGGGAGAGGCAGACTGTACCGCTCTGGCTGCGGCTCTGAACGCTCGCGGGCAATCTCCTTACCTCATGTAGACGTGCCCACAAGGAGTTTCTGACTTACATACAATATCTGAATACATAGAAAAAAACTTCACAAAGCATGATACAAAAAGTCTGGCAATAAGATATCTATGATTGTATAAATGCCAGGGTGATTGCAAAATCAGATAGTAATCGATTAAACGAGTGCTTCTTGAAAAAGGACTTGGGTCTGATTGAGGTAGAAATAACATAACAATTTAATAGTGTGTTAGTTTTACTGCCTTTTTTCTTTCTGAACTCCTCTTTTTTATTTTTGATGTTATATCCACATTCTTTTTTCATCACAAGATCACTTTTAGCTACCTAAAGTGCCTTCCACTTAACTCCTGAGAGGCAGCAAATGGTGCTCACTTTCTGAGTTCAGGAAATATTCCTATGAGGACCTTTGACTTGCAGATCTTTATAGAATCACAGGGTATTTCCAAGACCATTAAAGCAATGAGTGCCACCGTATCAATTTGAAATGGAAGAATAAAGACAAGGTATGGTTAAGAATTTTGTATTTTTTAAAAGATTATAGTGATTATAACAAATCTGCCGAACTTGTCACTTTCAAACCCAACAAATGACCCACCCAGCTCGGTAACTGTATGGAATAAATTTATGAGAGTCACTCTTGCTTTTATGCTCACTTGAACGGTCAATGCCTGGATGAAAATATATATTTAAAAAATTCTTAGTGACTTAATGAAATGCTGTCTCAAAAGAAAAAAATGTTTTAAAAATGGGCTGAGTCTATAGCTCAATGTGAAGGCCCCAAGCTCAATCCCCAACACTACTACTACTACTAATAACAGTGTATTAAAGAGAAACAATTATCACAGTGAAACCATGATACTTAGTGAAGTAATTCAGACCCAAAAGACTAAATATCATATGGTGTCTCTAATATGAGAAACCCAAAGTGAAAATAAGGAATGAAACCAGACAGGTGAGATGGTAGGAAGCAGGGAGGTGGAACTGTGGAAAGGGGGACAGGACAGGGAGAGGACCAGAGGGGAGCTGAACGTGAAAGGGACGCAGTATGTGTGTGGACAATTTCCTCATGTTTAATCTAAATATTGTACATCGCAAATACACACTAATAAAAAAAACTGGGAAAAAGTAAAATAAAACAAATAAATAGAACTGACATTTTGTGGTAAGACATTAACATATTTTTGCCTGCAACCATGCAGTTACTTAGTTGAAACACAATTAAGAGGGCACACATTTGCAACAGCAACTATTTCTCTCCATTTTAAAATACTGGAGGGAACACTTACATCGCAAAGCAAATTTACGTTCTCCTCTAACTGGTATTCATTAAGAAATACCTCCTAATGCAGCTGACACTAAAACTGAAATTTACTTCCTTTAGCAAATGAGTTATCAAGTTCTTACACTACAATGCACTCTATGTAGCGTTTCTACCTAAATTTTGTTTCTCTGCTAGAGAGTGAAGTGGGCGTATGTGCAGAAGTTGTATGATTTTGCACGGATTCTTATGATAGGAAGAGCTTGATGTAACTTACAAATTTGCAACAATGTGATTAGCACTGAGACTGCCAGGCATGCATATTTGATGTAAGAGTTAATATGCTCGAGATGTTTCTGGCATTCAGTTCACTGTGCTCCAAAATCAGAAATAAAAGATTAGCTACAATGATTTTTTTTTTCCTCTCTGAGGAAAGAATATATTATGAATTCAAGTGATGGTAAATTTTAGAGTTAAAAAAGAGACCACCTTAAAAATAACTTAAAACATATTTCCTTAAGATCTTTATCCCAGACCACGCTGGATCCAAACTTTCAAATCTCCTGTCACGGCCTGGTGTGTAAATATCACCTACTCCACCTGGACATTGGTAAAGATCACTGCTTTCAATTCAGCGTGGTGCTGTTTGTCAAATGCTGCCAGTCCCACAGGGGCTACCCACAATAGTCACCTTCACAGCATTGCTTAGAACTTTTGCATCTAATATTCTGGTGACTAACAACTCCCATGATGATCACAAGGAGGGTGTTGGGAAGAATCTGATCTTTAAAATAAATTTTTAAAAATCCCCACCGCTATGATATCACGTTGTTCTCAGTCAGCTTGGACTAAAACCTTCCCTCAGCACCTCACTGAACAAACCATTATTGCTTTCCGGTATATACTTAGGCAAGTTCTGTCAAGAATAAAATAGAAGAATTTTTCGTTCTACTTAATTGTGTGGAAGAGCTGGAGTTTAAATTGTGGAAGCTACTTGGCTCTAGCCGGGTAAGAGTGTGAGGGTGGGTTCCAGTTGGAATCCACCTCTTTTCTTCCTCAGATGCATGTTCTCAAACTTACTGTTCCTCCGTTTCCTCATCAGTAGGGAGAGATATTACTATGTGTGACTCAGAACTGAAGATTAACTAAATAGCACATATAAAATATTAGGAACAGTGCCTAAAATATGGCAACATTTTCCATACAGGGCAGATATTATTGCTTTTTAAACTACCATACCATATGGAGGCAGCCTCTAGATCTCTTCGTAATACAAAGCCAAGGACAGATGGCATTTTAAATCTGAACAATTTAGGAATACGAAACTTCACTAAGCATCTTTGTTGTCTCACAGGTTACTCATACATCCATGAAACGTAACTAAATATAAATATACTTACAGGGAAATTTAAGATTGGCATTCTAAGCAGGTTAACTTCCAACTACAATGTAAGTAACATTAATTTATCAGCGATTGCTTTCAATAATTTTTATCTTCTCCAACTCTAAAATACAGAAGCTATGGATTTTTACATATTTAGGACTAGAACTTACAGATATCTCTGCTTTTTACAATTTATAAATGTTTCTCTTCTTTCCTGAGAGAATCAATTTATAATGTTAGACAAAAGTACTAACATTTCTTAATATCAGTATACAAAATTTGAAAAAGTTGCCTATCATCTGGGAAATAAAAAGATTAAGCAGAGAGGTGGGAGCTCCAGTTTAAGCCTGGGTTCTGGCCCTTGCTATGTGATCTCAAGTGGATCCCCAAAACCGCTCTGAGTCTTAATGGCACCACTTATCAGAAAGCTAGCACCGAATGTGTAGATGCAGCATAAAGTACCAAAAAAGAAAGGCATGCAGTATTTGGGTAATTCTACTTTCTCATCCCCAGCTGCAAAGTGAATAAGTGCCACCCATTAGCCCTTCTGCAGCTTGGGGAGCACCGAGGCCCGTCTAGATTGCAGTGCTCTGTGATGTCAGAGTTCAGGCTGAAAAATTCTACAGTACACTGCAGGCACACTGCAGAGGAATAACCCTGGGTCTACAGACCCCATGGATGCAAAGGGCAGTGAAAGGCAGAGGAGGCATTTAGAGAACCGGAGAGCCCCTCCAGCTTCCAAAAGGCTCTCATGATCTCTTCCCTCAACTGTTAAAGGAGCCCACTAGCCGTGACCTGTGCCCACAGATAGCCTTGGCACCCAGTGCTGCTTATCTCTGCATCCGCAGTGTTCAGCACAGGAACAGGCACCGAATGACGTGAGGAGTGAATGTCCCCATCCCAGCTTTCTCATTCTATCCTGTTCCTGGTAATGCATTCTGGGAGTACACTCCTGTCCTCTGATGTGGCTACACCCTGCGGAGGTGTGCCGGCAGCTGTGGCCTACCACCCTCAACCAGGTGACAGGGAACCAGACCTCAGAAGCCTTCACAGCAACAAAAGCCTGGTCTAGAGACAGCAGCAGGAGTGGAAAGGAGAAGACAGACTGTGCGTTTTAGAGTTTGGAGGATAAATTAAAATAGTGACAGAGCAAATCCTTCCTTGATTTCTTTCCTATCTTTCTTTGCGGAATTCAGTAATGATCTGTTGCATCACACTGGAAGGCGGGCCATGTATCTCTAGTTAAATACAAATCACCACTGTTGTAAATCTCCCTCAGAATTATACTGTATAGTGGCATAATTTTTCTACTTTAGGTTCTAGTACTTCAGGCATAATCAAATAATATTTTAAGAAATCAGAGAAAGACAATGAAAGACCATTTGTAAAAGCCTCACATAAAGTTATCAGCATTTTCTTGACTCCAGTGCCAGAAAAACACTTGCTAGAATTGCATCGACCACCTTTATTTACTTCAGTCATTTATCTTCCAAATACACTTTAAGCAGCGACGCCTACCACAGAGGCGCTTTCAGCACCACAGCCACATCTGATTCCAAGAGACATTTCTGAAGCAACGCTCCTATTAATAGCCAAGATTCTGCTGCATGTCTCTACTATACTATTGCATGTTGTAAAAAAAAAAAAAAACATAGTCTTTGGAATTAAATGATATAGACATACATTAATAAATACAATCTTCACAGTTTTAAAGTATCAGGTGGTTAATATTTATAGCAGCAGGGCAAAAAGTTATTAAGGAGCATGGTATACATTTTGTCTGATAGTTAACCTACAAATATAAGCTACTAGCTCAAAATTTAAAAAAAGAAACTTCTCTAGATTTACATTTTATACTAACTGTGTCACCTGGGGTATTAAATGAGCTGCTAGCTCCCTCCTAATGAACACCTGAGCTGTCATCTCTAATGACAGACTGACAATCATTATCGATAGGTTGGTAAATCTCTGAAAGGAACCAGAGCAGTACTAATCAAGGTAAGAATAGAAAGCGGCTATTCTGCTTAAAAAAGTAGTATTATTTTATAATACTTGGCGTGATGTTATCAAAAGTTACTTACATAATCTTGAAAGTCAACAGATGCCAAAACGCATGGATGCTATCAATAAGAACTTTACATAAAACATAAATAAACATCTTAACCAGCCAGTGTTTACAAAGATCATTTGATCCGTTAATACCAAGGAAGAGAACTATATAGACATCCAAGACCAAATTAACGAAGCAAGTCAAATATTTAGGCTATTCTAATCTTATTATCTTTCAATTCAAAACAAGCCATGGGAGATAAATATTATAAAAATTCAAATGACCTAGTACATTTAATGCATCCACCATTAATATGATATGCAAGTAGTGACTCATTTGCAAGCCACAGGTAACAGCATTCTATAAATCTGACTTATTTTCAAATATTAAAAAATTACTTTAAAAGTACCTCTTCCACAAAGCTGTCTTTCTTCTCCAGCATTTCTCGTAATGTTTGAAGAATTTTAATGCACAGCTTCTCTTCTTTCTCCATTAGTTTCTTGGTATGGTTAATTAACCTTAAAGTAAAATATTTAAACTCAAAAACACAGTGATTTCTCTTCAAGATACCTACCAACACATCAGAAACTATAGGGAAAATAATCCCATTGTTATTTAAGAATTCAAAGCAAGCCAAATACACATTTTCAAAACTTAAAATTTTACTTTGGTGGGCACATTTTGTATTAGAAAATAACATTTTTGTTCTACAGGTGCTCTATCTTGATGTTTCTCTCAGCTTAATTACTTGAGAAGTATCCTGTGATGTGAGTTTTAGGCCTTTCACACTCTTTTGGAATTGTCATCAAGTATCAGCTTGGAAGTCACCAACAACCTCCCAGCGGGTGGGTGGGCAGCACCAACTTACTTGGACATGAAGGCGCCACACCGAATCCGTGCATCACTGCCCTCGGGGAACAGCAGCTCTGGGCTGTACAGCACATCCACCAACACCGAGAACTCTGCCTGCATCATCGGGCTGAAC
Organism: Ctenodactylus gundi; assembly: GCA_004027205.1. Lineage (NCBI taxonomy): Eukaryota > Metazoa > Chordata > Mammalia > Rodentia > Ctenodactylidae > Ctenodactylus > Ctenodactylus gundi. The sequence continues at coordinate 519,090 of PVKB01000159.1, read as the reverse complement.
TGCTGCTCCAGGGAGGCCACCACATCCTGTGCAGGAAGCATGGAGGGCCCGTGAGGCCTCACCCGACTTCGCCTTCACAAGGGATTGCAGCTTGGGAAGTACTAACCCTGAGTGAGACCTGGCAACTTCAGAGAGGAGGGACTCATCTCCCACAGCAACAAACATTAACAAGCATTGGTTTCGTGCCTGAAGATGTCTGAATCTCTCATCTGCTCTGGTTTTCCTACTTACAAGGCAAAGGACAGGTTAACCCCAACCGTAACCTGAGGATTTCTAACGATGTGAGAGGAAAATTCAGTGAAGCCATTGTACAGCTCTGCAGTGCTTACTACTGTAAAGGAAACATGCCAAACTGGCATAAGTTGGCGGCTTTAAAAATAATCACATACGTATCAATGGCCATCTAGAACCAACCACTGCTCCCAATGAAAAAACTCACCGGTGTATTATTTGAAGCACATTAGTACCATATGGAGTTTCAAGGATATTCAATGGTATCTCAGTTATATTTACTGCAAGAACTTATTAGTTACCTACCCAACAGCCTCTGCTCACCACCTTCCTCATTAAGGGGAATCCTGATGGAGCTTCTGAATCAGGCAGCCACCACTCAGGGAGATGAGCCTGATCAGCCCACGCAAGTTCCAAATATGGCCAACCTATTTTCCTCCTCTAGGAACTAACTGGTCTCAGTAGAATTGGATGGTACATTCCCAATCAACAAAACATTGAGTGAAATCAATTAAGCATGCTGGATGTGCATTGCAGATCAAGGAGGTGGGATTCTTTCAAAAGATTCACTTTGAAGGCTGTAAAGCATTTGAGAGTATGAATCCAAAATCTAAGGTCATCCTGTGACCTTGGACCTATTGTAAGAGAGACAGCCAACAGACATGGAGCTGTGGGACCTGGCCTACCAAGCTGAGAAATGGCCAACTCAGAAAGCCACCCCAGTTTCCAGTTGTGTGGAATGATAGTCTTTGTTGTTCAAGTCACTTTGAGGTTAATACCATGATAATTAAAGCTGGAAGCATCCTAACTGATAAGTTCTTTAGTAAGCAGGATCCAGACTGGAATAGCCTTTAGCAGTCCAAGCAACCCCTTCTTATTTTTAATCTACATTAGGAGACAAAACCATTTTTCTCCCATTGAGCAATAATTTATTTAACCACAGTGATGGAAGATTTTGTTAAGCAGAAAGCTGTTTCTTGTTCCCAGTTTCAGAAGCCCCCTGCAGTCACTAGCCCCCCTGCTCTACTGGCCACATTTTTTAATGCTTTCTTTCCTTTTCAGCAAAAGTGACCATTTCCCATGCAATTATTTGACATAAGTTTCCTGAGCAACAACTAGTAACAATTGAAAGAGACTTCTAGCAGGAAATAGTGCAAAAGGGGGAACTGGGTATTCTTCAAAGTTAGGGAGAAAGTGTGCCTATCAGATATGATCACTTTCAGAGAAACATCACCAAAATGTACTTGCTCTTTAGACTTTTTATTTTTATTTACTGAATAAATGGCGCTCTGGCTGTTATGAGGCAAATTCTGTCTTTACTTCTTGTCTAATCCTGGGCCCACTACGTCATCTTGCTGTCTTCACTTCCCTGTGAAAATGATGAATGATGACAGCAGCAGTCACATGGGCCTGCCGCGAGGACTGAAGGTGAGAGCGACAAGATGATCTGATGTCTAACAAGGGTCAGCTTTGTGGTTCACAGAGGGCACCATTCTGCTACATCCTCATACGTAGTGGGGCCAATAAGGTCCCTCAGTCTTCTCTGTAAGGGTGCTAATCCCACTCACGAAGGCTTCATCCAGATGACTAGTCACTCTTAAAATCCATACATTAAAATCCCATCTCACATTACCTCAGAGAGTGATGTATGTGGAGACAGGGCCTTTAAAAGCTAAGTCAGACCCAAAAAAGTTCATATGCCTAGGCCCTATGCAACATGACTGGTGACTTTAAGGCAAGGAAACCAGGACACAGGTGCACACATGCTCAGAAAAAGGAACAAGGGAGGACACTGTGGGAAACTAGGGACAGAGGTCTCAGGAGAATCCATGCCTGTTGATGGCTTGATCAGGACCCCCCCCCGCCCCCCCGCCCCAAGACAGTAAGCTGACAAATTTCTGCTGCCTACTTGGCTCTGCGTATGGCCTTTGTTATGGCAACACCAACACAAGAAGACACTTCTCTTTCACACAGGACATCCAGACCCACGTTTAAGGAAAATACCATACAAGGAATTGATGAATAAAAGTGCTTGGATTCTTCTGAGCATGAATAGAAGTGAGATTGTTGTGATATATATCATTATGGTAAATTATTCCACCAATTTTGTCATCGATGTTACGATTTTTGATATTAAGATCTACTTCTACTATTCAGTACTGTGATATAATAACATATTAAATAACATCGATATATAGTCATTAAATAAAAACAACTTTTATCTGGAAATTTTTCATTAAAAAAGGGTAGTGATGGTAAGAATTTGTAAAGCTAAGCCTGACTCCTAATGAGAACTTGGTATTTTCAGTCATACTTCCTTTGCATAACATGTATTTCAAAAATTGGAATTTAGGAAATACTAATGCCATTGCATGTTTGCACTATACCTGCAACTTCTCGATAATGTTCCTGTAGTCCCAGGCTGGCCCTCCAAGAACCTCCTTGAAGCGAGGCCCAGAGCGGGCAGACAGTCTCCAGCCCATGGCCGCCCTCTGCACCATATTCGAGTGGCTCTTCATGAAAAGTGTGTTCACTTGGCTGTCCAGATCTACTGGAATGGCTATACCACGATTTTTTGCTGAAAAAGAAAGATTTAAAGTATTTGTCTCTTAATGTGGCTAAAGCTTCTCATGAATTATCCAAACACTTAAAGGCACACAGAACAAATAAAAAAGAAAAAATATTAAATCTTTAAACTCAGTCATTAAATTGTTTTATATAACAGAAACAGTCTTTAACTTGAAAGTATTTCAATACTTCAGACCAATTAGTGAAGTGGACTTATTAAACATTTAGGAAGTTGCTTGATTTCCCAGTAACTGATGTTGAAATACATTTCCTACAGCATCAATGTGGAAAAAGATTGTAAAACAACCATGCAGATATTTACCTTCCCAGATGCAAAGTAAATTAAGAAAGCAGACGGACAACACACAATAAAAACCTGTCAGTCTGTCATTGACTGAGTCAGAGACAGAAAAAGAAACAGATAAAGAGTATGTGTGTTTGTGTGTGTGTGTAAACACATTCATGCACACACAAACTTGCATGTCACACAGCATCTGAGAGCAGAAGCAAACTACTGGAGAACATAAAAAAAAATTGCATCAGAAAATGACACACTGTGCATGTCTTTTTTCCCCAGATCCACTGAAATTTATATTTTAACAGACTTAGATCACAGCAACATTAAAAACTGAGGATGCTGAGAAATGTTGAGGCAGTTCTGCCAGACAGAGTGAGGCTGGAGTTAGTCTATCACAGGAAAGAAACACGCACAAAATGTGGATGAGGGGACCTCTTCTAGGGGCACAGCCACCCAATACAGGGTGTGCCCAGCGGTTGCTGGTCCCCTGGACCACGAACAAAGAGCCACACCTGCACAGCTGGAAAGGGAAGGCCCTCTTCCCTCGGACTAGCAGAACCAGCACCATTGGCGGCAGCAGCTTTTATCCAGAGGACAAAGTTAGAGAATTGGAGAAATATTCTTTCAAGAATACAGAGTAGCTAATGGAGAGAACAGAGGCGGAACTAAGATCACCAGACAAGAAGTGCAAGAGGGAAGAGGTAGGACAGGAGGTGGTTCCGGCAGAGAGCTGGACTCAGGACAGCTGGTGACCCCAAATTGTGTGGATGGGTTTTGGTTCCCCCAATGTAACATCTTGCATTGGTATTATCTAGTTTCTAGGTCTAGTTTCCTATCTTAGCAAAAATTGTATAAGTTAGCCAGATAAAATACACAGTTTTCTTATGCTAAAATCGAAATGTGTAGCAAGAAAAGGAGCAACGCAATTGAGGAGAAGGGTATTTGACTCCAATAAATCAGGTGTGCAAATAAGTTTTTCAAGAAATCATAAAATGATGTAGCTTTAACCACAATCTGAAATAGATTCTCAACTGTCAAAATAGTATCATTTACCATTTAATCTGAAACCGAAATCAACTACGCTAATTTAGTTTCTCTATAGTGTTTAAAACTTAAATCCAAAAAATTAAGCACAAAATTCTAATTAGAAAAAGAAAATAACTTATTATCTCACAAGAACATTAATAACTGGAATAATAGTTTTTAAACACAACAACAAAAAAACATGATCCAAGCTGAGACTACTTCCATTAAACTACAAAAAAAAAAAATGAAATTCTAGGATACATACTCTGTACAAATGAGAGCTAGCATAGATTCTTGAAATTAATGGTAAGAAAAAAAACAATGAATTCACCACAGCCAGTTACTCCTTAGGTCTACAGCATTAACTCCAACTGTGTGCTTCGGCAGGAGGCACATTAAAGTTTAAAATGTTTAAAACAGAATGACTCTTACACCCCTTCCAAGTGGGAGTGGGCCCGAGACGCTGCCTTGTTAGGGTACAATGTCAGACAGTGAGTGCGCGGAGTCCTTAAAAATGAACGCGAGGGAGCACCAGTGGGTACCATGTGTTCGTCCTTAGTAGAGCTCTGCCTCAAGATAACTAGATCTTTCAAACGATCTACCTTTATTCACAGGTATTTTTATTATTAGGCTAACCATCTAATTAGGATTATAAGTCCTGAAAATTTTCTGGATATGACAAGTCTTTGTAGAGGTTTTAAGATGCAGTCAAAATCTATTTCTAATTATTATTCATTAAAAATGGCATATTTTCTGAACTTTTTTAATTATATGGAATTACCAATGGTATCTGCCAGGGCAAAGCCTCTGAGAACTCACATAATGCAGTGATAGGTGCCACGGGGGAAAAAACACTTAGATAAACTGACAGGTGGGTGAAGCAACAGCGCAGGTGAGCACTAATTAGGAGAGGGGACAGGTTGTCAGGCACCCAGCAGGGTCATCAACAGGAGCTTAAAGGGAGGCCAGGAGGGACAGGGGCTGACAGGGGGCTACCCTGTCCCAGGTCACAGCACCCAGAATAAATCTGCACTGAAGTGCTAGAGCTCCTAAATCAAAGAACATTAAAGATATTAAATGCAAATCTCCTGTTTGGCACTCAAATCACACCGGAGGAATGCTCAAACCTCAAGTTGAAGGATACTGATCATTTTTATGGGTTATTCAAGAGCTAGTATTGAGATACCTGGCTGGCCAAATGGAAAAAATAAAACTGATCCCGTGTCATAGACCTCACAAGAAAAGAGATTCTAGGTAGCTCAAAGTTCTCAACAGCCACACCCAAAATGCCAAGAGACAGACACATCAGAACCAAAATCTATGTGGGTATTAAAAAAAAAAATCTCAGACTGCTCTTGGCCATTCTGAGGATGAAGGAAAAGCCTTAGAGAATAAACTAAAAATGATTCAAGTGACAAATTAAGTGAAGAATTGTTACTTACAGATAAGAAGCTCATATCTTTATTACATAAATGGTTATACAAATTATCAAGGATAAAATCCACCAAAACAAATCATAAAAGCACAAAAAGGGACAGTTATCAGAAAGGAAATACCAATGTCAGGTCATACAGTAGTACATCAGGGGCAAGAAATACAGTCTGGCAGGATGCCTTTCCCAAATTGTTACAAATCAGTGGAATTAATGAGTAAAATATCTTATAAGATAACGTGTAATCTTTTTGTCAGATTTAACTTAAAAATAATGAAGTTTTTCAAAGCCATAATCACAAGAATGCATTATATCAAAGTCCTGGATATGACAAGGCAGGAAGACGGGGGCCACACTGGGTCTGAGCACCCTTGGGTGGTTGTGTCAACCACGACCTTGTTCTTCAAAATAGATATGTCTATTTAACAGGCTTAATTTCTCAAAGGCTTAATATTTTTACATGTTCAAATTATTCGAGAACAATTGGATTGAAGATGGATGTTCATTACTCAAGCCAATTCTGTAAAACATATTTTACAGAATTTCCATTTGGAAAAAGGATTGTGTTGCCAACAAAGGACCCAATATTAATCCCCCAAATCATTTTAAGATTATGAAACACATGGAACAAAAATTCTCTATTAAGTGAAGTAATATGGAAGTAATTCTGGGACACTTTCTCCACGTTCTTCCACCATGTGCTGATATCTCTTATATAAATGAGTAAACTGAGAGACAGCAACTGACTCCATGCATTTAAACAGTCACATGACCTTTGTAGTCCTCAAATCTTAGGGAACACTTGTTGCAAAGGTCTCCCTGCTTACCTGCTCCCACTACCAGCCTTAATTTATCACACTAAGGGTATAAAACAATAAAGATGTTTGTACCTTACGCTACAGTTCACCTTGGTGTGCAACGACTCTGCCTGGAAATCTGTATCCATTACCATCAACTTCAAATTCTATACAACTCGGGAGAAAGTATAACAATGGAAGCAAATATCAATAACGTCTACAGAAAGAAATCACTTCTAAGATCCTCTGCCTTTAAAAGGTTGGAAGATTTTATCAGAAAAATCTCATATAACCAGTATACTCACAATTGATCATGGCTTCAGTTTAAGAGCTTATGATACTTTATCAGAAAAAAAAATTTGAAAAACTATGCACTCGTTTCACAGACAGCTTAAACTACAATTCTGATCTGCACCTTGGACGTTACAGAGGACAGGTCGGTTTCACTGGACCTGTGACGGCAGAGCCTCACACGCACTAGCACATCCATCCAATGGGCTGAGACCCAGTGTGACCCCCATGTCCCTACAAGGCCCTTAGCAAGCTTCCTGCCATGCGACCTCTCTTCCCGTCTGTACATTGGGACTAACAACTGCATTCACATCACAGACCCCAGAACATTAACTAGCCCTCCTCGTGCTTCTTGTCACGGCTGGGCACGTGCTGACTTAGTAACTGCATCTACTGATTTCCCACTACACTGTACTCAGTATACAAACACAGAAGAGAATGAGCTACTTTTTATGACAACAGAGGAGCTTAACTAGCACACTTGGAGCACTTTATACCAAGTGATGGGACTCTGATTAATATTCATATTTACAGGAACAGGTTTACCAACTTATAATATTTATTTTCTAAATATTTGTTTTCTAAACACAAAGTACTCTCCTGATACTATCTGCTTTAAATAAGTATATCATACCTTTTGTTCTCTTTAGCATAAATTATTACATATTTGAATTATGTCCATTTTATTTTTTAAAGAGTTGTTGAAATACAAATATGACTGTAGTTGAGTTACAAACTTCAGAAAGATTCTTGCCTCACTGGTATTAAGCAAAGAGGCCACTGTTTCAGACTGAGCCCGTCCCCTGAGACTCGACAGACCAAACTGAACCAGAAAGGGGCCATTTACCCATATTAAACCCCAAAATAGGCCAAGGACAGAACATGTTGATTGGATCTGGTGTGTCCCCCAAAAGCTTCACATACATATGAATATTCTGTACTGTTGTGTGGTAGAGCCTGACTGGAAGAGGCACATGCTTAGGGCTTGACTTGGACAGATATGTGCTGGTTCTGTCCTTCCTGCCTGACTTGGGCCTGTTCTTGGAAAGGAGTCTCTCTCTCTCTCTCTCTCTCTCTCTCTCTCTCCCTCTTTCCCTCCCTTCCCCCCATTCCTACTTGATTCCACAATTTCCAGTCACCCACCTATAAATGGACTTTGATAACTATGACCTTCCAACATTGCGAGCTAAAATAAATCTTTCCTCCATGAAGTCGTGGATGTTAGGTATTCAGTTCCAGCAACAAGAAGTGAAGACAGAAATTGTTACTAGAAGTAGGGTTATTACCATGACTTTACTTGATGATGTGGTTTGTAAGCCTTTGGAACTGGTTTGCAGAAGGAGTTCGGAAAGATTTGAGGATGCTGACTGGAAAAGCCTTGGAGTGCTCTCATCCAAGCTTGATGGGAGATTCTGGTCAAGGCTCAGAGACCAGAATGTGATTAGAAGTGTGGATTGGAAAGGCCAGGCTCAAGAAGTTTCAGGTGGGAAAAAAAACTGTATTGGAAAGTTGTCTAAATACCAGGCATGCTAGCCTCTCACAGAAAGTTTGTCAGCATTTTGTCCTTACCCAGAGACTAAAACTAAGGGAGTATGGATTGTCACCTGAGGAAAGCCACAAGCTGTGGGCAAGGCCAGCCCATTGGAAAGAAGATGGAACTTGGAGCCAGTGACAGTGCTATAGGGGGACGGCCACCCCAACCTTTGGGAGTTCACATCTTGCTGTCTCCAGTTTACCCTGGGTGTGGACATGGAGCTACAGGCTTTAATCTTTGCCCTGCTGGGTTTAGAACTTGCCTTCGTTCAATGGTTTTAATCTTTCTATTTCTCCTTTTTGGAATGAGAATATTTACCCTATGCCATTGCATATTGCCTAATTCCTTAGTTTTGGCAGTAGCTCAAGCTAGGAGCTTGCCTTGCATCTCAGATGAGACCTTGGATTTGGACATTGTAATAGTTCTGGAACTATTGAGACTCTGGCAACTCTTAGAGAAGGACCACATGCATTTTACATAAGGATGTAAACATGATTGTTTTGGGGAAAAAAGGCAGAATGTTCTGGTTTGAGTCTGGAGTGTTCCCCCAAAGTCTCAAAGTACCTATGGATACTGTGTACTGTTGGGAGGTGGGGGCCTAGCTGGAAGGGGTGGATGCTTGGAGCTTGACCTGGAGGGTTGTGTGCTGCTTCCACCCTTCTCCCAAATTGGCACTGATCTGCCATGCCATGAGGAAGTCTTTCTTCAGCTCCTGCCCTGCCATTTGTTTCTACCACTGCCAGTCACCCATAAATAAATTGAGACCTTCTGAAACTGTGAGCTAAAACAAATTTTTCCTCCCTTAAGTTGTGGAGGTCAGGTATTCTGTCCCAGCAAATAAAAAGTAACTAAGACAGTGACTAAGACACACACACACACACACACACACACACACACACACACACACACAGAGTCTGTGAGATTGTAACCCTACTTCCTTTCGCTTCATTTGCAATTTCTAAAGGCTACAATGTACAAAAGGCCTTGAAAATACTGATGGATTTTTTTAAAAACTAGAATGCTAAAAGTCCCTCTAAAAGTCTTACCATCATAGAAAAGCAAGTCTGGCTATTAATAAACCACACAATCCTACAATGAAATGTAGGATAACAATTAAAATTATTTCTATAAGTGTGCTGAGTTCTGAGTATATTTAAATGTCTTATGCAAAATTATATTCAACTTTAGAAATATGACTAAATCCCATTCCCCAAAAGTCTACAATGTTTGTAATTAATTTCCAATCATCATTTGCTAAATTTTAGAAAGCATACCTGTTTCTCACTAAGCTGTAAAATGAAAAGCTGGTATTAATCGGAAACCCAGTCTCTTGAAGAAATGTGTCACTAAGTGAGACCAGCCCCCGTGACGTGGCCTTACCTACTTCAGCCAGCGTTCTGATACAGGACTCCACGGAGGCTTTCTGTGCAGGGTTTGGCCAGGTGCAGTTGTAAATCCTGAAGGAGGACTGGAGCAACTGGATAAAAACTGGTTGATGTGTCTGGAAACAGTAAACAGGGCCACATGCCGTTAACACCCCTAAGGAGGGATCTATGCATTATCCAAAAGGTTCCCCAAACAGAACGCAAGAATCTTCTGAGTCTCCATCCTAACTAACACACACTTCGTCCCGTCAACATTATTTGGTACCCACTTCATGATGGCCATTATAGAGACACCACAGAAAATTGAACACTTGCATTTGAACTCTATTCTTAATCAAAAATATGTCATTTCTTGAAGCAAATGACAAGAATTTAAATAGTTCTTATAATCTAAATCACATAATCTCATTTTTATTTTCAAATGCAAACACAGCAGATACTTCTGGATTGGTTTGGTTGATTTGGCTTTATGGTATAGGTAAGTAGAAGGGACAGTCATTTTGAACTATAAAAGTGATTTTCTATATGTCTGTATTATTATTATTATTATTATTATTATTATTACTCAGTAATACCTTCTCCTTCATGTTGGCATTTTAGCCAGGGACCTGTGAACTAATTACTATAATGTAATTCTGTGTCCTAATATTACTTCATAGTCATTTTCTTTTTAAAACATGACTTTTAACTGTTATATAATAAGCTACCCACAGACACACCATTATTTATTTAAGCTGTTCTCCCAATTGTGGACATTTAAGGTTGACATCAACTTTTAAGTATTATAACCACTTGGATGAAAATTTTAATATCTAAATCTCTACTAATTATTTTTAGATAAAATACTGACATGTAACTACTGGTTCATGTGAAAACCCAGGCCACTATTTCAGTACATGGCAAGCAATCAACACATAGTTGTGGAAGTCCTCGTGCCACCTAGAGAGGGCAGGAGAACAGCTCCTGTGGAAGATGAGTCTCATTATTCAAAATACAGTTTGGCACATTCTAAAAGGGACACACTAATAATCTGAGAGAAGAATGATCATTGGAAGAGTTAGGGCAACTCATGCCACAACTCTTACTGTACTCGAAGAGGGTAAGTTGGGACAAGACGCTTCTGTGTTTGGCCAGGTTACCTGGAGGCTGGTACTGTTGTCTGAAAAAGGAGAGTTGAAGAAGCCGCTCACAATGTTCATGATAGACTCGGTAACACACTTCTCTAAAAAGATGTCCGCGTGTTTCCGGTCTGTGGTCGTGTTGCAAACCTAGAGAGAAACAACTTAATGTCGCACCATGTCTTTGTTTATGACTCAGTACCAGAACCTGCTCCACATTGCCCTGCAACAGTCCTCTACGTAGTTTTGATGCTTTTCAAACTGGCTCCGGATAGCAATACGTCCTCCCCAAATCCACCAAAACCTCATCGTTCTGCAGTAGCTTCTCCTTCAAGGTGGCCACCACAGCTGGGGACCACAATTCCTCCCCAGACTCTCGGCCCTTGCTCTCCCCTCGCCTCTCCCTCCTCTTGCACACATCAGCCCCCCAGCATGGCTTCTCTGCAAAACACTTTCCCATTCAGTGCAGGAAGCCGAGGAGGAAATGGTCACTATCAGTATAGGAAAGCAGTGAATGTCATTAATGCTGGTTTATGTGTACGCATATTTTCCCTTTAAAGACCTGGCCCAGATGAGAGAGAGCGAAAGAGGAAGGGGGGGAGGATAAATCAAAGCCCATCCCTACGGCTCTGACTTCCCACCCAACACCCATCTGGGGGGCACGGACGTGCACCCTTGTGCCATTCTCCTCAGAGCAGGCTGTGCCAGGAGGCCGACTCCTGGGGCTGGGGACAGCCAGGAAGGGGCGGCTCAGCTCTGCTGTCTGCTCCCACCTTGACATCTGAATAGAAGAACAGACCGGTCATCTGCAAAACCACGAATCTCAAAAGTGTGTAAGGGTGGAAAATTGCTAATGCTAATAAGACACATGATTAAAAACAAACAAAGTACAGGAAACGTGGATGAGAGGAAGAAGGGGGAGGAAGAGAGCCCAGGATGTGAGGGCAGACTGAAAAACCGAGGCAGAGAAAGTCTGAGCATTCACCAAGTGTGGTGGGTAAACGTGGTGGCCATCTGTCCCACATGTTCTTGGGCAATCCAAATTTTTATGTCGGTTTTGTCTTTCCCACGAGGTGCTTGCCCAAAAGCATAAGTAAATGTCATTTCATTTGATACTGCTTTAAAACTTCTCACATAAATTCATAAAACAATAAAACTATCATCTTAAAATACGCGTTCCAGTGTTTCTGGTTTGGAAAATTGTTGTGCTAACACCAGCATTGGTAAAATGGGGTAGGAGAAAGAGGGCAAGTTCACGACCATGCTACGTTTCACCTGGGCAGCACTTACCTGATGTTCTTACTAGAACTAACAGCCTTTTCATATAACTACCACCACAGGGTTTTTTGGGGGAATGGTACAATTGAAGGAAAGAAATTAATATAGATTACGTCATTTGGCAATTGTCTCAGCACTGACACAGCACCTGGCATGTACGAGCTCTTCCACAGAGCACCTCTCCTTGCTCACAGGGGACAGTCCCCTCACATTCCCCCCACAGAGGCTGAAATTGTGGACCGTATTGAGCCTGATGGATACTGTTCTTTCTTAAACATATGCACCTAGAAAAGTTTCTTTCACCAATTAGCACAGGGAGAGATTAACACCGATAATATCAAGATGAACAATCACAACAATATACTATAATAAGTTATGTGCAGTGAATCTATTTATCAGCCTATCTCTCTCATTGTATGACCATGTTTTCTCAAAAAAGCACCACCTGACAATCTCCCTGAGGCATATCTGAATGGCAGTGTCTCTACTTGTGCACACTGAGGCCACGATTAAGTAAAATAAGGACCATGTGAGCCCAGTGCAGTGGTACCAAGGCAGCCCCTCTGGTCATGGAGAGGACTGCTAAGGGGGGGACAGGTAGGTGGGCGGGACTGTGTATATGGCGTAGACATGCTGAACAGAGGGATGATGCATCCCAGAGGGCCACTGATGACTCGGGACAGGGCAAGATGTCACCAAATGGATGTACTGTTTGCTTCCGGAATTTTCCATGTAGGGTTTCCAAACTCCTGCTAACCCCAGAATACCATAAATACAGAAAGGAAAATATCACATAAGAGAGTGCTCCTGGGAATGTCTGTGAAACAAATGGATCAATCAGTTTTAAAATATGAGAGAAAGGATAAGACTTCTATTTTTGTTTTAGGTTAACTTTGGGTGAGGTTGTATTTATAACCATTCTTACCGAGGTTTAAAATTGACATGGTCTCAGAACTAAGATAAAATTTACTTTTACCATGATGGACATGAGTTAGGATCTAGTCCTCTTAAAGTCTGTCCAGGACTGTCTTTGATACTGGCCTTTTCTGAGGCTACAACTGTCCCAGTGTTACCGAGTCAGTAGCTGACCAGCTCTGGTGCACACCTCTTCACCCACTGCAGCTCAGCCACCCACACGGTTGCTCAGGAGCCATGACAGCATCTCCCTGCATCACCTGGACCTGGGCACCTGCCAAAGTGCCACCCAGAAACTTCCTCTCCAATCAGTAGATTGATGAAAGTAACCTATTTCTAGGGAAAGGCTTGGCTCGAAATCTTGAGTATGAAAGTCTGTGTTTACAAAGTTGTGCAGAGCCTATTTCTCATCTCAAGAAACTTTCCCTGCCCTGTATGACATGTCCACCCTGCACTCCACGCTGTAAGTCACAGAGCCAAGAACCCTTCAGGAGAAAAGGACTTAACACATAGCATCATATTTCTTTAGCCTGTCCTTCTTTATTTTTATTACCTCTTTATAACAAAGATTGAAAATACTTTGGATAAAATCAGATCCTATTAAATGACCTTTTTATGTGTAATACATATTTTTCAAGTTCCAATTTGTCTGCACATATTAATGACATGATGTTATTTCCTATAAAGCATTTCCATGTGCTGTCATTATTTAAACACTTATTTTCAAAGGCCATATATTTACTCCAGCATTATAATGCACCATCAGGCTTTAATCTATTTTTGGAATGAGCTAAGATACACATTAGCAAAATTACAAATAATTTTCCTGATGGTTTCCTTCTCGGTATTCGCACGTGTGTGTGTGCATGTGTGTGTGTGTGCTTGTGTGTGTGTACGTGTGTGTGTTTCACACATGTCTATCTATTATAAAGATTCATGCAAGGTTACTGATTTTACTTTCAGCTTTTCTTGGTAAATTTTACCCAAGGAGGCTTCAACACAAGAGAGTGTGTGAATAGTTTTAAACTGCTTGCTGGGCAGATCCTCTACCGTAATAAACGGCAATACCATCAGCAAGGCAGCTGTGCATACAGAGAACACTCGTGGCTTGCCACCGGTGAACTCTGGGCTCCACGCTCTGATTAGGTTCATCTAATTCTAGGCTCTGGCAGGAGGTGGGAGTGTGGAAGAGAAGCAAGTCAGGAATCTTCTCTACCTCATCCCTCTCTCCTCTCTGCTGCAGCTTCTGCAGTTCCTGGATCCAGACCTTCCTGATCCCTTTTTCAATGATAGGAGTACTGTCCTGTCCCTTGCCTCATCAGGCCTCCCTGTGGCACCATCTTTGCCTTGTTCTCAATCCCTGGGTGCCCTCCTGCCCTCTCGGTCCTTTGTCCCTACCCACATCTCTGGTGTGTTGTGCTACCTACTTGAACAGACCACTATACTTAAACATTTTTTAACAATTCAATGACACCTGAAGTTATTGTTTCATATTTCTTGCATTGTTAACAAGGCTGTATATTTTTCGCGTGATCATTTCATTTCGTTTTCTTTCATGTGCAAGCAGTTCATATCCTCTAAGCCACTTCCCAAAAGTTCTCACAAGCTCTTTTTAGAGTTCCCATTCCAAGTCTTCCCTGAGCTTCTTCACTTCACTGCCTTCCATTCTGTAAATGTAGAAGAAGAGAAGGTGCAGAGACAGAGGACTGGGCACCACCAGCGTGGGAGGGACAGAAAGGGTCTGATCTGGACCCCAAGAAAGAGCTGACCCACGATGACAAACACTGCTCAAAACACGAAAGCAGGGAGTGCGACAGGACCAAGATCAGCCAGCCTGGCCCCAGAGCATTCAAGCTGATCTTGGGCCCAGGAGGACACCATCATTACAATACAGCATGAAAGCTCAGTCGCAAAATAAAATCACATTGGCGGAAAAGGTGCTATTCGAAGAATGTGTTATGTGATACTTTATACTTTTTCAATCCCCTGAAATGCTATAGCTAATATGCCCACATAAAAAGAATCTACAGAAGACTTATCAGTGGTTAACTCAACCTAAAAAGGTCTAGAAAATTCTATAAAATCTACTTAATCCTATCTAATAAAAGAACTAGCAAAGTGTGTTTCAAAGTACATATAAATTCTATCTTCACCCTTCCTCCAACCTATTTCATGAGCTACACAAAGGAATTGAATGGCTCAAGTGATCTATGAGAAAACAAAGTTCCCTGACTTGTCTTGTTAAGCAATGACTGATGGGACAATATGTTAGATGTACCTCCTAAATTATCTCTTTGTCTAATATCATCCCACCAGCCCATCACTTAGTGAACTGTTGGCCATTATAAGATCTTGAAACTGATAGCAAAACTGGGAACATCTTCAAAAAATACATATAATCTGAGGCTAAAATCAATCGCAGTCCAACCCTTTCCAGGTGCTTTCTAATAATGACTACGGCCCCCGACTCTGCAACAACAATCTTTATGAAGCCAAAGAAAAGCACTCTGCCCTACGAACACCAATTTCAGCTACATAAGAACATAGATCAAAGTGGGCTGTCACTAAATGCCCTGAAAGATAGCGTGGCAATTTTTCACGAGTCTAATAGCTTTGCTGCCTGCTTGAATCCAGTGTGTTTATAGGCCATGGATACTGTCTGTGTCAGGAAATCAGAACAGGATGAGTATGTGAAACAATCTAGGAACAGGTTATTAAAAACTACCTGTTGGGAAGATTTTCTTACATGGATCATAAGAAGATAAAAACAAGGAGCTGTAAACAAGAAAATGAAAGGCATTAACAGAGGTGACTCTACAGAGGGCTTCACTCAGAAACAACAGCACCGACTCCGGAAAAGCAGGGAAGAAAGGCGGAAGGCACAAGCCCATTATGGTAATATTTCATTTATCTTTTCAATAAAACTGTTCTCCAAATTTCTACTAAATTGTAACCATGCTGCCCAGACCCCGCATCAAGATCTAGGTCCCCACCCTGGAGGGCTCACCCTGCCACAGGAGCAGTGAGACTAGTGGAAGCTTGCCCAATCCATGGCCCACGGGCCACTTGTGAGCCAAGAATGCAGACAAACACAAATTCTCAAATTTTCTAATACATTCTGACTATTTTTTTCCCGGAAAGCTAGTAATGTGGCCCCATGATATTATAAACTTTCTACTATGTGATTTTTTCTTTTCAGAAATGTGTTCCTTGGCTCAGGTGCGCGCTGCATGAGCACAGTGCAGGTGACTATGGAATGCTAACTGCAACTCCTGGGCTGTCCCACACAGTGGCTGAATTGAAGCTCACACGTACCAGATGTTACATGTTTTTGTGTGACTTGGTGGGTAAATTACCAATAGTGATTCCCAATGAGAGTTTTTCAACCTACCTACACATATATGTGACTGTGAAGAAGGGTGTTTATTATTAAGCAGATGTGTAAGAATTCCTATTTAATTATTAAACTTGAACTTACCGTGCTATTTCATTAAAATAACAAGTTCTAAAGGCTTGGTAGCAGCTGCAATACAGAAGCATGGAAAGGTGCCAAATAGCTTTTGCTCGTGGCATTGTTAAATTTATGTATACAACCTTGGTACTACTAGAAAAGTTAATGCCTATTAATTCTTGGAATATATAAGGTTGCGATCAGACACTCAACTCAATGAAAATTTGACTTTTATGAAAATGATCTTCCCAGAGAAAAACAGTTGTCGCTTCACAGTCAGGCCTTAGTCATGCCATTGTTTTTGGCAGGTTTACAGAAGGTGATTAACACTCACAGTAGCACCCTTTTCTTAAACAATATAATAAAGATATTTAAACGGTGAGCGCAGTTGTTTACATACACTAACTGTATTGGGTGGTTTATATGCAGCCCAAGACAACTTCTCCTTACTCAGCATGGAAAAGGAAAGCCAAAGGCAATCAAGGCCCCAGGCACCACCACAGTGGAAGAGGAGCCACTGAAAACGGGAAAGAAAATGCTGGCAGACATGAGAGCTGTCATAAAACATCTGAGAAGCTGTGGGAAAAAGGGGGCCTTCTACTCCACAAGAGGCTAGGAAAGCCACCTAGTTAATTATCTCTCTGGAAACACACAAAAGTTGAGGCCAACCTAGAATGTCTTAATCCTTTAAGTTATGTAATGTTATCATTTCAAAGTAGACCACTAGCGTGGAGAGCACGTTACCCTAGACAACAGCATCTCTGCCTAATTGGATTGCTCTATGTTGCCACACAAGAATGATCAAGGCAAGAATTGTGAAGAAAATGGCCCCTTGATGATTAACTTGTACAAAACCAAAAAGGACTCACAATTGTTAATAGGAATATCAAGGCAGTTAACAAGGACTATGAACTGGAGTAAAGTTGATGATACAACACTAATTTCTTCTGAATCTTTATATCCAACTTATCAAACATCTTCCTCCAGACTCTCCCACTCTTTATCACTAATAAAAATCCATCATTTAGGATTTTGTAATTCTGTTAACATCTAACTTGGAATCTTATCCTCTGTACCAATTAATGTAGATGCTCAAGGTCACTACTTGGCATAGGTCCTGGGGAAGCTCTCTAACATTCCTATCAAAATACTGACAAAATTTTTCACAAAACTTGAAAGAACAATCCTAAAATTCGTGTGTAACCAAAAGAGACCCAGAACAGCCAAAGGCAATTCTGAGTAGTAACACAAAAGCAGGTGGCATTATGATTCCAGATGTCAGGCTATATTACAAATCAATAATAATAAAAACTGTATGGTATTGGCACTACAACAGACAAGTGAACCAACGGAACAGAACAGAAGATGTAGAGAAAAAAACCTCAAGTAACCTTAGCTGTCTCCGATATTTGACAAAGTGGCCAAAAACAGACGCTTGGAGAAAGGACAGCCTCTTTGATAAATGGTGCCGGGAGAACTGGCTATCCACAGGCAGAAAAATGAATCTAGACACATATCTACTGTCCTGTACTAAAATCAACCAAAGTGGACCAAAGAGCTTGATATTAAAATGAAAGCTCTGAACCTCCTGGAGGGCCAAATGGGTAAAAGTCTTAAAAACCTAAGAATGGGCAAAGGCTTTCCCAATAGGACACCCAAGGCAAAAGAAACAACCCCAGAATCAGCAAACGGTTTCATATGAAATTAAACAGCTTCTACATGGGAAAGGAAACAATCAACAGAGTGAAGAGAGAGCTAACAGAATGAGAAACCATTTTACCACCTACACCTTGCACAGGAGGCTAACAACTAGAATATACAGAGAATTAAAGGAAATAACTCCACCAAAATCAAAGGCCTGATTACAACAGAAGGTTCTCAGATGAAGAAATACAAATGGCCAGCAAATACACACGAAAAACGTTCAACACCCTCAGCCATTAGAGAAAAGCACATTAAAACAATGCTAAGATAGCATTTTACCCCAGTGAGAACGGCTTCTATCAAGAACTCAAATCGCAACTGATGCTGGCAAGGGTGTGGCGGAAAAAGAACCCTTTACCACTGCTAGTGGGACTGGAAGCTGGGACAAGCACTGTGGAAAGCAGCATGGAGATTCCTCAAAAAACTGAATATTCCATCTGACCCAGTGATGCCTCTTCTGGGAATCTTTTCGAAAGAATTAAAAGCACCATATAACAGACATACATGCATCTCATGTTTACAGCAGCACAACTAATAATAGCTTAATCATGGAAGATACCAAAATACCTATCAATAGGCCAATGGATCAAAAGTGTGTTCCATATAACAATGGAGCACTATTCTGTCATAAAGACAGAGAGATATAAATCATCTGTAGGTAAATGGATACAACTTGAGACTGTCATGCTTAGGGAAGTGAATCAGACGCAGAAGATTAAACATCACATGATTTCTCTACATGAGAACCCTAGAGTGAAAATAAATAATAGAGTCAAAAAGTGAGATGAGATATTAGGAGTCAGGGGGAATGGGGGAGGAGATAGGAGGGTGGAAAGGAGCGGGGAAATGTGACCTTGTCGCGATATAGCTCACAAAGTTCTCAAGTTTAATGTAACCATTACGTATCACATATACAACTAGTAAGAACGAGGCGGAAACTGCTTACCAAGCTGCACATAACCTTTAATTGTACTGGGGACAATGACGCGGGTGATGTTACCTATTCTGTTACTAGTGCTACACGTTTATGCATGCCATTTCATGCTGTCTTCCCAGGAAGCTCCTGAGGAATGGGTTCTGTACCCATTTTACAAATACGACAACTCAGAGTCAGGGAGGCGCCTTGTCCAAGATCACCAAGCCACAGAGAAGCAGAGTTCGCACTTGAAGCCTAGATCTCGCTGGCTCCTTAAAATCCCTACTTTCACCCACCACGGTGCTATATAACAGATAGGTACCACCATGTCACGCCTGGATTGAACAGTTCAAGTTCTGTTATGAACAGTCTTAATGTCTTACTCTCAAGCCATGTAGTTTCCAAGGCCCTCACATTTGAAGTCCTGTTTGTTTTTTAACTTCAGAGCTTATTTTTGAAACTCCCTGAATATGTAGTTGCCTGGAATATAACACTAACTGGCCTCATATAAATGCAGTTTTCTTTATTCTGAAGTAAATTAATTAAATCTCTGCCAACACTCTGGAGCTGATATTACTGGTTCACAAGATTTCAAGCGAGATGAAGTATGGCGCCCTTGCCCTAGCAGCTGCAACAGCACACAGGAACCGATTAAAAACACCAGGTCTCCGGTGCACTGATTTCGGAAACTTGGGGCAGGTCCAGGAATCTGAATCTTAACAAGGCTGCAGGTAAACTGCTCCTTAATACTTGAGAACTACTGTCTTACTGAATGGAAGTTGACATGGAAGGTCACATTTTACTCTTAAGCATACTTTTTTTTTTTTTTGGTAACTTGAATTTGAAAGTTTGTAGTAGTAGACTTATTTTTCTTTGGGGGCAAAAAGAAATCCCAGATATGAAAAATTAGGTTCACTTTTCCCCCCACGAAAAGAGGAAGGGTGGTTTCGTGCCAATCCTGCCACAGCTATCAGAGCTGTTGCTTCAAAATAGAAATAAGAGGGAACAGAAGGAAAGACACTTTTTCAGCAAAGTTAAGCCATCATAGTTAGACATAAGGAGTAAGAGACCAGGAAGATCTTGGAAGTTCCTAGAGACTTTACATGACAAATAATATGAATTATCTGCTTAAATAAAAAGCTACAATTTTTAGTTTTCCCATATGTGTATGTTCAAAAAAGAAAGAGCGTGAACCTACCCACTTTTGTCTTACATATATATTCATGGAAAGTGTTGTCATAGAGGCATCATCAATAACAGTTGTCTTTGGCTTTCTTTAGTTTATTTTTTGTAGAGTTTATTTTTATTTGTTTATTTATTTGTTTTAATCGTTTTTATTTACTTATCACCTCCCTTTCCCCTTCCCTCCCTTTCTCCTTCACGTCCCCTTTCCACAGTGTCCATCTTCTTCCCTATCTTTTACAGTTTTAATGGTTTGGTTTTCTCATATTAGAGACACCATATGATATTTAACTTTCTGGGTCTGCTTCATCTCGCTGAGCACAATGGTCTCAAAGTGCAAACAAAATCCTTTCAGCTTTAGGCCTCAGCCTCCTAGAATGTGACCTTGGACTTGCTGAAGTTTACCTTCACTTAGTGGTACCATGCAACCCTGCAAATCAGTCTGTAATCTCTTTAATGAATTTCTGCACATGCAAATCTAAGGCTCGGTCATGGGCACTGAAGGAATCCTCTAGTTCAAGGGCTCTGGCAATTCTCAAAGCAGGTGGGATATGGGCCAGGGACAGTAAGTGCAAGTGGTGTATGTTAAATGCTGCAAAACTACCAGGATAGTTTCTCTACAGGTACAGGTTTGCCTGAGAAAGGTAATTGTGACTTCTATTGCACTGAAATAATGTAAAACAGGAAAACCTTATCTCATCTGTACTTGAACAGCATGGAGATTTCATATGTTAAAGTACACCAACAGTCAAGTAAGCACTTTTCCTTTAGAACTCTTGGTTACATGATAAAAAATAGTCCCTGGACTGCAACGACACATAACTCACTGTCTTATCCAAGGGTGCTTACAGGGTCCTGGGTTTATTGTTGATGTCTCATTATATCTATTCTTTCAGCTGTCCTTGCAGAAGGGCAGTGTGGAAGCAGTGAGCTATCAGAAGACAGCTGGCCTATGTTCTGTAAGACTACGGAAATAAAAGCACACAGCACCTGTATGATGCTACCAGGACACAGGCATGCAGGAAGGCCAGAGGCGCCGGGCAGATGTCCCTAACTCCTAGCAGGCCTCAAGAAGGGCCCATACATGGTCTTCACTAGTGAGACCCTTGTTCGGCGTCATGCTCCAGCACTTCAAAGAAAAAACTAGAGGAGATTGTTTTTAAGTAAATGATCCTAACAAAACAATATGCAAAGGAAAGGGCTAAGCAGTGTTAAAGAAAAGTAAGCTTCCCTATCAAGGAGATTCCCACCTTCCTGTTCTTACTCATTGACTCAGTATTAACCAAGTGAAAACATATACTGAACAGACTCTAGAAAGCTTCATCCCAAAGTCACCTGACCCATTTATTCCCCAAACACAAACACGTACATGCATGCGCGCATACACACACACACACACACACACACACACACACACACACACGACAGAGAGAACAGTCTCAAAATCAAAAGCAGAACACAGAGAGACGTGGAACACGGGTAGAAACACCAGCTGGCTAAGTTACAGAGACCAGCTCTTGGGAAGTCTGCACAGGTGTCAGCAGGCTAAGCCGAGTCCTGCATTGTTGGGCCAGGTATCACAAGCCTGAGAGCAGCCAGAGACCTCAGAAGTCAACCTGTGGCTTCAACTGCATTCAGAGAAAGAGGTGCAAGGCAACCCGACCTCTGCCAAGTGCTTCCTCTAGCCAATGTTAAAGCCTACTAGCACTTCATACATACACTAATATCAAATACTCATTGGCAAAGGTAAAAAGTAAATACTTCATCTCTTGGTATATACACTATAGTAAGCATTTTGTATATATTAACTCATTAAACCACAAGGTAGCATATTTAATTGAAAATATTCATCCAGATGTTCAATGTGGTATAATCAAAATAGTTACAGGTGACCTTCCTTGTTTAACAGTTAGACTGTAACTTACCCTTGCCATATCCACCAAGAAGTTCTCAAATAATTTCCAAATGTGGTTACTTGTGTAGATTTCTTTCATCTCCACTTCAGTGTCAACATAGCAG
Organism: Ctenodactylus gundi; assembly: GCA_004027205.1. Lineage (NCBI taxonomy): Eukaryota > Metazoa > Chordata > Mammalia > Rodentia > Ctenodactylidae > Ctenodactylus > Ctenodactylus gundi. Next base: position 496,945 of record PVKB01000159.1, on the reverse strand, counting down.
TGATTAACAAAGTTCACATAGGCAATTTTAACCTGTGCAAGTTTCAAAAATAAAAGAAAGCTCATTTTCTTCACTCATCACCTTTAAATATCAATTATGAATGGTTTAATGAAATCTCTGTCAGTTCCTAGAGTAGATTCTGGTATGTTTTGCATTAAAATCTAACCAATGGCCTTCCCACTTCTCGCATTTGCCAAAATAATTCCACGACCAGGGGATGCACACACACTCCAGCAGCTCTCTCCGCTGGACTCACGGGGGTCTCAGAATGAGCACTTTACTCAAACCAAGCCTACCATCTTCCAAAAACCAAGGGTCAAAAGTGTTCCCTTCTTCCTCTTCCTGTCTCTGCCTTCTTCCTCCTGCTTGCTCCTAGTCTCTCTCCTTCATTCCTTTCTCTATCTCACTCTCATACTAAAGTGAAACATGATAAGCCTGGACTTCAAGAAACCAGCTCTTCCAGGTATGCACAGGGCAATTACGCCCAAAGAAGGGAAGAAGGCAGGGCACAAGGAAAAATTTGAAAAAACTCATTCCAACACTGCACCCATTTGAACCACTGTCCTTCAAAGTCCAAAGTACAAGAGCCAAATAGAAATGATTCCCTTTCTTGTCTAAGCCAGCTGACACCAGGTGTCTGTCACAACCAAGAGACTCCTCATACAAAGTTTGAATGTGTTGATGACATAATAATATGTTGACATTTAAAAATAGTTATATTACTGATTCCAGAAAGAAACAGGCTCATAGTTCACCCTCCTCCAAATTGTATGATTTTAAGATGTAGTAAAATTCCTTCCAGAATTAACAAAATCCCTCATTAGGATCTAGCATGGTTCTCACCATCATGTACCACTTTCAAAGTTCATGGAATGACATCTTTTGCTTTTCTTTATCTTTGTTTCTTCCACTGAGAAAAATCTGATGGATGCTATACATTGTGCAGGAAAACATGGATCTACACTTATTTTCTCTACTAGGTTCTGACAAAGCGTCGTTGGCGGGGCCTGTGTCAAGGACACTCATGGCATCCAGGCTGGTCAACCCATCTTTGTCACATTTTCACAGCTGCTGACACTCCGTGTGTATTTACTATGTGCCAAATACTCTGTCCTCAGACAGAGCTGCATGTGGAAGGAGGTGTGGCCAAGAACAGAGCCTCAAAGAAAAACAGAAGCTGGGGTTCCCTCACTGCAGTCTGCCCTCTCCACCATCTTGCTTCAAACCAATCCAGGAATGAAGTGCCCTTGGATGGAGGTGTCAACAGTTCCACAAAATTCACAAAAAAAAAAAAAAATATTCTTTCAAGCTCATCATCACATAGGACTACTTGGAAATAGGGATCACAACTTTTCCTGACACTGTTGCAGTTACTGTAGATTTGAAATGCTTGATTCCGTAATGTTTTCAGTATATGACACATTTATGAACTTTGTAATAATACATTGCAATTGAAAGAAATTATTACAATGTACATTCCTGGAAGCCTCATTAGTAGAACCCTGTTGGCAGACAACCAGCTTGGGCTGAGTGTTTTTACTTCCTATCATCAGAGCCAAAGTAGGACAGAGGGTGAATTAAGCAAAAAGTGCAAGCACGCTTTCAGGACCATGCCTTTTCCAAAGACCGAGGTAAACCCATGGTGCCTACTACGTGATCACACAGCACCGTCTCAGCTTCTCCCATCAATGGTTACGAATCATTTGCGAGGCACCTCTTTTGGGGTCAAGAACGCATCAGAGTAAACCTTTCCCTCTGAGCTCGCTGCTGTGTTCAGGAGCTAGAAAATAATGTAGCAGCTTCCAGTAAACTCACTGGCTCTACTTTACAATGATGTATTCTGCTTCATAACTTCTTAGAGAACAGAACAGTAGGGCTTTTATTTTATTTTTATTTTATTTTTGAGGTATTAAGGATTGAATTTACATTTAACTGTATCCCTAAGCCCATTTTTATTTCTGATTTTGAGACAGTATTGCTAAGTTGCCCGGGCTAGGCTCGAACTCATGATCCTTCTGCCTCAGTCTCCTAGGGTGCTGGAGGTATAGGCCTGTGCCACTGGCCCTCACAAACAGACCTTTTGTACACTTGTAAATTTAGCTAAATATAATTCCTTAACTGAATATATGTGTTCTTGTTTTACATATTTGTTTGTATGGAAGATGCTGGGCTCTTAGAGGATCTTTAAACACAGATGATACCGGGTATTCACGGAGTGTCTGCCAGACTCACCTCTGGGATGCAGTCCTCATGGGTCACCACCCTCACAATGTCGTCCAGGGGCAGAAGGGAGTTGCACTTGATTTCTGTGTAGACGTTTTTCCCCTCTGTGCACGCTGCCAGCAGTTCCACGAGGGTGATGTGGTAGGCTAAGGGGCCGCTCTCATCGCCCCGGTCTCTCTCTGAACACATCATGTGGAGAAGGATTGGAAATGATGCTCTATCATTGTAAAATATCAGCACATCTTCACCCCCATTTATCAACTGAAATGATAACAAGAGAGTCTACATAGCAGCGCAGACGTTCATCCCTGTTCCCAAAGGCCTGGCCCGTCTGAAAACATACGCATCTCTCAAAGACAAGCCTCATTGCCAAAACAGAAGTAAGCCAGGGTAGGACAGTGAGTGGAGGACCATCACGTGCCAAATGACCAGTTATGAACGCCAGGGAGACTGGCCAGGCAGACGGGGTAGAAGTTACATGGCACAGATGACAGCATAATTGTTGATAAGTGAGTAACACACGGGAATCAAAACCTGTTAAAATTTTTTTTATTTCCCCCTAATTCAACTGGAGGACTTTACAGCACACACACACACACACACACACACACACACACACACACACACACAAAATACCTCCTAAATCTAATTCTGACCAACGCAGCCTACTGACTACTGAATGATCCACTTCAGTTGTGATTTAATAAGCGACTGCATTGAACCAAACACACCTCCACAAAAATCTGGAAAACCCAACATCAGGTGAAGCCACTAATACAGAGTAGATGTAAAAGCACAGATGTGAGGGAAAAAAGACACAAAAGAACAAAGAAATGGATAGGTACGGGCTTTCAGGCACTAATGCTGCTTCCTATTTGGCTACAGGACATTAAAGGAGAATTTCAGCAGATGTCAACCGTACTGCTTGAACACTATAATACAAATACATTGTTTGTTTATAGTATGAATTTTCCAATCCCAGTGTGAGATACTTCGGTGGGTAACAAAGGACATATAATTTTTAATCTATTATAAATTGACACTTTAAGTTGATAAGCTAATTAATTGACTTACTTTCATAATTTTGTTGAAGGGAGCTATGTATGGGTCAAAAACATGTATTATATATGAACATAACATAGCTTTACAAAAGATCCTTACAGATGGAAACCCTTCAACTGTTAAGCACCACAGAATTGGCTTAAATATTTGCCACTTTCTAATTAATTCCCCAGTAATCAGAATACAAAACCAAACTAGTTCTATACATTTTTAGGCAATAAAGAACTAATGTGAATGTAAATACAGGTTTTAATGTAAAAATGTAACTTTTATAAGGTTAAAATATTCCTTATAGAGTTTAGTAATAATAATTTACCTATAAAAGTTCAAGGCCTGAAGCTGAATTAATATCAATTTATTAGTAGCAATACTTCTAAGGAGCAGGGGATGACTAACATTAAATCAACATGAAAATTTCTCCTGTTCCCAAAATAAAGGCTTATAATTACAGAAACGTCCCCAAACCAATATACACCACTAAGTGACTGTTGGATAGCCTCGGACAGAAGATGTGTGGTCCACAGAAGCCCTAGAGAGACGTGGGCCCACAGAGCTGTGACAAACGCCCTGGCTCCTGGAGGGGAAGGTCCCGGGTCACCACACTCAGTGCCTACTGAGGAACTTACTCATTTGGAAACTGCACTTGTCAATCATCAAAACCAAAAGGTTAGAAAACACCCAGTCCATCCACCTGTTTTTCTTAAATTCTAAACCTAAATAGCAAGTTTCCACCTCTTGTAACCCAGCATGGGCACATGGCTATGATTCACTATTTCTGGGCCTCTGAAGCCTTTGCAAGTTCTAGCAGAAGAGGTTTCAGAAACAGCAGAAAGGCACCAGAAAAAGACGACTCAATCTTGTATTTCTAAATATTTTTTAATTTACTTTAATTCCAAATAATCTTACGAAATTATAAGTTTTTACCTACTACTCAATACATTCCAAATGATGACAGATTGAAGGGGAAAAAAAACTCTTAGAAAATTATAAACTCAAATTGCAGTGTGTTGCTTCCCTAAACTTGAGCAAAATATATTTATGCCTCAGTAGTTTCGATGGGATCGTTTCCAAACCAGCGCTAAGTTTTCTCCTACTCCCTGTTAACAGAAAACACACCCTCCGGCACACAGTTCGCGCGGACCGCGCACGCACCTCGGTCATGACCATGTCCTGGCACTTCTTGACGTACTTCCCGTCGGCCTTGACGATGGTCTGCAGGAAGCGCAGGTACTCCACGTGGCGGCCGTGCGTCTCGATGCAGTGCACGAAGTGCTGCACCACCCTCTCGCTGATCTCGTTGCACAGGTGGTAGTTGTTCATGAAGATGTACCGCATGGTCTCTGCTTCCAGGAGCTGGGAAGGGGACGCCCTTGTGAGCCGGGCAAGGTCGCGCCCCGCGGGCCCTGCCCCATGCCCCTGCGGCTGTGGGCTTTGCACTGCAGGATGGCTCTGTGCATCCTCCACAAAGTGCATGTGAGCGGTCCCCATTAAAAGAAACTTAACTCACAAAGGAATTTACTTGGGAAAGGAGCTTACGCTCCGAGTGCACAACGTGCTCTTGACATTAATTGCATTACCTATTACTCGAAGTTAGCCCTTCCTTGAGATCTGCATAAAGACACGTAGCACAGCAGAGTAAGCTCCGCCTTTACCTTTCCAAATTTATCTACTCAAGCTACTGTCAAGTTGGTTCTTTGTTCCGCCACATAGTCTAACATTACACTGCGCATGAGTAAATGAAGGTGGTGTTGTCCTATAAGATGTGAGTAAATGTTCAATTACTGTTTAGGGTGCTAGAAATGAAAAGTATTAATGAAAGTAATGGAAAATAAAAAGATTACTTTAGAAAAAAATCTCTATCCAAAAAACAAACAGAAAACCCCGAGGTGATGAAGAGGTGTTATTAAAATAATTGCAATTACACTCTACTCCTCACAGCGGAAGTCACCGGAATACTCACACCAGGATTTAAAAACAGATTCAGATGTTTATGAAGAAGAGCTTGATTCTGTGGATTCCCCCTGCAGAAACTCTGCAGGAACGTGTGGGCCAGGTTCATGACCTCGTCCATCTTGTCGTCGTTCTGCAAGTGAGGAGTTGCGTGTGATTGGGAGAAGCAAACCTGGGTGCGAGGACTTCCAAAAACGAAGCCGCTCCACTAGGGGCGTGTCTCTGCCTCTCCGTCCGCGTCCCCCTCTCCCTGTGCCCTGTTCATCCCTCCGCCTCTCCTGGTCACCCCACGTCTAGATCAGCCCCACTATCTCAGCCCCCGTCTCCTCTGCTCCCTCAGCTTACCGCTGGCCTGTCCCCCATCTCCGACTGGCCACCCCATAGACCCACTCCTCCTCTCCCTGCCCCCACTCCCTTCCTGCCCCGCTGTGCCCCTCATTTCCTGTTTCCGCTCCCTTATTTGCTGCACCCTCTGATCCCTCTAACTTCTTCCCCCTTTTCCTATGTGTCTCCACAACTGAGTCTTTATTTCCTCTTCTATTGTTCCTGCTCTTTCCCCACTTTCCACATCCATGCCTTTGTCATCCTTCCTACAGGTTGTCCCACTGCTCCCTCCTTGCCCCCTCGCCTCGCCTGACTCTTTCTCCTTCCATCCCACTGCACCCGTCCTCCTGACTGCCCCCACTCCTCCTCCCCTCCACACATTCTCTCACCCTCCATCCAGTAACCCTCTATACCTGTCTTTCCCCCACAGCTTTGCTGATCACCACGCGCCTCCACCTTCTCCATGCTGCATATTGTTAACTGACATCTGGTGTTTAATTATGTCATTCAGGTCCCTTGACTGATTTCTTAAACTCCCCTGCAGCTAACATTCTAAATTCAATTCAGCCTCTGCCAGTGAGGTGGACTCCTGTGGAATCTGGAGGCCAGAGGAAGGGACAGGGTATCTCCCTGGGGCTGCAGGGGCCCAAGGGAAAAGCCAATCCGCAAAAGTGTTTCCTGTGGATGTCATGTCCCATTATCAACCAGTTGGGTCTGGAACATTTTATTATCCTAGAAAGCAAGGACTTGTTAGGGACAGAACCCAGCATCAAGGGGCTCCACTGGCCCGGGAGGGCTAATCTGAGAAGGAAACTACAATAGGAACCTACTATAACCTATCAAATAAAATGAGTATCCACCTGTCCATATGATGAAAATAAATGAATAAATTGAAAACTAGACAAAGAATGGGACACTTAATTTCACAGAATCCACAAAATACTTAGGACTTACAAATGGAGAATGAGTATGTCACAATGGAAATTCAGGTACCTACCATCTTAATCGAGGAACTGAAGCGGACGTCACTAACAATGGAACAAACCAAAACCAGGCACCAGCTAAACGAGGCAAGAAGAACTTAACATCCTTCCGTCATGTTCCTGCCAGCTGCATTTAGTCACTTGTAGAAACAAGTGGTGATCCAAAATTAGGGACATTCCTCACAAGAGCTATCCACAAAAGCATCACTGACATGAGCCTTCAACATGAAATTTGGATAGATATGGTAACCCATGGTGTAGCTCTCTGAGGTGGATGGATCTTCTGCTCTGACAGGACAGGGTAGGGACAATGGGACAGTTCTACATGATGGGTAGGCTGGGTAGCAGCAGAGGACCAGCTCTTTCCTGACTGAAAGGGCTACAGAGTGGATGCTAGAAGCATGCCTGCTTCCTGTTTCTGTAGAACACCTGCTCTCGGGCTCCAGACTAATGGGCTTCAGGTACAGCGTATGCTCTCAAATGGGGAAGAGAGAAGTGCTTAATAACTCTGCCCTGGAAATCTTATTAAAATAAGAAATTAAAAGTTGCCAAGGACAGACCTTCTCATAGGGAATCTTCAGAAGATCCAGCACCACGGAATGGGCCCCCATGTTCTTCAGCAGCCGCTGGTGCTGGTTCCGACACTTCTTGTTTTGTACACAGAGCTTACTCAGCCTGATCAAAATCTTCAAACAGAATGGAAGTATTAAATACTACAAACAGGAACATTAAGCACTGTATAAGCGAAAATCACTTGCCACGTGCATACAAACCCACGCGTGCTGACCTCCTTCACGACGCGGTAGTTATTGCCCTTGTTGCTGTCAATCTGCGGCGTCCTCATGCTGTCCTGCACCGGGCTTAACAGGCTCGACTCCTAAAACACAATCACGGGTTTTGATGCCATGCATAGCTTTGCAAGAATTTTATTTTATGCTAAGTAATGACAAGTGTGTATTATTTTGTATTACATTTATCATTCAACCGGAAGCTTTCTCTTGTGCTTTTTTGTTGCATTCAAAGCTCCTTCACTTGAGTGAGCCCTGTAAGTTACCACAACTATGCGAAGAACCAAATTACAAGATAAATGAAACTGACACTTAACAAAAAAATAAATAAATAAAACTGGTATACATATTGCTCATTTATATATGAAATATATATGTATATTCCAGACATATCAAGGTTTTGTATTGTCTATATGAGAAGCAACAGGAAAAATTCAAGACATAAAAGACATAATTTCACCATCAGGGAGAAACCATGTGGGAATCAAGAGAGAATAGTACACACAGACTGCTCAGAGGGAGGACAGAACAACTTAAATCAAGGATGCTTGGCAGGTTACCATGACATTCTGAGGAGTCACGACCAGAGCCAGCCAAGCATGCTCAGAGCCATGAGAACAAAGAATGAAAATAAAACCTGAATTAAAGATGCTTCCAATAGCTACACTAATGACACTCATTAAGAACACACGAAACACCAAAGGTACTGAAGAATAATAATCGTTATCTGCAGCACCATAATAAAAAGAAGAAATATGAGAACACGTTTTAAACACCAACTCTTAGAACCACATGTAATCAAACAAAAGCCACCAATTATAAAGAATTTCCTAGAGGACAGTCTTGAAGACTTAATACCGGTCTGATAAGAGACATTAGTGAACGGATCTAAAAGGAATAGAAGATACAGACAGTCCTCGCGAGAAAATGCCAGCCTACTTAAGAACACAGGGAGAAATGTGATTTGAACTGAGACGAATCCATTGTTGAGAAACAGACAACAGTGACAGCTCTAGGAATGAGGTCAAGTGTAAGTCCAGGCTTACAAAGCCTGCAACTCTCTAGTTAGGTACCAGGGACACGCGGGAACAAGTCAGGTGCAGAAGTCACGCTGGCCAAAGGAACTGTAGCTGGAACACGCATAAAATACTGTATAGGAAACGGTAGGAACTGCTGGTACATGTGGCAAACACCTGGGCAGTCAATGCCCTGCTTCGCAGGGAGCACAGAGTCACCCTTGGGATGAACCGCAAGAGTAATTCAGAGATGGGCCCCTGCTGCAGACCTGCAACCCCAGAACTTGTGGGAGGCTGAGGCAGGAGATTCACAGGTTTAATCCTGGCCTGTGTAATTTAACAATTTAGGGAGCCCATGTCTCAAAACAAATAATAATAATAATAATAATAATAATAATGATAATAATAATAGACGGGGCTGTAGCTTAGTGGGAAGACCTCAGGCTCAATCCCTAGAACCATTAAAAAAAATGCCACTTGGGTCCAAACACCCTGTGCTCCTGACTCTATGAGTGGCACTGGCCTCCAACAGTTCAAAGCAACCCTGCCTGGCTCAGGAAAAAGAAATAAAGATTTAAAAAAGCACGAAAGCCTTCACAATAATACTAAGGAATAATCTAAGCCTGTCCCACCAGCAGACAGAGTAAATGCCACGAGCATCAGAAATGAGACAGCTTCCACTTCAAGTATAAAAGGGGGCAGGAATACTGTCCACAAGGCACTACGCACTGAGTAAGCCCTAAAAAGTGATTGGAAGAAAACATGCAGCTGTCCACGTGGATGGAGCCAGGGTCGACGAGGAAAGACACCCACATGGCTGGGAAAACACACACCGTTCAGATGGGACAGGGGAAGACTGGTGGTCAGAGAAAGAGACGATAGGGCTTCTATTTGATATCAAAAATAATTTATTGATGAGAAGTAGAAATTGCAAAAGCCAGAAATATAATTAATTTTCTCTTCTCTTATCACAAAGGTGGAAGTGAACTTTTATAAGGCCCTTTTATTTGGTTTTTTTTTTCTGGAACTGCAAAATATTAAAGAAAACCAAATTTGCACCACAAATCAGAGTTAACAGAGTACCACATCTAAAGATTGAGAATGCTCCTAAGGTAAAAATGATCTTTCACCAAAAATGATCATTCCCCTGGAGGAGTGGCTCAGCGGTTACAGTGCTGGCCTTGCAAGCGCTAAGTCAAGTGCTAGGTACCTGAGTTCAATTCCCCAGCAACACATAAGCTGGGCGTGGTGGCACATGCCTGTAATCCTAGTACTCAGGAGACTGAGGCAGGAAGATTGCTGTGAGTCCAAGGCCAGCCTGGGCTGAAGAGCAAGACTCTGTCTCAAAAAAAAAAATAAATAAAATAAAAAACCTTTCTGATCTACATCAACTTTAAAGACAGTAGTAGTTAAAAACACAGGCAAAACTTTGGCATATACATTTTAACCTGTTTTTTTCTAACAGTGACCTGAAGAAAACGCAACCACCTTATTTTAAGAAAAGTGATCTTGGCCAAAATGCACTACATTATAAAAAAATATTATGCTGTTTAGTTCAACCCAAGGGAAGATACAGAGAATGCTAAACTATGTGCCGTATGGGATTTATGAAAACTAATAATGTGAATTTTAAATTCCCAGCAATCAACAAAAGGGATCAACATTGGAGAAATCAATAAACCATCTCTTTTAATCTTAGAAAGTAATTCAATGTAATTAAGCAGAACAGAAGTATTAATCCATGGAACAACCGTAACTGCTACCCTTCCCCAGACAACCCAGACCTACTGCAAGGCTCGCTGCACTAGAACTCTGCCTGCCGCGCAGGAGTGAGTGATTCTGCCAGGGAAGCAGAGCCTCTCACATCCTCCTAGAGCGCTTTGCCTCGTCGCTGCTTCACCAGAGACACAAGACCAGAGGCGGCAGCAAAGAACAGAATGTAGACTGTGCTTCTGAAGATCAGATATGTGATATGGAGGTAACAGAAAAACCATCAGACAGGGAAGGGGGCCTACAGACAACCAGAGACTGCTGTGAGGGGCAAGAGACGGGTCAGAAAAGAGGAACAAAGAAAGCAATTCATAAATAATTAAGTATAATAAATTCAATAAAGCTCCAAGCGAAAACTCAAATGCCTACGAGGAATGTCAATGCTATGAAGAACGACACAAAAACTCAACCGGAAGATCATATCATTTTCAGTGAAATACAGTTTAGACATCTTCCAAAGGGACTTATGAACAGGTATGCTCAAAACAATCACAGGATTAGGAGGAGCAGCGCTGCTCATACCAGCTGGGCCTTCTGCGCTTGCAGCAGGCTGCAGCAGAGCGGAGGAACACCCCACAGGGGTAGTTCGTGTGGCCAAGGAATGGCCTTTTGGGGAAGGGGAAAACTATAAGCCAGGTATGAGGAGGAGAAGAGGGAGCATGGGTTCCCAGCTGCCCAGTGACCAACAGAGAAGTCCTGGTTACAGATACCAGCAAGGGTTCAGATAACCAGGAACTGCTCCTCGACTCCACACTCACATACAATGACTTGTATGGGACCTGTGAGAGTCACCTTCTCAAAGAAGGCTCACACACATCACTCTGGCACCAGAGAGTACCTGTTGTTGACAGACACTCCTTAGGAACACCAGCCACAGGAATGCCAGAACTGGGAATGCACCTGCTGGGGGCAGAAGCCACATGTCCCACAGGAAGCTGAGGCTGTGCACAGTTTCACAGGGGAGAGGGTCCCCATGTGCCACACCACACAGTCCCAGCCAGGTCCTGACTAGACAACACAGGTATACCTTCAGGGACATTTTTAACATTAATTCTATTGCTGATATCACATAGCCACTAAAACAATAAAATATCAGAAATAAAAACAGGCAAATATGAATTTAGAATGAATAGATCTAAAAAAAGAATCAATTAGAAAACTTTCAAATCTTCTATAGCACTCTACAAGTAAAGCTAGACAAGTGGTATGAACATCAGACTTCAAAGCAATGAGGGAGTAAGTAATTTTTTAAAAGAACTGGAAGCTCATATAGCTGGGCAGATGGAGACAAATACAGAAACATTCACTAATATAAGAACAAATTCATGGTCAGAAAAGCAAACACCCCCAACAGAGAACAGGAGCAGCCCTTCTCTTGGAAAGAACAGATGCTTGGTGACCTAGATAGAGGTGGATGACCAGAAAGGGCAATCCTGACTTAACCCACTCGGACACAGTTTCCTGAGCTAATCTCCCCTTCCTATATTTAGAAGTCAACGCACAGGAGAATGTGATAAATTAGGAGTTATTTCTCCTGCTGCTACTGACATTGTCAACTTACGCTCCAGTTCTGAAGCTTTCAGAAATGATGAGACAGCCTTCTAGCCAGTGTACCTACAGCCACTTTTTTATTTGTCATTTTGAGCACCGTGAGTATACTCTGGATTTCACATTTCCTTTCTTAAAGTTTGATGTCTAGAATCCAGTCTAACACACCAGACACGGCTCTTGTCCTCTGAGACTGAACAGCCAGCAACAACACGAGCAAACAGATGCAGACAATTTGTGCTGGGAATACCTGGGAGCTCTAACGATGCATGGGTATTTCTAATACAAGTCATCTATTTGAATTTGTTTTTGGTGCTACTACTGAATACACTGGCTAGCTGCTCCCACCTTTCACGAGGCCCCAAGTCAGGCCCTGGCCAGAACCCTCCAGTGACCCCCTTTCCTGTAGGACCCAGTGCAGTCCTGAATCTCCTCACTCATGTTGCTCCTGGCTGTGGATGTACTTCATTGTAAAGGTGCTGGGTTCAATCTTCAGTACCAAAAAAAAAAAAAAAAAGAAAAAAAAAACCTACAACAGAGCCAAGACTACCCAGGGACAGACTTCAGTGACAAGTCAAGGAAAGAAGCAGCCTACCAAGAAATGTGAAGGGCCATCCTGGCTCTGGTTCTGATGGAAGTTAAAGGAGGCCGAGATGCCACCAGAGCTCCTTATACAAAAAATAATGTGACATTCACTAAGATGTGAGATCCTAATTTCCACAAAATAAAGTGGCCCCCAAAGCCCTGAACCAAAAATTGTGGTATAGGTAGTTAAGGCATCCCTACATGTTTCATAGGAACAAATGATATCTTCTCTAAATAAAAGATGGGCCCCAAAAGAATGTCACATGTGAAGTCCCAAAGAATGGGGCTGAAGAGATGGAATAGCAGTTAAAGCATTTGCCTAGCAAGCACAAAGCCCTGAGTTCAATTCTCCAGCACCACATAAAACTGAGGGTGGTGACGCCCACCCGTAATCCCACCACTCAGGAGGCTGAGACAGGAAGATTGCCATGAGTCCAAGGACCAGCCTGGGCTACAGAGTGAGACTCTGCTTCAAAATAAAAGGGAGGGGGGTGTGGAGGAATGGCTCAGCAGTTAAAGGCAAGCACTAAGTCAAGTGCTAAGTACCCGAGTTCAATTCCCAGCACGACATAAACCGACCGTGGTAGTGCATGTCTGTCATCCCAGCATTCGGGAGGCTGAGACAGGAGGAATGCCTTGAGTCCAAAGCCAACCTGGGCTCCATAGGGAGTTCAAGACCAGCCTGGGCTACAGAGTGAGACCCTGTCTCAAAAAAAAATTAATGAAAGAATGTACATCCATATCAGCATCCCCCTCCCAAAATTCAACTAACCATTTACATACACACATCCCAAGGAATTCTTTAAGAATAACTAACTTAAAATAAAAACTATCTGTCTATCAAAAACCACTGGATTCTATATGCACAGTGCATTTCTGAGCTTACAGAAGGGGGGAAAGAAGACATGTAGGGGTCTCCGTCCTGCGGGGACCCCTGGAACAGCAGAGGAGGGATCAGACGACAGAGTAACACACACTGGGAAATCCATTCAGTGATCCCCCTCTCCAGTTTATTCAGGGAAGAACAAGGGCTTAAGTAGACTGAGGTAGTTACCTTGGGCCAATCAGCAAGGCCTTAACCAGCGTGGGGTCTTCCAGGGGGAGGGAGGGAGTAGAGGAGGGAGGATGCAATAAGGAGCAGTTCCAGGAGCTTAAGCAAAACAACACCTGGCTTAACTTACAAGCAGTAACATTTGTTCTGGGAAGGAAGGAACTCGGCCGAGGTCAGCAATGCTGAGGCTCTGGGGCCCTGAAGACCCCAACAAAGACAATTCCCAGAGACGCCACCCTTCACCTCCTCAGGGGGTAAGAGGTAACCAGGAACGAGGTCAGAGTTCTCCAGCCTACCAGGCTATGGGATAAAGATCCCAAAGACAAGTGGAAATGCAGCTCTGCAGCCAGGCTAAGTGACAGTCTGAGAGCTCACCCCCAAATTCCTGCCTTCCGGCAAGTGTTCAGGAAAGGGAGAGCTGTGGTCTCGGGCTAGCAGCGCCCCCTGGCAACAGGCCAGGGCAATCACAGTTACTCCAAGGTAGAAAACATCCCTCCTCCTTCAGTCATCAGGGCTGAGGTAATAAAGATTCTGACTGGGTCCGGTCGCCCAGGCCTGTAATCCCAACATTCTAGGGGCTGAGGCAGGAGTACCACAGGTGCAAGCCCAGAGCGGGGAACTTAGTGAGGCACTGCCTCAAATAAAAAGGTCTGAGCATGTAGCCTGCTGCAAGAGTCCTGGGTTTGTTCATTCCCCAGGACAAATAATAATGATGATGATAGTCAACAGATAGAGAAAGAGAGAGATAGAAAGAGGGCTGGAGGAATAGCTCAGCGGTTAAGTGCTTGCCTAGCAAATGCGGAGTACCCGAGTTGGATTCCCCAGCACCACATAAAAATAAAGCTGGGTGTGGTGGGGCTATGCCTGTAATCCTAGCACTTGGGAGGCTGAGTCAGACAGACTGAGTCCAAGGCCAGCCTGGGCTCTACCAGTGAGTTCAGGATCAAATTGGGCTACAGAGTGAGAACTAGTCTCAAAAAAAAGAAAGGTAGATGAAGAGATAGATTTAGGTTTAAAGCCCATAAGCAAATAGTCATTTATACCTACTTATAATTAACTTTTATAATCACGAAAGTTGTATTTATATTGCCAAAATTGGAAACAACCAAGATGCCTTCAATAGGTGAGCAGATAAGCAGACTGTAATTCATCCCTACAATGGACTAGCATACAGAAATAAAAAGAAATGAGCATTAGATACAAAAAGGAACCACGGGGGACGCTTCAGTGCATAGCTCTAAGTCCCAGAAGCCTGTCCGAAAAGGTTGTACACTGTATGTTCTAACATGAGGGCATTCTGTGACAGGCAAAACCTTCAGAACAGGGAAATGTGGGGACGCAAGGGCTCAAGAGGAACCCAGGAGCAGGTGGAGTTGGAGGCTCACTGGAGAGTTGGGGAGGACTCTGCTAGCAGCCAGGAAGGTGGACACTGTGCTCCTGTCGAAGCCCACAGAGTCTACAATACAAAGAGTAAACTCTAACAAATGGTAGATTTCTGTTCATTAAAAATGCCATCTTCAAGTTACCCTCCTTCAAACCAGTCATTCCTCAACTTTTCTACACGAATACAGAACACCTGTGAGACCTCTATACAGCATTGTGTATAAGCGCGCGCACACACACATGCACACACTGGAACAGAGGGCCTTCCCTCTCCTGCTTCGGGGCTCACAGACTGCAGACCTGCAGTTAACATACTTCGTGGAACATCTCTCTATACTTTCAGGATATATTTTTCTCTTTTGTAAACTTTTACAAAGAGCACAATGCATCTTCTAGTCTTTATAGCTGCTCTATCGTTTTCCCCGAAAAAGAAAAGACTTATTGGAAAAGGGAAGAACATTGCATTTATTCTCTAGGATATGACAAAATCTGTAATTGCCAAAGGACATGGTATACTAACTCGTGAGAGCGTAATACACCCATGAGCATCATTAAACCTCATCTCACAACAAGCCACCCCTCAACCGAGAGTCTGGATCTCAGCATCAAGCAGAGCAGGACTCCATTGTCAGCTGAGTCACAGATCTGATGGGCCCCGAGGAAGTCCATGGTTCTCTGAGATTCTGCTTAGTTAGCCTCCAAAGCATGATGTCTACAACTATCTCCCAAACGAGTCATAACATCTAAAAAGAGGTTCCACAGACGGAAATGTTTGCTCTCAGGTGCAGGTGCGGCGGGTACTAAATGTTACATGTTTTCTTTTTCTTAAGTACTCTGTGGAAGAAGGTCTACCCCTACCTGTAAAGTGGTCATAAAATATATTTTCAGAATCGAAATTCTAAATCCCATTAACGCATTACAAACCACAGGGAAAGTTTTTAAAAGACAATGTCAAAAAAGTTTATGAATAATTGGTAATTAGTCTTAAGATGTACAAGAAATAAAGCCTACCGATTCAACTTCCCCTTTGAAACTCTTAGCAGTTGATCACTCTGGCTCCCCCTTCTGACTGCAAAATATTAAATCAAACATGGAGTTGCACACGTATAATCCCAGCATTTGGGAGGCTGAGGCAGGAGGACTGCCACAAACCTGGGCTACATAGTGAGTCCATGACCAGTCTGAACTATAAAGGAAGTCACTGTCGCAAAAAAATTTTTTTGAATATTCCGACAAACACAATACCTAGGAAGGTGAGCCTATCTGAGTAATTAATATTCTTGCAGATGAAACAATTACTAAACAGGAGTGGAGGAGTGGAGGGCACAGCTCATTGGCGAGGCATATGTCAGTAGGCAAGAAGCCCTGGGTTCAACCACCAGCCCATGGACTAATCAATCAACAAATAAATCAAATACATAGACCACCGGATGTGGAAGCACACTCCAGCAGGATAAGGCAGATGGATCCCAAGCCTGAGCTCAGGCTGCACAACTTAGTGAGACTCTATCTCAAAATAAAAGACAACAAAAAGGACCTGGGAACAGAGGTCTGTGAGGAGACCCTGAATTTGGTCTCCAGTACTGCATAATAATGATAATGAAATAAAACAACTCCCTGGGCAGGCACCAAAAAACTTCATGGGTTATCAACTATGGTGCTGGTCTTGGTTTGCTCTTATTTAAGCATTAACACTGTTTAAAAATCTTTAAAAAGCTCTCCGTGCATGCAAAGTAGGAAAAGAGCATCAAGTGACCAATTAACCCACTAAAAGCAGAGTCTAAGGTAAGGCAAACTCAAGATCAGCACCTTCCTGGGACTCCTTAGTGCGAACATGGGTCGTTGGTGTTCCCATGCTGGCAATAAGCACAGTGCCCTTCCACTCAGACACACGTTCACACGAGGAGATGCCGTGACAAAAGACATGCCTGGAGGCTGGCAATCCGTAGCTACGGTACAAGGTGACAGCAGAACTCCCCCCTTCCAGGGTCTCAGCCTAAGGTCCAATCCTTTCTGTTCCTCCCTCCTCCCTGCTAACTGCCCTAATTCTCAATTACAGGATTCACCACGGAAATGAGAAAAGGTGAAAAACTGGACAGATGAGGTTAGAGGTAATACATACAATTGGCAAGAATGAACCAAAGAGTCACTTCAGGAGTTCACGGACTTAGCCAACAAAAAGTTTATGTTCTATGCATTGGAACCATTTTCTTCATGTAAGTTTGCAGGGTAGAGCATACAGTGACACCACTGTCTTGACAAGATATCATTTGGATTATTTCTAAGCAGAACTTGGGGACAAACCTCACTGGGTTCTTCGCCACCCTTCACTTGGCCTTCGCCCATCTCCCCGTTCTCATAGCCGCTGCTCTTCTCCACCCACAGCTCAGACTTCTCCACCGTCAGGCGCAGTTGGTCAAGATCCGCCTTGATTTGCTTGTAGTTGTCTACGTCTTGATTGGACACTAGCAACTGCACCTGAAGCAGAACCATGGCCGCCCTTCATGTAGTGCTTTATTCCCATCTCCTTAAAGTTTACATTTCTTAGTTGAACTCAGTATTTCTAGTACATTTATGAATATTTTACATGTACGTTGACCATAAAAACCTAGCCAGGAGTATCTGAGAATTTTACTCAATAGGATAAAAAGCATTTTTTAAAAACTGAGTGCCCTAGAAGGG
Organism: Ctenodactylus gundi; assembly: GCA_004027205.1. NCBI lineage: Eukaryota > Metazoa > Chordata > Mammalia > Rodentia > Ctenodactylidae > Ctenodactylus > Ctenodactylus gundi. Next base: position 479,580 of record PVKB01000159.1, on the reverse strand, counting down.
TCTTTCAAAAATGCTAAAAAGTAAGTGAACATAAAAGGCATCCTAACCCTAACCTACCTGTTGATATTGATTGTTCTGAGATTCTCTAAATGTTTTTGGAAAAAAAGTAGAAATACAAAAATATGTAGAAGAAAAAATTGATAGAGAGCAATCAAAGCTTCATAATGTAAATTTTATTATAATGTATATGAATTATATGACTTAGGTATACATGTAAAACTACCTGGATTTATGTTATGCTACTGAATATTGTATATTCATTAGCATATTCTTGCAAGCCTTTTTAATAAGGCTAATGGTCTATTAAAAATTAGTAAAATAGATATAAATTCTTATGTATTACTAAGTAATAATCTCAAATTGACATTTTAATCAAAGATCACTAGAAAAAAGATTAGATTCATAACAGTTTCTCTCGGATTAATGCATTTTTGAATCCCAAAATATTATTTCAAAACTACTGGTTGTCCTGCCCAAATGTTATCAATAAAATATGGCATCAAAATAACAGCAATGTCTACAGAATTCCTAATACGCTACTGTCCCCAGGGTCTTCCTAAGTCTCAGCGCCTGTCATTTATCTTAAAGGTGCTAACTGCAAATCACTGGTGGGAACTTTTTCTAAAATAGATCACATCTTGGCACAGACAAAACCATATCTATTTTTTATTCTTTTTTGCATTTTATTGATATGTATACATGCAAAATTTAAGGTTTACAATGGAGTTGAGCCTTTTATGCACATATGTATCTTGTCAAGATGACAAGGGCTTTCCCACTCTCCTTTTGTCCCTCCCCTTCCCCTCCTCTCCCTCTCTCCTCCCATACCCAACTTTATCTATTTTTTAAAAATAGGAAGTGTCCTCGGGAAAAGCCAGGCAGTCTCATCAACTCTGCAACAGTGAAGCCAGGTGGATGTTATTAAAAAACAAATAAAAAGATGCCATCATTTGGACTGTAATAGGTCACACTAAGGGCCACTCAATCTCACCTCTGTCTCTCCTCCTGTCGGCAGCGCAGGGACCGAGCTCAGCCTAGGGCCGCGCACCAGACAGCTGCTCTGCCACGGAGCCACCTCCAGCCCGTCTCACCTGTTTAAATGCCTGCAGCACCTCTGCCCGCTGGCTGAAGTGTTTGAAGAGCAGCTGCAGGGCCCCGGACAGCAGAGGCGCGTAGTCGTGCATGATCAGGTGAATGAGCACCCGCAAGAACGTCCTGCCGCCCTCATCGTCGAGCTGGACTGGATTCTTTTCCTTCCTAGAAAGCCAAAAACAATTCTAAAGTAACACATACTTATATACCGTCTATGTCAAAGTGATCTCTCTCCAGCGGCACATCACTTTTTTTCCTAAATTAGGAAGGGAGAGAGAAGAACTTATTTTTTCCTCTTGAAGAACTATAGGAAATAGCCACAAAGAAGAACTCTGCCCCCGAGTGCAGAGGCAACCAACCATCCTAGTGTGTCCACACTTAGGGGTTTCTAGCGGAACTGGGATGAGCTGGTCACATAGGCACAGAGACAGACAGGCATCTGCATCAGTCCAGAATATACAACTATGATTGACTTTACCCAGGCCCAAGAGAGCCCCTCGTGATAGGGACAGAAGACTGGGGACGGACAGTCACACATGCATGATCATTACTACAGGCCCTCTGACTGCATGATGAGGACAGTGAATAAGTCCCCAGTTGAATCAACGTCTCTCTACAACTGCACTGCTTAATGACGGGGCTACAGTCTGAGGAAGGCACCCTTGAGTGATTCCATCATTGTGGGAACACGACAGTGTTACGTGCCAACTGTTTATACATGTGACCAAAACAGTAGAAACTTAAACTCTTAAACTAGGAGCTAGGCCTAGGTTCAGTCTCCCAACTCCACATACGAGCTGGGCACAGAGGCACATACCTGCAATCTTAGCACGTGGGAGGCTGAGGCAGAAAGACTGCTGTGAGTTCTAAGCCAGTCTGAGCTACATAATGATTTTGGGACCAGCCTGAACTATAGAGTTAAACTCCAAATCCAAAAAAGAAAAAAAAACACTCTCTAACCATTTATTATGGTAAGAGACACACTGCCATGAATCCCCCTCAAAATGCTCCACCCTGCCTTCTCCAAACACACGTACCCCATCACTCTTAATCACTTTCTTGAGCGGTTCTGCAAGTACTCTTTCCTAAGTGCCACTATGCTGTTCTGAGATGATTTAAAATGTTGATGCATCATGGTTATTTTAACTGTGGGTACAAGCCAGAAGTCACATAGCACCAGATCCGATACGTAAGGTGGATGAGGATATGGCCCTTGTCTTGAAGGGCTTTTCTCTCCATTGGACTGCCTTCGGCAGGAGCATGCACCAAACTTTTAATTACCCTCCTCCGTAAATACAAAAGCAAACTTCCGGAACTGTTTCAGAAAGTGGCCAATATAATGGGATGTGTGTGTTCTAAACAAGGGGGAACGTTTTGAGCATGATTTGTGGCAATGTGTCATTGTAATTTTTTAAAAATGTAAACATTTATCATATGTGTGGACTACTCTTTATATGTGTAGCACACACATATTGGCCATGTAGGTGTATCTAGGAGGACCCAAGATTCCTACATCCATAATAGCAACACAACACAGGATTAAACCAACCGCAATAACACAGTACACTGCTTTACAGTAAATTCTGTTCTGAATAGGTAGGAGTACACTCTAAAACAATGATTAAAAAGTGAAGACATACACCAGTAACATAGTGCCTTAATATTAAGCACTGTGTGTGACTGTAGGTGCCATTTAACACAACAGATAGCACAGTTGCAGCACCACAAACGAGAGCGACGCTATGTGCCCTGACCACAGGACCGCTGTGAAGTCATGGGTCCACTGGGTCTTGGATTTGTAGGGTCATCATGGTATGTGTGGCCCATCAATGACCAAACCATCATCAGGAGGCGCACAGCTCTATTTGAAGGCGATTTCACACTCGTTTGGCCTTTCTTGCCAGGAATAATGGAGTATTTCAACAGGAAAATACAGCAACAAAGAATTATACCACAAACAAAAACAAACCCAAGCCTAATGTTCACTGGAGATAAAAATATATTTTTATTTCCTTAATTCCTAGTTGTTTGTCTTTCTGACAACAACAATGCAACAAAAGTTGAGTACAGACTTTAGAATCTCATATCAAGCCTGATAAAAATGGATACTAGGTTCTCAACAGTTCTAGCTTAAATATTTCACTTTTTGTTTTCATTGCTGTTAGCTTCATTTCTGGAAAAGAAAAACCTCTACAAAAATAAATGATGGATTCCTGAGAGCCCAGGTGAGTAGTGACATCAAAAAATCTCATTTTCTTTAATCATGAGTATTTCCAACTGGCAGAAATAGCTTTCTTTCTCACATACAGAGTTGAGGACAGCATTTTAAAAAAAAAGTTACTTTCTTGACTCAAATTCCCTAAGACTCAGGGAAGCAGCATTCTGCAACATGCAGAGGTATTTATACCTGGGGAGCCAAAGGGCAGTTCTGATGCTGTCATTATTTGGGAACCGAAAAGCAAACCATTGGGGGAAGTTCAATACACTGATTTCATCTCTCTTGTCTTTTTTTTAACCTAACCTAAAGGAAAGCAAAGCGTTCTCCTCTAGAGAAAGTGAATTTGCACCTTCCTTTTTGGAAGAAATTATGTTAGCAACATAGAGGCTTAAAAATAGATACAGAGATGTGGACAGTAACAAAGCAGCAATAAAATTCTCCGTAAATCTTAGTCACAAATAAGATAAAGACACACAAATGTTACCATACCTTCCAGCAAACATCGTTTCTGCCTGGGCCGCAATTTCATCTATATCAGGAACAATAGCTGCAAAGAAAAGAGGTGAAACCCATTCTTTATCCTCACTAGGAATCATAATATTCAGATTTATGTTCATAATACCTTTTCAGAAAAATCCTCACTCGCACATCTTTATGCCAACAAATGTCAATTACTAGTTTTTAGAAATTACAATATAGATCCAGGTGGACATTAATATTTAAATTCAGGTTTCAATTTACATATTTACTTTTTTCTTTTAGTGCTACAGATTATACACAGGACATCATGCATACTATTCCCCCTTTTTAAAATTTAAACTGTGTTTTAAACTAATGTACTGTGACAGTCAAACCTATAGAAAGCACGGTTTACAAAGGCGTCTCTTCCCTAGATCTAGATAAGTGTGTGTGCCTGCACACACATGTATCCATTATGTATATATGCACATACATGCATATAACTTAAACTGATCATATGACTGCATAGTTTTCTAAAGAATCAAAACATACATACAATAAGCCTTGTTATGTACAGTAGTATGAACAGCATGGTCTTTTTACCTAAGTTTATTGGCATCTAAAATTCCACCTCTTTTTCTTGTGTGAAGTATGCTTATTTTTCTACATGGGCCAACCACATTTCTTGCTGTTATCCACCATGAATATTTTGAAGATATCTTTGTAAAGATAACATATTTAAATGAGAAATAACCCATGCCTCATCTCCACACATAAGATGAGAACACATGTTGCAAGATCTATAAGGGGAAAGGCCCTGCCTCCCCTCCCGGGCAAGGCGTCCTCACAGGCGCACCCATAGGGAGCGCTAGAAAGGGTGGCCAGGGCCCGACCTCCCTATGGCGTTTTCCTGACACTCAGAGCTCCTGTTTCCAGAAGCTGGACTTCTGGGAGCCAGTAATTGTTCTTCTCCTGCCAAGGCGGCCGCCAGCAGGTCTTTCTGGTTCTCCTCCTCGTTCCTGGAAACGGCCCTTTGGGCTTCGTGCTTCTGGGAAGCAGAAAACCAGCCCTGCTGTGAAGGCGCCAGCAGGGACTGCGCTCCGGTAAGCCAGCTCCACGCTGAGGCACACCGCTTTGGGGTTCTACTAATGACTAGGGCGTGGACAGTTAGGCCAGGGTCACCGCATCCACTTTATCTGCACGCTGGACAGTGCCGGCTCTGCTGCGGGACGGACCGGCAAAGAACCGTTCCTACTGTGGTCCTAAGGCGGTTGCGGTTAAAAGAAGCTTCCTGTCTGGGTACAAAGCCTATCTTCAGCAAAAGAATTCTGCTGACCTGCTGCTTCAAGGGAACAGGATCTAGTTTCTGGCCTGTCATGCCTGGCATAGTCTGTCTAGAGGAAAAAAAGTTAGTTTACCATGTTTTATTTTTCATAAAGTCCGTTCAAACATTTATAATCATTTTTGTGTCTTCTGTTGCCTCACTCCAAGTTTTGGAGATACTATAGCTTTATTCTTATGTTTCCTAAATGTGAAAATTGAAATATAATTCCAGTTTGTAACCATGCAAGGAGAAAAAAAATCACTCAAAACTAGGCTACCCAACGCTTGTGGCCTGTGGGGAACGCGGGCCTTTGTCCTTGAGCTGGAGGGAGGATCCCCTATAAACTGCCTTCCCTCTGACCACTGCCCTGCATACCGATCTTTGGTGCAGACTGAGAACTTTCTCTTGGATTTTCATCAAAACAGCATAATGCTAAAAAGATTGAGACTGGAGTTGAAGAAAACTCAGGGGAAAATCTCAACTTCCATGACACAAATGACTGAACCCCTTTGACCGTGGTTTTCCCATCTGTAAAAATGACACAATATAAAAAACTCTTCAGGGGCCCCAACCCCTGGGTCAGGGATCGGTAATTGTCCATGGCCTGAGAGGCTGCACAGCACAAGGAGACCAGGGGGCCAATGAGCAAAGCCTCCTCTCTTCGACAGCCACTCCCCGTCACTGGCATGACTCCCCCTCCTCTTCTGTAAGATCAGTAGCAGTGCCAGGTTCTTACAGGAAGTGCGAGCCCTACTGGGAGTTGTGCATGCAAGGTGTCTAGGTTGCGTGATCTTTATGAGAATCTATTGCCTAATGATCTGAGGTGCAGCTGGGGCAGTGGCAGTAGCACCAGGGAAGGGCTGCAAATACAGACTAGTATTAGCAGAGAGGTTGGACCAATAAATCGATTAAACAGCAATAAATCAATCACCTGCAGACTCACATCAAAACTCTATCAGCGAGAGGCAGGTGGCAATTAAGCTGCATACCAGTGACAGGCTTCAAAGTGCCAAGTGAGTTGACGTACTTTAACTGTAATTTTGCATTAGGGGGAGTTGCACAATTAATGCACTGTAATTACAATATAATAATAATAGGACTAAAATGCACAATGAGTGCACTGCATTTGAATAATCCTGAAACCCTCCCCCATCTCCTGGTCTGTGAAAAAGTTGTCTTCTACAAAACCGATCCCTGGTGCCACCGAGGTTGGACACTGCTGCTTTGCAAAGCTCAAGGCATTCAGAGGAGCCAGCAGCAAGCTGCAGCAAATACAAAATCCTCCCCGCCGCGCTAGGCAAGTTACTTCATATTCTAAGTTCTTTCATGTCATCAATAGAGATTATACCTACATTATCTCATAGAAAAAAGGATCATGTTTTAAAATAGAAATGGCACTTTTGAGTTCTCAGAAAAATAAAATGCAAAAACAATAAGCACTGAGAAGGTACCTGATGGGAGCAAAGTCTCAGGAGAGGCACCGGCCGAGGCGTCAGGGGCGTCACTGTTCTCTCCAAACTCCTTCTTGTAGATGGAGAGCATGTAGGAGATCCTGTAGTCTAGTCTGACGCTTAGGATAAACTAGGAGAAACAATTAAATCAGCAGCATTTAAAAAACAATTCATTAAACGTCACCAGAAGCAACACAGCTATCAACTTCCACATGAGCTGGTCAGAGACTTCATGTGAGCTCTGAACAATCAACTGTCTGCACAAATATTGGTTTTAAGACTAAGAAAAGGAGTATGATTCTACCAGCCAGGGTTGGGAAAAATCCCACAGTAATTCTGGCAAGGAAATTGGTCCCTCGTGATTGTTCCTCAGATATTACAGGTAGGACATCAGGTAGGTAAAAAGGTAGTGGTGGAGGAGTTCCCCCAAGCACCTAGCCCTCGGCCTGAGGGGAGATAGCCAGGGCTGTGACCTTCACTGTTGCACAGAGGCAGAGACCTCAGCTACAGCAGAGTCGATTCCAGCCGCGATACAGCAGGTCCTGAGCTAGGCTCCAAGGGAACAGCTAAGATCATGGTAGCTTGTGCCACAGATTATCCCCACTAGTGTCTGTGTTGTTTATGTTTCCGTGGTCCTTGTATTTAATTAATGTAGTGGCAAAAGATAAGACCCCAGTGAGGCTCCAGATGTGCCTGAGCCAGAAGGGATAAGGACCCTCACAGCCCACCAGCCTCAGGGAGCCAGTAACTGAGCCAGAAGACTAAAGAACAAGAGTGTTGACATGATTAGGAAACGAAGGAGGGATAACCCATGGGTGGCGCCAGCTCCATGGTGATCAGGCAGGGGCACGTCAGGATGTGTTCCAGGGCAGAGGAGTGGCTCTCACAGTGTTACCTCCATCCCTGTGTGCCCGAGACAGCCCCCAGGAACCTCTGTCTCAGTGTAATTACCAGCAGTGTCCCCTCCATGTTCAAAAGAGTGTCCCCGGACAGTGAACCATAGGGACACCCATGTTTCAGAGCTGGCCTTCATCTAACTTTGCCTCTCAGCATCTAGCTGCCCTGGGACCTCACCCCTCCCCTGCTCCTTCCCCGACTCCTTCGCTCCTCTCAGGCTCCCCCACTGCGAGGGCCCGACGACGCCTGCACTTTCTCCCATCTTCACAGTCGTTCTACGACCACTTCACCGTGGATGTTCTTCTCCTCCACCCCGTAACAGTTCTGAGATGTCCTCCAGGTTCTTTTTAAACCAAGAGGCTTTCATTGGTTTCCCAACCAAAATCTGAATATCTAGCTTTCTCTTTCTCTTTCCCCCGCTTTCTGCTTCTCTGTCTCTGTCCCTTTGCCTATGTACCCCTCGCCCCTCTCCCTCTGGGAGTAGGATGGTGTTAGGATGGGGGGCTCACTAGTTCCAGGTTAGGTGATGCCACTAGCCTCCACCCAAGTACAGGAAACAGTGAGTGACATGTGGGTCATGAGTGTGGGGCAGGAGGCTGCCAGTGCTTCTCAGTACCCGCCCTCTAGAATTCCTGGAGGAACTGTGAAGTCTTCTATGATTATAAATCTAATTACTTTAAATGAAACATACGCAGACCCTTCCAGGACTCCTGACCCTCTTCTGGTAGCTCAGCCTACCCTAAATTACCATGAAAAAATGAAGAAACTGTATCCAGAATCCTAAGAGGTTTCTGAAAACCCCAGGCTCCATTCTTAAAATCTGGAACAAGCTGTATCACTAAGAAATCATAAAACCATTTTCCAAACTTACAAAGACTAACAGCACCAGGAATTAGCAGCTACATAAATAGAAAGTTCATGCATTAAACTCATGCTCATGAAACAATTTATATTGTTTAAATGCATAGAGCTAGGTCTTAGACCAGGTTAAAAATTACTCCTAGTCCCTTGCAAACAAAAGCACACAGACAGAAATACAAAGAGAGAGACAGTGAGAGAGAGAGAAAGAGAGAGTTATATCAACATAAATACTAAATACTAAAATTGTAAAACCAATGGTAACAATTTCCGTTAGTAATAAAATTCTCTGTTTCTTGCAACAACAATAAATCTTGATACACAGCATCATATTTGAGTCCATTAAAATAGGAAAAAAACTGGAATTCAATCATTAACTTTTCCTGCTATAAGTCCATCCTAAATGCAGGGAAAACTCAATCAAGGTCAACACTAAATGGGAAAATCACAGTGAAAGTAGTTTCTTCATCCCTGCTAGGTATTATCACTAGGACATTTAGTGGGATTGTACCAACAGGATCGAGATGTTCATAGTGTCTCTGTGAGATTTCTTACCAGGTATGTCCCAACTCCAAACCTAAAATCAGACCCACAGCATGGCAGAGTATTTACACCATGACACGGAACAGTCAGTTTTAGAAGAGCCACTTGGTGCCACTGCCAGCACGCACCTGCAGGATCTCAATGATCTTCAGCTTGGTGTCCATGACCGTCACATCCTCATGCTCAGGAGGACCGACCTGCTTGCTTGGGGGACCGCTGGGGGGCCCATCGGGCACACTGACTGGGAAGATGGAACCCCTGCTGAGCACCATCTGGGTCATCATCTCGCCCACCCCGTGGATGGTCCGCATGACGTTGTTTCCTAGAATGGAAGAAGCCTGATCAATGCACAGGGCCTTGGAGAGGCACTTGCAGTAGCCACTTGGTCACCACCAGACTGAAAGCACATCTAGGAGTGGAAGTGAACATCTTGCAGACTCATCTCAAAAGGACAGAATTTTTTTTTTTTAAATCATGCATTGAACACGAAGCCTTCAATACAGACCTATATCCCCAATCAAAAAAAAAAAAAAAAGAAGAAGAAGAAGAAAGAAAAAAGAAAAAGAAACTTTTGAGAGAAAGGTCTCCCTAAGTCAGTAAGTTGCCTAGGCTGAGCTCAAACTTGCAATCCTATCTCTGCTTCCCAGAGCGCTGGATTGACAGGCATGCACCACAAGGCTTTATTCAAAATGTCAGAAGTTTACTTTTCTCAGAAAATACTTGGAAATGGCACACAGACGACAAGTTGCTGGTAGCTCTAATACCCAAGTCAGGTCTTTTTTATTATAACACAGTAAGTCATTACCAACTATCATACCAACAGGCTACAATTATTTTTTTAAAAATGCCCTCCCAAACTGTTAATGTCTAAGACACCGTGAGTTGCAAATGGAAATACAAAGTTGGTAACCCAATCCTCACAATGAAACTAGCACATTTCTTCTCTCTTGTAATAGGTGTGAGCTATTCTAACCTCCTCAGTTCAAACACCAAAGAGAACCCCGCTGCATGCCTGAAGCCCCAGGGGAGACTGAGGTGGGAGGATTCCTTAAGCTCACACTTTGGAGGCCACCCTGGGCAACATGCTGAGACCTGTCTCAAAGGAAAATCAAACACACCACAAAAGAAGCAAAAACAGGAAGTATATTCTTTCTTTTGAAATTCGAAGGGAAAAGAAGATCAGAATAAGGCCTGTACTTTCAGCCCCTTTGCATTTAATTTTTTCCTCTGACTTCCGGTTCTAGAAGCTTCACTACAGGCAACAACTCCTCACGATACATGGTCATCTGGGAGCAACTGTGTCCTTTTCTGTGGATGTATTTGTAATTTTTGTTTTTTGTGGGTTAGGGTTAAGGATTTGGAGGAGGGCATGTCCAGCTCATTGGCAAAGCCACCAACCCTTTCACCTGGGCCTCCACAAGTGTCCAGAGAGCAGCCTTTTAATACCAGAGGATCAAAACTTCCCCCCATAGATGGTGCCGCCATTTACTGAGCACGTGTCCTAGAACAGCCTTAGTAAATGTGCACAGACCAGGGTGAAAGCTCTTTTCTTAGCACCCACCACACTTCTCCCGGACCAGCCACCCAGAACCAGCCACTCAGTTCCTTCATGGTATCAATACTCCCAAACCCAGGAGGGATAACCCAGGTCTGGGGTGTCCTTCTCTGCATGTCTGACCATGTGTTCAATAAACCCTTCATCTTTTGAAAAACTGGTGGTTTCCGTGATCCTCAGCCTCTCGTGGTGGACAAAATGGCCTGGTTTGGTAACAGGACTGCACAAAAACATTTAAATGCCGAACTCGGGGTCCTACTTCTACACTAAAACCAAGGACTTCCAGCTTTCTTTCCACAACACTTACAAAGAGATTGTAAGTGGGAGTTTGAAAGAACTCTCATCTGAGGAAGAGGCTGTATCCTAAAATACACTTCACACTCCATCAAATTTGAATACACCATTGTTATTCAAAAGCCACAAAAAAAAAAAAGAAAGAAAGAAATCTGTTTAAGGTAACTAGAGAAAAACGAGTGACAAACAGGATCCTGTTAGGACAACCACTGTCATCTGTTCTGCCCTGAATGTGGCTTTCCATTACTCCACAGGTAGAGCCACACCAATCGGTGAAATCACGGGATCTGCAGGTCACACCAGTTCCTCAAACTGGCCCCATGCGGCTCTGTTTGGGGATCTCCCATCCACCCCGTGATTTATGTTCCCCTCTTCAATTATCATTTTCCTCTTCCCAGGTCTTGCAACACACTGTGAGGAGCCCGAAGAAGGGTTGTCTACTCTTCTTTCCAGACACTGGCTTTGGCTTTGTGAGTGTCCATGGAACTGGGGCAAAGGTCTAAGAATCTGGCAAACAATGTTCTGCCTCCTAAGTGTGGAGGGGTGCGAACTAAGAGAAAGGAAGTGAGGCACAATGAGAAAACTAGGAGCTCCAGGAGAAGACACTCCAGGTGGAGGAGCCTGTGGGAGGAAGAGTGAATGCCAAGGACAAGGAAACACTTTCAAAGATGGCTCAAGAGATAAACGTCTGGACCACAATTACCACTTGAGCTACTATTATTTTTACACTGTCAAAAGATGATATGCTTTTCAAATTCATTCCTCTTCTACATGTGAAATCAGCACAGGAGGGCAGAACTCCAAAAGTACATTTCAGCGCACACAAAACATACCATTTTTTCTAATATGGTAGGTTCCGGACAGAAATTAATTTGGATTTTTACTTTGAAGGTCTGGGATCTTTGATTATGTTGTTACTTGCATATGCCCCCAAAAAGAGAGAGGCTCAAGAAAAATACATATAATTTCCAAGATTGGACAAAGTTGAGGCAAGAGGATCTGAGAAAGCCACCAGTTTTCCATCGGAATCACCTTGAGGCAGAACATGTCATTGTCTGCAGTTCTCTAACAACTGTACCACTGAGTATTTCCAAATCTCCAATGGTCACCGTGTGGATCCCAGGGAAGCATGTCCGGCTGTTGACAATGGTTTGGAGTCGCCTGTGTTCAACCAATGCATATATGAAGGTCCTTCCTTGAGTCCACACACATGCCAGGGATGCCTCTCACTACTAACACATAACAGGTGCCTTGGTTATTCTTAACCCTGAGTTTCCCAGCATCCCTGGCACCCACGGTGTCTGCATCTTATTTAGATTTGCAGGGTAAATCATCATTTAATTCAAATTAGTATCACAAAGAATGCTAGCCCAGACACTTCTTTCGCCTAAATATAGGTCCTTTCACTGAGAAATTAAAATTCAGAGGCCTTGCACATATTAATATGTAACACATGTTGTCAATGAGCCGGTTATACCACACCCATACATGCCTTGTGGCACAGACTGCCACAGAACTCTCCTGACATGTCCATATATGGCTGACTCAGAGGTCTCCAATTAAAAGAGGCTCCATTTTCTGGTTTTGCTTAATGGAGATGAGAAGTGCGGAAATCGTGGCCTAGTGAAGCTTCAAAAACATTAAGCCAAACACTACAAAGCTCACACTCAAGAAAAGCTTCCAGTATCCACTATTCCATAGAAAAAAAGTTTGTAACTCTAAGCTATTGAGATATGTCACAGGTGATCAGACCCTCCACGCCACAACTAGGTAATACTGCAATCACAACTAAGTAATATGGATTTAAAATTGCCCAGCTAAAAGGCGAGGGTAGCTGGGAGGTGTGTGGGGGGAGGATTCCTAAAATCCTAGTACTCTAAGAAGCTGAGGAGGGAGGCCTGCATGTTCAAGCTCAGGCTGGGCAAGTCAGCGACTTCACAAGGCCCTGTCTCAAAATAAAATATTAAAAAAGGCCGGGGATATAGTTCAGTGCAAAGGCCCTGAGTTCAATCCCCAGTACCATAAAATAAACAAACAAATAAATTCATACATCCATACTACAACTGTATTTCACGTATTAACATAGGTCTACCTAGTCCCCAGAAATACAATTTTTATTAATCCAACATTCAAATTTTGAATTTATGGACAACTTGTATTGACACGATTTTAAAATGTGGAAGTTTTTTTTTCAGTCAAAACAGGAAGAAAGGAATTTCTCTGAAAGAAAGGCCTTCGGATTCTTTTGTCAAAGGACTATATACATATATTTATTAATCTTAATTCCCTCAAGAGAAAAATCTAGACATAAGACAGGCACTTTTATGCCTTTTATTGTTCCAGCGTTAGTATGAAAAGCACTAAGGAATTCGCCTAACACCCAGGCCACATAGACTAAAATTTAAATTTCCCCTGTTAAAAACTAAGTTTACTATGAGGATCACTATTGGATTCAACATTCCTTAACAATTACATGAATTTATGGAAAGTGAACAAGATTTAACAGGATCTTGGTTGGTATTTATCTTTACTCCACTGATATTTTATTTTACTGAAGTCATCTTTATATATTACCTCTATCAGAAACACTTTCATAAACACGTAAGAGAAATGACAATTAGACTTCTCTTGTTCTTCAAACATCAGATAGATATTTTTGAAATATACTCAGTATTTATCAGAGATAATAGATATTTGATTAGACAATTCTGCAAATAATTGTTCTGTGACTACTAAACTTAGCTCCGTGTTTTATAATAAGTGAACCCAGAAGTAGATCACCCAAAACCATTCTTATTTTCTATGAGATGTATTTTTATAGCCAAGTTTGAATAAATGCATCTGCTGTTACAATAATTCATCTGAAACAGACTCAGGATGTCTTCCTGTTTCCTATGGCAGCTCAGTGGCTCCTAACAAATCCCTGCTCCCGGGAAAAGTGCCTATACCACTAGAACTAGGGCAGTTTTCTATTTCAGACCTTCTTGGAGCAAGGCTCCCTCCCAGGGGCTAAGGGTTTAGGCTGTGAAAGGACTATTTTGTATGGGAAAAAAAAAGCACCCAAAACAATAAGACCCAAGCATGCAGGAAGCTAATAAGGTTTTACTTCCCTGCTGGACCTGGAGGGGGTCTAGTCCTCTTCCCTTGAGGTCTCTGGCCCAGATATGCCTGCCTCAGCTCCTTGTCCTCTCTCATGTGTGGTGTGAGGCCAGGGTCCCCAGTCCTAGTGCCATAAGCGGGTATCAGTCCATGGCCTTGGAAGGACTGGGCTGCAGGGACAAATGAGTGGTGACAGGGGACGAACCTCGGCCTCCTGCCAGCTCTCTCCTGTCAGGTTCCAATGTCACTGGCTGACAGAACGCACGGCTTTGTTCCCCACTTTCCTCCTGCTGCTACTGCCACTTCGATGCTGTCCTCCAACAACCTACGGCACTGCAAGAACACCTCTCCCCGGTCCTTAGGAGAATGGGCTTCAACTAAACTGGTCTCAGGCGTCAAAAAGGTTGGGAACACTGTGTAGAGTCACTTCTCCATGCAACCTCTGACGACAGCCCACTTCAGAGAGGGATTATGGTCACCACTCTCAATTTGGGCGTCAAGGGTACACTGCAGTTGTCAAGGTCTCACCATCTCAATGTGGGACAGATGTGCGTACGTGTTTATTGTGCTCTCTCGTCCTCAAAATAACAGAGAGCATAAGCTCCAGGAAGACAGGCGTCCCGTCGGGTTTCCTGCTCTACTTTCCGACATCTGGAACAGTCACTAATGGATAGCAGGCAATTTAATAAATTCTCCTTAACTAACAACACCAGTGGAAGGAAACAGAGCTAGATAAGGAGACACTGACAGTAGGATTCCTTCTTTATAAGCCTTGTATAAAAATGGGATCTCATTAGGCTAAAGGCATCACATCTTTCATCAAGCATTTTTGTTTGCTTCCCTTTATGAATTTCTAATTTTTAAAAAGATTTTATAATGTTATGCTTCTTTAAAGTGTATTTATTAGAGAAAAACGGGCAAGCCCACCCACCCCACGCATTCACTCATTCAGACTGCACAGGTCCAGGCAAAAAGCTGAGACAGAGCAAAGAGACGGGAGAGTTTCAGCTCAGAGTGGGAGCAGAAATTCAGGAAGCAGGATCAAAGCAAAAGGAAAGAGATCCCAGCAGGATGCTGCAGCAGCAAGGCACTGTAAAAGCCTCAGCTGGGAGCTCCCCACGCAGACCGCACCAGCTGCTCGGCAGCAGAGCACAAGCTGGCAGATCACAGTAGGGAACCAAGCCCGGACTGAGGAATCTGCCAAGAATAGAAATCAAATACGTGAGGGGAGAGTCTGGTAGGACATCACAAGCGTGCGTGGACCATACCAAGGCGGAACTATATGGAATTTATATCCATGGTGGAGGCAGCCCTGTCCCACTGCTTCCTCTAACTTGCCCAGCACTGGGCCCACCTGGCCCAGCCCCTTCTCCCAGGGGAAGAGTAAACAGACATTATTTCTAAAGATCTCAGCTCCACAGACAGACTCAATTCAATGGAAAAGAAACTAGCGGGGAGTTGCAGTTAGAATCTGTGTGCCGCAAAGGGGACTCAAGTTGTAACACAGGTGAGACGGGCTCAGCAGAAGGCTCCAGAAGGCATGGTTATAATCATCAGAACACAGGAGTTTGGCACCCAACAGTCCAGCTCCTGTGCAAAGCTAAAAAGCCAGTGTCCAGCTTTAGCTAACTCAAATAAATAGTGCCACCAGCAGGAGACAGAGACAGGTTTAAACATAACCTCTCCAGAATCAGAGACTCAGATACAAAAAATGAGAGGCCAGCTCTCTCTAGAGGCCAACTAAAGAGTTCCACCCCGGCTAACTCTTATGTCTAAGAAACAAAGCAAAACAAAACAAAAGCAAGATGCTTCACAAAGCCACCTTTTCACAAGTCCAAGGGGAACAGAAGCGGAAACCTCAAAAGCAGAATAATCAAGCTACCAGACAGCCACAGGAAAGATTCAAATAATAACCTCGTCACACTATTAGAGAGCAAAAAGAAAAAAAAAAGAGTCAAACAATAAACCGCTCAAATCATTGAAAGAATACAAAACAGAGTTAATTATCCTCTCAGGATATTTAGTGAGCATCAAAAAGATATAACTAAAGAATTCAAGGACAGAAATAACAAAATACCCAGTCAGACAAATAAACAAACTTGGCGTTAGGAGAACTACAGAACTCAATTCAAAAAATGAATGACGGATTCTCTAAAGAGTTCAAAAATATGGAAAGATATTGGCTGATCATCCGGCGATAAAAACCTCATTGGATTGGAAAGCGTGATGAATAGGATGATCCAAAATGTGGATTGAACTTCAGAACCGGAAGACAGGGTACAAGCCACGGACCAAACTCTTAAGGAGCTTCCAATGACACTGCGTCAACACGGAAATGGTTACCAACAGATGCTAGATGACTCAAAGAAGCTTAACCTTAGAATTACAGGACTACAGGAGAAAAGAGAAATCCAAGCTAAAGGAAAAATCTATTCACTAAAATTATAAGAGATAATTTTTCATGCATAGGAGAAGAGCACACAAGTGGCAGAGGCACATTGTATGTCAAACAAATACAACCAAAAGATGCATTCTAATAAAATGTACAGTTATGCAGCACAAGAGACAACCTTGAAGGCTGTCAGAAACAAACGGTGCTGGGAAAGCTGACTAGCCACAAGCAGAAGAAGCTAGACTCACATCTTCCACCATGCACCAAAATCGAATCAGAAACACTGAACTTGTTGGAAGAAAAAAGTAGAAGACCCAGGCATAAGCAAGGACTTTTTCAATAAAACACTCAAAGCACATGAAATAACACCAAGAATCAGCAGATGGGATAATATCAAATTAAAAAAAAAAAACTTCTGCACAGCAAAAGAAACAATAAAGCGAGTGAAGGGGGCACCCACAGTATGGGGAAAAAATTTTGTCAGCTACTCCTCAGGCAGAGGACTAGCATCAAGAATACACAAAACACTGAAAAGAATTAGACCCTCCAAAATAAAGGATCCAATCAAGAAGTGGGGATCTGAAATGAATAAACAATTCTCAGAAGAAGTCTGAATGAACAATACACACATGGAAAAATGTTTAGAATCTTAGCCATAAGAGAAACGCGACTCAGAACAACACTGATATTCCAGCTGACTGGTATTAAGAACTCAAAAAAAAAAAAAAAACCACAAATGCTGGCAAGGTTTCAGGAAAAAAGGAGCCCTCCTACATTCCTGGTAGGACTACCAACTGGTATAACCACTATGGAAAGCAGTATGAAGAGTCCTCAAAAAACTGCAAATAGATATCCCATTTGATCCAGCTGTACCTTTTCTGGGGATCTTCCCAA
Organism: Ctenodactylus gundi; assembly: GCA_004027205.1. Classification (NCBI taxonomy): domain Eukaryota; kingdom Metazoa; phylum Chordata; class Mammalia; order Rodentia; family Ctenodactylidae; genus Ctenodactylus; species Ctenodactylus gundi. The sequence continues at coordinate 462,504 of PVKB01000159.1, read as the reverse complement.
ACCAGTTAAAGACATGCATACTCATGGTCATAGCGGCCAAATTTATAATAGTCAAATCTTGCAAGAAGCCAATATGTCTAACAATAGATGAATGGATAAAGAAGATGTGATATATATACACACAATGGAGTACTACTCTGCCATAAAGAATGACAAATTTGAGTAACTTGTAGGAAGATGGATACATCTTGAGATAATTATGCTTAGCAAAATGAATCAGACACAGAAGGTTAAATATTCCAAGGTTTCTCTAATAGGAGAAAACCAACCCAAAAAAGTAAAAGAGAGATGGAAGAAAGAAACCAGATTTTGTGAAGAGAGAAAAAGAATATGGGAGGGCTGAGAGGGTGGGATGGAGAAAGGATGAGATATATAAATAATAATAAACGTGGGAAAAAAGCTGTCAGAGAAAAACAAGTAACGTATCAAGGCAAATCTATCAGAATAACAACAGATTTCCCTACACAAACTTTCAAAACCTTGAAGTGAAGTCTTCAGAGCACTAAAAGAAAGCAACTGCCAATCAAGACTCCTATATTCTGCAAAATTATCATTCAAAATTCACAATGAAGTAAAGACCTTCCGTGACAAAGAAAACTTGAAGAAATTTATGACAATGAAACCAGGACTGAAAAAAAACTATTTAAGGGTCTGTTGGATAGAGACGGGCAGATAAACACAGCAGTGAACGGAGAAGCAGGTGTACATTCAACAGAGCTAACATCTCAATAATCAGGAAAGCAGGGAAAAAAATCAACATCTGAAATTCAATGTCGGGATTTGATATTTACAGGACAATGATATCTCTCAATGTCAATGGTCTCAATTCTCCAATCAGAACACAGAGGTTGGCAGATAGGATTAAAAAACTGATCCAAATATATATTCCTTTAAAGAGACTTACCCTACCCATAAAGATAAACATGGACCAAAAGTTAAAGGATGGAATACCACATTCCACTCAAAGGAGCATGAAAACAAGCACGAGTAGATACCGTCTTTGCTGAGAAAGTAAACACTAAGCCAAAACTGGCCAAAAGAGACAAAGACGGCCACTTCATCCTAGTAAAGGGAACAATTGAACAGGAGGGCCTCACATTAGGAAATATTTATGCACCAAGCAATAGCACAACCAACTTTATAAAACAAAAGCTACTGAACATTAAAAAAAAAACAGATGGGACTCTAACACAATTATAATGGGGGACTTTAACACTCCACTATCTCATGAAGACAGATCAGCTACACATACACACACACACACACACACACACACACACACACACACAAAAAGACATAACTAGTAGTTATAAACCACACTAAGGAAAAAAATGTTTGACAGTTATCTACAAACTATTTCTTCCAACAATATAATATACTGTTTTTCAGCAACTCATGGAATATTTTCCAAAATAGATCATATTTGAGACCATAAAACATACTTAAGCAAACAGAAAAAAATTGAAATAATCCCATGTACACTATGAGATCCCGGTGGAATGAAGCTTGAAATCAACAGCAATAAAAACAATAGATATTACACCAACAACTGGATACTGAATAATACTGTTATGATTTAGATCTGAAGTGTCCTCCAAAAGCCTCATGTCCTATGGCTACTGTGGACTGATGGGAGGTGGAGACTGGCTGAAAGGGGCAGATGTTTGGGGCTTGACCTGGAATGGTGCGTACTGGTCCTGCCCTTCCTCCTAGACTTGGCTCTTTTCTGCCCATACCATGAAGACCTTTGTTTCTGGTTCTACCCATTTTGTGCCACCCACCCTTGAATGGAGAATGACCTTCTTAAACTGTGAGCTAAACAGATCTTTCCTCCCTAAAGTTGTGGATGCCACTTATTCTGTCCCAGAAATGAAAAATAATAATTAAGACAAAAATTGGTATCAGAGAAGTAGAGTCACTGCTCTGACTTTACCTGATCCTGTGGTTTAGAAGTCTTTGGGACTGGTTTGAGGGGCGGACTCGGAAAGGCTTAAGGATGTAAACTGTAGAAGCCTTGGAGTGTTTCAAGCCAAGCTTGATGGGAGATTTTGGTCAGAGATGAGAAGACCAGGTGCTGGACTGGAAAGGTCAGACTCAAGAAGTTTCAAGTAGGAAGGAGAACTGTATTGGTAAGTGGTCTAAAAACTGTGCATGCCACACTCTGGCAGAAAATTTGCTGGCATTTTGCCCTTGTCCAGAGAATTTGCCTAAAATGAAGATTAAGGTTGGTGGACTACTTTAATCTGGTGGAGGAAATCTCAAAGTAGCCTAATGTCCAGACTGTCACATGGTTAGTGTTTGCAGCTTTTAGCCAACTCTGTAGAAAAATGTAGGGGAAAAAATGGCAGAAAAAAGGAATATAAAAGTTTTCAGTTTGGCCAAACTGAAAAGGCCTACAGTGTTGAGGCAAATGAAATTGAGGAAGTAATAAAAACGCTTTCAACTAAAAAAAGGCCCAGGACCTGATGGATTCACACAGAATTCTACCAGAAATTCCGGGAAGAATTAATGTCAATACTTGTCAAACTCTTTAAAGTCACTAAAAAGGAAAGAGAGTTAACAAGTCATTCCTCAATGCCAGCATATGGTTGATACCAAAATCAGACAAAGACTCAACCAAAAAAGAAAACTACAGGCCAATTTCCCTAATGAACATAGATGCAAAAATACTTAACAAGATATTTGCAAAGTGAATACAACAAATCATCAAGATTATACACCACAACTAAGCAGGTTTCATCCCAGGGATACAGGGATGACTCAAATTGCAAATCAATAAATGTAATATAGCACATTAACAGAAGAAAAGATAGAAATCACATGATCATCTCAATAGATGTAGAAAGGGCCTTTGACAAAATTCAACATTCATTCATGCTTTAAAAAAAAAATACTGAAGGAAACAAAAGTAGAAGGACTTTACCTTAAGCTGATTCAAGACGTCTACAACAACCCCTCTGCCAGTATTATTCTAAATGGAGAAAGACTGAAAGGATTTGCCCTACTAACTGCAACAACACAAAGATGTTCACTGTGATCCATCCTATTCAACGTAGTACTTGAAATTTTGGCCAAAGCAATCAGGCAAGAGAAAGAAATAAAGGAAATATGGATTGGAAGAGATGTTAAAAATATCCCTATTTGCAGATAATATGATTCTGTACATCAAAGGAAAAAAACTCCATAAAAGCCTCTTAGAAATAATGAGATTCAGCAAAAGAGTAGGTTATCAACATTCACAAATCAATAGTACTTGTAGACACCAATGAAATGAGAAAGAAACCCAATGAGAAAGAAAACAAGAAATTAACTTCATTCACAATATATACAAAAAAATTACTGAAAAAGTTCAGGATAGCTACAAAGAAAAGTAGAGAACCCTGAAGAAAGAGATTGAAGAGAACTTTAGAAAACAGACATTCATGTTCCCAGAAAGGAAGAACTAATATTGTTAAAATGACCATACTTCTCAACTTGTTATACAGATTCAATGCAATACTAATCAAAATTCTAACAGTAATCTTCACAAAACTCTAAAACTTATATGGAATTAGAAAAGACTCAGAATTTCTTCAGCAAGCCTAAGTGACAAGGACAAAGCTGGAGGAATCACAACTCCAGATGTCAAAACAACAGTGATTAAATCTATATGGTACTGATGCAAAAACAGACAAGAAGAGCAACAGAACAGAACTGAAAATACAGAAACAAACCTAATCATCCTTAGCCCTCAAATTTTCAAGAAAGTGGCTGTGTCCGTTGAAGGGATTACATCCATTTGAGGGAATTAAAAACCACACCTCCACTAGGATTAGGATTTGTCAACCACCCTAGACTGGGGCTCAAGAACTGGTCGGGATTAGAGTGTGAGTCATCTGTGGGCTAGCCAATGAAAGAAGAGCACCCACCCAGATGTGGGAGGGCCAACTGGAACTCCAAGGGTATAAAAGGGAGGAAGAGGGCCGATTGTTACAGCTTCTTACTCTGGGAAAGCTCTCGCCTTTGCAATTGTCTATGGACACCGACTTGGTACACATCACAGATCATTAGCACAGATTCACTCCAGTCTCAACTTGTGCCTGTCTGCCCCTTTTGATCTTCAGTCTCTGATCTTCAGGCTCCAGTCTTCACCTGAGATCTACAGCAGACTCACCTGACCGGCTGTTCTGCAGTCCCGGATGGGGGATCTACTTCACGGTTGAGCAGCCATCTTGGACCACCTCTATCCTTGGATTTGTAAGCCTTCCTAATAGAACCTTTGTGATTAAATCTGTAAATTCTGTAAATCTGTAAATTCTTTTGAAAGAACCCAAACTAATATAGGGAAGAAAACCACTCCCTGGAGGAAAGACAGCATCTTCAACAAAGTGTTAGGAAAACTGGATATCCGCAAGTAGAATAATGAAGCATATCTGACTCATAATGACCCGTATCTTTCACCCTATACTAAAATCAAATCAAAACGGGTCAAAGAGCTAGATATCAAAACAGGAAATCTGAACTTGCTGGAATACAAAGTAGATAAAATGCTGGAAGACATAGGAACAGGAAAGTAATTCGTGAACAAAACACCAAAGGCGCAAGAAACAGCAACAAGAACCCAAAACTTTGACTACGTCAAACTGACAAGCTCTTTCACAGCAAAGGAAGCAATCAATAGGGGGAAGAGACAGCCCACAGAATGAGAGAAAAAAATTTCCAATGATTCCTTAGACAGAGGACTAATAACTAGAATATACAAAAAAGTAAAAAATAAATAAATAAATAAGTAAATGCCCCAATTAAGAAATGAGCAACTGGAAATGGAAAGATACTTCTTAAGAGAAGACATACAAAAGGCCAATAAACACATGAAAAAGCATTCAACATCTCTGGCTACCAGCAAAATGCATATCAAAACAACATTAAGATTTCATCTTGTTTCAGTGAGAATAGCTTTCCTAAAGAACTCAAAAAACAACAAATGTTGGTGATGCTATGGGGAAAAAGGAACACCTCCGCACTATTGGTTGGACTGTAAACTAATACAAGCACTGTACAAAAAGCAGTTTGGACATTCTTTAGAAAGCTGAATATAGAATCCCATTCAACCCTGCTATAGTTCTACTGGGCATCCTCCCAAAAGAGCTAATGCCATCGTATCATAGACACACATATCGCCATGTTTATAGCAGTGCAACTCATAATAGCTGAATCCTGGAAACAACCTTCGTGTCCATCAACAGAGGAATAGATAAAGCAAACGTGACGTGTGTGTGTGTGTGTGTGTGTGTGTACAGCCACAAAGGAAGATATTTTATAGAATATAATACAGCCATAAAGAAAGATAAATATGAAGCCTTTGTAAGAAAATGGGTCACATGGAGTCGATAATGCTCAGTGAAATGGATCAGACACAAAAAATTACCACATGGTGTCTCTCATATGAGACTACCTAAAGTACATGTATAAAAAGATCTTAATATAAGGGAAAGGGGAAGAAATGGGGAAATGGACTGCTTGGAAAAGGGAGGAGACAAGGAAAGTGGAAAGGGGGAAGAAAGAGGAAGGAAAGCATAAAAAAGGAGGAAAACGTGGTCAAAACGTGACACACGTGGGCACAAATTCCAAGTCACATGCAGTTACCATCTAAATGAATCCATAGCATGTATGTGTATATATACATACTCAAATAAAAATGAAAAAATGTATTTATTTTTTACAAAAAGCAATTACTCGATACAAAACACATCCATAAAAACGATTTAGAACAAGTATGAAGCAGACTGCTGGAATGACAGGTGTGCACCACCACACCTGGCTGATTTTTTTTTTTTTTTAATTTCAGGAGGTTTGAACAGTGAGGGGAGAGAAGGACAGCGTCACTGGAAAGACAATTCTGAGTGAGGTTTTGAGTGAAGTGAAAGATTTGATTAAAAAAGCAGGATTGTGTCAAATCGCATCATCATCTTTGCTCAGAATGTTAAATCTTATAAAATGTGCCCGGGGTCTTGCTAGAATCAAGTTATATAATATGTACCCAAAAACTATGAAGAACAGGAAAGTATCGTACCTCTGTGAGGTACTGGCTTAGCAGGAAGATTCTAGCACATGTGCATGTTTTGAATTCATCTCCAAAAATCAACTCTTCCTTCAATCAGCGGTCACTGCAAAGGCCAGTGCCTGCTATGGAACGCAAGGTCCCTCCCAGAGTCAAAGTTCACGCCCTCTCAGCATCAGTGTGACTGTCACAGCGACCCCTCAAGAAGAGAAGTCCCTCAGAAAGTGACTACAAAGAGCAGCTGATGGATAAAACCATGTGACACCCACTCGTCTTCACTCTAAATAAACCCCCACGCAATGCAGAGCCCCAAGAGACTGCACGGATCACCTCAAAAAGAGAAGGCCTTCAGAGAGTGACTTACAAAGAACACTTAATGGGTATAACAGATAATGTGACGCCCACTTTTCTTTATTCTAAATAAACCCCCAAGGAATGTAGAGTCCCAAGGGACCGCGTGCTGATTTCCCATTTCCATGAGCTCAGAAACTGACCAGAAGAAAAGCCAACCACAAACATGCAACTAAGATCTGGTGAGGTTATTACCCATCTTTTTTGAATATCAAGTAGACTACTCAGAAGAAAATGACTCCCCATCCCACACATGAATGAAGTGTTATTCAAAGGATGACTTGGAAAGGCAGTTCGTAAAGTAGCAGAGGAATTGTGCATCGTATCCTGGGCTCCATCATCGTTGAATCCTGACAAAGTCATTTCAGTCTTCCAAGCCTCAAGATTTTAACTTGCAAAGCTGATCTTTAATTCCTAACGGCTGGTGAGAAAAGTGATGAATGAATTTATATACTGTTTTTTGACTGAGATGTGATGTGCTTACAGTGAGATGCACACGTGTTTAACACAAGGATTGCACAGTCCTTGACAAGGCTTTCACACAACTAAACATGGGCATCCCAGATGCAGGGCACTTCCAGCACGTGGAGAGCTGGCTACTCCTCCCACACGCCTCCCTCTCCACCACCAGCGCACTGACAGGTCTCGTGCCACAGAAGCCTACGTCAGCCAGTGGTCGGTTCTTAGTTCCAAGACATGATCAAAATGCACAATAAACGTTTAAAAAATTTTTTAAATTTTAATACAGTAAAAGACACATTGCTATTAATCTCTCTCAAAATATTCCCCTCAGCTCAAGCACATGCACCCAAATTCTTGCAATTTCTGAAGCAGCTGCGGAAGCCTCTTTCCTCGGTGGCTTTACTAGCACAGTCCTGGCTACCTTGATGTCCTGAATCAATTAAAAATCTGACCCTCAGGAGCTGGAGGGACGATGCAGTGGTTAAAGCACTTGCCTAGCAGGCTCAAGGCATTGGGTTTGATTCCCCAGCAACACATAAACTGGGTCTAACAGTGCGTACCTATAATCCTAGTACTTGGGAGGCTGAGAAAGGAGGATTGCCACGAGTCCAGGACCAGCCTGGGCTCACAGTGAGTTCAGGACCAGCCTGGGCTCACAGTGAGTTCAGGACCAGCCTGGGCTATACAGAGCAAGTCCCGTCTCAAAAAAAAAAAAAGAAAGAAAGAAAGAAAAAAAGAAAGAAAAGAAAAGAAAAAGAAAAGAAAAAATTGACCTCTCAGTGTCATGTTGACTTTGAGGGAAAGCCAGAATTCACAAAGTGCCAGAACCAGTGAGCAAGATGGATAAGGACACACAGTCACATTTTTACTAGCTTGTCTTTCCATTGGACGGCGCTTGGTAGCAGCGCTCACCATACCTTTTATCACCCTCTAAAGACAGAAGAGGACTTCCAGAACTGTGTCAGAAAGTGACGAGAATGGTGGTGTAGGTGTGTTCCAGGTGAGCAGGAATATCTTGAGATTGATCCACAGTTATGTGCTCTCTACTGTAATAATTTTTTAAAAACTTAAACATTAACCATATTTTTACTAAAACATCATATAATGTTAGTTAACAATATAGCCAAAGAGTACTACTTAATGAACCAGTGTAAAGAACAAAGTACCTCTGGTTTTTCTACTTTGTTCTTGTTTTGCCCAGGTCACTGCTGCAGCCAGCCCTCACTGAACACCTAGGAGATTCGCTCCAAGACCCTTTACCCCAACATGAGTCAGGTCTTTGCAGTGATCCAGCTTCTACCTGCGGCACTTGCCCTCCAGTTGGTACTGAAGCTTTTCTCATACTAAATCTCTCTCTCTGTCCTTTTTCATCCTTTGTTTCCACATAATACTTCTGCACATTACACTCGCTCAAGTGAGTCACTGCCTCCCTCCCTCCCTCCCTTCCTCTCTTTCTTCTTCTTCTCTTTACTTTTATTTTTGAATATGCGTTAGGTATTTTGAGTGAACTAAATCTTCTGGTTCTGAGGCACTCGTGCTGCTGTCTCTACACAGAGCAATCGCAGCTATAATCCGAGAAATAGGCCTCATGAATATTTGCTGAAGTGTTTTGTAAAACATATTAAAAAGAACATCACTTTGTGAATAATGATTGCATGCCAATCATTAAAGAATCAGTTTTAAATTGAAAAAGATTGTAAATATAAATAATAATCATATTTAGACTAGCTTTTTTAATTTCATAAGGAAGGAAATTATTGTTAGAAAATTTTTTGTCTGCAAATATTTTCTTATTTTTCAACTCATGCAAAAGTGTGTCTGCTTTAATTCCTGTCTCAATTTTCTCCCTAATAGCAACCACACTGCCAGAAAAGGTATTTTCAAGGTGGATCATGTGAAGTTCCTGCTGAGACAGGAAAAAAAAAAAAAGTTTAATTGAAGAAGTAGTTGGTTTTTTGCCACTAGATGGAAAGTCTGAATCCTCCTACACTCTTCCTCGAGTGTCTGGGGCAGAAGGTACTCCAGTACCTATGTGTTTTTAAAGTGCCTCTTAAAATCCTCTCCTTATCTCTTCCCTACCTAGGATTGGCCCCTAATACTATAAATCACCCAGTGAGCTCTGCTCCTTTTGGGAAGAGAAACATTACGGTTACCTGCATCTTATTCTCTAAGACCAAAGGCATTTCATCTACAAATCTCCAAGGAAAGGAAACCCCATGAACCATGATGAAATTCTGCATGAATCTTTTAATGTAATTGCCAGTTTCCGACACTCTCACATAAAAGTCTGAAAAGAGATCATCCGGTTACTGCCTAGAAATCAGCCCATTTTTAGTGCTGCCCTATGGAAATTCTCAGGAATTGGGCATTGTGAAAAAGCAAAGTGGTACATCACAGAGACTCCGCAGCTCTTGTTTGGTGTTTTGGTCTTTCTACTGGCTTGTTGAATTATGATGTGTTCAAGAACAAGGAGACAGCTGTGAAAAGAATCAATAGTAAATTCAGACACCCTAGGTGGGCCCCCAATTTACTCAGTGGCAAAGACTCTACTCTCCATATTTAGGTTTCAACTTCAGCCCTAGTTGAATGTCAGCCCAGATAAGCTGCCATCGCTTTGTAGGACATCCTAATAGCAAGTCAGACCCAAGCTGTTTCCAGGTTGCCAAGTTTTGTACTCTGACCGTGTGTGTGTTCAAACACAGGCGGTGCCCACTCTTGTGATCCAGCACTAACACACACCCACACTGCTTCCTAGCAGAATGCCCACTTGTCCCCAACTATCTAAATGAGTCTCCAGTAGAACAAAATATTCTGTTGTTTAAAAAACAAATCTTAACTATTAGTAGTAAAATCCTTAGATTGTATATCATGTGCATCAGAAAACAACTGTACAACTTTAAAATGCAATATCCACAGAATATCCAATTTACCCAATTTATCAGATGGTACACACTTGTGCTTTTTAACTTCTGTAATGACAAAAGAGAGCCCTGCATGACAGAATCCTCAGCCCAAAGGATCCGTTACACTGAGCGCCACTGTGTGTTTCCCATCAGCCGTCACCACGAGCAAACGGTAGGTACCAGGTAAAGCGAACTGACGCAATACCACAGCCAGCTGGCAGAGAACACGGCTGTGTGAAACAGCATTCCTAAGTGAGTGCATGGCCAACGAAAGGCACTGGATGGATCATTCTGAAGATGCAAGTCCCCTGTTTCACTGCCAGGATGACCAGAGTGACGCCAGCTGCCTGCATGTCCCTGCCAGTTGACCTTGGTCATCTTCCAAATGCGCTGCCTCCAGGACACACGAGAAAACTGCTTGTGAGCCTCGCAATCTCTGCCCTGTGTGCCCACTAAAAAAGCCACCACGATGATAAGCAGAACACAGCCTACAAGGTAGACCCAGACTCCCAACCTGCTCCAAAATGTACACAGCTCCCAGGGACCCCGAAGTGATGCAGGACCCAAAAGAGGACTTCTGGAACCACAACCTTCCAAACCACCTAGGCCCCCCATCTCCAACATGCACCACTGGCCTCCAAGCCCCCAGGATTCCCCTTCCCCTCCCACAGAGGCCTGTGCACATCCTCCAGAAGCCAGCGGCACTGGGGCAGGCACAGAATAGACCCCGAGGAACCACAGCCCTTTTCTTCCTTCCTTCCAGACACACCCCATCCGTTCCCGTGGGCCCAACCTGCCCAGCACAGTTCTCGGCTTAGCCTGACTGCTAAACAACCATGAATAGGCATGACTAAGAGGATCCGTAAGACCAGAGGTACCGTGCAAATTTTCCCAACAAGGTAAGACCACAGCAGGACCTGGAGAGTCTAGCAATAGCATTTATAAAATTACTTTCCATTTTAATTAACAACTGTACTTTGTTTTGCAAATGATTTCTGCTACAATTTAGATCTGGAACGGCCCCAAATACTTCAAGTATTTAGATGTTATGAAGCACAGATGAGCCGTGAAGAGGCAGGACTAGTAGAAGGGGCAGGGCACTGGGGCTTGACCCAGAAGGGCAGGTTACCCAGAAAGGAAGCCTCCGCCGCCATGTGCTTCCACTGATGTCCACTACTCATAAGAGGACTGTGGGAAACTGTGAGCTAAAATAAATCTTTACTTAAGGATGCCTGTCATACTCTGTTCCAGCAACAAGCAAGTAACTAAGACAACATTCAGCTGAAAGCAATGTTTCATTAAAACAGAAGAACAGAATCAAATCATTTAGATATGGAAGAGCAGAGCTGATGTATCCTGGGGCACACTGCCGTGACTCCTGTTAGCTGATCTCCTTTCTTCCCCCGGTACATGCCATCACCTTGGATTTCCACTGTGGCATCAACCTGGCCTTGCCCTGCACTACAAGATGCTGCCAGTGCTTCAAAATTATGTCTCTACATTTAGGGATTCCATAAATATGTTCTCTCTTCTTTCTTTGGTTAAGAATTTATAGAGTCTACCAGACTTTTGTGAGCAATTTCTAGTCCAATAGAACCGAGTCATAATGACACATCTCCTGGTAGAGTCACAAGGTAATTTAAGCTTTAAATTTTGCCATAACTGAAATAAATTCTGTCCTACCTGGCTAATTGAGTGATTTTCATGGTTATTGTTTCACAAAGTTTTAAAATTGATGGGAAGAGTTGCAAGAACAGGACGAAGAATTTCCATATGCCCTGTGCCCAAACAAATTCACAAGTTCTGGTACATCCCCTGTCTTAGTTATTTTTTTGTTGCTGTGACACAATATCCAACATGCACAATTTTAGGCAAGAAATATTTATTTTACCTTAAAGTTTCAGAAAGTCACAGTCCAGTCAGAGGTGTGTGGGTGCTGGAAAATGGTGGAATCACACGGTGGGGCCGCAGCTAGAGCCAGAGCCGGAGCTGGTACTCTGGAGTTAGAGGTACTCATGGCAAAATAAAGACAAGTCTGGGAGGATGGGCAGAACCAGCACATAGCCCGCCAGCTCAAGCCTGAAGCATCAGCCCCTTAGGCTTTCAGGACTCTACAACCCAAAATCCACATTCAATTTTATCCACAGTGTCAATGCTGTCCTTCTATAGAATATTTTCCTGGTTCAGAATCCAATCCAGAACTCCACACTGCCTATAATCTGTTTCACTGCAGCACTTCCTCAACCTTCCTTGATTTTCACAACACTGGCATTCTTGCTAATGTGGATACTTACTGTCCATCAAGCAGCCAAAGTGTCAGATCACACCAGTTACTTCTCAAGCCTGTCCGAGGTTGCCCAGTAGACTGGGAACAAAATTCTGCCCTTCCTCGGCCACGCCACTGTCTGCATCACAGCCCTGATTGTTTTTCATTGTGGCATGATCTACTATCTACCTGCTTCTCCCAAGAGGCAGGGAAGAAAGTTGTCTATCTGCCTATTCATTTTCCTCTAAACTAATGATTAGAGCCTTCACTGATCTTGTTCACTGCTCAGTCCCAGAGACCAGTGTTTGGCATGTCTTGGTTGCTCAATGGATTCCTGTGGGATAAAGTAGTCAATGTTTTCAAGTAGCTAAAAGAAAGGTTAAAGCATCCAGAGGTGAATAGGGTTCACTAAGAAAGAGAATTATTTTTTAAAATGTATGATGGTTGGAGTGGCCAATTGGCAGGGCACATGCCCAAGGCCCTGGTTTCTACCCAAGCCCACAAAAATCGAACTGAAGAATAACTATGTGTCCTAATGGGAAAATATAAACAGGACAGCGGGAAGTACTAATGATACGACCAACTGGTGCATTTCCAGAGGAAACAGTATTTTCCTTTAAGGTAAAAGCCCGAAAGCATAAAGACCAAAAATGCATCACTAAGGGAAACACCTTCAATAAGGGCAATTCTGGGGTGGGGACCCTCTGGGACTACCACTGAGAATCAGTGGTGGAACTGGGGCAGACCACACGCACATTTTTATGCCCCAATTTACCACTGTGGTTCTTGGACTTTGCTTTGCCCTCGTGCATGCACTGCTCAAAGACTTATTTTTATACAATTATGACCATCCATAAAAGATGCAAGCATCATAAAGAACATTACTCATATGCCCCCATTCTCCTCTTGGCCTTCATGGCTATCCTCAGCCCCTCATCATTCTTGGAATACACACTGTATATCACAGACTCGCTACACTACATCTATGAGATGACCATGTCATGGTGTCTCCTCTGGCCATCTTTTGTTCCCAAGACTTTTCCTCGAGCCGTAATCATAAGCATCCACTCCGTCCCATGGCTTTCTCCCCTTCATCCAGTGCCTCCTCTCTGCCTTTCTTCCACTTCACCCCAATCCCTTGGACCCTTGTCATTCGTCTCTTTATGTCATGGCCCTCCTCTTCCTCGTCCACCTGCCTTTCTTCAACACTTTTCATTAGATGGTCAGCCAACCCTGTCCACCCTTAGACAACCCATAATTTAGTCTGTATTTCTAAAAATAAATAAGTACATAAAATCTACTATTTTGTTGTTTCCTTCCTGAGCTCATCCAACACGCATCCTTTATTCCTGGGTTTCTGCTCATTCCTCACCCGAGTTCTTTTTTTCAGACAAAATACTGGTTTATCTGAGGACACACTCCTGTTTTTCAAACAACTCAACAGAAATTCAACAATTTATAAGATCTCTAATTTTTGGCATACATGAAAAATTTTTTAAAACTAAGAAGCTATCACTTACAATAGACTCATACTGCCCTTAGAAGAGTTCATAACACAACCTTAATCACAACAAGATACCAGTGGACGAGCTCAAATATTAAAAACATCTGAAAACATCTGTGATTTCCAAAAGCAAAAAATCACCTTGAGAAACACGATAACTCGACCATTGCGTACATGTGCCTTATGCAAGATGCCTAACAAATTAAAATCAAATGGTTCAACAGCCATGACTACTACCACAGGTACAAGCATGTGAGTGTGTAAGCTCTCTATGTGGATAAGAGAACTGGGAATTTACAAACAACTATGTCTTTTTCGTAAACCGAGGTTTGCTTGGAAGAAATTTAATACCACGTGAGGTGTCATTTACAGCATTACTGTTTCCTAGCTGCTTCCCCCACCGCAGCAATGCTTTGGTTTTCCCATTCTGCTTCTGTCCTGCATCCTTTCCTAGACAGCGACCCTGCTGACGTCACTGCATCCCCTGGGCCAGGCTGGCACAGGAACTGGCTCACAGGATCTATGCTCAAAAACTCTGCCTCCTGGCTAAGTCCTGAAGTGCAGTTTCCTTAACATGATTTTTAAGGCTGGACAGAGGGCGTTACATGCCTTTCCCCTTCCTGGAGTTCTCTTATCTTGCTTCCATTCCCTTCACAAACAAGGTTCAAAGGTCTTCTCCTAACATTTACCAGATCCTGTCTACTATTTCTACTTTTTGGTTCCCCTTCTCTGTAGCTGGTGCTCTCTCTCTCTCTCTCTCTCTCTCTCTCTCTCTCTCTCTCTCTCTCTCTTTCTCTCTCTCAGAGATGGGGGAACTTTGGAAACGGATCAGATCCTGCAGACTCTAACCTCATCAGGAGGCTCATGTTCTGATGGGTTCAGGATTGGAGGGCATTTGACTCTGTCTCTCTCCTTCTCCCTCTCTCACTCTGTGTCCTTTTTTCCCTTTGTTTTTCAAGACCCATGATGTGGTCAGTGGTGGGAGCAACGTGAGGTAACTGTACTGAAAACTGATGCTCACTTTTGTACTTACTCTAACTGAAGTTTATACTGTCCTCTGGTCTTTAGGGCTGAAGGAAAAGAATTCTTGCGGCTGAATTTGCTTCGTATTAATCTGTACCTTTCTTTTTAGAAAATGTAAAATGTATCCAGATTTAGACAGCAGCAATTAATTACTTAAGCTTATCTGTATAAGCCTCATTTATAATTTAATCAGATATGTGTTCCTTATACCTGAAATTAGATTTCTGGTTGTTAGCTTTCCATTGCTGTGGCACTGTACCTAAGAATAAACCAGGTATGGTGGCACACACCTGTGATCCCAGCATTCTGAGAGATTGAGACAGGAGGATCACATGATCAAGCCCAGCTACAGCAACTCAGTGACTTAGTGAGACCCTATCTCAAAATTTAAAAAATATAATAAAAAGGGCTGGGAATGTGCCTCAATGTAAAGGCCCTGTGTTCAGTCTCCAGTACTGAAAAGAAAACCTAAGAATAACTTAAAAGAAAGAAGGTCTTATTTTGGCTCACAGTTTCCGAGGTTCCAGTCCATAATCAGCTGGCTCCATTGCCAAGGGCCCATGGTGAGGTGAAATATGGAGTAGCACAAAGTTGCTCACTTCACACAGCCAGGAAGCAGAGGGAGGGAGGACACAGAGGCCTGGGGACCAGACACAGCCCCCAGGCCCTTCTCCATCACCACTCCCTTCACCTCATTTCCTGAGTTTTCTCCTGAAGTTCTTTCCTGTCCCAGGAATGCCTGCCAATTATGGCTCCCTCCATAGATGAATCTTCTGAGGAAGTCAGAGCCCTCAGAATCGGATTACCTTCCAAAGCCCCATCTCTGAATGCTGCTGCCCCTTCCACACATGACATATAATGAGACATTCCAGAGCCAAACCATAAACTGGCTCCACCTTTTTAATCCTGCAGTGGATACCACAGTGAATACTTCAGTGGCTACGGTGGGAGATGCCACAGTGGATATTGCCATGGGTACCAGGGTGGATCCTGTGGAGGATGCAGCAGTGGCTTCCAGAGCGAACACTATGGTGGAGACTATAGTAGAGGCCATGACTATTATACTGGATACCACTGTGGATACCACTGTGGATACCACTGTGCTCTGTCCATAACTCCTCCTCAGGCCTAGGTGCTGGGCACCATGGCTGCTGAGTCCTGACAGCTGTACCTCTTGCTCAGCATGGCTCTCAGATAAAGGGAACCATCTCCCCAACATCACAGTCCCCTCCCTGATTACACCAGCATCTAGCAGTTGGCCTGTGTGAGATACAAAGCTTGGTTTCTTTGCTGTAGAGCACCCCAGCTTCGAGCTCCCTACAGGACCCAAGGTCTGTATAACTGCATGATGGATGGGCTGCCCCGGTCTGCCCAACCCACCTTTCTCACCTCCTTACAGATGTACACTCCTCAGTACATCTCCTACAAACTTTTATGAAACTCAGGGTACTTTCAGTTATCCAATGTAAGATGATCTCCATTATTTAAAATATTTTTGAGTTGTAACCAAGCCATTGTTATAAGCCCACTGAATATATTGTACGCATTCTCTTACTTCTCAAAAAAATGTGACCCCCCCTCAGAACCAACAAATGAGATTATTTCAATAAAAAAGTTTTTGCACAGCAAAGGAAATTACCAATAGAAGAGAGAGAGAACTGACAGAATGGGAAAAAATATTTACCACCTATACCTCAGATAGGAGGCTAATAGCTACAATATATAAGAAACTGAAGAAAAATAGACCCCTCAAATTCAAAGACCTGATTAAAAAGTGGGCAATGGAAATGAAGAGGCAGTTCAAAGATAAAGAAGTCCAAATGGTCAGTAAATACATGAATAGATATTCAACATCCTTAGCCATTACAGAAATGCAAATCAAAACATCCCTAAGATATCATTTAATCCCAGAGAAAATGGCACATATCAAGAACTCAAATATTAATCAGTGCTGGCGAGGCTGTGGGGGAAAGGAACCCTCTCACACTGCTGGTGGGAATGTAAACTGGTACAACCACTGTGGAGGGCAGTATGGAAATATCTCAACAGTCTGAAAATAAATATCCCCTTTGATCTAGCCATATGTCTTCTGGGAATCTTTCCAAGAGTTAAAAGCATCATATAACAGAGATACATGTATACCCATATTCACAGCAGCACAACTGACAATAGCTAAAATGTGGAAGACGCTAACATACCCATCAACAGACCCATGGATACATAAATTGTGGTATATGTACACAACGGAGTACTGCTCATCTATAAAGACAGATAGTTTTGAGGCTTTTGTAGGTAAATGGAGGCAACTTGAGGCCATCATGCTCAGTGAAGTGAGTCAGACATAAAGTTAAATATCGCATAGTATCTCTAATATGAGAAACCCAGAATGCAGTCATTTTGTAGAACTAAAGGGGGAGGGGGGTGGATAGTGGGGACTAATGCGCACGGGGGGGTGTAGAAGGGCCAATGAGGGCAAGGGAGGGTGGCAATACTGACACAAAATATATGTGCACAAAATTCTCAAGTTCAATGTAAACATTATGTATCACATAGGCACATGACAATAAAATGGGGGGAAATATGTGAGGAAGATACTATTATTATCATCACCCTATCTCAGAAGAGAGAAGAAAGAAATCCACTGAATATGTTTGCTTCTCAAAGGATTGAGAAAAGAAACTCAGAGAGTAAGTTAGCAGGCAGCAGAGGCAGGATTTGAACCCAGGCGCTCTGACAGGAATCCCTGTCCATCATCCAAAGCCCCTTCTCGCCCCAGCCAGTGTCGTGCTCTCCCTTTCTCTGGCATGACCCCAGCCAGCCTGCTCTGACATCCTTCCACGTGAGGCTCTGCACGGGCTCAGGGCCTGCCCATGACACATGCTGTGATGAACACAAATGGTGCGATGCTTCCATTCCTTCAGCACGTAGTGTTTGTACTAGGAGACTGGCTATCACCTTCATTACCAAACATGGGCTCGCTCTTAATATCTGCCCTTCAAAATGTCACCATTAAAAACAGAATTGTGTTTGTAAATCCCCCTATCATCACTCCACCCTATCAGGGGATTACTTTTCATAAGTACTGTACAATAAATAGGGAAGGTACATGGAGGTATGTCTCTATAGATTTGGTTTCTTATCTTACTTCTATGTAATAAAAAAATTATAAAATCTCTTAAAGTTCTTACCTCCATCTTGAAATTTGCTCAGTCTCTCAAAGTAGGATGACATGGGGACCTGCACAATATCTAGGATGGCCAGAAGGGTCCTCGTCAGTCTTAATAGTTCACTGAAACTGTAAAACCCAAAGTAGCTGAGATTCCGAGCCAGATGGACCACCTTTAAAAAACAGCAAGGGATAGAAGGTGGAAAAGAGGAGAAAAAAAAAAAACATTAGGAACAGAAATAAACATTGGCATTTATAAAATCCAGGCATTTCTAAAGTTCTGATTACCTAACACATAGGAATTAAAATATCTGCAAATGGAATTGCTTAAAATTTTATTTACTCAAGTCTAGAATTAACTTATAAGACGCTGGGTGCTTTACGGTGTCTAAAGAAATTTACGTGAGCTTTACTTAACTCTTGACTAAATATTAACTCATTTAAGTCAGCAGGGTTAACACTTAATAAATGGCTAACTTACTTTAATAAATAACTGCTATCTGTGAAATTTCTCCAGAAATGTATGTTTGCTATGCTGCTTTGCAGACATCTAAACACCACAGGAGTCACCAAGGGCGAGAATCGGCCTCTACAGGTGCCCCCAGCATCCCAGCCCTCCTGCCCGTTAGGTCAGGGTTGGTCTCAATGTGAGAATTGAGGAGTCAGGTCAAATGCCACCAAGGAAAAAGGGCCAACCTAAGCTACATGTGTGAGGTCAGAAAGAGACTGTGGAGCCCCAGCTGAGCAACCACAACCCCCATCTGCAGCCCTGCTGCCACCTGAGAGATACTCAGGCCAGCCCTAGCCACGCCACTCCTAAGCTCTGGAGCCCACGGAAACCACGAGGTAACACCTACTTGCTGCACGAGGGTGCTACTGTGGGGGGATATGTTACACATCAATAGGCAGCTGATATACCAAGTATCGCACAATGGTAGCCTCTCTCTAGTCAGTCACTATATCCCCAAAAAGACATTATAAGTGAAGGCTATTTCAGTCCAATTAAATGACACTACAAACATGACTTCCAGGATGAAGAAAAGCATGCAAATACATTATAAGTTATGCAAAAGAGTCATTGTTTATTATACACAAAAAAAAGCCAACACATGAAACAAAAATATCAGGAAAACAATAAATAGCTAGGTCCAGCGGCACAAGTCTGTAATTCCAACACTCGGGAGGCTGAGGCAGGAGAATCACAAGTTTCTTTGCCAGCCTAGTCAATTTGGTAACTCAGTGAGACAAGAAAACAAACAAGAAAGGGAGCTGGCTGGGCATACGGCTCAGAGTGAAGGCCCTGTGTCCAGCCCCCAGTTCCACATTAATAATCAATAATATTGATTAATTAATTAAAATAAAAGTTTTGCACATCAAAGCACCAAAACTATATTTTATCCATGGCAGATAAGATTTTTCTTAATTAACTAAGCTGCCTAATTACCAAAACATTCTAACTATTAAAGGGAAAAAATATTTGATGCTCAGTGTATCTACTTTCTGACAGGGAACATTTAATTACTTTGTGAGTAGCTGTTTTAAGTTACCTTGAGGGCTGGGGACAGAGCTTAGTGATTAGCATGAGTGGCTAGGAAGTGGGAAGCACCAGAATTCCATATAAATGAGATGGTGGCACACAGCTGCCATCCCAGCACTCAGAAGGCTGAGACAGGAGGATTGCTGGGAGTTCTAGGACAGCCTGAGCTAAGTAGTGAGTTCAGGACCCTCCTGGACTACAGAGTGAAACCCTATCTCAAGAATAAATAAATAAGATACCTCAAATGTTAGTTTGTTTTTTTCTTTATCTCCAAAAGGAAAGGGCTGATTCACAACTTCTTTCAAATATTCTTCAACGAATTCCATGGTCAGTGCAAACTTCCTCTTCATGTCGTTTCTAGAGGAGTCTGTTATGGAATCGTATCTGGAAAGACGAAGAAGACAAAGCGATTTAAACTGACTACAGTCATTTAAAAGTAGTCAAAGCCCATGCTTCGGTTTCTTGGCTTAACCTCCTCCATCTTTCCAGGTGTTGGGTCCTCAGCTATAAGATGGCCTCTCGTGAAATGAGGTGGCACAGGGGAATACACCAGCCAGCCATAACAATAAGCATTCTGCAAGTGAATACTCACTATTATTTTTGTATTGGTTCTGAGAAAGAGGCTCCTATTGTTACCAAAAACTGTCACTTTTACCCTCCAAAAGAAGCATCTCACTTGCAGTGGGAAGATGAACAATTTCAGCGAGAACACACCAAATGCCTTCCCATAAATTCCATTTCAAAATTGAAGGCCTGAGCCACACTGAGGTACCCTGTAACTCCAGAAAGAATAGCAGGAATCGAGAACTCAAAAAATGACCAATGCTGGTGAGGTTGCGAGGAAAAGAATGCTTCCACATTGTTGTGGAACAGTAAACTGATTAAACCATTATGGAGATTACTCAAAAAACTGAAAGCAATACTTCACTTGACCCAGCTATACTTCCCTAGGTGTCTTCCCAAAAGAGTTAAAGTCATCCTGCAAGAGGCGATTCACACATGCCTCATGCTTACAGCAGCACAACTTTTAATAACTAAACCCGAAAGCAGCCAATATGATCATCAACAGATAAAAGGATTTTTACACTCTGTCATAAAGAAAGACACATTTGAATCATTTGTAGAAAAACAAATGCACTTTGATGCTTTATACTTAGCAAAATGAATCAGTCACAGAAGGTTAAATACTGTACGATTTCTCTACAATGAGACAGCCAAACTGAAAAAAGTGAAAGAGAGATGGAGGAAAGTAAGAAGACAGACTACAGAGATGGGAAGGGCATGTGGGGAGCCGAGGGGGTTCGAAAGGGGAAGGGAAACAAAAATGATCAAGACGTGATACGTTAATACAACTATTTGTCAAAAATAAAAATCAAAGGCCTTTGAGTCAGAGCCCATCCCCTGATGTTAAAGCCTTAAGACACGTCTCCCAGCGTACTCATGAATGGTGATCTTTGTGGGGATCTCCGTCCAGAGTCTAGCGTAGCGAACGGGCACCACAGACTCCTGGGGATCACGGTCCACATGCATGTGCAGCATGAGGCGGCAGAACGATGCTCGGAGGTCAAACGGCAGGCTCTCATCCGACACACAGCGCAGAATCAAGTCCACTGACAGCTGTGTGGAGATTTGGTTTATGGCCAGGTACTGGCGATCTAAGCACATCCTTGCAAAGAGGTTTAGCTGGTACCTTGAAAATATTGAACACATTATATCAGTTGTCTTGTCTTGATGAAGTTAACACCGTAACACAGTCAACCTCTGTTGGTGAGACCTTTATTCCCGAGGGCTTGTGACACTGGCTCAGACCCTTTACGATCGAGTGAGCATACATATACAGAACTGTCCCTGTGCCCTGAATTGCAACCTCTCCCAGCAATGCCATCTGGAGGAGAGGGTGAGGAGGCCCCAGCTTCCTGGGATCACAAACACACAACATCCAAAGGCCATGACAGCCACTCACAGGGAAGCATCTCAACCAAAGCCCTGGGATGTACACCTTGAGTTCACCCTGACACAACCCCCAAACCACACATGATCGGTCCAAATGGCACTGGTCCTGGTGTGCTTGAATTCCTTGCCCTCTGAGACTGAGAAGCAGCCTTGGGTTTTGCTGCCATCACTGTCAAAGCCCAAGAACAAGCACTCTGTATTTCTGATTCGTGCCATTTGGTGCCAACTTGGTCTAGAGGCTTCTGCACTGGGTTTTTACGCCTTAACCTCAGTTGGTCTCAATGTAGTGATCACTGGGAGCCACCTGCAGGATTATTCTCTCACGCACTGGTGACTTTCCTAATGACAGACCCAGCTCCTCAGAGGCCCTGCTCAGCCCATGTTCACAAGCACCATGACCTAGATGACTAGCCACCTCGCACCAGTAAAACCAGCACCAGAGCAGTTCTCAAAGCCCTGGATCCACCTCTCTCTCAAACTATGACTATGTCCTGCTTGGCCTTTTGTCTGCTTTTGTTCCAACCAATAACAGGAAGAACCCCTGAGCTGCAAAATAAATAAATAAATCAATAAATCAATAAATAAAAAATTCCAACCAACTAGAGGATGGCAAGGGTTGCCCGTACAGCATATTGAAAACAGAGATGTTAACTTTCATATTGAATATTTTAAGTCCTGGCCATTTCAGCTACCCAAGTTCAGATAGCCTTTAAGAAAATCTCCTCTTCCCAGATATCTATCTTTTAAAGTTTTCTGAGAGTCAGCTCGCTATGAATGTGGGGGGTGGAGAACTGTAACTCTCTATGACACTTAACCTGTAGTAAGTGAGGACTTCCAAGTCTGCCTTGGTGCCCTCCTTGGCCTCCTGAGCAAGGTGCCTGATGGCTTTGCCGTGGGGCTCCTTGTTGCTGTCAATCCAGTACAGCCAGACCTCCTCGTCATCAATGTCGTCTGAGAGCATGGCGGTGTCCAGGGGGTTGTCTACTTGCGTGGAGACCAGCCTGGAAATCAGCAGCACATACAAAGTCCCTCAAGCAGCACGCTCACCAGGAGGATATAAACACCCAGAGTGCTTACTACAACAATGAGCAGGGAAGAAGACACCCCCGCCACGTGTCTCACTTGGTCTGGATGAGAATGTCAGCATTGCCGGGACTCAACATAAATTTGCAGATGAGCTCTTGGGTGACAGGGATGGCAGTGGTGTTGGACACACACAGGTCGGACAGATAATCCAGAAATCTAGCACGAGAAAGAAAGAGCATGGACATTAAGACAAAGCATTTCACAAAATCACCTCAATAAAAATATACCTTTGAATGTAACAAAAGAAACTTATTTTTATATGTTTTGATATTATTTCTAGACATTTTTCTTATGTGTTGTTTATTGCATCATTAGAAACAAATTCTCCTTCATTAATACAAACTCCGTTTCACAAAAGATATGTTTGCTTCTACTTGTTCGGTGAAGTCCCTCCCTTAGCACAGGGATTTATGTTTAGGAACTTACTTACCTGCCTGGAAGTCCCCAGAATTGAATTTCAAAACGAAAGCAGATCAAAGTCAATATCGTACTAAGCAAAGCCGGACGACAGCCCTTGCTTGACCAAGCAGCTATGGCCCAGTCACGTGAAAGGCCATTTCTACCTTTTATCTGCAGTTAAGAAAACCTCGCCAATGGACTCACTATCTCTGCACTAGTGTTTCCCAGCAGAGGCAGCACGCTGAAGTCCACGTGAGCCTCTTGTGCTCTGATGACGGGTGTTCTTGGGCAAGCTGCTCTTTCAGCTTTTGCTTTCTCGTTTCAAAAGTGTGGATAATGTGGCCCAGAGGCTGCATGAGGCCTTAGGTTCAATTCCCAGCACCAAGAAAGGAATTACTCAGTTTGATGTGGATAACAGCACATAACCAGTGTAACTTCACCAGACTATCAAGATTTAAATAGATGATGCATATGAACATATTTTCAAAATCTTACAGAAGCTATCAGAGTAAAAAAAAAAAAAAAAAAAAAAAACCAAGCACATTTAAATGGAAGTCTAAGACTGGCAGTCCAGCTCAGTGGTACAGCATATGCCTGACCACAGGCCCTGGGTTCAATCCTCACAAAAACAATCACAGCCTATAATGGACTATGATCTCCCACCAGAGACTATCTCTTTCTTGTACATGGTTATTATAGCAGGAAAACGGCATACTTTACCCATGAAAGCACTGCAGAAGAATCCTGACATGAGCTGGTCTATACATACAAGCTGCCCACCCCCCCCCCCCCCCACCCCGAGAAAGCGCCCTGGCACCCACCTGGGCTCCCGGTTCCGCCGCAGCAAGCTGACAAATGTCTCTATTTCCTTTGCTGTGATGTGTTTCTCTAGCAGCTTTCTGTTGTTGTGCAACAAAGCTGTGATTGTATCTTCTGCCAAAATATCATACCCGATCTGGGACTGCATGACACAGAAATTCTTGGCGATGTACTCCTGCACAGGAGAAAGATGTCAGGCTCCCAGCTCGGGGAAGTGGGGTCCATGGGGTCCGAAACACAGCATCATGTACATATGACATGTATATACTCACTAGAACTCTGGCCCCCCAAAAAAGTGAATAATTCTTCAAGAAATAGAGATTTACAGGGGAGGAAATGAAAATCTATCAACACACATGTAGTTTCAACTGTAACCAAAAAAAATGATGCCATGAGAAATAATTTTAACATGGGTACATTTACACTTATAAGCAGGAAACACCAAAAACAGACCTAATTAAAACAGCAAGTGTTTACAGCACGGTAACTTAGGGTCCCATTAGCCTCTCAGAAGTCCTGCTAACTCTCATTAACAGTCGCAACCAAGGATTTGGGCAAAATTATAGAGAAGAAAATGGCTACCCCACATTTCAATCACGAGGCCTGAGACCGAAGCAGCTATCTGAGGATGCAGATGGACACGATGGATTTCTCTCTTGAACACAGATACACAGATCTATAAGGCCTTCTTAAAAATAATGGTAAAATTAAATACTCTTCTTATCTTTAAAAGTCTCCTAATAATAGAATAAAATAATTCCATTTTTAATCAGATCTATTCATCCAATTAATCCCTCCCAATGGCCTCAAATGTTTCAGGACTGGAAGTCTCAGGACACAGCATTGTGCAGGATAAACCAGTTCTCTCAGGGCTGATATCCTAGTAACATCAGGGGCAGTGAACGAGCCAACCATGACACTTATACTGCATATCGATAAGCAGGATGGAGACAAGGGGCAACTGTAGGTAAGAAATGCTGAAGAAGGGACATCCAGCAAGGATGGAAAGGAGGAAAAGGAGGTAATCACGGAAAGGCCTGGAGAAACAGGTCACAGGAGTGGAAGCAGCATGTGTAAAGGCCCCGTGGAAACGAGACCAAGCCTGATGTAATCTGCAAACTGTGTCTAGAGTACGGCAGGTAGAGTGAAAGCAAAGCTGGAACTGGACAGGTAGGTCGGAAGGAACCCATAAGGACCAGGGGAGGGCAAAAATATTACCCTACGAGCAAAAAAAAACCACTGGGGAGCTTCTATCATATGTCATTTAACCTCTTCCTTATTCTTCTCACGATCTTCTCTATTCCAAACCACTGTACTTCATTTTTAGCGTTCTGCAGACACGCGGCACATCTCACATAATTACAGACCCAGTGAACTTCACTTCTTCCACAATTAAATGCTTTCCATTTCCTGGGGGATTCTCTTGTGTTTCCAAGATGGGAGAATTTATTGATTAAAAAGTGGGTTTGCCTTAGGTAAAATTTACTGGAATGTATGTATTCCATGAATATGACACCAGTTGCACAAATCTAATTATATTCTAGGCAACGTTTCTGTGGCCTTTCCAAATGACAGCT
Organism: Ctenodactylus gundi; assembly: GCA_004027205.1. Classification (NCBI taxonomy): domain Eukaryota; kingdom Metazoa; phylum Chordata; class Mammalia; order Rodentia; family Ctenodactylidae; genus Ctenodactylus; species Ctenodactylus gundi. The sequence goes on along the minus strand of PVKB01000159.1, from coordinate 437,418 downwards.
TTGTGTACCGGGTAGCCAATTAAGCAAAGTAAATGTTTTCTATTAGTGTATCGTTTTAAAGATGTACATTGAGCCACACACTTTTATGGCTGCTGTAGTCATACGCTGGTATAAGCAAACTTCCAAGAGGTTGATAAATAATTACATTAAATTAGAGGTGTTATTGAATACTATAAATAATGATAAACAGAGTCAGTTCTAAAGACGTGGGCTAGCACCAAATCATGGGTGAGCTGTTAGGACTATAAAATACAGGTGAGAATAAAGTAAAACAAGATAACTATGCAAGAAAGAAGAGTTTCCTGCTTTCTAAAATCTTGCACTGAAAACACTAGAAATCTGCTTCATGCTTAATAGAAAACACTTTTAATTCAACAGAATGAGAAGAAAAGTTTCTCAGCGATTGCTGAGCTTTGCTCAGAGCATGGGCAGCAGACCACCCACAGCACCCCAGAGCCTGAGAGCAGGCCCCCGATGTGTGCACGCATCTACCTGGAGTGAACGATGCAATGAGGCAGGGATCTGTGGGGTGTGGGTGTGGGTGTGGGTGTATGTTATGTATCTATATTCATGCACATGCACGCACGTGTGTGCTTGCACTAGTGGGCACACCTCAGAAGGCTGTCTGCTTTCAGGGCAAAAGCCTTGTGCACCTCAGCACCTATGTGCCCGTCTGCAACTAAAACTAAGAAAAGAGAGAAAGAAAAGAATGTGCCAGACCTTGGGAGTCTGAAAATGACACCAGATAAGCCCTTCTGTGCCTGGAGAGCCTCCTGAGATGGGCAGATAGCCAATCCCAGGGAGAGCGGATATTGGAAGCCAAGGGCAGGGTTGCAGAAAAGAAGGTGGGTCTTCAGCACTGTTCCACAGGCTGAGAAAACTCCAAGATGGCGCCCACAGTACCTACTGGGTGTGAGTAGTAACCTCTGCAGCGCTGGGGAGGAGTGTCTGTTAAGTGTACTCTCTATAACCCAGTAGGGCTTACATGGGTGCAGCGGGGTCTAAACTTAGCCCAAGGGTACATATTCCTAGACTCCCTGAAACCACGGACAGTAATGACCTCTACATGAACTATTTTTCCTGCAAATACACACCTGTGATAAAACTATGTGTAAACCAAACTCAGTCAGATATCAACAATAGTAAATCATGATAAAATAAACATTTGTAATGTTATATATTAATAAAAGTAATGTACAATGACTTAGCGATTGGTTAGTCAACTGAGGAAAGAAATGTCCGTTTCTGGATTTGTCTGTTTCTACAATTTGTCAATTAATATTTCTGGACCAATGTTGACTGTAGGTAACATATGCAGCAGAAAATAAAACTATGGCTAAGAAGGGACTCCTGTGTTTTTTTTAGACCCAAGAAGCAAAATGAATGCCCAAAGATCTGTCATGTGACACTACTGCACACAAGTTTCCTCCCAACGGAAGATTCAAAGCTCATCTCCTGCCATACCCGCCAAGGGTTAATACAATGCTCGCGGATGCCTTACGGCATCCTTGTTCGGTGACTATAATTTTGTATGGAAAAACAAATACATATGTCAGCTGAAAATATTAATATACTTACAGACCATGTTTTGTATGTGATCTGTCAATATAAAACATTTCACTGTGAAGTGAAATTTCCCTTTCCCACTTCTTACGCCTAACGATAGCAACCAGAGCCCATGCCCACCCTCGCATGGGCCACGGAGCTCAGCACAGCCGCCTCTGACCTGGTTTTTCCGGTAGTCCTGCTGGGAGTGGCGCAGCACACGGTAGCAGAGCCGCAGCATGTACTTGTAGGGTGCATAGCGCTGGTCCCCGAGGTCCTCCAGGCGCAGCATGGGGCCTTCATTCGCTTTCTCCTGGAAGGGCGCCTTCAGGATCCCAAACACCTGTCGGAAGGGCACAGGGCGCCTGTCCTGTGAACCACCCGAGGCGTGGGCTTGGCAGTCTACTTTGCCCTTTTATGAATAAAATCAGTGACCAAAAATACTTGCGTAATATCTGGTGGAATTAATGTAATGATGAGAAAAGCACCGTAGGGTGCAGAGCTACACAGCTAGACACAGAAACACACTCTGAAAAAGAGTGTAAGATGTTTAATTTTATCTAGACACATTTCATTAAAGTGAAAACCATAAAGATGCTTGATTGTGCCAAGTTGTATGAATATATTCATATGAGCTAAAATATGATATCTATGTGCTTTATGGTTTATGATATCATTTCCTATAGTTTCCAAAATCAAAGCAGTATAAAGAAGGCATTTACTTTTTATGTGAAACTTCCATTAAAAATGCTTCTAAACGTTGCTTTTACCTCTTTAGGGTTACTTTGGAAAGAGAAAAAAAATAACAATTCTAAGTGTATGCACACCCAATAGCAGATTCCCCAAACATAAAAAACCTCTTCCTAAAATGAATTAACTCCATTTTTGTGGTATACAAAGAAAGATACGGCCAAATCAACACATGCAGCTTTCAGCCACGTGGTCAGAGAGCCAGGATCCTGTAGGAAAGCCAGCAGCTGGCCCCTCCTCTGTCATTACAAAGCACGAAGAGTAGAACTCTTGCAGGTGGTATGGCCTGGGGATGAGCTGGTGGGAAGGATAGGTTGCCTGGAACCACTGAAAGCAGTCTGTCAATTTGTTGCAATTAGAAAACACCTAGCTAATCCCTAGTGCAGAGATTTGAGTATGGGAGATTGCTTTCCAGACCAGAAAATGAGTGAAAAAGACCCACTACGGACGTGAGTAGCCCAACCACTAGACTGGCAGTTCAAACAAAACGAGGAAGGAAGAAGGAAGATTTTTCTCCTGCAAGGGCTCCCAGCTTCACCACCTTCTATGCACTGACTTCCTCCCATCTTTGCACCGCTGATCTCCACTGCAGATCTGCCCCAGGTGTCAGGTCTTTGCCATCGCCTTTGTCCACTGCACAGACTCCCATTGGCTGCCTGGATTGGCCTGCTATTCTTCTATCTCCCATCGGAGCAGCTACTGGACCCTCCAGCTCTTGCAAATGAAAGTGGCCACTTTGGACTCTCTCCTTGGACTTGAAAGCCATCCCAATAAATTCGCTCTCACATGTGTATAATTTCTATAAATTCTGTTTGTCCATAAACTCTAATCAATATATTGCCTATGAAAAAGCAGCAGTCAAGGGCATGAGCATAACCCAGGAAAGCAGGGTAGAACTGATCATCTTATGATGATACTAAGTCTTCTCAAAAATGTTGCATTTACTAAACCTTGCACTTTATAATACCGAACTAAAAGATTCGGCATGTTGGGTAAAATAATAATAAACCCTACAAAGTCTTAGAAGTCCTTGGAATCAAATACTTCACAGAAAAAGAAAAATTTCACCTGTGCTAGTATATTCTGTTCCCGCATCAGCTTTTGGCGTTCTCGGTTTGGTTTGCTGATCACGACATCCAAAACTTCTTGTCCGTTATTGGGCACATCAGCCACAAAGAAGATGAGATCTTCCAATAACTTGGTTACAAACCTATCATCAAGTGAAAAGAAAATTTTATTCTGTGGTTTAACACTGGGTGTAAAAATTAAGAGTATTTTATAGCAAAGACCTTTTTATCAGTAAAAAACAATATGCAATGCCATCACTGTTTACCTTAACCTTTATAATAGTATCCCTTCATCATTTCCTGTAACCCCTATTCTGTCCCAGGCCTAATCAAGTCTTTGTAAGGACTACCATAAAATAAAGCCCTGCACGCCCCCAAAACAGATGAATTGCAAAGATCCCACTATAAGACGCTCCTGCAAGACTGAACAGAAAAGAATATTTCTGCCTAAGAAAAAATAGTTACTCTTCTAAATCCCTAAACTCAAACTTTATATTTTACTGTTAAACTAATCTTTATAAAATCTCAATTTACCCAATGGGCAGCATAGTAAAAATGTAAATGAATGACCAAATGAATGCTCTAAGTTGTTATGAAAGTGTTGACTGCTGTGATGGTCAATCTTGACTGTCAATTTAATTGGCTTGAAGGATGGCCAGATGAGGAAAACACACTTCTGGGTATGTCTGGGTAAGCCACAGAGGTGTGACCTTGGAGATTACATCTGGTCCCTCGCCCCTTCCACTCTGGCATTGTTCCCTTGCTGTGCTTCCTGGCCACCGTGAACTGCTCAACTCTGTTCCACCATTCCCTTCCACTGTGGTGTTCCTGCCTTGGAGCCAGCCAGTTAGCCATGGACTGAATCCCCCAAAACTCTGAGTCAAAATAAGCTGTATATGCAGATATTTTGCCCCAGAAAAAGAAAGCTGACTAACGCAACTGTTCTATAAAACTACGGTACTCTAAAACTAAAGACTAATGTTCACTTGAAACTCTCTATTTTGGTTATTATATTATAACTATTACCCGAACTTCAGTAGTGTTTAAGCCCTGAAATACCTTGAAATTTTTTCTTTCCTCAACTTTTTCCTCACTCCTTCTTCTGCCTGGTCTTTATCATTTTCTTCTGTGTTGGTAGACAGAGACATGGATTCAAGTTAGCCTCATCCACAAACTGTTGACATAATCACTCACTATGATAGCTGATCAGCCATGACCTCATCAATAACAGAACTAAAATTCAAGAGTCTCAACCATTCTACAAAAAAAAAAAAAAGTGTGGAATGTATTCATTTAGAAAACCTCTTGATTCTTGCTCCAGATTCACAGTCTAGAATGCACTTGCATGGAGCCCAGAGGACACGTCACAATCCCATAATTTAGGAGTCAGAAGACTTGCAGAGACATAAATCTCACTCCAAAATTCTAGAGGTTCTATGCTTTTGTAGCGTGCCTGCTTTAAATTTTAACCAATTTTTTTGAAAATGGGTCCAGTTAGTGGATTCACTATCACACTTAGGTTTGATCTCAACTAGTCAGTTTGGGACAGAATGAGGCAGGAAGATCACAAGTGTGAAATTAGCAATTTAGGAAGATCCTGCATTTAAAAACAAAAGAGGAAGGAGAAAGAGAGAGAGAGGAAGGAGGAGAGGGAAAGAAGGATGGATGGAAGCAAAGACAGAAGCAAGGAGGGAGGGCAGGAAGGAAAGGAAGGAGGGAGAGGGAGAGAATGGGAATGTAGTTCAGTGAAAAGGCCTTGGGTTCAATCCTCAGTACCACAGGGGGAAAAAAAAATCAGAAAACAATTACATAAGTACAGAACATGACTCATGTGCATCACTGTGGTATGAACTTCTTTCAAAGTTGTGACTGAATGCCTACCCAATCAGAAAGAGGCTGCAGGGAAACCCTAGGCAGGTAAGACAAGCCCCCTGACAGACGCAACACAGTGAAGAAATTCTGCTTAAGGAGTATGACTTCGTCAAGCTGTGAACATCTTTTAATGCCACCCCCCCCCCCATTTCCTTTCCTTCCTTTCCTCCAACCTGCTCCCAATAGGCTCTTTTTTGTTGGCATAGCCATGTGGAATAAGATCAGAAAACTGAGCTGAAAATTATCTGAGGTTGAGCATCTCGGCCCATAACTCAGCAGCTGTGCCCCCTGAGTCCATTCCTGGGGTCAGTAAAAGCAGAGGAACAATAGAGAGAGGGTTTGAAAGCCACAGGCCTTTGAGACAGATCTGCAACATTCCCACACTTTCCCCTTGACCTTGTACCATTCTTCCTGGTTTTCAGTCAAAAGAGTATCTAATAATAACTTCATTCTCCATAGGAGGAAAAAGTCAGAGTTGTCAGCTATTTCTCAGAAAGAATTTTATATTGAATTCTGAAACTGAAAAAAATAATATAAATGCATTCAACTGACAGTAAACTCAACTGGGCTGACAGACAGCTTTGATTGCATCTGATGGGAGATGGCTTTTTGGGAATTACTAAATTAAGATCAATAATTGCAGCTTTGTATTTTTCAAGCAAAACCTTTCCTTTGGCTAGAATGTTTTTCTTTCTAAAACAGTACAGGAAGTAAAAAATAAGATCTCAGTTCAGTCCTCAGGTGCATTTTGAGAAGACAAGGCCCCCCCTCCCCCTTTGTCAGTCACTGCAGAAGAGAGACTTGGGAGTCAGAGACAGGGAGCCTCACACCAGGAATCTTTACCTGTCCTTTTCTTCAACAAATACCGTCATGCTTACACTGCGACATTGTGTAAGAGGCTGTTGTGGTTTGGATCTGGAAAGCCCCCTGAAGTATCACATATTCGGATGTTATGGATTCGTGTGCTGCTGGGAGGTGGGGCCTGGCCGAGGGTGGGTGGAGGACAGGTGTGTGGTGGAAGACAGTCACAGATTATATTATAGGCATGTGGCCTGGAAGTATATAAATTCCTATTCCACTTCTTCTAGAAGCCTTAGATTCTTCCTCTTGCAATGCTACGAGCAGCTGTTCTCTGCCAGATCCTTCCTGCCACTGCCAGCTGCCCATGAGGACTGAGACTTCTAAAACTTTGTGCTAAAATAAACCTTCCTTGGGGCTGGAGGAATGACACAGAGGGTAAAGCACTTGCCTAGCAAGCACAAGGCCCTGAGTTTGATTCCCCAGCACCACCTAAGCTGGGCATGGTGGTGCATACCTGTAATCCCAGCACTCGAGAGGCTGAGGCAGGAGGATTGCTTTGAGTTCAAGCTAGCCTTGACTCCACAGTGAGTTCAGGACCAGCCTGGGCTACAGAGTGAGACCCTGTCTCAAAAAAAAAAAAAAACCCAGTAATAAATCTTTCTTCCCTTAAGTTGTGGATGTCAAGTGCTCTGTCCTAGCCATGCAAAAATTACTAAGACAGAGACTCGGTTAAGTTTCTGCGCATGAGAAAGACCAGAGAGAAACAGCTCAAGAGGATATGCAAATAAGGCATCTGCACACTGTCATAAATTAGCTCTAACATTTAACAATCTATAACCCATAAAGTCAGGGGAGTTGCTTCAGTTGTTTCTGGTCTTCATTTGTTTCTCCAGAGCAGCATAAAGGTTTCATAGAATTCATGATGCTTTCTTTTTTAAAAGGCAGATTGCCAGCAGAAAAATAGGTAAGAACAGAAGGAATCTGAGAACCAGCTATTTCATTTGTCTTCCTATTATTTTTATTAATAAATGTAAGAAAAAGCAAGTTGAATTTTTGCTCCTTTGTATGCTAAGATTTATATCTAAGAGTTTCTAAAACAGCCATGCTTAGTTACAGAATACGTCTATGGGGCCCAGAGCTTGCCAGGCATGAGGGCAAGAGCCTTCAGCCATCAGTGACGTCACTTCCTCCTCCCCTCTGAGAGCAAACGGCAGGGACTTCCTGCCTTTCTTCACATTTGATCCAAGTGTGAAGACACCCCCGAAGGAATTCTGGCTTGTGTTGGAACATACCATGTTACAGTGAATGTATCTGTCGTGTTTCTTTCTTACTCAATCTACGTTTCTTGGATTTATCCATCAATTTTCATGGTTATTCTGTAGTCCATCGTGTGAATAAGCTACGGCCATAGTCATCTGTTCAGCTGCTGATGGACCCTTGGACAGCTTTCAGTTTGGATGGTATTTAGGTATTTAAAACAAGGCTAGACTTTCTTAAACATGTATCCTGGTTCACACGCCAAGGAGTTTATTTTGGACAGATGTTTGAGAATGTTTAGCCTAGGATGGAAACCAGTAAGTCCTGACTGCTAGTCACCACCAGCCTTTTCCAAGGTGCTTACGTCAGTCGGCCCTCATCAGCTGTGTACACAGCAAATGGATGGGCCCCTAGAAAACTGGTGGTAAGCAGGTTTTTTTTTTTTTTTTCTGCTCAAATTAAAAGATCTGTAGTACATTGCAAAAAGGGAAACAGAGAAGATGTCTGTGCCCTGATGTACTGGAAAGCATAGGACTTGAACCTGCGTGAGACTGGGCCCCCCAATCAGTACTTCTGCGGCCTCACCCAGGTTACTTAATCTTTACATAAAATTAAAATACCCATCTCAGAAATAGATAAAATATATTTACAGAGAAAGCACCTGGCACACAGTAGGAATGCAATCGTTTCCAGCTGTCAGTTTCATTCTCTCTCACACTCATTTCCAAAACAAGTTGACAAACCTGTGACCCAGTTTCTCTGAATGAGTTATACAAGAAATTTTTTCTGATACTACATATTTGTCTATTTTGTGGTGCTAGAGCTGAGAAATGCGTCATGAACAAAACAACCAGAAAAGCATAAAACTTCCTTTTGGAGCTTTAAAATTCTAAACCCAAATTTCAAACCAAGTACAGCAGCAGTATTGTGAGTTTCTTATGAGACATTTAAAATAAAAGATCAGAGAGTAGCTCAACTATCTTTAAGCCAAACTCAAACAGAAAAAGTAAATGCTGCTACCGACTTCCAGCTCGGCATTTCCCACACTCATCATGATCTGGAGATGACATCTCACTCGGAAGCAGCAGTGCCACCAAAGAGTGTCCCAAATGTCCCCCTGGAGTCATCAGTCCCTCTGAAGTTTACTGCAAGAATTGACAACCAACTCCTGATGAATAAAAGCCATTTTAAAAGCTCCTGACCTCCGTTCATTCTGAGTTATTGTGCCATTTTCCAGTTTTTTCACAGTGGTCGCCAGCACTTTATTTGCATCATTGGCAAAATCTAAGTCTCGGACCTCTGACAGTGGGACAGACACAATGGCAAATGCTTCTTTATCTTCTTTGGTTTGACAGGTTCCAATCTGCAAGGTAAGCTTTGTTATATAACTGTGCTATGTTTGTTGAGGACTAGCACATCTCAATACTGTTTAGGACATACAGTAGAGAATCCCAACGCAGAGGGTCCCACACGGGGATGTAGTGGGTTCTGTGCCCACTTCCCACCCTGCTCCCTACGGCCCTGAAAATGCATCCCTTCCACTCTTGCTCTTGGTTTGTTGCCACAGTGCAGAGAAGAGGCCCTCCTCCTCTTTCCACAGGCTGCCCCATTCTTTCTGGGATCTACCCTGCACCTTCCTGACTCACAGTTCTGCAGCAGCTCCCACTAGGGGCTCAGCTTCTTACGCAACTGTGGACATGTGTGCTTGGTGAAGCAGATAAAATAATCCCTCACAGATTGCTGGGAGCACCTGTGTCACCCCCCTAATCCTACTAACACAGCATTTGGCAGAAAATAAAACATTCCCAGCAGTGTTTACCTTCAACATCACAGGCCTCTCTTCCTCAGTGTCTATGGGAATACTAGTACTGGTTACCCAGGTGTTGGTGCACAAGTGCCTTAACCGGACATACGAGTTCCTAGAAGCAAAACAGATTATAAAAGTTGAACATATTTAACACACGGACACATTTTAGTTTCATTCATGATATGAAAATGAATATATGTTAAACAGGTAACTGACACACGATGCATCCGGTTTAAGAATAAATTCCAAGTGTAGACTATTTCCCGCATACTGTACCTTGACTAGTGGTTCTCAAAGTGCATTCCCTGGACCAACGGCATAGCAGATTCAGAGACCACATCCTGGGCTACTGAGTCAGACACTGGGGGTGCGGGGGACAGCAGCCTGACACTGAGTAATCCAACACTCTCCAGGCCGTTCTGATGCAAAGTGCACACTAAAGGGGGGACACTGGCCAAGTTACCAACCCAGTGGAACCTGCCGCCTGACAGCTGTCCTTCCTGTAGTCTAACCATCAGCACCATATTTGTGTTTGTTTGTTTGTTTGAGAAAGGGTCTCACTCTGTAGCCCGGGCTGCTCCTGAACTCACTATGAAGCCCAGGCTGGCCTTGGACTCACGGAAATCCTCCTGCCTCAGCCTCCTGAGTGCTGAGATTACAAGCGTGTGCCACCACACCCAGCTAATGTGGTGCTGGGAAATCGAACTCAGTCACTCAGCACTTGCTAGGCCAGCACTTTAACCTCTGAGCCATTCCTCCCGCCCCCAGCATCATATTTGTGGACACTGTGCCTGTGAATTCTCTTTGCAGATCCACATAACTGATTCAATATAACATGAAATTTAAGATTTTATTAAACTAAAGAACTTGAACTTCGATAAACATGGTATTCCCCACTGGAATTACCTGAGTAATACTTTTTTTAAAAAAACATATCCATAACCAGGCATGGTGGTACATGCTTGTAATCACAGCTTACAACTTACAACCCAGGATGGGCAACTTAGCAACTCTGTCTCAAAACAAACAAAAAGGCTCAGGATGTATCTTAGTGTCGAGGCTCCGGGTTCAATCCCTAGTTAAAAAATAAATAAATAAAAAGCAAACATACATCCTATCCACAAGGCTGACTTCACTGGTCTCCATGCAGCAACGGCATACGGGACCTTCAACGTTGCCCCAAGATGCCAATTCACCAACAACTTCAGAGCACTGTCATAACAGAGCTAATCCTAGGCTTCAACCTAGAAAGTTGCTTCCAGGATTAAATAAGGCAATATTTATGGGCTTGGCAGACAGAAACTGCTCAAGAGTTTTATGACACAAAGTGATTACTGTTAATGTTAGCTACAATGAAAGAAAAGATAAGTGAAACCATTTAATACACAATTCTATACTACCCTGAGAACTTCAGCAGTTCTGAAGAAGGGAGATTAACCCCTGGAAAAGATAGTCAGGGCCCAGGCCAGGGGTCCATGTAACGCACAGCAGGTGCCTTTTATCATTCCCTGAAGCAAATGCTCCTGGCCGCTATTCAAGAAAGATTCCTTTTTAGCTGGCAGATCCAAAATGAGTAAAGTCATAGCAAGGATTGATTAATATCCTGATACTGAGGACACAAGGCCAGAGACAGGTGGGGTGGGGTGAAACCTTCAGGGGGCACTGCCCTGGGAGGACAGGGAAGAGTGAGAGATGGACCCCTGAGGCCATGAGTGGGAACCGCAAGGGGAGTGTTCCCAACAGCATTAGGATAGAAGCCCTTCACCCTCAGTGACCCCAAAGGTCCATTTCCATGTGGGCATCTTCACCTCACCACCACCTGGGGCAAACCCTGCTCTGTCCTGGCCATTTAGAACCCACCTGGCCGGACAACATGGGCAAGACCCATGTATCTAGAGAGAGAAAACAGTTCGGCTAAAATAACCAAATCAAAGAATAAAATATAATCTCTTACTCTGACCCTCAGCTGCCTTATTACCAATCCTGCCCCCCACCCAATTAGCCCCAGGACCCTGACCTCCTCACTTGTCCTTAGGCACAGCTACTAAATTTCAAGATTCTCCCATTAACTACTGGGGCCACTTCAAACACTCCTCCCAGACACAGGGAGCCTCATCCCTGGATTCACTGTGACTTCTCTCTGGGTCCAACTCAGAGAAGCCATTGCTACACATTCTGATCTAATAGAGCTCTCCACACCCTGCAATTCTTCTCAATATATTTTTAATACTTGACCATATATATTAGGTGTATTCATTTGTTTACTCCCCCTTTGAATTTAAACATATAACCAGATTGTTCACAAGTATCTTCCTTAGACCAAGCGCAATGTCTGGAATATAATCTAAGTTGAACAAATATTTGTTGACTGAATAATTAAATAAATGAAGGATTTAGTGGAGAAGCTGACATAATAAACATTAATGAAAAAGTATTACCAAAGTGCTTTTACATTATTTTTCATTTGAGTAACTAAAGGCCATACGAAGAATAAAAATAAGCAATTATTATGAATTTTTCAGAACGTCTCTGGTCCACACACTTTAATTATTTAAAAGAATAAAATAAATTGTATTAATCTACTCACAAAAGAGGCACAATATTTTACACACTTTGTCGTCACTTATGCTACCTTGATATTGCAAAAATTATGCTACATATGGTTTTTCACTCTGTACCTAACAAGAATGCTATTTAAAGAAGTATCTTTTAACCATACTTTTTTTTTCTACCTTGGAACAAGGCAATCAGCTCTCTGAAGAGTTGTGGCGTCCAGTTCAAAAAGAGATGCGATGTCGTTTCCATGTGGCACCGAGACCAAAGTGTACATGATCTTCTCCCCCACCTGGCGCTTCTTCTTTGACGTTGGAAGGTCTCCATCTCTCTATTAAGGAAGGACAAGTTTACTCACTTTTATCAGGTTTCTCTATAAATGCTCCAATTACTCAAAAGACGGGGCTTGATTTTATGGGCTGTTTCTTCATTGGATGTTGGCAGCCTTGCGGCCTAGGAGGAATTCTGACCCTCGGGAATGAGTGACACCTTCTGGGTACATCATCAAGGCACTAAGAGTCACAGTAACTATGGTCTTTTCCCTTGTTTCCCTATTTATAGACTAGTAGCTTTGACCCTTCACATTTAAACAAAATGTGGAGAGAAATTATGTGTTGAATTATGTAGATTTCATAAGTTAGACACTGTAAATATCTACCAATTACATGAAAAGATACTCAAGATTGCTAATCAGGGACATGCAAATCAAGGTCACAATGACCATCACCTCCCCTCTGTGAGGATGGTCCTTTAAAAAAAGGCAAGAGAAGACAAGGGCTAGGAAGGGTGAGAGAAAGGGGAACCCCAGGACATGGCTGGCAGGATGGCAGGTTGCTGTAGCCACCCCAGAAAACAGTGCACAGCTTCCTAAAGGAGTGACAAATACAGCTGCCTATGAGATGGGAACTCTTCCTCTGGGCACACGGCCAAAGGACACAGAGTGACCATCTCATAAAGACACTTGTGCCCAGATTCACTGCAACACTGCTCATTGTAGGCAGCACAAGGAAACAATCCACATGCTCAGTGGATGAATGGGCAAATAAATGTGACATATGACATAATCAAAAACATGGAAAAATTTTAGTTCTTACACTGAAAAACACACTGCCAGCAGTCTCTCCCTCAAAACACCCTTCTCACTTCAAACAGTCATTCCACCTTTCCTGGCAATAATACGTCCCTTATTGTAATTTTTTTATTTTAAAGATTCACTGTAGATCCAATGCCTAGATATGTCCTGTAGCATCCTGCCACCCTCTCTTGGAGCCCTTCCAAGGTCCTGGCAACTCATGCACCCCACAGAATCCACCAAGAACCCATCGTAGGCCTCAGTACATCCCTCACAGCACTGCCCTCTCCCGGGGCCCTTTCAAGGCCCCAGCAGGCCATGTGCCTCCAAGAACCTGCCTTGAATCCATTCCAGGCCTAGGTCTATCAAGCACTGTGCAAGACCCACCCAGAGGTGGCATCAAGTTCCATCAGGTGCTGTGCAGGCTATCAGCCTGAAATCCTACCGGGCCTACCTATTTATCTAAATGCCACCAGGTCCAACTGGAAATGATGTAAGGACAAAGAGGAACCCCCAGGATCAGAGGCTGAGGAGAACTCACGAAACTGCAAGACCCAGCACCTAAGGAAGGTTACATCCAAATAATACAGGCGGGTAACTAATTATTTTCGTTTTTGTTTTGTTTTGTTTGATATTCTGTGTTTGATTTGGATTCCATGGAGTTTTGGTGACACTGTTGTAGTTCTGGCTGTTCTGTTCTTGCATTTCTTTCTTTTTCTTTGGTTTAGGTTCTGACTTTTTAAAAAATTGACCAAGTTTCCTCAATTTTTTCTGCTGTACTTTTTATACTCTTTCTTTGTTACCTTTCTTTCTTTTCTTTATTTCTTTCCTTTCTTGTGTATGTCCCCCCTTCCTCCCATTTCTTTCCACCTCCTTTCGTCTCTTTAATAGCTCCTGAATCTATCTCCCTCTTGATTAACTATCTAAGCATAGTATCATGAATATTTCCACACTCTCCCTTTCACTCAGAATTCTCTCTGACTCATCTGAATCTATATTTGAGTGCTCTTCCCTATCTATTACTATCTGACAGGGAAAGAAGCATTGACAGATCATATTATCTGGGTTATATAACTGATATGAATAGTACACTTTAGTAGTCAATAACAGGTTAAGTTAGATATATAGTAAGAGTATATTGTACCAATTAAAATTGTGGGTAGAGCGGTTATACTGTTAACTTAGCTGCTAAGATCTGCCAGTGAATTATTAATATTGGATAGTATTGTAAATGTAAATCTTTATTCAAAGTTTGTATGTTAACATTACTAAAGACCTCCATACCCAAGATGCACTAATAAATATTCTGGCCATAGACCATATATAGTTTTGTATTCTGTTTCTTCTCCACCAAAGAGTGCAGAAGGTTAAGGTCTCAGCAAAAGTCTGGACATTAAGAATACCTCAAAAATTAATATTTAGACAACTGAAAACAGTTACAAATTCTAAAACTGGAACAAAATCCAAATAACATTAAAGGCAAATCCAACAAATGTATCTCTGAAACAGACAAAGTCCATCAACAATACCTGAGCTTCAATTCATTATAACAGAACCATAAGGAAGCGAGATACTAAGTCACTGACAAAAAGGCCTAACACTCCAGAAGCTGATACCACAGATCTTGAAATAGCAGATCCAACAAATAGTGAACCCAATAAAGATGATAATTTCTTGACCCAAAAGCTCACACAGGACATAAAAGAGATACACAGAGAGCTCAAAGCATACATACAAGGAGTACAAAAAACCACTGACAAGAAGTTTGAGGAATTTAAAGAAGAAACAAGTAGACAGATAATGATGAGTTCAAGAAATCAGGGAATAGCTCAGCCAAGATATAAAAACAATGAAAACTAAACTTGAAGAAGTGAAAAAATTTTGTGTTTTGGATCTGGAATGTCCCCCAAAAGTCTCATGTGTTTGAATATATAGATTGTCTATGGAACCATGTACTGTTGGAAGATTGGGGCTCAGTCTGGAGGGGTGGGTTACAGGTGTGTAAATTGTATTAGAGGCATACAAGTTGGGATATAGGCATGTAGTGGGGGATTAACCATACCTTCCACACCTGTATCCAGGAAGGCCTGATCCCTCGAATGAGGCACAGAAGGATATATAAGCCGCTTCCTGCTTTCCTTTGAGGACTGCTCTCAACTCGCCTTGACTTGGCTTCCTGTTTGTGATATCATGAGAAGCTGGCTCCACCTCTGCCTCTGCCATGTACTTTCACTGCTTCTGGCTGACCCTGAGTGAACTGTGACTTTCTGAAATTTAGTTAAAATAAACCTTTCCTCCCCTAAATTTGTGGACGTCAGGTATCGAGTCTCAGCAGTGAAAAAGTAACTATGATAAAAACTCACAGGGAAAAAAAAAATAACCAGTTTGAACATTCTGAGAACAGATTATCAGACCTGAAAGATAAAGTGGATAAGCTGGAACATACAGGCATGAAGAGCGCAAAACAAAAAAACAAGTAACAGAAGGGTTACAACAGCTGATGGATGACTTAAAGAAAAATAAACCTCAGAATTATGGGAGTGCAGGAGCAAAATGAGGACAAAAAAAGGCTTAAAGAAGATGTTCAATAAAATTATGGAAGAAAATTTCCCAACTGGAAGAAAAGAAATGAACATTGAACTACTTCAGGCATATAGAACTCCAAACAACTTCGACCAGAAAAGAACATCCTCATGACACATCATAATTAAAATCCTAGAGATCCAACACAAAGAGAATTTTAAACGCTGTAAGAGAAAAGCAATGGGTGACTTATGAAGACAAGTCCATGAGGATAACTGTAGATTTCTCAACCCAAACCCTAAAAGCCAGAGGTCATGGAGCAATATCATCCAAGCACTAAAAGAGCATAAATACCAACCCATACTGCTACGTCCAGTGAAATGATCTTTTAAATTAAAGGGTGAAATTAAAACTACCATGATAAAGCAAGCCTAAAGAAATTTGCAACCACTGAACCAACATTGCAGAAAATACTTAACAGAACCATAGACAGAAGAAGGGAGACTGACAACGCCAAAGATCTTAGAGAAAAGGAGACAGCAGAAAAGAGGAGAATGAGCTGGCAAGAGAGCGAGGCAAGTAAGTAACACTGAAAAATTATAATAATGGCAGGTTCGATCAGATACACCTCAATACTAACTCTGAATGTGAATGGTGTTAACTCACCTACCAAAAGACACAGACTGGCTGACTGGATCAAAAACAAAAGCCCACAATTTGCTTCTTAGGAGAAGCACACTTTACCCACAAAGAAACTCATAGCCTGAAAATAAAAGGATGGAATTCAATATTGCATGCAACAGGACCCAGGAAACAAGCGGTAGTAGTAATATTATTCTCAGACACATATTATTTCAAAACAAAAGAGATTAGGAGAAACAAAAATGGTAACTATATACTACTAGTTAAGTGAACAATGGAACAGAAAGAATTCACAATCATCATCTATGCTCCCAACTCTGAAGTACCCAATTATGTAAACCTAAAATTATTAGATCTGAAAGAACATATAGGTCCCAATACAATTATATTAGGGGACTTTACTACTACACTATCACAGATAGATAGGTCAACGAGGCAGAAAATTCACAAAGAAATACAACAGTTAAATAATACTATAGATAATTTGCACTTAACAGATGTCTACAGAGGTTCCACCCAACATCAACAGAATATGTTTTCTTCTCAGCAGAACACATAACATTTTCTAAAATACAACATATCATAGGCCGTAAGTCATGCTTAAATAAGTATGAAGGTATCAAAATAATACCGTGCATACTTTCAGATTATGGTGAAATAAACTGGAAATTAACAGCAAAAGAAACAGTAGAATATACGCAAATACATAGAGACTAAATAACCTACTACTAACTAAACAATGGGTCACAGAAGAAATCAAAAATCAAAAACTTCATGGAGTTAAATGATGAACAAAGTACATTATATCAGCATCTTTGGAATACAAAGAAAGTAGTACTTACAGGGAAATTCATAGCCATAAATGCACACATCAAAAGAACAGAGCAATCACAAATAAACATAGCTATGATGGACTTCAAGGCCCTAGAGAAACAAGAACAATCTAAGCCAAAAAGTAGTAGGAGGAAGGAAATTATAGAGATCAGATCTGAAGTTAATGGAATTGAAACTAAAAAAATAAATAAAAAGATTATTGAATCAAAGAACTAGTTCTTTGAAAGAATAAACAAGATTGACAAACCTTTAAATTCACCAAAAGAAGGAAAGAAAAAAATACATATTAATGCAATTAGAAATGAAAAGGGTGAAATTACAATAGACTCTGCAGAAATTCAGAATATGAAAAATTATTTCAAATGCCTATTTTCCAACAAGTTAGAGAATTGGGAAGAAATGGATGACTTCCTAGACACATACAAAAATACCAAAATGAAATAAAGAAGACATAAAAAATTTGAATAGCCCCATTACACACACAGAAATTGAAGGAGTAATAAAATCTCTACCTACCAAGAAAAATCCAGGACCAAACAGACGTTAGAGCAGAATTTTTTTAAAGTACATCAGGGGAAAACTAACTCCAATGCTTCTCAAACAGTTTCATGAAGTTGAAAGAGAAGCTAACACTACCACTCATTTCTGGAGGCTAGCACCTAGTCCCAAAACCAAACAGACTTAACCAGGAAAGAAAATTGTAGACCAATCTCCTTAATAAATATAGATGCAAAACTTCTCAAGATTCTGGCAAATGGAATGCAGCAAGTAATCAGAAAGTTCACACACCATGATCAAGTGGGCTTCATTCCTGAGATGCAAGGCTGATTCAGCTTATGTAAATCAACCAATGTAATACATCACATAAACAAAAACCAAAAACCACCTGATCATCTCAATTGATGCAGAAAGGCCTTTGATAAAATCCAACATTCGTTCATGATAAAAACTCTAAGAAAAATAGGTATAGACGAACCTTACCTCAAACTGATAAAAGCCATATATGCCAAACCTACCACAAATATCAGAGTAAATGGAGAGAAATTGAAAGCATTTCCTCTTAAATCAGGAGCACGACAAGGCTGTCCACTCACTCCACTCTTATTCAACACAGTCCTTGAAACACTTGCCATAGCAATCAGGCAAGAAATTGAAATAAAGGGAATATGTATCAGAAAGAAGGAAATCAAACTGTCCTTATTTGCAAATGATATGATTATCTACATAGAAGACTCCAAAAACTCTACTTTGAAACTCTTGAAAATAATAAACAAATTTAGCCAAATCATAGGCTACAAAATCAATACTAAATAATCAACAGCCTTCCTTTATACCAACAAGGAATTTAGTGAGAAAGAGCTCAGAATAACAATTCCATTCTCAGTAGCCCAGGAAAATATTAAATACCTAGGAGTAAACCTAACCAAGGAAGTGAAGGACCTATATAAAGAAAATTATATTACACTGAAGAAAGAAGTTGTAGAAAACATCAGAAGATAGGAGGGCATCCCCTGTTCTTGGTAGGCAGAATTAATATAGTTAAAATGACTATACTGCTAAAACTGATACACAGATGCAATGCAATTCCTATCAAAATACCAAAAATTTTTTTTCACAGAGCTTAAAAAAATCCTTAAATTCATATGGAACCAAAGGATACCTAGAATAGTCAAAGCAATCCTTAGTGTCAAGATTAAGGCAGGAGGCATTACGATTCCAGACATCAAGTTATACTACAAAGCAAAAGTTATAAAAACTATATGGTACTAGCACAAAGACAGGTAGACCAGTGGAATAGAACTGAGGATGCAGAATAAAATTTAAGTGCCCTGATCTTTGATAAAGGAGCCAAAAGCATACATTGGAAAAAGGGTATCCTCTTCAACAAATGGTGCTAGGAAAACTGAATATCCCAAGCAGAAAAATGAATCTAGACACACACCTGTCACCATACACCAAAATTAAATCAAAGTGGACCAAAGACTTAGACATTAAAACTGAAACACTGAACCTCGTGGTAGACAAATAAGGTAGCCACTCTCTTCCAACACTGGGCAGCGCCAGAAATCTCCATCCCAGCCAACCATGTGACCATGAGGTCAACAATAAATTATCTGAGTGAACTGTGTTGCTCAGATATGATGTCTGGTAGGGCAGGAGTATTAAGCTCATTTTTAACTTTTGATATTTTCATCTGGATGTAACCCTGTTGTAAGGCAAGGAACATCTCAGTGGAATACATTCCGCCTTTAAAAAGAGGATGAGCCGGCTATTTGGTCAAGAGAAATGAACCAAGGAAACGAGGTGCTGAGTGATGTAAGCCAAACACAGAAAGAAGGAGGAGGAGGAGGAGATGATGACAATGAAGACAATGACAACGAAAAGAAGAACAAAAAAACAGAAGAGGAGAGGCAGGGAAGTGGTGGCACTGGCGATGGTGCCAGCGGCAGCAAGGCAGCTCAAATGCACAGGACAGAGAGAACTGAGAGTAGATGGTGATTATCAGGCTGGGGGTGAGGAGACAGGAAGACAGAAGTCAAGGTTGCGAAATTTCAGTCTTGTAGATGAATAACTACCAACAGCTAAGGTACAGTATGAAGACTGCAGTTATCATACTATATACTGGACATCTGCTACAAGGGTAGATTTTAGGAAGTTTTACCACCCACACACACAAAAGGCAACTTTATGAGATAATAGATATGTTAATTTGCTTGACTGTAGTAACCATTCCACTCATGAAGCACACCTTACATATAGATAATTTTTCAAAGGAAAAAAAGGAGACAGAAAGGAAAAGAAAAAAAGGAGCTAGAGGGAGAGAAAGAAGAAAGGAGGGGAAAGTAGGAAAAGAAAATAGAAAGGGGATGGAAGGAAGGAAGGAAGGAAAGAAAGAAAGAAGGAAGGAAGGAAGGAAGTTAGATAGTTGAAACTGTGTTGTTTCGTTGATCTGGATCACACAGCACAATAAGAAAAGCCAGGTTATTTACACCAATCCACGGGTGGCAAAGAACCAGTATTCCCTGGCTATCTGAAACCCAATGGTGACAGAGCACCCACACCACAGTCTGACTGCAAATGGCTGAGGCAAGATGCTTGAGCGAGGTCCATGATCTTCTCCTACAGGGCTCATGTGCAACTAGGAATCTCTTCTTAAGGGTAGAAATTGTAATGGCACCCAATATTGAAAAGGATGATGGTGAAGAAGAGGGCAGAAACAGGAGGGAAAGGGAGAGAAAGTGATCATTCTGGAGGAAAAGGAAATTTGTCCTTAATTGCTTTCTCAGTAACATGAAGCAGTTCAGCATTAAAGAAACCCAAGAGGGATCATTTCTGGATTTTGCACTGCTACTACTGCCCAAAGAAACAGCACCAATACAATGAGTGTTATTAATAGACCTGAGAAAACATTGTCCAGAATGTAAGAACACAGAAATTATGGACAAGATCAGTCAGTTGTAGAAGCACTCAAAAGATGCGTGTGATGATTTGGGCAGTGAGATTTGGATGTTTCTTAGTCTGTTTTCTGCTGCTATAACCAAAAACCACAGACTGGGTTGTTTAGAATAGAGGTTTATTTAGTTCACATGGCACCAGCAGCTAGTGAGCACCCTTCTTGCTGCATCCAAAAAACACAGACAGCACAAGTGAGTCAGATAGCACTCACTGTGACAGCAAAGCTACTCCTGCAATATCCTACAAATCCATTAGTCCACACACGAGGCAGAGCCCTGTGCACCAGTCACCTCCCAATGGTCCCCTTTTCAACACTGCTGCTTTGGGGAACAAGTATCCACACCTGAAATTGGGAACAGGAAAGGCAACAGTCAAACCATAGCAGAGCACAGGCGGCTTCAGTGGGATCTTGAAATGGTGCCACTTAAATATGACTTTACTTAAATCTTATCAATTACATTGCAACAGATTTGAAGAAAGTTTTTATTTAGGGAAGACCAATCGTAACCTAAACTACATCAAGAGTCAATGAGCAACAACGGTTTCTCTCTACATCACATGTAGATGTAGTAATGAACATCGATTGTTATGGTTTGAATAAAACCTGTCCCCCAAAAGGCTCCCCTGATCAGAAGTATAGCAATTTTGGAAAGTTACTGGATAACCTGATGTCATATAATTCATGGATTCATCCATGGCTGAATGTACTGTGAGGAGGTGGGATTGGTTGGAGGCGAGTCACTGGGAGACAGATTTGTCCTGTCCGGCCCTCTCCCTGTGTCTCTGACACATTTCTTATCTCTCAGCTTCATGCCTCCAGATTCAGGTTAGCAGCTTTGCCCCACCACGGTGTTTCTGCCTGGCAGCCACCAACCACGTGCTGAATGTGTGAAAGCGTGAGGCAAAGTAACCCTTCCCTCCTCTAAGTTGTGTATGTCAGGTATTTCGTCCCAGCAACAGAGCAGGCTGAGAAACTCGGATCCCCAGAAGGAATATGCCACTTAATTTCTTGACTGACCCACTGGGACACTAAACTTCTTATTCAGGTTTAGCTTTAATGTTGGTATTTCATTCAAAACTGACCCATTTAAATCAATCTAACAATTGAAGGCCAGCACTGTGGCTTATCCATCCAGCCTTCATGAGTTCAATTAGCAGGAGCCAATCCTCCTCCATTAGCACCCCTTTTGAAATGGTAAGGAGCAACATGAATTTTCTAGACTTGGAAAAGGAGGCCAGTCTAGCTCCAGGCAAGGCCCTCCTTGCCACTGGTCCCTGGTGTCTTTCCCTGCAGGCCCAAGCAGTGCTGTCAGAAGCCTCTGCTTTGGCACTACAGCAAGGAAACTCCCAAACATACCAAAACACCTCCATTAATTAGGGTTAATTAAAACAGGCCATTCTAAGTTGTTTGCACTGTTTAAGACCTGTGATTTTATTTTATTTGCATACAATAAGTAGAATGTGCTATTTTACCCTTAAGTCGTGTCACACGTCCTTGGAAAACAGCTCTAATGAATAGAAAAGTTCCATTTATAAGTAGCGTAGCAATTGTTCACATGTGAATAAAATCTTCTAACACAATTATTTTTAAAAAGTGCTTCTGTCTTGAGCTTTTAACTGCTTTTAACCTTTCATACACTGTTAACAAATTCTCCTTTGTAAACAGACAAGAAAAAGGAGATATTAGTGCACAATTTTTAATATATGAATCTGACTTCAGGAGAAAGTCACTATCATATCTTTAAACATGAAGATAATTCTGTTCAAAATTGTGTGCCATGGCTTTTGTTTATAAACCCACATTGATTTCTTTAAAGTAAAAAACAAAAGGACAGAAACACCTGTTCCTAACACAGAATTAGGAATGTCTCCCTCTTGTATCATGAAAATGTGAGATTGTGAAAATGTGAGATGTGAAATTTAACATCAGCATGTGTTTAGGGTGATGTGAGGTTCTGGCTTTGAGCCTTTGCTCCAGGGCTGCGGCACACCGGGGAGGAAGGCTGCAGCACCTGGGTTTCCCTGCTGCACCGCTGGGGGCGAGGCCCCAGTGACTCACGTGAGTCATCAGGTTTTCAGCAGCAAAGTCACACTGCAGCTTTGTGGCTGGAGCCAGAGCCTTGGTAAGGAAGGAGACTGTCTAGTGTTGGAGCTCGATGAGGTATAGACCTGTGGCCACTTGTACAGCCCTTCAGCTCTCTTGCTAGAGGTTGTGTGTAAACACACACACACATACACACACACACACAGGCTTTTAAAGCAGCAAAGCACCTTCTCTCTTGCTGATCTTCCTTAAAACACCGCCATTCCCAAACATTCCTCACAGAATCCTGCCTTCTTCTCCTTGGCACCCACCACGGATTAGCCCAGAGCAAACTCAGCGAGATGCGCAGGTCGCTGCCCCTTCCCACACCCAAACTCTACAGAACAGAATTTGAAAGCACTTTTGCAGCTAAGCATCCTGGTGCCTGGAACATTTCTGCTTGAGTATACAATTGTCCGTGGACCAGTCGTTCTCAGCAGGGGAGACTGGTACCTGGAGGGAGGGGGAAGTCAGGCAATTTCTACAGACATTTTTATTTGCAGTGGGGAGAAGAGAGGAAGTCATGGTCACAGATGCTGCTGAAGGTACATGCTATCAGACAAAGATCACACACTCACACACACACACACACACACACACACACACACCCAACAAAGAATTACCTGGCCTAACTGAAGCTGAGAAAACCCAGCACTAACAAAACATGCTTCCTCTCTAAAACCAGGTCACATTTCCCATAAACATGGCAATGTAATATGGATGGTATTACAGTCTATTTAAAAAAATAATAAAACTTTCATGGGGCCATCTTTAAAAATGTGGCCTTTTACATTGAAATAATGACTGCCAGAAATAGGGCTCCAGTTTTACTGGATTCCTATGGATGCTGTGTGTTTGTGAGATTGGAAATAACAGGCTGCTCTGTCAAATAAATATGGCCACTTGGGTCTTTATGGGCTCTCCAACACACCTTCTCATTTCCCCAGCAACACTCATTAACTTCCGAGGCGTCAGACGCGGAAGGAAACATTTCCAGAAAAGTTTCTAAATTACAGGAGTGATATGAACTGGGCGTTAAACAGATAACACGGGGAAAATTAGGAAAGAATGGAATTAGCATAGTCTCGGAACATTCCTGGAACCCACACGAGAGGTGAAACAGCACTTTGTTCTGGAAAACGGATTGGCGCTGTTGCACAGGCTGGAGATAAACTCTAACTGCTGCTATGTTTTCTACTCTGCATGGAAACATAATTATTGCTAAGCAGTAAATTGTCTATAAAATGTGAAACTATATCATTAGGGTTGCAACTCTTTATTCTTCGTTTTGTTTACTCTGAAACTACAGATTTTGAAGAATGTTATGGTTTCGATCTGGAGTGTCCTCCAAAAGCCTCATGTATTTGGATGTTGTAAAACACTACTGCGCTATTGAGAGCTGGGGCCTGACTGGAGTGGGTGGAACACTGGGGCTGCGCCCTGCCTTCCTCGCTTGGCTGCGCCTCCGCCATGCCTTGAAGAGCTCTCTGGCTGCACCCTGCCAATGTTCAGCAGTGCTGGCTGCCCACATAAGGACTGTGATCTTCTGAAACTGAGTTAAAATAAATCTTTTCCCCATTACTGAGTATTCTTTCCCAGTAGTGACAAATTAAGACAACAAAAAGGAAAAAATTAAATCAACTGCTTCCAGTTGGATGTCCTTGAAGAGATGAGAGATGAGACCCTATGGTAAATAGACCCTATGGTAAATATGGCAGACCTGCTGGTCCTCTGTGCCATGAAAGCAACAGTTGTGACAAGTGCTGGGATAGCAGGGCACTTTTCTCACCTTCTGAGAAGGAAGAAATGCTGTTACGAAGTAAAAAGCAAACAGGAAGCTGTCCTGCCAACTCAAAGTCTGATTAACACAAAGAATGAACCTTAGAGTTTGGATCTAGAGTGTCCCCAGAAAACCTCACATATCTGGGTGTAGTAGGATATCTATGGAACCATGCGCTGTTGGGAGATGGGGCTTGGCTGGAAGGGCTGGGTGCTTGGAGCTTGGTGTGGGGGATTACGTCAATTTGTGGAGATTGCAGAGTGCCCAGGGCTGAGATTTCAGGTCTGTTACTGATTTGTGGGCCAGGAAGTGAAGGAGGGGCACCCACCCTGGGAATGGGGGTCCAACTGGGAGCTTGGAGTAAGGAAGTAAGAAGAAACATTGTCACAGATCTTTCCTGGGAAAGTTGTGGCCTCGCTTGCACCTCCACACATCACTAGCTCCTCACTCCTACCTCACTCGGCTTCTGTCCGCATTGGGTGAGCGGCTCTCCATAAACTGGGGACGTCAGGTATTCTGTCAGAGCCAGGAGAAAGTAATTCAGACACTCACCATGGGTTATTCATTTATATTCTTTGTTTGGTTCCATAACCTTTCCTCACTGCCTTCTCACATTCAGCTCTGCCCAGGACTACCCACAGATTCACAGTCTGTTTAGGGAGTTGATGAGACCAACACAGAATTCTACTGCACACGTGACGCTTTCATGGGATGCCCTTTTGACAAAACAGCCTGCATGGTTTGCCTACTCACATCCTTTATCCACAGAGCTCCGACTGCTTACCCACATAGCAGCATGTGAGGTGGGTAAGGCCAACACCTCCATCCCATTAGCCAGGTGGGAAAACTGAGTGTAAGGAAAGCTACGTGAAGGATCCGGACACACACACACATCAACAGCGGTGCCACAGCAAGGCTCTCTGGGCCCTGAGCCAGGCTAGTAAGAAGCCACACAGCACATTATAAGAAAACCTGGCAGAAAGACACGCAGCCCTACCGCACTGCAGGCATACTCACAGCGAGATGGTGTCACCAGCAGTGTCATCCAACAGCAGCGCCAGGCCAGACCACTGTGACTGTGACAGGTCAACACAAAACACGTCCTCTCTCTGACCAAGTCGGCAAGTTGACAAAATTTGAATATTGTCCAGGCCACAAAACAACCCAATATCCTTCCCCCTGGGTGATGGAGTGACTACAAGCCTCTCTAATCTGCCCTCCCTAGAGACACACGTTATGAAGATAATAATCGCAGAATTCTCTCACCTCCTAACAGCAGTCCTATCCACGGCAAAGCCCCACAGCGGTACCACCTCCCCTTGATACTACACATCACAAATCCCGTAAGAAGTTCCCTCCCTCTACAGATGGCTGGGGAGAACCAGCAGCCTGAGCAAGGGGCGCAGCCAGGGAGCCCAGAGGCCTGCAGCCGCCTCCCCGCCTCGTCAGACCCCAGGGGCAGGCCAGCGAGCTGCGCCAGCACAAGGGGTCCGGAGCCCGCCTGGGGCGAGGGGGAGCCGGCTGCCTGCAGCCCCCTGCATCCCCTTCCGGTCTTCCGCCTCCCCTCTCACCGCGGAGCAGACCCCAGTCCACACCCCTGGCCAAAGTCAGTAGAAAGGAGCTCAACTCCAACCACCAGGGGCCAACAGGACCTCAGAAGAGGAAGAACCAACGGAACCAAATGAAATAGACTCAATGAACAAGCCAGCGGGGAGACCTCGAGGGTGGGGAGGGCACGAACGGCAAACGCCGAGGACCGTTTCCAGTAAGAGGTCAGAATTGTTCGCCCAGATGCAAGATTCGGGGGTAACATTTGCTCGCACCAGAATTGACATGATAAGACTCTAAGGTATGAAATCAGTTATAGAATAGGTTTATTTTTTATGTAAATCCTTACTTGTAAAATAAAGTTCTTTCCAAAGAATGTCTCCTGAAAAGTCCACCTTCAAAGTCCACTGAAATCAGACGGAGCCCCGGGAAGGATTTGGTGAAGCCAACCACAGCAGAAAGCCAGCAGGAAGAGGCAGCAGGGAGGACCAGGCCGCGTCTGCACCTGGCTCACCAGGCACTGGGACACGGGACACGCGTGGTGAGATCTGCTGCGGTGCTGCGTGGCTGACGAGGAAGGGGGGGCGGAGTAGGGTGGCAGCAGACGTGACAGAGTAAGAAGGAGTGGGGATGAAGGAGGACGCGGAGGAGGTTGGTGACGACTAACTCAACACTGGTGAATTCAACTTTTTCCCCTACTAAACTTAATTTTTAAAAAAAAAAAAAAAATTTTTCCAGGGCTGGAGGAATGGCTCAGTGGTTAAAGCACTTGCCTTGCAAGTGCTAAGTCAAGCTCTAAGAACACAAGTTTGATTCCTCAGCACCACCTAAGCTGGGCATAGTGGTGCACGCGTCTGTCATCTCAGCACTTGGGAGGCTGACACAGGAGGATTGCTGTGAGTCGAAGGCCAGCCTGGGCTCCATTGCGAGTTCAGGACCAGTCTGGGCCACAGAGCAAGCCCCTATCCCCACCTCCACCACTCCCCCACCAAAAAAAATAAAAAATAAAATCCAGCTCCTGGGAGCAAGTTGCAGTCTTTTTTTTTTTTCCCCGAGGCCTCTTAAATCTGATGCCTCTCAACTTATTTTGAGGGGAGATACCTTGAGCAGAATACAATGAGAACGGATTCTGTTGTAACTTCATTTTGATCTTTTTCTGTCTCAAGAGAAACTGGCATCAACACCAGGTGCTCTGTGAGGAAGAGGGAAACCCTTCTGCCCCCTTCCTCCTCTGGAGGGTGCCAGGGCCCTGCGGAGTCCTGCATATGCTTCTCTGTATACACTTGTGTCTCTATGTCAACACAGACAGTCAGTGTTTAACAACATGCACCTGTTGGCTCTACTTTTAAAAAAGTCTTAACAATGGGGTACTACAAAGCCAGCAAAAGGCAGGCTTAAGGTGTATGTGGGAGTTAATGGGTGTTTCACACATGGCTTCTCCTTTAGCGTGTTTATGTGTGATGTTTAAGATGTTTAAATTTGCAACTTGAGATGACACTTTTAAAATAAAATTCTCTCCTAATGAAGACATAAAAAAAAGTTGGAAGTCGTCTCATGTGTGCCCAAAGTTCCCCTGGTGTGAGTGTGCACCCCTCTCCGGGGAGAGGAAACCCCACCAGGCCCAGCCACAGGCGGGTCCCTGCTGGTCTGTGGCTGTTAGTAAGAGCCCAAGCCGGTTTTACCTCCTGTTGTGGGTAGCGTTCTCTCAAATCACAGGACAGTAAGGAAGTACTCACCCATCTGGGGGCACCACACAGAACCTCCTCAGGGGAACAAACAGAAATACGAAGAGAAGGTCTCAAGCAGGCACGAGGCCTCTCTGTGTTCACAGGTATTCCGCCATGAAGTGAGGTCTGTTAGGCTGCCTACCTGCAACCCCAGCTTCGTTCCTACTTCAACCCCAAAACCAAATGGGAAGAGGATCAAACAGTGGTGAGCCCTCTCAGAGCTGGGATTGGACTCACGTCCCCCATGCCGACACAAAACATGGTCATGGGAGTTAAACAAGCAACTGTTTCTACCAACAGGTAGAATATTACGGGGAGAATTTAATTTTAATTTTATTTTTTAATGACATGAGAATTGCACATATTCACATAAGATATGTTGATTCATATGTATTGATCAGATTAAGGTAATTAGCATACCTATCACCTTCCAAGGTCTAATTTCTCTGCAGTGAGAACATTCAAATTTTATCTAGTCAAGAAATACACAATGACAACAGCACACCAGGAATTCCACTCCTTTGCTTCTACCGTGTGCCATCCGCCCCTCTTCCTCTGCCCTCTCTCTCTTCTCCCCAGCCTCCCCATCAGATCGACTCTGTATTGTTTTTGTTTGATTGGCACTGGGGATCGAGCCCAGGGCCTTTTCACTAAGCTACACTCCCAGCCCACTTTTTATTTCTGATTTAGAAACAGGGTCTCACTGAGTCTAATCTTAGTTGCCCAGCCTGGACTCAAATTTCCTGCCTCAGCCTCCCGGAGTAGAGTACTGAGATTGCAGGCCTGCACCACAGGCCCAGCTTCTGTCAGATCAACTTTTTAAGACTCTGTAGGAATGAGACCCTGCAGTGTTTTTCTTTTGGTGTCTGGCCTATTTCATTTGTAGCACAATGTCCTCCGGGCCCACCATGTTGTGACAAATGGCCAGACTTCATGTTTTTATGGCTGAATAATATTCCACATTTTTTCACCCATTCATCTGTTGATGAACACTTGGGCTGATTCCTGCTTAGGCGACTGTGATTAGTGCAGCGACAAACACAGGTGCGTAAATGTCTCCTCAACGTGCTGACTTCATTTGCTCTGGGTACACACCCCATGACAGAACTGAAGGATCCTATTGTAGGTCTCGACTTAATTTTTAAGGCACTTCCACACTGTCTTTATAATGGCTGTGCATTCACACCACAACGGAAGCACTCCCCTCACTCCCCATCATCACCAGCACTGAGCTGTTTGTCTTTGTTCTGTTTGTGTCTTTTTTTCTTTTCTTTTCTTTTTTTGAGACAGTGTCTCATTCTGTAGCCCAGACTGGTTCTGAACTCACTATGGAGCCCAGGCTGGCCTTGGACTCAAAGCAATCCTCCTGCCTCGGCCTCCCGAGTGCTGGGATTACAGGCGGGCACCACCATGCCCAGCGTACGTGGTCCTGGGGAATTGAACCCAAGGCCTTGCACTTCCACCTAGTGGTCATGAAAATGCTAGCAGAAAACACAGGCTGCACTACACAATGTTGACCACAGCACAGATTTTGAGGTAAAAGCTGAAAAGTAGAGTTAATAAAAGCAGAAGTGGAGACAGGGGATCACATCAAACTACAGCGCTTCCACACAGCAAAGGAGATGACTGGGGGTGAAGAGGAGACCGCAGAGGGACAGAAAACAGTCCCAAACTGACAGGGCCCCATCCAGAATTCTAAAGGAAGCTCAGGAGCAAAGGAACAAATAACTCAATTCAGAACTAGCCTAAAGTTCTAAAGAGACTCTTCTTCTTCTCAAGAGATTTAAAATTGGCTGAAAGTGTATAAAGACATCTTTTTCTTTTCTTTATAAATTGTAATTGTAGGGCTGGCAGGATATCACCATGGATACAATTCTTGCCTCCCACGCACAGGACCTTCAGCGCGATTCCCCAGCACCACATGAAAATTAGCTGCGTGCAGTGGCACACTCCTATAATCCCAGCAGTCAGGAGGCTGAGGCACGAGGATTACCATGAGTTCAAGACCAGCCTGGGCTACATAGTGAGTTTAGGACCAGCCTGGACTATAAAGCAAGATGCTGTCTCAAAAAATAATTACAATTGTAAGTGATTACAGGATACATGGTGATATTAGGATACATGTGCACACCTGTGGAAGGGCTAAACCTTAAACACTCAACCTCATTCCTCTCACCTAACTACAACTTCCTCACGGGCACAGATTTTTGATTGATGTAATAGTAATAATACCTTTCAGATTTCAAAGGAAATTGCTTAATTCTTAAGACAACTGTATCTACAGTACATCAAACGATCTAGCTGAATTTTTAAAAATAATCCTGTTTACTATCCAGAGGTTTTGTCTGGACATGTCACCTGTCCCCAAGTCCTTAAATTTTTGACTGAATAGAAAAGTCACATTGGGCTACAGGAATGGCACAGCAGTTAAAGTGCTTGCCTAGCAAGCACAAGGACCTGAGTTTGATTCCCTAGCACCAGATGAAGCCAGGCATGGTGGCACACGCTTGTAATCCCAGCACCCAAGAGGCTGAGTCAGGAGGATTGCCATTAGTCCAAGGCCAGCCTGTGCTACAGTGAGTTCAGGACCAGTCTGGGTTACAGAGCAAGTTGTCATAAAAAAAAATCATATTACCGTGACACCATCCTCTTTACAAATAGTGGTAGAGTGAGCAGAGTGAACAAAAAACCTTTTCATGGGAACTGGCTTTAAAATAAAATTGGGATAGTTGCTATTAGCACCCTTTAGAATGCAAAAAAAAAAAAAGTAACCTAGTTGCTTTGTGTTTCATTTTTCTCCCCAAAACTAGAATCCAAAATATTTTAAATCCAAAAAGGGGTGCCCCGTTGTCCTATTTTTCCCTACCTCCATTTGGCCCTCCAGTTTTTCTTGGCATTTCTGAAAACTAGACGTAAAGCCCCTGTGTCTCCCAGATGCCGCGTCCCCTGGCCTCCTCCCACTCACTTCCTTGTGCTTCTAGGGCTCCCGTACACGCCCCGTTTTGAGCACTTTATCACCCAAGCTCTATTGCCTTTTACCTTTTTTTTAGTTCATCTGTAGCTTCCACTAAGAGAATCTTCCTCAGACTCTCCTAGTCTTAAATTTCATGCTAAATTTTCAGTCTATTCACATGAAATGTAATGATCGACGTTGGGGATTTGTTAGAGGAAAAAAGAATTCCACTCACCACATTCTTTCCTTCATTTTGGGCATCTCGATAATCAGGATTGAGCTAAAAAAACAAAATAAAATGAGCTGTGAATAGCCACGGAGGGTACATGAACAGATCAGCCTTCAATGCAGTTCCTTAGTGCACTTTTTGCCAAACTCGTTACTTAAAAAGCTAAGAAAAAAATCAGTAAATATAATAGCCTAAAGCATTACTACCAAACTACTCATAAATTGTTGCCCATTCCACATGCTCACGGCTACGCACTGAAGCCAGGTCATCCAACCCCATGAACTTGGTGTCCTTGTCATGAGAAATGAAACCTATGACTGAATTCCAAGTCAGGTCACCACAGTTTACAAACTCATGTCCTTGGCGGTAGTACTAAACATGGTGGCCAGCCAGTTAGATTTTGCTTCGCCTGGGTCTTTCTGCCTGCACTGTGTTCTCTAAAAATAATTAACATAGAGTGATGACTTTGGTAAATTCAGAGAAGAGAAAGAAGAAACTAAAGAGGAAGAAGAAAAGCCAACCCCAGGAATGTATGGCTCTGACGGTTCACCAGTGTTAACGATTAAAGTTATATTCACGCTGTCCGACTCTAAATATAGTATTAGCAGTTGTTTCTAAACTAATTAGACTAGGAGTGGATAGGGAAAAAATTATTTTTAAAGAAGGAAAAAGTTATGGTCATATGAAAGTTCCTAAATCTTTTAGGAATTTAAAGGAAATATTTCCTTAGGTTAAAATGTAGATTATAAATCTGGCACTGGAGAGAGATAACTAATATACTGTTCATTTATTCAATAAATATTAATAGAGCATCTCTACTGGGCAAAACATTATGGCATTTGGTATTTCAGCAAAGACAAAAAGAATAGTGTCCCTGACCAGGAGACCTGAGGACCTAGGAGGAAAAACAAGGCACAAGTGCAGTCAACTGTCCTACAAAACAGGATGTGACCAGAGGTATAAGACGGGCATGAATGATTTATAAATCATGTAGGTCAGAGGGAGGGGGGATCTGGGCTGGCAAACTGATTCCAGAATTATTCATGGGGATCAGTGCTAGAGAGAAGTCTGAAGAACATGTAGAATTTTAACTGGCAGAAGGAAAGACAGAGGGGAAGAGAGGGTGTTGGGGACATGAGTCAGAACATTCATTACTT
Organism: Ctenodactylus gundi; assembly: GCA_004027205.1. Classification (NCBI taxonomy): domain Eukaryota; kingdom Metazoa; phylum Chordata; class Mammalia; order Rodentia; family Ctenodactylidae; genus Ctenodactylus; species Ctenodactylus gundi. The sequence continues at coordinate 405,762 of PVKB01000159.1, read as the reverse complement.
TTAAAAGAAATACTTCTTATAATGAAAAGTGTCTCATCAATTTTAGCTGTATAAAACATTAAAGTCATAAAACTATTTTTAAAAACTATTAAAATGACTGGTATTGCAGGGCCAACCTATTCTTTGGATGATAAATCAAGAAAATGTATGTGGCAATTTATATTTTGATGTAAAATATTTATATATGTGCACCTAGGGTCTGGCAATGTTAGCCTATGATCTATCTGCCTGTGAACATGGACATACACACAAGCCAAGCCCTTCTTACATACTATGGATGGTGCACTTAATAAAAAACAAACATAGAAATATGTAAAGCTATAGCCCTACTAGTCATATTCCTACACTAATGTATATGTTCTTGAACATGAGATTTGTATCTAATTAATTAAACCCAAAGGCTATCACAGCTAGGAAATAAGTATTTTCTGCCACCTGGTGGAAGTTCTGCCTATCTACCATCAAATAATCTATCATCTTTAACAAATAAAATTACTTTCCATTACTTAACTTTTTGGTTTGGAAAGAATTATTAAAATTAGTGCTCAGATAATGTCTAAAGTAAGAAAACTTAGAGAGCAGCGGATCAGAAGTTGGAATGCTTAATTTGAAATTCCTTCCGTAACGTAAACCTTACCAAGGCTTTCTCCACACAAGTGTTATGGTTGGGGTCTAGGATGTTCCTCAAGGCCTCGTGTATTTGGGTGTTGTAGATTATCTATGACTGCATGTGCTGTTTGGAAGAGGGGCCTGGCTGGAAGGGTTGGGTGACATGGAAGGGGTGGATCGCTGGGGCTTGACTTGGGAGGATACGTACTAGTTCTGCCCTTCTGCCTCCCTCAACCTTCTGCTTTGCCATGTCACAAACAGCTTCCCTCTGGCAAAGCCTTTGCCATGTGCTTCCATCCTGGCCAGCCATCCACAGATGGACTGAGATCTTCTCAAACTGTGAGCTAAAAACTTTTCCTTCCTCAGTTGTGGGTGTTGGATAATGAAAAAGTAACTAGGACACCAGGTAAGAGGAGGAAAAGATCTATCTTAAAAATCCATGCATCTAGTAGTGGCTGCTGTGTTGTTTGTTAAACAACAACTCAAAAATACCTGGATTTAACTCCTCCCCACCTAACCACACACATGTCCCCAGAAACTGTCATGACAAAGTCTGGTCACAAGCTTTTCTATTATTACATTATGAGGTCCAGATATCTGTACTCTTACTCATAATTAAACATTTCATCCATGGGTTTTTAGTATCATGTGTTTCTTAAAAATTAATCTGCATTCTCCAGAACTACAGTGTGGGGGATCTTTGCGCTGGATGAGGGCCCCATTCCTAACCTTGATGCACTCTAACAGCCTTCATGATTAAACTTAAACAGTGTTCTATTCCCGTCATTGTCCTCCCCCCTCACATTTTCCTTTGTAAGGGAAATGTTGCCTGTCCTTGTTCATCCTGTTCCCGGGTGGCCCCTAGGCAACTCATAATGTGGCTGGCATGAGTGAGACACTAAGCTTTAGATTTCACATAATTTCAGTGAGTTTTAACAGCCACCATGTGACGAGTCGCTACCACAGTGCAACCCTGGACTGGTGTACATTAGACATGGCTTCTTTGTAACATTCTTCTACTTTACAGATAAAAGGAATTTCCTTCATTTAATAGATATGGCCTGAATTACATCCTATCTCTCCCTTCCCATCTCTCCCTTCCCATCTGTAACTCCCTTCAAATTCACGCTTTTGAGGTATCGGCCACAGGAAACCGGTTGGTGAGGCATGCCACCCTCCTCTTGGACAGGTACCCTTACCACCCGACACTCTTCCCCTCTCTGCCACCTGCCTCACTCTTCACCACGTAGCTCCTCCTCTGGCCTCCTGGCCATCCATCCCTTGCACCAGCTATGCACAGGTGGAATGCACCTCATGCTTCCACACCCACGTGCCATTGTTCACACCGCTGTCACACACTGCACTAGGCTCCTAAGAACAGAGAGTAGATTTGTACAATACCACTGGTCTTCCCCAATGGTTTCACAGAGCTCTTTAGTTCCATTCTCTAGGGAGCTAGGGGAAAATGCCTCAAACTTCATTCCCTTTATTCATAACAGCAAATCCAAATGCTTCCTGCAAAAATCTTACAGCAACTCACTCTCTCACTCAGTACTCCCTTTTGCGACCTCTTTTCTGAACAGAGTCTCAGTTTTTATATCTTCTGCACATGATCTGCACTTTCCACCTCCCTGTCCATGTGTCCTTAGCAACTGCTACAATATTGTTCTCTTTTTCTCTGCCGGTCTGAATCTGTTAGTTTGAGAATCAGGGGAAAGTTCACCCAAAGCAAACTTTCTTGGACCACGATCATGGGGAGCGACTCCTCCTGCATGCGTAATCAGCGTCCATGTTTGGCCAGTGCTCTGTGGCTGCTCTGGCTCCTGAACTGCAAGACCAGTTCTCCAAAGGCCACGAATGGGTCCTCGACTTCCATGCGTGCCTACGCCATTCAGTACCTCAATGTCCACACATTCATACATCTCTCTGGGGTCTCCGGGGTCTCTGGTCATCATTGGCCACCCATGACCAGAGATCAGTGAAGTCTGGGGAACAGGGTCTCCCCAGTGGCCATGAGTACAATGTAAGAACTTCCAGGAGACTGAATCAGTGTTACAGCGCATTTACTGTCTATGGGGACCACTCTTATAAGCAGCTGGAGAAAGGAGGGTCAGTCAGGCTTGTAAGGTATGGGTCATTCTCTGACTGGAGGAAGTTTGGGGGTCTGAAAATCACCTAATTTGGTGCCATGATTTCTGGTGAAGGTCTTAGGGCAGGAGAAAATTGGGAATTTGAATAAAATGAAAGCTGAGCTGTGGGCTGTCCTGGGCCTGGGACAGGAGGGAGTGGCCCCACACCTCCTGGTCTCAAGATGAGATTATTGGGTTTTGGGCCACCTTCTACCTTCCATTGTCCCCAGCCTAGTCAGGGACCCACACATACACACATTGAAGGCTCTACACAATCTTAAAGATAACATTTGCCGTTTTTGTGAGTTCTACAAAGGACCATTTTCGACTCTTGTTTTAAACATCCCAATACCTTGTTTTTTCAATAATGTCTAGATACTAAACAGAAAACTAGAAAAATAATACAAAGGCCCTGGAGCTTTCCTCTACCTAGGGAGAAGGGTGTGGGGTGGTTAAACAAATCATGCTAAAGAAATGTAAATCAAAATGTTAGGAACTCCCTGTGCTAGCTCAGTGACATAAACATGCTTTCTAATTAAAGATGTAAGCACTTGTAAAGAGCAAAATGATAAAAGGATAATTAAGGTTTCTCGTGGCTAGTTACAATTTCTTATCAAGTAATGGAGACCACAGCCCTCGCCTTGGCCACATCTCCAGACACTTCCATGCCAGAAAGACAAAGGTCTGGAAGATGGATGCACCAGAGTCATGCCTGAGCTCAACTAATGCGGGAAACTTCAAACCCCAACTTAGCAACAGCCATCCTTGGAAGCTCTGGCTTCTATTCTGATGTCGGAACACCACACAGATGCACTTGTTTTTATTACTTTAGTCAAAAACAGATAGAAATGGATTCCTAGCTTTACATTTTCAGATATGTATTTAATGTTTCATTCTTCTTCTCTATTCTTGCCATTAAAAAGACGTTATCTAGAGAATTAAAGGTCAAAGAAAAGGTTCTCCAAATACACCAGACTCCGTAACGGAAGAGAGTATATGACATTAACGCTGTGTTCGCTGGAGACAGAACAAATAGCCTGCCCAAGCCCTGTCAAGGAATAGATGGCTTCCAACTGCTCAATTTTTAATTAATTATTTTATGTATTGAGATCATGAATGTTCATGAAAGTTGATGAACAATTTAATTCTTTTTTTTTCATGTGGGGATGGGACAAGGCCTCGTTCTGTAGTTCAGGTTGATCCTGATCTCACTATGTAGCCCAGACTGACCAAGAATTGACAGCAATCCTCCTGCCTCAGCCTCCCAAGTGCTGGAATTACAGGCATGTGCTACCTTGCCCAGCTTTTATGATTCTTGGAAATCAAATGAAGGGCTTTGTGTTTGCTAAGTAAACATTTCATCAACTGAGCTATACTTCCAGCCCCAAACAATTTAATTTTTAATCAAATCATTTGAATGTATCAAATGATACCAGTTCTAATGACAAAAATTAACAAGAACAAGAAATTTGTCCCTCATGTGTACTTTCTATGGAATGTCTGTAGTCAAGAATGCCATGGGCTAAATAGTGAATTAGAGAAAAGACCCACTAACATGAGATTCAAGGCGATTTTAATCATAATTTTAAAATTTTTTATAGACCACCTAGTCAGGCCTTAGTCGAGGTAAGATTCTGTATTTTTTTTTTTTTGGTTTGTTTGTTTGTTTCAACGGAATTACACTCAGAAGGGTTGCTTCAAAACATTTATGTTAGTATGAAGAACCCATTAATGGCTAAACCATAGTTTATTCAGTTAAGCAATAAATAATGTGCCAGATATTTGGAAAATCAAGAATAACCTCTGTTTATCTTCTAATAAAATGAAGCACGTTGGCCTCACTTTCTAAGTGCTTACCTGAACCATATTACACTAAGCATTTTATTTCATTCAAATCTCTTAAGGAATTAAGAGAATTACCTAAACATTTTATTGTCCTCATTTTCCACAGGAGGAAACTGGAGCTTAGAGAGATGAATTGGCTCAACTGAGGATCCAAATGCATCCCATATGAAATTCTAAAATCTTCTTTCCATCTTTCCTGTCTTACAGAGGCCTGAGTAGCTTCTCTACGTGTATCTGATCATTCATAAACCACTTATCAAATGCTTTCTGTGCACCAGGCACTGTTCTAGGTGCTAGGATTTCTGTGATGGAAATAAAATTCCTGGTTTCAGAAAGTGAAACCAGCCACTCAAGGGAGACAAAATAAAACTCCCTATCATACATCGTACTAGCTAAAATTGGTTTTAAAAATGGATTCATAGCTTTCAATCTTCAGATATGCATTTAATGCTTAATTCACTTTTTCCCAACTTGCCATAAAAAAGATATTATCTAAACTATTGAAGATTAAAGAAAAGATCTCCCAAATACTCCAGGTTCCTTAATGGGTGAATGAGCACAGAGGCAAACACAGTGTCAGTGGTTAGTGTTAAAAGTGATCCCAGATTTTCAGGACAGGGAGAGTAATGGGGCTGGTGTAGACAGGACAGGAAAGGTTAAGGACTGGCTGCTGATGTACACAAGGGCCAGGTGCCTACACAGCCCACCAGCCCCATCAATCTCCACCCTTGTCCTTCATCACCCCTCTACCTCAATTCGGGCTTAGAATCTCAAAAGAAACTCCAAATTGAAAAACAGAAATAGAGTGGAGGAAAGCAGAATGAATGAGACTGTGGGAAAAAAACAGCTCCAAAATTATTTTTAGAGAACGCAGCTCTAGACAATCACTAAAATTTTTCAGTGTTCTGTCTACCCACTCTTTGTATCTGATTGTCAATGTGCTTTTAGCTGAGGGGAAAGAAAGTCTTGTCCATTCTTACCATTTTTACTGTCAGTCCAGTGGAAAGTTCAGTCTTTCATAACGAAACCCTTTTCTCGCCAATGGATTGAATAAAAGCCGCCTCCTAAGGAAGAGTGGCCACTGAACCTGAACTGCCTGGGCTACGCTACACGACTTCACCATGGGCTGATGACATCTCTAATGCAAACATTCTGAGAGACTGAAACCCAAGAGACATTTCAGATAGTATCAAACACATATGGAAATGAGGTCCCCCATGACCTTACAGGAAGTCCACTGCAGCTTTGTTTTTGCCATTTGGTTCATTTTTATTTTCAGGCTTTAACTAATATTTACCTCTGAAAATTTACAATTCTAAACCAGGACATTAGCAGCAATAATCAAATTTATATAACCACTCTCCCTGCAAATACAGTGTTTATTAGAGAAACTACCTCTGAGTCAGAGATCAAATAGCAAAATAACCAACAGTCTTACCTCCGCAGCTAAATAGTTTCCAGTTGCAAGGTGTTTAAATCTGAACAAGCTGTTCCACTGTCCTGCACCCCCACGACAAGGGTCATGATGGACCACCTACAGATAAAGAAAGCAATGACAGTCAGGGCACAATGGTATCCATGTGCCTACAAGCACATGCCAACAGTTCACACGAAGTGTTTCCTGGTAACACTGATCTGTCAAATTTAACATATGTTTCAGAGAGCACAATGTGGCAGAAAAAAAAAAAAACTCTCCATAAGTGAACAAGAGTCGTGCTTTAACAGTTATCCCCTCACTGGGCAAGCACGATGCTCAAGCCTTATTCCGGGAGGCATGGTTCCAAGACCAGAGCTGGAAAGAACTTGGAGCTTTCCCCACTTACTCACTTGCATAAATATCATACTTGCTCATTTTCTGTTTCAAGTGTCGGTGATGTGCTTTGGCACCCTCTCCTTTAATTATGGTGATCTCCCACTTTTTCATGTGCAAATAGGCTTGTTGTGTTATTGCCTCTCCTACTCCTTATGACCCAGGGTCTTACAATGACCTTCATTCTTCCCTTTCCTGCACTTGGGTGGAATGCCTTCCCATCCTCTTCCACCTCTTCTCTCCAGTCCAGGATATAAACGGACTTTCAAAGATACAGAGTATCCAAAATCTGTTAATTTTCCGATGTATGGCAACTTTTGGGACATCCTGTTAACTGAATGTAGTGCCTGTATAATTTTCTCAAAACAATAGTTTTACTTCAAATATATGACTAATTAATCCTGAACAAACATATTTTATATTGCTTTATGTACTTTTTAAAAATGTCTCAGTAATTTAACATGATGTCAGTTATTAGGTTCTTGGTAAGAAATTTAAAACACTGATTTGTGAGGATACATTCGCGTTGTCAGCGCAAACACAGATTGCCAGTAGCCCTGGAGCTGAGGAATCGCTTGGATAATGGGTAGAATTTGTGTGTCCACAGCTCTCTGATCAGCCTTATACTGCTCCATAATCTTGTGTTTCACTTTTCCCGTGTCAAAGACCCCGGCTTCTTGGTGTCGGGGTTGCCGCAGCTGCTGATCCTTGAAGCAAGCATCAGTGAGGTATTTGGGGATTTTTACTTTGCTGATATCAATTTCTGTAGAGGTAACGAGGAAAAATTTCTGGAGTGTTCTACCCATGGGAACTCGATGAAAAAAAGGGAACCACTCACAAGTAGCAAAGCCCTGCGCAGCTGCTTCAGGAAAACTACTGTCCTGACTCTGTGGCACCCATTGAGGGTGTTTAAGGTGGTCCCCAAAGGAACAGTAGCTCGCAGCTCCCTCATACGCTGAATGAAGAGCTTTTTGCATGGCTCAACAGCTTTCGAAGGGCCTCTTTAGTGGAGTAATAACTAGGCATTTTGCAAAGCTTAACCAGTGTGGTACCACAATTTTTGTCTGCACCAACAGTTTCTGTGACAGTAGCTAGAACTTCCTTTTCTTTTCAGCCTTGGATTTTGCAGTTGAGTACTTCCTCTTATATAAAGCCTTTCTGTAATACATAGCAGATTGGGAGTGCCTACCAGTTGCTCTAACCAGGACAGGGTTTGGGCTGCAATGGGTCTCCCTTCTTGGGCTTCTCTACTCTCTGGTCACCCTTTTTAGCTATGCCAGGGCACCAGCCTTCTTGACCTCAGGGTTTTTCTCCTTAGTGTCTGGTTCTCAGCTTTTTCACCTGTCATCTTGCAAGATGGGAACGAGCTATATTATTTTATATTTTTAAGATTTTTATATGTATGGTGACCTTTGAGACACCATAAAGATAAAAATGTTACATTTTCCAGAGCAGCTATTAACATGTTGAAATACATAATCTTTTATTATAAAGTATTTTCATTTTATATCTTCTATTCATTAAGAAATTGAACATTATATTTGTTTTCAATCATGCACCTATACATTTCATTGTAGGACAGCATGAAATGTATTACAAAACATAAGCTTTAGCAGGAGCTTGGTGATGGGTCTAAAATAGCCAAGACACCTGTCACAGGACTGGCTGTCCATCAAGTCAAGATGGACATCGTCAGCTGTTGGTGTGCTCCTGAGTGACTGACTGTATATCTTTTATCTCCTCCACCTAGTAGGAAGGTCCTTGAGACAAAAACCACATCCTACATTTTCTTAATTCCACTATCCTGCCACCATGTGTAGTGAAGACTTTCTAAAAGATGGCTAGGTTCTTAGCTAGGAGTCTCATGGTGCCAGCAGAAGTAGCAACCCCAGAAGAAATAAACAGTGTCCTCTTCAGGAACTGTGGGCTTCTGATGCTGATCTTCCTTCACAGAGGGTCACTGGGATCACTGACAGCCCAGGGTGACCAGAGGCACATGACTTTCAATCTGATTAGCACCAATGACCTTTCACAACAGATTTTTAAAAAGTAAAATCAATATGCACCCTTTCTCTAAAGGATTTTCAAAAGCATAAACAGATCTATGCCCTTACCAAGCATGTGTAAATATATACGAGAAAGGGAGGAAATGAAAAGGGGAAAGAATGAGACATGCCCCAGAGATGCCACTTGAACACAGCCCGAGTACTGAAATCAGTGGTATGCTGCATCTTGTCCTTCTATCTAAATGTTTATTAAAAGCCAATAATAATAAAAATTACAAACCTCTATTTCCCAGAGGGCTTTAGAACTCGTGGCAGAAGTTGCTGACTGGCGCAAGGTTGTGCGAAGGAAAATATGTTGCTTTTTCTCATATTCATCACATGTCAGAAACTTTTCTTGTTCTGCATGAAACAATCTGACCACGTCACCCTGGAAAAACAGGTCAATCAACACCACTGTGTACAACAACCATCTGAACAGACAGACATGAGAAGCAGGAGGATCTTAACTGGTATTGCACTCTGGGCCCTTCTGCCAGCTCCTTGGTTTTCAATGATTATTTACATATTTCAGAATATTGGGAGGACAAACTCCATCACACACTCATAGTCAGAATGAAGACTTATGGTCACGTTAGGAGTTGTATTGAGTAAAACTCGGATTTTGCTTCTAGAATCTTACTAAGACTACGTTTCTTTCAGCTGATGCTTAATGTGGCACATACTTACTCCTTTTAATACATCCTCTCTATAGGAACTAAATTTCATAAATAAAGTTATCTTCCAGCTAGTGTTGCAGTTCACAGCATTCACCTATTAACAAAGAAATGTTAAGAATTAGAAGACAACAGGTACTTTCCTATGCAAGAAATTATTACTTTAACTGGTAAAAGAAAAAAGAAAGCCTTACAGTATGGACCTCAATAAAATTCTTTGAAGGATCGAAAATAGCTAATCAATATCTACACGGATTTTAGCGACTAACATTAGTTAGTGTCATCTGAATTACGCTCAAGAAAACAATGAGAGAAATAGACTTCTTTCTCTCTTGCCCATGAGCAAAAGTCCACACCTACTCCCTCTCCCTTGGAGCTCACCTCTTTGCAGCCAGGGTTGTCCAGGAGTTCTATGCTGCTGGCGTGCAGTGGCTGCCCTGCATTCACAGGCATTAAAACAACTTTGTCGCCTACAACAATCTAGAAATTAAACACACATTGCAATCAAGACATTGCGTGGATCTTTGGAGTTATCGTGTTTAAAGTAACTGCACAATGCCAGGCCTCATGGCGCAGGCCTCTAGGTCTAGGACTTGGGGAGGTAGAGGCAGAAGGATCACAAGGTCAAGTCCAACCAGAGTAATTTAGCAACTAATAAGACCTTGTCTCAAAATAAAAAATAAAAACTGGACTGGGGGTGTAGCTCAGTGTGAAAGCCCCAGGCTCAATCCCCAGTACCACTGCCAAGTAAAAAAAAAAAAAAAAAAAAGCCATAAGAGTCCTCATTATGGACCAGACACCAAATCCTTTATTCTCCACATAAATTTTAGTTCAATTCTTGCTCTCGTTAAGGTGGAGTATCCCTTAGTAAATGACCACATAATCATAACTTAGGGTGTCTGTCAGTCTGGGTTCGTAAATTCAGTGCACTGGTTTCATCTCCGCTTCAGATGGAGTTTTCTGACCATTGACAACCAGGTCACTTTTCCCTCCCACAACGTTTTAAACTACGAACATAGCAGACACAGAGAGAAAATGCATCTGCCACAAGGAAATACATGTACCTACATATCAACATCTCTTCAAGAGCAAGCAGAAAATATATGTGTTATTTCTGCGATAAGAGGCAAATCTGATAAATTTGATATTCCCATAATCTCAGAAATGTAGTAAACATTCTAACAACATCTGGATTCAGAAATACAAAATTATGTACGATCTTACAAAAATATGTTTTTATGTTTGGGCATCTGGCTTCTGCTTTTCTTTTATCTTAAATACCCAAAATCAACATTACTCCCTAAACCTGACGTTCCCTTTTAAATAAAAACTAAAATTAGTTCTGGGTAAGATGTTTGGGAAGTAAGTCTATGTTGACTTTTAGTTAAGCTATCATAGCAATATTTGATTAATCTTCAAATATTTTTATTTGTAAATTGTACAGAGTTCAAATTATTCCCTTTATTTTGTGGTACTGAGGATTGAACTCAGGGCCTTTGCTCTGAGCTCCATCCCTAACCCCTTTTTAGCCTTGCGAAATTGCTTGTTGCTAAGTTACCCATGATGGACTTGATCTTATGATCCTCTTGCCTCAGTCTCCCAGAGAATTAGGATTACAGATGTGTGCCAATGCGCCCAAATAAAATTATCCCTTCTTAAAGATAATAATAACAGTTTCATTTTAATTTAATTAGTAATCTCACCATTTTATTACAATTATCTGTAGGCCACTTTCTTCAAAATACCACCCATACAGTCTGTGTAAGACTAGCTATAAAGCCAAAATGGTTCTATGAATTGGTGTCTATGAATCTGTTTCCAATGGTTAATGAGGATGGTATTCATAAGTAGAATCTAATACGAATCCACCAACTTTCACTAATTTCATTAAGTTTACATTTCTAAATTTCTTTTTTTAATAACAACATGTTGGCAATACAGAATTGTGGACCTCACTGCATTTAACATATCATGATCATCTGCAATCCCTTTAACCATTTCCTCCTTCCCTCCTTCCTCCCCCTAATCCCTTCCCTCTCCAAAAGTCTAGATGTACTGTTGTGATACCTACTCTCTCAGTCACAGAATTGCTCACCACCTCAGAGATGAAAAACAAAACATTCTCTGCATATTGCATACACACTAAATAAGATTAGTCTAATACAGAACTGAAGAACAAATTAGGACTCAGGTTTTTCCCACTGATCTTAACCTAAATCAAAACTCTAAGGAGGGGCTGAAGGAATGGCAGAGCAGTTAAAGTGCTTGCCTTGCTAGCAGAAGGCCCTGAGTTGATTCCCCAGCACCATATAAAGTTGGGTGTAGTGCCACATGCCTGAAACACCAGCACTTGGGAGTCTGAGGTAGGCGGATTGCCCTGAGTCCAATACCGCCTGGCTTACAGTGAGTTCAAGACCAAAATGGGTTACAGAGCGAGACCTTGTCTCAAAAAAAAAATCTTTAAGGAACATAACCTCCTAAATCACTATCAGATAACCTTATATGGATCATACACAGCCCACAATCATATATTGTCTGTAGACACACTATGTGTGCTGTTGTCACCATCTAGGATGAAAGATTCAAACTTGAGAGAGGAGCCTCCAGCTCCCTAATCACACAGAGGCATTTGGCTCATGGAATCAAGTTCCAGGTTTTCATATCTGGGCTCCACCACTCTCCCTTTCAAGTCTCTACTAAATGCCAGAAGCTACGACTCACAAAGACTCATCGCGGAAGCTCTTCATGCGCAGATAGAGAAAGATCACCGAAAGCAGCACTAGATAAAAAGATAAAGAAACAGAGCAAGGCATGTTAGCTTCTGCGTAGAAAGGAAAGGAGGGGAATAGGTGTAAATGAGTGGAGAAGTCTCTCCAGTGGTTAACCGTGGAAGAAGACAGCAAGCACTGAGCAGATGGAAAAGAAGGACAGGAGAGGGACTTTCCACAATCTTTATATGGCTTCTATATTGGAGCCATGACTGGCACCTCTTTAAAAGTCAAAACATAAAAACAGAAGTCAATATGATCTAAGTATTTCCAATATCCTCCCCACACACACACACAAAAAAAACTGAAACCAAAAACTAAACCAAAACATACATACAATAAAAAAAAAAAGCTGTGATGGAAACCACTGCCCACAATGGTAAGGCAGCTCCAAGGTGCAGAGCACACAGACAGAAGCGCCTGAGCGCCAGCCACACTATAGATCAGTGGGCAGTCGATATTACATTTTTCCAGTGCTAGATCTGTTCATCCAATTTTCCTTCTTAAAGAACAACTGGGCTTGATTTATTATTTCATTCTCAGTTGTACCATATAAATTTAGCTAATAAGCCGTGAAACATCATGACCGACTTTAGCCATCCCAATGCAGGACTTTTCTTTGTCCTATCTTACTACTCTAAGTCTTACTAATTTTTCATGTAATATTTACTCCAAAACACCACTCATAAACTATTCTATATTCTTAGTAGAACAACCATATGGCCAAAATGTTTCTTGTCCTCTGTGAAACAGATTCCAAGGGTTCGTGAGGTCAGAATTCACACGTAGAATCTCATCAACACACTCACTTCCGGGTCCTTGGTCTTGTGCTTGGAAATAGTTACCTTGACTCACCAATCTGAATAAAACTTGCGTACAAAAACAGACTACGTGCCAATCATGTGAAATGGAAAGGATAGTAAGAAACATGAAGAAGAAAAAGTGTGTATGAAATAGTCTCTGTGTGCAGAGGATTCACACCTAGTTGATTAAGTTGGCTATATTTTCCGAAAAACACAGCTTGGGGACTGACCCCCTGCTGGGGCCAATGCTCCCTGAGAAATTACGTGTTTCCTACAGAGTACGAGAGTGAAATTATTTCATGCACATCCTAGGATCAGCCACCTCATTCACTCTAGTACACACACGTCTTTTTTTTTTTAATTGTATTTTGAAAAATCATTTCTGTTGATTCAACGCAACAGCCATTCAGGTACAAGTTAGGATTTTAATCAAAATGAAGAGCTACAGAATGTCACTTGCAGCTGTTCTCCCTTAGAAGTGGCAACTGATATTATGGAAAGAATATCACAATAGGAGTGAAAACACTGGGGTTCTGGTCCTGCCTCTGCTAGATATTCAAGGAAAATAGTTTTTAAAAGCAGCAAAATCTACTTGCTAGATGGAAAGCTCCTTTTTCTCTAAGAGTTGAATTTTTCTCTTTATTTGGAGCCTAGCTGGACACCTTGCACTTTCAAAATCTACCATCAAGGTAAGGAACCCATATCTTCTGAAACCAAAAATGAAAAACTACTCGATCACAGAAGATATATAAAAACGATATATTTATGTTCTTGGCCCATGGATGTCCTCAGAGAATATCTAAAAATTCACCAGCAAGGGGCTGGAGGAATAGTGCAGTGGTTAGAACACTAGCCTAACAAGCGCAAGGCCCTGAGGTCAATTCCCCAGCACCTCATAAATTTGGTGGTAGCACATGCCTCTAATCCCAGAACTTGGGAGGCTGAGGCAGCAGGATTGCTGTAAGTCTGAGGCCAGCATGGACGACATAGTGAATTCAGGACCAGCCTAGACTACAGAATGAGATCCTGTCTCAAAATATATATTAATTAAAATTAAAATTCACCAACAGGCAAAGGCTTCCTATGTAGCTGGAAGTTGTGAGACCCATGAATTTACCCCCCCCCCCCCACATCATTAGAAGATACAATATATCCTCTCCTAGGTATTACAAGTACACAGAGAGAATGGAACCACTGACTGAGGATATGAAGACTTTTCTCCACAGATCATCATCTGCCTCATTCTTGCTTTTGACTTAGATCAAAGGACATATTGTTGGGTGCATCAACCTAAATCACAACTAATTGCTAAGAGTGAACTATAGGTACATTTTAAAGTCCTCTAAACACTGCAGTTTCCTCCTTTTGATGTGCTCTTCAAGAAAATCAATAGTATTGAACAACTTCCCATGGTGTGACAGTACTTGTCACTGCCTTCAACAAAACATGAAAAATTTATATTTTAGAAAAATGCTGCCATCCGGGCATAGCAGCACAATCCCAGCACTCAGGAGGCACCACGACTGCCATGAATTCGAGGCCAACCGGGCTACACAGTGAGTTCAGGACCAACCTGGGCCTCAAAATGAGACTCTGCCTCAAAAAACAAAAACAAAAAAAGAGAAAAATAAAAATGCTGCCTATTCCTAGAGAAGAAAATGAGAGTTACAGAGCAACCACATCTGTGCTCAACATAGGGTCATGAGTTTTCACATCTTTAATCACACACAAAAACTACACAGTGGAGAGCAAAAACTGTGAGCCATCTCAGCAACAGAGCCTTGTAGAGACTGCTGGAGCCATGCTGCACAAAGCACATCTAGATAAGGCCTTCTATGCTACACCTCCTAGCCACACTGGCTGATGTCACCAAGATGGAGCAGTAGGTTTGGTTTCAGACTCTAGTACAACAAGGTATTTGAATTAGTTCATTACATTCAACTCTCTGCTGACTCTGTGAAAGCAATTTGGAAGCAGGAAAAGTAAGAGTTAAGAACAAAGAAACAGAGTGGCTTAATAGCATCCACAGCGAACCTCACATTCTCCATGTTTCCAATCGTCCCTCAGGCTTTGTTTTCTAGGATGCTTAATTTGCCAGGTGTAGGTAAGTACACTACTCAGTGAGGGATGGGGACAGAAACAGTAAGAAGGGTACCCAAAACCAAGTCCTTCACGGACAGCATTCCCAGGCCCTGAGCAGCTGAGAGTTGACTGCAATTAACTACACACTAAAATTAAAATTTGTAGCATGCTCATAGCACACACATTGGATAACAAAAGAAAAAAAAGAACTTTTTTAAAAAGCAGAAACTCAACACAAGACTTAAAGTGCACTGCATTCCTGCATGCCATGCCCCTCAAACCTTACCTACAGAAGGTATCACCAGATCACTTACTAAGCAAATTAAACCATGAAGCTTGCAGCCTGTGGAATTGAATTTATACTTTAACATCTCTGGAAAAATAGATTCACTACAAAAGAAGACAATTCAAAGACAATAAGTACCCAAAATATATTTAAAATATACTCAAAGTATTTGTAGAGAAAGTTGTCCAAAACTTAGACTTTTAGATTGCTTTGAATTCATAATGTCAATTTTTTAAAAATCTCGACCCAGCCCAATATTTGTTAGCTGATCTACTTATGAAAGTTATCCAGTGTTCAGCGTTACAGGTCATCCACTGAGCATCTCCCAGGCACGAGGGACAGCCACCTGATTTTTATCACAGTCAAAAATATAAAATTGTTGAGGCTCTGAAATTACTTAGCACAGTTTTTATCCACAAAATGGCAGAAAATATTTTAGCAGCTACTAAAGTTTATACAAAATGCACAAATATCACCCCTTATTTTAAATATGGTTGTCAGCAATGATTGGATGCTCTTCCGACACCAACATCTATTAAAGCATAGACTGTAAGAAGCTGGCTGTGGCCCATGCAGGGGGAACACTGTCACCAGTCACGGTGTTATTCTATTAGTTCACAAGTTAGAAACTCTTCACTAAACACAGCTTTTCCCTGCAAATACACTACCTCCATATAAAGTAAGGAGGTACATTCTGCCTCCCTCTAAAAAGTCTCAACCAATAAATACTAAGGTCACTTACATTCTTTCACCCAAACTCCATCTGGGAGACTATTTTAAGTTAATTTGTACTCATTTAATGCTATCTGAGCACATTCTGCACTATGTATGTAGCCAGTGAAGATATTAACATTAGAACTAGGTGTTGATTTTTTTTTTTAAATCTTCCCTTTCCTTGTATTTTCTGTACTCTCATACAAATGAGGCATTTTTTTGGTACGCACTACTTTCCCCTTAATTTGATATTTACATACATTGTCCCCCTCGCTCCTAAGCTTCCAGAAGGGATGGATATAAAACCAAGACCCTTCGTTTCCTGCAGCATCCAGGGACACACGCATGGCGTTCTTCTCCAGCAAAGCAGGCAATCTCTTGTTGACGGTCAGATACTTGTTGCTCTTTATATGCAGGAGCTGTGGGGAAAGACACGCATTAACACCTTTATTCCTCGAGCTCCCTGTTAGGTGCCTTTATGTGTAGACTTGTCACACTTCCAAGACGCACAGCTGTTTTCAGATACCATCTTAGCAGGCTGTCTCTCTGGGCTCCTCTTCACTTCAGCCCCCAACCACGGGACTCTCTGAGCGACGTTTTTCATATGTTTTCATCTGCTGATAACTAGGCTTTCTAAAGGAAATCTGGAGATTCCCCCAAATCACATCAGCTCTCAATGCCCACACAGCCACAAAAACAGAATATGCTACAGCAAAATCAACAGAATAAACTACTGGACGAACCCGCTTAGCACCGTTAGCCATCCTGTCCAGAGACAACCCTAAAGCTCCCACCGTCTGGAGGCAGCTACCCATCAAAACATAGCTCTCCTTCCCCAAGACCACACTGACCTTTCCTCCTTCTCAGAGGACAGCAGAGAACCTCTCTGCAGATGGCTCAGATTCCATAAAGAAAGTCTTTCCCAAATACAATTCTACCAGGTAGGAAAACCAAAATAAACTGAGCTTCCTAACTATCAATACAAAAATTTTAAAACACAGTGCTCATTTAGTACCCATACAATGAGAAGGAAGTTATGTCAAAACAACTCAGCTTTGTGAAAACCCACTATCCTACACTTGGTTCTTGCTTTGATCTTGTGGGCCAACCCCACTCCTCAGGGCTCCACCACGTTAAAGTCCACGGCTCAGCCCCTCACCTAACAGGCTAGCATTGACATTTCTGGTACCTAACAAGGATCATTAGCTCCACTTCCTGGTCTTAACAAGAATTAAAACTTAGTGGAGAGAAAGTTGGTTACTGGAGGACTGCCCAAGAAACATGTAGCCCATCATTGGATGAAGGCCCATGTGCAGAAAGCTGCAGCCTGCGTCCCCTCATCTTGCCCCATCAGAGAACTGCTTGCGCTGTACCCTTGCCAAGAGCAAAATATCAGAGGATATTATTTTTAAAAACAGAAGCATGAAGTACCTCATTGTGGTACTGACTACGGGGAAGTTGTCTGGGCAATTGTTTACTATATTTAACAGTGTCCTCTTTATGAGTGCTGAGGAGAAGCACTCCCTGGTCTTCTGGGAACAGCTCTGTCTCTAGGCCTTTAATGTGGCTCTGTAACCTGAACCTCCTCCACCAATGCTGCCACACAACATGTGTCCCTCATGGCCGTGCAGATGACACGATGACTTCAAGCTAAAGTCAGCCAGACATTAAATCTTCATACTCATAGATTACAGGATTCCAAAATCAGACTGTAAGGAAATCTGGGAAGTGCTAATAGCCTTAGTGACAGTGTTTCTGCCTGTGGCACATCATGGACTGCCTCCTCAGGGTGTGCCCTATAAGTTGGTCCTCTGCCCAGAAGCAGTACTGGACAGCCAGCACACCTGACCCTAACATCAGCTGATTCAGCCAATCATTATTTTCCCTTTGACACACTGCCTTAACTGTTTGTATTCTCTCATGTCACATGGTATATACTCTGGAAAATGCCATACACTCTTTTTGGAACAAAGTAGGACATTTAGTAACAAATAACTAAGTTAAAAAGCCAAAAAGATCTAAAGGAAATGTAGGAAAGGAAAGCAGCTAAGACAAGTCAGTGTGTCTACTACTCAAACTGCAGGCCTCCCATTTCAATCCAAGGATGGTTTCCATTGGGAAGTGTAGCGTGCAAACTTTCCTCTCTACAAAATGAAAAAACTTCCCACATCCAACATCCATTTCATTCATCTAAAGTGGACAACTTCTTACTTGCATTTACACATTCCCTCCCTAATTTCTTCCTCATGTAATAATTTACACATATACCCAGATGAACTCATGTCTTTATAAGGGTGTATCAGATTTGTTCCTTTTTTTTCAGTTCTAGAGATGAAACCCAGGGCCTTGAACATGCTAGGCAAATGTTCACCACTGTGCTACACCTGTAGCCCCAGACTCAGTCTTCAACATACAGCACCATGCATAGAATATCAACTAACTACATCATGATAGTTATAATTTTCACCGAAGAACATACAATTGTATCTCAAAATTTTTACGCATTGGGCATTCCAGTTCATAGAAATAATCTGAAAATTTACCCATAAAATAGTCATCTTTTCAAAGAGAAGATAAATAGAAACTTACTTGTATAACATTGCTGTATTTCACAATTTCTCCCAATAGTTTCTTATTCTCTGATTCATTTTGTTTTTGTTCCAGTTCTGCAGCATGCTGCAAGACAATTACCAAATATTCAGTGTGGAAATATGATAAACAGACTGTCATAGCTGTCAATGAAATAAATATTTTAGTAACAAGAATATGATCACAAGTAAAATAAACAAGTGCTTTTTAATCTTAAAGCTTGGGGGAGGAGTATGAAGGGGACAGTAACTAAATTAATGATCACAATACAGTGTGAAAATTATACAATTATGCTGAAAATATCTTGGGCCACTTTTCTACTGAAAACTTCAGGAAAATATTAGACACTCTGGTTATACAAAAATATGTTAAGAAGGAGTGTTCTTAGAAACACCAACCCAAATACTGAGTGAATTTCACGTCCTCGTGCACACTTTCAGCTGAAAATAACAAGAATTTTAATGATGCAGTAGTCAGTCCTATCAAATTTATACTCAGCCAAACCAGAAACATATTCTTTCAATTATTTTTTTCAAATTCTTTCAGTTAAAAAAAAAGCATTATTTCAGGTAAAATACACTGGATGGAACACTCCCACAGAGCTCTGCAATTATTTCTTAGAATGATACGAAGCTTTGAATTAGTCAGACACACCATAAAACAGCACCAGCAGACACATGCTACTGACGTTCCAGGAAGTGCACAGTCCCACCCGTCCCTAAGACTCCCTTCCCCTCACTGTGCTGTCACGCCCACTGGGTGGAACTGCAGAACTAGAAAGCAAGAAATAAGTGGCTCATCTTTGTCAGAGCTGCTGCTGGCCCAGCATACTGTACCTGCAGCTTCTTCAATAAGGCAGCCTCCGTGTGGTTCCCCTGCTTGGCCTGCTTGGCTTTCCAGTACTGCTTCTGGGCAGAGTAGCGACTCATAGGGCACACCTTGAAGAGGCAGTCTACAGAAACCAACAAACAATTCACTGTCACCAAGGCCACGCACATTTCCTACATTGCCTTACTGCCGGCTATTGGAATCCTAGAATCTGTAAGCATAAAGAACACCGAAAGAGAGCCCATCCTCCTGATAACTCTTCCACGTTTCCTCTAATGCATCCTTTTCATTAGAATAGCCCCTTCTTCATTGTTTTTAAGAACTCAATGGCCAGTGTTATTTGCAAAGGAAGCAAGCCAATGTCGTGGTTTTATTAAGCATTTCTCCAAAGAGATCGGGGCTGGGCATTAGGAAGTGAATAGAGTAAGATCAGGGCTCCTTGCACCTTGAACAATTAAACTTACTTGTGGTGTGTATCTTTGCCAGCCAACATGATGCTGGAAATAGGAATGATCTGATCATGACAGTCATCATTCCTCAAGCTGCTAACTACTGGGTGAAATCTGGTATGAAAATCTGCAAGTGTGTTATGATGGAAATCAAAGCGAAACAACTACACCAACAGTGTAGTCTGCTTCTATTTCTAAATGTGAAAATGTGAAATAATACCAGAAGATTATAGTTTGAGATAACTTTAAATCAAAAGCAAAGCATGTGTTTTCTTTTTAATGAGGAAAATGGAAGCTAATAAGTTTTCCATATGTTAATGATTCTTCTATGCTTGTGGAATGGATTTCACTCCAAAGTAAAGGTCAAATTTCAATATTCTGTAATAAAGGAGTAGAGATACAGAAAATCTGAATGTTATTTTTAACAAAAATGTATAATCACTAACAAACTTACTTCATTTCAATTAATGTATTCACATTTAGAATCATTATTTTTCATACATTAAATAAATTCAGTCAACACAAATATCCATTTAGCCACTGTTTTGACTACTGGATAAGTGACTAAGAAGTACCATGTAAATATTCAAAGAATTTAGAAACAAAGGAGAAATAATGATCTTTTGCTATACCTGAACTAAACCCTGGGATCTGTCTGTAATCAATAGCTCTGAACCCATTCATGTATGGAATGAAAAAAGAAAATCTGTGTTCCTCTTTGCTTTAGATTCCTAATTAGGCCATAGCCTTTTGACACAGCACCCCAATCACACCCTTAATTAGTGGTAGTGTTGAGTAGCTTGCAAATCTACCATGGTCGTGGCCAAGCACTCCTGATCCTGGGCTGGAAGTGTGATCAAAGCCACCCTACATGAAGTCTGGCCACCCCATCTCCACTGTGATTGCTCCACAGCAGGTCCTGCCCTGGGCTTCTAGGGTTTAGGACTCAGAACCCCAGAAAGCCCACAGTCTCTCTGAGCTTTCACAATGGAGCTCAGGAGAAGGTGTTGTGGGCCCACAGAAGCCAGTGGCCAAGTTCGACAGGCAGGAAACCCAGAGAAGACTTCACAAAGAAGAAGTGGAGAAGACATCACATTTTATTTTATTTTATTTTATTTTATTTTATTTTATTTTAGAGATAGGTTCTCACTCTGTAGTCTAGTCTGGTCCTGAACTCTGAAGAACTTACTATGGACCCCAGGCTACCCTGGAATTGAAGGCAATCCTCCTGCCTCAGCCTCCCCAGTGCTGGGATTACAGGCATGCATCACCACATCCACCTTATGTGGTGCTGGGGAATGAAACTCACAGCCTTGAGCTTCCTAGGCAAATTTTAAAGAATCCACAGTAATTCCGTGCACGGAAACTTAACCCTAAGCACAGAGGGAAGGGATTTCCAAACAAAGTCAGCAGTCGTACAGGTGTGATCAAAAAATACAGTGAAGCTTTGATCACACCTCCTAAGACACTCAGGAAAGAGGACTTCCAGAACTGCTTCAGAAAGCAGCAAGGTGATGGGGTAAGTATGTTCTACAGGGACATTTTGAGGGCAATTCATGACAATGTGGCTTAACTGTAATAAGCTCTTTTTAACTTATATGTTCACTCTATGTTTTGATCACACCTTACACAAAGAGCCAGAAGGATGTTAAGGAACCTCTAATGCTGCAGCAAACTGGAGCCCGGGCTTTGAAATGGAAGTGGAGCCGTCAGGTAGGGTCAGAGCGCACAGCCTCACGTTCCAGGCTGAAGAGCCAAGTTCTACCCCATGGAAAACGCTGAACCCTTGAAGCTCTCAGAGCACATGAGAGACAGCAGGACCAAGAGGGGAAGAAGGCCAGCACCAAAACTCACTGCTCCAACAATGCGACACAGCAGGGACTGAACTGGGGCTGGACTGTAGCTCTAGAGCATCCACAGATTTAAAAAGAAAACAGCTGAACCAACAGGCCAAATAGGCCCCGACAAGTGACGGCAGAAGCAAAGCTGGCCATTGAACATACTTCCTCCCACTTTGCCTGAGACGAAAGCGCCTGGTCCTTCTCAGCAGCCCGACATAGGAAATGTCTCATTTTTTATGACAGTAGGTAATCAGCTTGCTTCTGCTTCGAGTTGATTCTGCAGGATGATTTGGGCTGAAAGGAGGCAAAGTAGGACAAACACTGTCTTCTGGGGAAAAAAGGCTTTTATTGGCACTGGTTTTGTGTGTGTGTGTGTGTGTGTGTGTGTGTGTGTGTGTGTGTGTGAGATTTCCTCTCTCCATATCCTTTAGAAAACCCAGCAAGTCTTGGGCCGGTCATCTATTTAGCCTGTCTCTAAATTTACTGCATAGTAAGAGTGTGAAAGGCACCTACCACATCTGATTCCCAGGGCTGTTGAGATGCACACTAATATAATCTCTACAAACATTGACATCTTTTCATAAATGTGATACTTGATTATTAATAATTGTGTTGTTCTTTCACCGGGATGAAGACAGCTGGGGTGGGGAGCAACCAAAACCACACCATGGGTGCCCACAAACACAACATGCTCCTCCTGGAGTAAAAGATGGCACTGTGGGCTTATGTATAAAGTTCTAGAAGTCTCTGAAACCAAACAGCAGTAAGCAACCTCTATTAACTTAAATATTTTGCAAATATGCAGACAATATCACTAGCTCCACCCAATGTGGGTGGAGCTATGACAAGCCCAGGTTTTGAATTCAGCTATTTCAGAGCTGCCATCCCCTTCACGGTCCGTACCCGGCTCCCTAGGACTCCTAACTCTGCCTATTTCTCAAAATTAGAGCCATGTAAAAGCTTTAAGGAAGCTCCCCAGTGTCACTTTTTAATTAGGTAACACTCTTTTCAGCACTTCAAAAGAAAAACAAGCAAAAGAAAACAAGGTTTGCCCCACAGAACAAGCACCAAAAGCACAAATGAAAAGAAATAATTTGAGTTTAACCTTCAATTTTGCAGAAATACAGAAGCTCAGGAAATGTCAGGAACCCAAAAAGGACATGTTCTGTCAGGCAATAGTATAAGAAAAATGGCTTAGAATCACAACTCTTTTTTTTTAACAGCCATGGTAGAAAATTGAGCCATCTAGAAATTTTCAGTTTAGCCTGATTTCACCTGCAGGTGAAGAAATATAAGAGCCCCTCCAATGTCGTAGTCCCCAGATGCCACTCCATGCTTCACTGTAGTCAAAGTACCAACCTCTCCTCCCCCTTGATTCCATGTAAATCTGGTAGGAAACTACTCTCAGTGCCTAAGTAGCTCCAAACTGTTTTGTTCCTTACCCACAAAAGCACTTCCTAACACGTTTCTGAGGCCCTTGACTAACTTTTGTACTCTGTTCGAAGTTATTGATGGAGAGCTCAGCTTGAGTAGTGTCTTGGCCACAAGATTCCCTGTGGTAATGATAGAAACCAACCTGCCTTCCCATTTCTCCCCTTCTGTAGACGGCTTCATATTTACATGAGGAAAAGTACATTAAAGCATCAGCAAGCAACTCTAACAAGGACATTCAACAAATGGCTTTTTGATGGTAGCTTGTAAAAATTTCCTACTTTTTACAAGAGAGCGGCTCTGGGGCTTTCCTTGCAGGGGTGAGCAGCGGCAATGGTCCCCGTGACAATTCCCCAGTACCAGGTGTAGCATGGTAAGGAAACTCCCCCAAGGGGAAGGACAGGCAGACAAGACGCTCGGGCATGCTTGCAATTAAACTCAGAGCTGATCGTGGGAGGGGGTGCACTTGTTAGCCCGAAGTAGAACTCTATTTTTTGTTTCTCACTATCTCTAAAAGATGCATTTTGAAATACAGCAGTTGTATTAATATGAAATTCTTTATTTTCAGAAATTTTGAAGGGTGTTTTGTTTAACCATGAGAACTCAACCCAAAAACCTGTCCTCCTGCCTGACCTAAAGGAGCGGATCTAAGGAACACAGTGTGCTGCAGAAAGCAACAAGAGCCACAGAAAAATTCTGCTGCATGTTAGCAAATATTGCAACTAATCACAGCACATGAGTTGGCAACCATGAAGATTGCAGTACCATTTCCTCCAGCCAAAAGTCAACTAATTTATGAGGCTGGGAACATAGCTCAGTAGTTAAAGAACCTGCCTAGCAAGAACATGGCCTTGGGTTTGATTCCCCGGCATCACATAAGCTGGGTATGGTGTGGCACACATGTAATCCCAGCGTCTGAGAAAGTGAGGCAGTAGGATTGCCATGAGTTTGAGGCCAGCCTGGACTACAAAGGAAGACCCTGTCTCAAAAAAGGGGGAGGGGGGAGAAATAGAAAGAAAGCAAGACAGAAAAAGAAAGGAAGGAAGGAAGTTAATTTACTATTACATCAAAAGAGAAGAGACCTCTGCACTTACAGGACTGTAGAATACCAAAATGTGGAACTTGAAGGAGTGTCAGATAAAATTTAACCTTTCCCTTCTTTGGAATACAGCAGCAAAAGCACAAGGGTTAAATTGCCTTGGTTGTTTCTGTTAGAATTTCTGGATTGCAATCAGTTTTATATGTGACAAAGTTCAACTACATACCAGAGGTCTGAATACCATGACAAATGACTGGTGGTTAGCCTTCTTTACTGTGGCAAATATCTAAGGCAACCTAATAAGGGAAAAAGGGTTATTTGGGCTCACAACTTCAGAGGTTTCAGTCCATGGTCACTTGACCCACTGCCTCTAGGCTCGTGGCAGCTCGTGCATCTTGATGACAGGTGTATGGTGGAGAAAACTGATCACCTCATGGCAGCCAAGAAGCAAAAAGAAGCAGGGTCCTCATATTCCCTCCAATAGAACACCCCAGTGACCTAACTTCCCCTCACTAAGCCCTACCCTTAAAGGTCCACCACTTCCCACTAGACCGGAGACCAGGCCTTCACCACATGGGCCTTTGGGGGACACTGAAGATCCAAGGTATAGCACTGATCTTTAGTGGTAAAGACATCAGTGCCACACTTAGTTTGTATCATGTAGATGATCACCCTGAAGCAATGGACAATAAAACTCATTTCTGCTTCACAACACTCTTGAGTGTCAGGAATATTATCCCCATGTTACAAAAAAGAGAACAGATACTTTTGTTACATCCACAAAGTTAGTAAGGGATGGAGCTGAAACTTGAACCAAGAGCCCCCGAACCCTACTCAGTGTACCGCTGCTCCTCTGTAGCACCATCTGGAAGTAGATTTCTCATACTAAGGCAAAATCTGCCTCATACTAAATGCTGCTCATAACTCCACACATGCACCTCAAAGCCACTTAGAGAAACTGCAGCCCAGCTCTACCAGCAGCTCTGACTGTCCCAGTCTGCGTCCTTCTGATCTCTCCACTTCCTCTTCTCACAGCAGAAACTCCTCCAAAGGGATCATTTTATCACTAAACTACACCAACATCTCTTTCTCATGACAGAAGTAATGGCCAGCTTAGAAGCGAGTCCTTAATGCATTGCTTAGCCACTTATTAATAAATTCAACAAGTATAGACGCACTGGCCAAACCATAAGAAATGCCTCTGTTCTCATCCAACCATGGTCCTGTAACACAACAACTTCTAGAAAAATATTCTGAAACTAAAGATACATGCATGGAGTAACTATCATACTTCAAAAGAAACTAATGAATGGTTTTTCATGGGAAATTTGCTACCTGTGTACATGTACAATTAAATAAATGCTAAGACATCAATAAGATATTAAAAATCTTAGTCTCAAAGAGATTAATTATCTCATTTAAGCATGAATGAATAAATAAATCATGGATGAAAAATAAAACTTTCATCTTTTGCTTCATTTGGAGTGGAGAAGAAAAAATTCAAATGCATTATGGCTAATACACATTCTTATAATGGCTTGAATTTCAGCATTAAGCAAATCATTACAGTATATGCAAGTGAAATTTGTTTTCAGAAAATCATAATGTATAGCTTTTTTCCAGTCTTCCTATTTTCAGTGTGTTAACAATGATAATCAAAAACTGTAAAAAGCAGACCGATTCATAGGTCAAAATTCAAGTTTCTAAATTCACTACACAAATATTCAATCAAAAGAAAAAAAATGAGTTCATAGACACATATACATATATAGTATGTATGTACATTTTTACATATTGATAGTGTATGCTTATATATAAATGTATATTTCTGTGTTACTTTTACATAAAAGGGATTATTACATACCACACTTGATATATATTACACTTATGCCACCTATATAACATTATATGTACATATACATACACATATATATATATATATATATATATATATATATTTAAACCTTCTTTAACTCTACAAATACTTTGAGGTATTAGTTCCATAAATGAGAAGAGAAACTCAGAATGCTTTAGAAAGCAATCCTAATGTATCAAAACCAGTTTTTAGACTTCTCTGAACAATCAATTTCAAAAGCCCATCTTCAGAATCCTGTAGAGGACACACTACATTTTTAAAATCAATACCAAAAACTAGACTTAACTACAGTCACTGAAATTAAAACATATAACATGATAGTGTATTTTTTCCTTGTTTCAAACTCAGAGAAGTGATCAAATCTCTTACAAGGGCTCAAAATTATGTTGGAAAGAGACAATGTCAATTTGGTTACCGGTGAGTACAATGGACATAGTGCAAAAGCAAGCACGAGCCCTGAGGGAAGCATGGCTTCGACTCTCCATGCAGAAAGGTGAACAAGTACATGGTTAATACATGTACTTTTCATAGCAGTGGGCTCACCTTGTCATACTACATTAAGCATGACAACAATAACTGCTAACCTAAAACTTGAAACATAAAAGGTCTAACACAGGAGATTTTACACCGAGTAATCATTACTTAATGCGTCTACTTAGTCTGAAGAACCACTTGCCATTCACTCTCCCAGGGCTGACTCCATCGCTGGTCGCCCACGGGAGGCTGACACAGAGTCCAAGCGTTCTGTGGGCTCCTCTGTGAGCAGAATTTCGTGCATAAGTACAAGGCCACAAGTCCTGTTCTCCAAGGTCACCGTGGGCTCATGTCCCAAGGAATTTGTCTTTCTACTGACTGTGCTCAACACTGAATGTTCACTGATAATTCAGGACTCCATAGGCAAGTAATACTGACCAACGTTTCACAAATGTCATTGTGCAAACCAGGTTGGAAAGAAGTCTTGAGAAATTTGTTTCTGGGTTGTGAGAGAGAGAGGGAGAGAGAGAGTGTGTGTGTGTATGTGTCTGTGTGTATGTGTGTGTCTGTGTGTGTCTGTTTATATCTGTGTATGTTCATGCATATACATGCACATATGCACGTGTGTGTGTGTGTGTGTGTGTGTGTGTGTGTGTGTGTGTGTGTGTGTGTGTATGCTGGGTTACAAATGTAAAATGCATCTGTGAGGATTCCAATAAAAACTGTTTATAAGTCCCTATTCTGGAGGACTACATATATACACAGGATAAGTGATGTTTAAATTCACATGAGTAAAAACTAATTATCAACGCATACTGTGGTCAGGAGAGAAAACCAAGGCCAAAGCAACTTTTCTTGCTACATAACACACACACAAACTCTCTTTTACTAACTGCCCTGTCAAGCTTGTGTACACAGGATTGCAGCGAAACGGGAAGATGCCTTTTTAAAGGTATTTTTCTCATTTTTCCCCTCCACTGCTAACCCCCCCACCCTTGCCTCCCACCTGCCAGCTGGTGTCTTTTTTAGTCAACATGTTTGCACGTAACTCTATACTTGGCACCTGCTCCCTAGTACAGTTCCATACTAGACTTTTAGAATCTGTTTGCAAAAGGAAATCCCTTCTCATCATCGGATACCTACTATTTTCTGGTCTGAAATCTTTGACACTTTGTCTTGTCTTGTATTAAAATAGAAATACCTGATCCAGGAGTAGTGGCACACACTTGTAATCCTCACACTCTGAGAGACTGAGGTAGGTGAATCATAATTTTGAGCCCAGCCTAGGCAACATAGGAAGATTCTGTCTCAAAAAAAATTTTAATGACTGAGGATGCAGCTTAGTGTGAAGGCTCAGTGTATCTCAACTTAGCTATTGTGAATTAAGCTGCTACACATGTGGGCACGTATGTATCACCATGGTATGCTGTTAATAATTCTTTTGGTGATATACTCAG
This sequence comes from Ctenodactylus gundi, assembly GCA_004027205.1. Classification (NCBI taxonomy): domain Eukaryota; kingdom Metazoa; phylum Chordata; class Mammalia; order Rodentia; family Ctenodactylidae; genus Ctenodactylus; species Ctenodactylus gundi. The sequence goes on along the minus strand of PVKB01000159.1, from coordinate 378,013 downwards.
AAGTGGTTATAGATGAGTCAAATTTCTATTCTTAGTTTTTTGAGGAATCTCCCATTTCCACAGTGGTTGTACGAGCAAGCAAATGTAGAAGTCATGTTATTTGAAAAACAGTAGTAGAAACAAGGAAATATTGAGTCATACACAAAACAAAGAGTTAAATAATCTCATTTTATATAGCTGAGGAGCAACAGGTAAAAAGGGGAAATGTTTTTTCCCTTATATTGATCCGGGATCAAAAAAAAAAAAAAAACTTCAATTTGGTGTTAGGGAAAACCTTGCCAACAGCTGGAAAAAATCCAAACCATACAAATTACTCACAGGCAAGTGAACTTCTACTCAGCATGTTGAGGCAAAGGCAGAAGCAAAATGATGCAGGAGGGATCTGCACCTGGACGGAGGTCCCTTCCAAATGCCATCATGTTTTTCCACAGGAAATGTGAGAGCGGAGACTGGCATAAAAGGGGTAGATCTCATGCTCAATGTTCACATAGAAAACCCAGACCTGCCCCCATTGTATTTGCCAAAGTATGATTTGGTTCAGAGGCTCAGTGTGGTCCTGGACCTGTAAGTTTCTACTACAAATTTGTCTGAGAGCACCAGGTTAGATTCACATTTGATGTGCCATGTAAACATTCATTATTATTACTTCTAACTTTACATTCCAGATGAGCAAACACAGTTGTGTTTATATGTTGGGATTTCAGTAGCACGACACTTGGGATATTTTGCCACTTAAGCATTTTAGTTTGGCAAGATACACCCAAGTTAAAAGAAAACGAGCAGAGAGTCAAAGGTGGAAGGCATGACAGCCAAGAAACACACACATAAATAGCATCTAGAACAGACGTCAAGCGCTATGTGTCAAGAGCAATAAGAGCTTTCCATACATTCTTTATTGTGTATAGAAACTTTTCAGACAGGTATTACTATCATTCCCATTTGAATAGACCCTGAAGCTGGGTATTATAAAGGTTAGGTTCTGACTAGGGTCACAGAGCCAGGATCAAACCCAAACAGGTGACATCAAGTCACACTCTAACGATGGAAAGGCCACAACCCAACCATTATGTGTATGTGGAAGGAAAGTACCAAAGAACTGAACTTGGGAGGGCAGGAGGAGTGTCCAGGAAGCCAACAGGGCCGGAGATGGAGACAGTGGGGAGATGCGCTCCCAGGGCAGGGAACACCACGGGCAGGACACGGGAAGTATGAAGAGCCAGTGTGGCATTTTCATCTCCAGTTTTTATCTTCTTCTTTCATATCTATTTTTTCTCCGTAATTTCAAATGTTTGTTGATCTTTTCCTCCATGAATAGGTTCTTTTTCTCATGACATATCTCTTTGTGGTTTTATATCCTTTTTTTCTTATCAATTTTTTTTATTTTACACTCTCTGAGCTCATTCTGCCTCCAGGGGGCCCTTTATTTGTTCTCCGAGCTTCCTCTTTAGTTTCTTTCTCTTTGATGATCATAAACTTTTTCTAAACATTGTTCATTATTTCCTTGGTATAAAGTTTTATCTTCCGTGTTTCATGCGCAAATATAGATGTTTTGGACATTTTCTTATCAAAAGTCAACTTGAAATTGCTTCAAAAGCAAACATATTTAAGAGAGAACTTATATCCACAAAACACAAAGTATTGTTACATTCAATGAAAGAAAACATATAATCCAAAAAGATCTGAGTAGTCCTTTTATAAGAAAAGAAATATACATATATATTTCTTCATACACACACACACACACACACACACACACACACATATATCTCAAGCACACAAAAAGATACTGCATGTCATTGGTCCTAAGAGAGGTGCCATTAAAGCCACATTTTTGTATCTTTATGCAGACCCACTAAAATGGCTTAAATTAGAATAATGGCAAAACCATGTGTTTTGAGGATGTGACGTAATTGGAACACAAAATAGTTTAGCTGCTTTGGAAAACATTTGGTACTTTTTTAAAAAGTTATACGTGAATTTATATGACTGAATAATCTTGTTCCAAGGGATCTGCTCAATGAACAAAAGATTTTTTATACAAATATTCATCTGCATTATTCATAACAGCCAAAAAAGAGAGAGAGCAGCACAAATATTATTCATAATTGCAAAAAAAAGAATGGGAAAGAGCAACCCAAGTATTCAACTTCAAATGGAACATTACTTGGCCAAAAATAGGAGCATGATGAGTCTCAAAAACACCAAACTGAATGCTACAAAGTGCTACATCCTTTACAATACCATTTATAAGAAATCCCCCCAAAAGCAAAACTTAGCACCTAGAAGAAGGTCAATAGTTATGAGATACTGGGGTGAGGATTAGCAGTAACAGCAGAAGGGTACTGAGGAAGTTTTTGGATTAATAAAAGAATGTTACAGCATTGACTACACCAGTATATACAATTACCAAAACCTGAGCTGTGGGTGTACCTCAGTGATCAGAGTGCTTGCTTAATAAGCACAAGACCCTGGGTTTGATTCCCCAGCACCACATAAGCTGAGTGTGGTGGCACATGCCTATAGTCCCAGCACACAGAAGGCTGAGGCAGGAGGATTTGCTGTGAGTTCAAGGCCAGCTCGAGCCCCTGAGGGAGCTCAAGGCCAGGCTTGACTACAGAGCAAGACCCAAACCTGTTGTACTAAACACTTAAAATGAATGAGTTTTATGACATCTAAATTACTCTACAATAAAACTAGAAAAAGTAGTCACCACATTTACAGCTAGCCCTCAGTTCCTACTGTTCTATGGGTCAGCGGCTTCTCATAGGTGTCCTTAGAAGATAAGGTTTAACGACATCGTAGAATCTACTTCAGTCGTGTCGACTGTGGCTGCTTGGTATGTGGGAGCGGAACACTGAGCTACCTGGATCGCTTCCATCTCAGGATCCAGCTGCTCATGGAAGCTCAGAAATATCTGATGTCTGACTGATAAGACACACCCAGGGGTGTAGCAGGTAAGTCGGGTGACATCTAATGAGGAAGAATTTCTTAAACACAGCACAAAATAAAATTGAGGCTTAATCCACAATTTAATTTTAATTTGGAGAGAACAGACAGGATGGCCTGGTCATACTGGAAGATGGAGAAATCTATGAGCAACAGTGAATCTTGTGAAGACAGACGAAGCCATCTGAGAGTATCAGAGTATCGAGAACAAAGATGAGAAATCTGACCACCAGGAAGAACCACCACACTGAATTACAAATGCAACAAATACGTGAAAAAAGCCATAAATTCATAATTACTAAAAGTGAGTAGTCATGCTCGGAAGCTAAAGTATTAATTCATTATTAGTGATGAAGAGAAATAAGCCTTAAAAATGAAAAAAAAAGTAGGAAGTAAATCAAGATACATGCATGAGGATATCTGGCATGGTAAGCTGCACAATGCTGTGTGATCACTGTGCTATAAAAACAAATAATTCTACACCATGCTTTTATTGGCTTGATTTAAAACTCAGAGAAGAATAATTATGAGCAGTGGTTATCCCTGAGGGATGGTGACAGGCGTTGCAAACGCGGGAAAATGATTTTCACTTTGTGCTTTTTATTACTTTCTTTAAAACATTTAAAGCAATAAATTTCTAAACAAAAAACTTTATTCAGTTTTCCAGGGAGGAAAAAGTCAAATTTGAGACTCTCTATGATGCTACATTGCCTCTGGATGAAGCCCAAATGTGTCTTTATAATGAAAAACACATTAAAAAAAAAAGCTTCAAAAGCTGTAAACAGCAAGTTCTTTGGCTTTTCTGTTTCTATGTTAGAGGAAAGCAGCATAGAATGAGAACAAGTCTTGGAGACTACTTCTGTTACACATGTCACAAAATTATTTTAAGAATTGTCATTAGTAAAGGTCTAGGTAATTATCTGCATTACTTATATTGCACTTGATGTTTTCTAAGAAGTTCCTGCAACTGGATGGCATCCAACTATTCATTCGACAAAAAAATTGTGATCCAGGAAGCTCAGGCAGAGAACAGGAAGGCTGGTGATGATGAGGCAAGTGTGGGGCATGCACAGGCCTGTGGGATGCCAGCCTCCTCCCTGGGGCAGCGGCGGTGCCTCTCGGCCCGGGAGGGCCTGGCTGGAGAGCAGCGCACTCAATTCAATCGCTGGTTTAAAAGTTTAGCTGAGTACTGAAGGATGTGATCTTCAAAGCGCTCATATGCTTTTCCCCCCATTTAATTTATGTGTATAAGTGCAATACACAAAGTTTACATTGATCTTGAGTATTCTGTGCACATACATACTGTGTCAAAGTTACAAATCTTTCCCTTCTCTCTTTTCGACCCTCCCACTCTCACCCCCTCCCCTCCAGTTTCCATGGTTCTCCACACTAAGTTCTGTGAAATAATTGTGATCTGGGTTTCCCCTCTCAGAGAAACCATCCAGTATTTCACCTTCTTCTGACACACTTCACTAAGGGTGATGGTCTCAAGTTGCCTCTATTTCCTTTCAAAAGCCTCCAATTTATCTGTCTTTATAGATGAGTAGAATTCCACAGTGTATAAATACCACAATTTGTGTATCCATTGGTCTGTTGATGGGTATTTGGGTGTCTTCCATATTTTAGCTATTGTTAGTTGTGCTGTTATGAACATAGGTGTATATGTATCTCTGTTACATGTTGTTTTTAGCTCTTTGGGGAATATTCCCAGAAGAGGTATCACTGGATCAAAAGGGATACTTATTTCCAATCTTTTGAGAGATCTCCATACCACCTTCCATAGTGGTTGTACCAATTTACATTCCCACCAGCAGTGCAGGAGGGGTCCTTTTCCCCCACAGCCTCGCCAGCAATGATTCTCTCTGGTGATGTTCTGATTTGCATTTCTCTAATGGCTAAGGATGTTGAACATCTTTTCATGTACTTATTGGCCATTTCCACAACAATGTCTAATTGCTAGTAATTCCTTCAACACTTAGGTACAAATTGGAGGCCTTGTACTAGCCAGGTTTGTTTTGTTTTTAATTAACAAATAAAAATTGTACTTATGTATGGTGTACATTATGTTTTAATATATGTATACATTGCAGAATGGCTATGTCCAGCTAATTACCATATCAATTACCTCACACACTTTTCTGTGATAATACTTAAGATCTATTCTGTTAGCCATTTTCAAGTTCATAAGACACTATTAACTAGAGTGACCATGATGTACAATATCTCTCTTCAAATTATTGTCTCTACCTGAAATCTTGCTCTAGCCAGTGATAAACACATCATAGCCTCTACAGCCCTTCCACATGTCTATATCAGGGGACTATGACAGCTTGAGTAGAAGACCTCCATGAGTCAGGAGAAAACATATGTGAAAAAAATTTTAAGACATTACAAACTAGAGAAGAATTTTTTGCATGCTTCAGTTAGACAAACTTATTGAGCAAATGACAATGATTATAATCTACTTACTCCCCTATACAGTGTTAGCATGTATTAATTTTATAAAATATTGGGTTTCATGGTGGCATTTTCATACGTTCACGTAATGTATTAGGATGACATCCATCATCCCTATTACCCCCCTCTACATCTCCTTTCCTCCTTCTGATCCCCTTCATTCTGAAAGAAGGGTTTTTAATCTGGAAGCTACGAGTCCACATGGATGGCATTCATGAAAGACCAAAATTCCTGAAAAAGTAAGAACCCCTTGCCTGTGTGTGTAACTGCATGTGCATCTTCCTATGGAACAGTGCATAGCTTTTCATCAGATCACAAGAGGTATCTAGGCCCCTAGAGAACCCATAGTAAGTGCTCTCCTAAGGGAACAAGCCATCTCAGGCTCCTGGGCAGGTAACTACACAAATGCCGTGAGTCACAGGTAGGTACAGGCTCAATTCTGCTTTGTTTAGCAACAGAAGAGAAGAGATACAAGGAAGATGGGGCTCCTTAAAGAGGCTTTAGAGAAACAGAAGAAAAGCTAGTCCCAACTGGGTGCCCAGACAGGCAAGCAGGCACCTCCCTCTGCTCCAGGGGCTGAAGAGGGCGTGCCCAGCACCCAGCTGGACAGCACAACAGGATGTGTGAAAAGACAGGTAAGAAACCAAGGCAAATGGGCCAGCAATTGCACTTTGGCATGTTGACCGGACAGAAAGGAGGGCTTGCCCACCACGAGACAGGCAAAGCACACACATCTCCACATCATGACTCACCACGGGCCCAAGCCTGAAACTGAAGAACGGAGACGTATTAGAAATTGCGGTGTGTTTATAGAATGGAATCCCAAACAATGATAAGAAAAATGGATGATGGCAGCTTGCAAAGAGATGAATGAGGAAATGCTCAGCCAAAGGAGAGAGACACACCAAAAAAAATTACGCATTTTTCACTCCTGAGTACCTACCCGAGGGAAGTGAAACCCTTTTACAGCCACATAAAAGCCTGCATGTGTGCATGTGACATTATGCACAAGGACCAAAAGGAGAGGACAACCCAAATGTCTATCGATAGAGAGACAAATACATAAAATATGGTATGTCCAATAAATAAAATACAGTATGTCCACACACGGGGAAACTGCGTACCATTTAAAAAATGGTGCACCGATTGATTCTTCTACTTCATGTCCAAAATAATATGAGCCCTGAAGGTGTTATCTTTAAAATATGCCTCTCATTTGATTGCTTCCTGAGTCATAAACTTGACCTAAACCACCATAATTGTTCTCCTCCCAGGTGCCACACTTCTGCCCTGGCCCTGCCTGGGGCTCTCTGCACAGCACACCAAGTGGGCCTGCTAGGAGAGAAGTCAGGGCCTTTGTGGCTCAGCTCAGGCCCCTCCCCAGCCTCATCTCGTTATGGGGAAAAGCAGAAAGTCTCTGGAGGGCCCGAGCTACCTGTTGCCTCGCCATCCAGACAACCTTACTGTCCTCACCTACCACCATCCAGCCACTCCTCAGCACCAACCTGTTGTGGCAGTCCCCTCACTAGGACTGGAGTCCCCTACTTCTGCGCCTCTGCCCCTGAAGCTCTGCACACCTGTCTACTCTCTGAGATGACTGCAGGTTTGACTCTGCCTCTACCAGGCTCTGCTCAGATACCTATGGGCACACACTGGATTTGCCCTTCCCAACTGGCGTTCCGGCTACGTGCTTTCTTTCTCTACACAGCATTCCACTGTTGGGAAAACACCTGGTTCTACATAGGTACTCAATGTTCTCTGAATGAATGAATGCATAAATGAATAAACAAATGAATAAAAGAATAGAAGAAATGAATGACAGTTTTATTTTCCTGAAAATAAAATCCCAAACCTTCAATACAATCTGAAATTCACAACCATGGATTATTTTCCACCATAGTCAAAAGGTACAGCGCATAGTCAGATCACCCTGTACTTCACCTGAGTTTTATTCATGACCTGCCTTTTTAAAAATGCAAAAGAAAATACGCTCTTCTTATTAACTATTTTACCATCTACCTGGCTTCATTAACAAAGTAGTGACCAAGAGCTCTTAAAATAAAAATGTGAATGTAGAGGAAAATGAAAAGTATAAACGTAGAGGAATAATTGTCAGAAGTTTCTATCAAAGTTAGGTCGGTGATGGTGGGTACAACTTTTTTCAGATAAAATATTTTGCAAGAGGAAGGTGTGCTTCCCAGGAGCAGCAGGAAAAACGCTGCCCAGGGTCACCAAGACCCACACAGATTTGCAGCAGATGCCAGGCAGGCTTTGGTGCCATCCAGGAGTGAAGACCAAGTGACCCACGGCTCCTGGCCTGCCACATGAAAACCAGACAACACAAAGGAGCCTGAGCGTCTTTGCTTTCATCCTTAGACAAATACAGACACAAAGCAGACATGACCCACCAAACATGAGCCGGCCTGACAGATGTGCACTTCTGATTGCATTTCTAATGATTACACATTGTCACAGCCCCACTCCGGGAGACTGAATCCAGGCATTAAAAGAAAGCAGCCCTCCACATCAGACATAAAAGTTTATTTGAGGCATAAATCCTGGATACTCTAACAATCCAGTAAATGGTACATGATTATTTTTCTAAAGCCCAAACTGCAACGTGGAAGCCTTGGCTCAAACTAAAAACCTGGCTGGCTTTCACTGTCAGGAGAAGCACCCTTGAACTCCTTCCCAGAACGGTGGGCTCAAGAAAGAAAAAGGAATTCCTTAAGAAAATCCTTAAATACAGAACACAAAGAAGTCTAAAGGGGAATCAAAATTTCAGAAAGCAAAGTGTAATGCTATTTGGGAGGAGAGTCATCGACGTGGTTCTCTCTGTCATGATTACAAAAAATAAAATAAAATTGATGTGTTTCTGGCAACACTATATACCGAGAGAATTACTCAAGACTAGTTCCACTGTTAACTCAAGTTTTAGTCCCACTACTGGGCACAGTGCCTGAAGGTACTCAATGAATACCATTCTGATTGAAATTTAACACTAAAACTTAAAATTCATTCTTTTAAGAAGCCTTTCCTGACTGTATGAGCTCATAAAAACACTCCTTTCAGACTCACAACACATTATTATTCAACAAAGGTTAGAAACTGCTTTCGTTGTCTTCTCAGTTTTGCATAGATCCTGATTTTCCCAAGTGACTGTGACTCCCTCTAATTCATGAGTCTCACCTTAAACCTGCTGAGAACCCCAGCAAAATGCAAACGCAAGGACAGCAAGTAGATTTATATGTCTCATCTCACCCCCCCATCCCCAAGTGAGCAAACACAGCTAGAAATGTTCCCACCACACAAGCACACTCACACACACACACACACACCACACACACGTGCGCACGCGCACACATGCTCCTGCATAGCTCTTCCAGAGCTGCTTCTGTGAAGACCTAATAAAGCATGCATGCGACAGGGACGACCCAGGAGAATAAGTCCATTCTTTCTACCCACACCCCACGCTCGCTGAGCTCAGGGAAGACAGGGCGGCGTGTTCTGTGAGCTGTGGAAGCGCTGGACGTGAGCCTGAATAAGAAATGCGCAGGACGACCTCAGAGACAGTGAAGGCTTATCCTCCCTGCTGCTGGGTCCTCCACCCCACGCCATGCGGGGCGATAAGTCTCTCCTCTTTTTCAAATTTCCCCCATGCATGCAAACCACCTCTGTTTGCTGAGAGCACCACAAACCTACTTGTCAGCACTGCTGTCTCCTTTGTTACAAAGCGCATGGCACCATTCACAACAAATTCATGCAGCAACCAGATCTCCCTGCAGAGAACAGGGGACAGGAAGTGCAGCAAACAGGCAGATTTCTAGAAAGAGTACTCTCATATGTACCTTTCTCTACGGGAGCTCAAGCACTCACTTACCAGGGTGTGTGTGCATGCGTGTGTGTGTGTGTGTGTGTGTGTGTGTGTGTGTGTGTGTCTGCGCACGCGCGCAGAGGGAGATTTCACCTAGCTTCTTAATCAACAAGTCTAATTATCTTTAAGGTTACACAAAATTTACTATAAAAGTGATCAAAATCTTGCTCCTAGACTCCCTTTCAAATTCACAGACACTCTCTCTTGATAAATATCCAAGTAATTCAAACCTAAGCGACTGAAAAAAAAAAAAACTAAGCGACTGACCAAGTCAGCTCCAAACTGTCTGAAGAGATAAAAATCAGTCTTGCCCAGTTTCTCTACACCAATTCAATACCACTCAGTCGGAGGCCATACTGTTTCACCTGAGATATTCAGCACATGGGCACACACTACATGTGTAACATCTACTTCAAAGGAAAAAATGTAGAAATCTGCCTGCTGCTGCCACTTCTTGCTCCACCTCCTCCCTCTCCTTCTTCTTCTTTTTCTCTCTCTCCCTTTCTCTCTCTTTCCCTCTCTCCTTCCCATCCCACAGCTATGTCTCACTCTTCTTCTTTCTTTTATTACAACTCTGTATGTGAGGCTGCCATCAGATCTGAGCTCTGAAAATACCCATGATCACTTAAGGTTTTTGTCCTCCTTTAAATGGTATTGTTGCTACCCTTGTAGTTCCTGATACCTCATTAATCCCATTTGTCTTTTCATAGCTAGATACTGAATCCAGAGACCGTACCATGGAGTTACATCCCTAGCCCTTATTTTTGAAGACAGATCTAAGTTGCCCCAGCTTCACTTGGTCTCTTGATCCCCTGCCTTCCAAGTAGCTGGGATTACAGGTATGCACCCCTGCACTGGCCGATTATCTGTTTTTCAGAACAGTGTTCTCCTCACCAACCAGGTGTGATTACAAAGAACCATATGGGGGAGGGGGGAATAGTTCAATGATTAGAGCAAATAGAGACCACTTGGCACTATGATCAAATATCATGTTCAGTTAAGAAAACCAGGCCTGCAGATCTCAGCAGTGCTACCGTTAACTTAGTCAGTGATTTTAAATCCTATGTCTCAAATTGTAGGTGTTTTTCCTGATACTGTTAGAATAATCCTCACACTTGCTAGTGAATATTTTCCGCATCCAATAAAGCAGGGAGCCAGAAATGAAGAAAAAAAGGAAAGAAAAATCACAGGACAATGAGCAATAGTTGTGAGAAAACCACTAAGAAAACAGGAAATTATTCCACTCCGGCACGGAACAAGAGGTCCTATTTGTAACTGTTAGGATGAAGGCTAGTGGAACCCTACATAACAGTAGCACCAAATTAAGATGTTTTCTTAATTTCAGCAATATGTTCCATGACATTGAGTTTCAGGTCATACGTTTAGACTTCAAAGTTTAATATTCCATACATTCTTGATCTTCGCTTTTGCAATCTGAGTAGACCACTATCCTGATTATAGATTCTGACTGTCCAGCCCTCACTTAAGTAATATATTGTTCTCCTATGTAGTAACAGTTAGTTTTTGTAATAGACATCTCTCTGGGGACATGCCATACTAGCTATGCCTACCCCAACTCCACCTTTTCCTAACAGATAGTTTGCCATCTACCTATTCTTCTGATGAACACCTCCTTTGAAGATAGCCATCCCTCAGCTATGCAGTGCCATAGGACATGGCCTTCATACGACTCGCACAAGTCCTCCAGACTTGACCGTGACGTCCTGATGGGACAACTATGGTCTTTCTTTTCAATTAGGGACACCCTGGAAAGGCAACAGAACCACCATAATGACACTGAAATTATTTCAGGCAAAATGAGACCAGGAAATAACCAATGGGCTCAAACAGATCCACCCTGTACATGAGCCCCAGGAGAAAAGCCACTAGAAATGTAGAGGCAAAAGCAGTAAGCAAAGTCCTCAAGCAGAGAAAAAGGAAGCAGATATCACGAGTGAACAAAAATCAGATAGAAATGCAATAGAAACTAATAAAAGGAGAAAAATTAGCTGACATTTCAGACACTACACTAACAACTTTTTAGATGATATTGCATTTCGTCTAAATATCAATCCTGACACAGGTACAAGCACTCCCACTGTACACTTAAGTTAAATCAGGATATCTTCCCAAGATCATGCAGCTAGTTAACACATCACATCAGAGACAAGAACAATTGAGTCACTGCAGTGGCAGAACACCAGGAGTAGGTTCCAAAAAAGGTGTGCTCATTCTAAGGAGTGCCCAAACTAGCAACCGGAGTAAGGAAGAAAATGTCCAGAAACTAGATCCAGATTCATTTTTATCCTTTATTTTTAGTTTTCCTCTTGTATATGGTCAAAAATGTGTATATATCTCAGCATTACAGCACTATATATGTAACACACATATATCCTTTAAATACCTATATGTTTACCAGGTTCACATTTTTTCTGATGGAGCATGTAACCAAAGAGTTGAAAAGTGACAGACCTCAAGCATTGGCTGCTCTCTTCTGAGGGGACAGTTTTTTCAGTCACTGAGGTATCAAGAGAATGAATTTCAAACTACTAGAAACAGTGTCCCAGCCAGGAGGCCACATACAGGCAACCGAAACTGACCCCCCACTTCTTCATACATTCTGACAATAAATCCCCATCAATTTAAGTCACCAGAAAAGGAAATGCTGAAGGCTGGAGGTTTCAAAGGCCCTAAGACAACACTCTAGAGCAACCTAATTTTAAACCTAGAAATAAAATTATTTTTGCTATGTACAGAATCCACGGAATTCTACATGTCTAATGTCAAAAGAAGCCAGTGCATATTTGGGATAAACAATTAAGTTGCATGGGTAAATATTCTCCTTCTTTAAAAAAAATCAGAAGACTTCACAGTATACATCTAAGAACTCGTCTTACATTTTGACAGCCCTCTTTGTTAAGAATAAAGCTCTTCTTGTGTTTGTGAAGGTCTTCGGAATGCTCCAGCCTGCTTCTCCTGGCTCATCCTTGGTTTAGATAATGACTAGTTGGTTCTCATACTTTGTATAATTTTTTAAATACATGCAAACATTTGTTTAATCCAACTATTAGCCTTTTAATATAAGATCTAAATCCATCTGAAGTTGATTTTATTAAAATCCTGGAAAGATCCCACATTGTGATAACGTTTTAGGCAGAGTCCTAAGAGAACACCCACTGCAAGGTACCGAAAGGGGGAACGTGAAGGTGGAGGGAAGCTCTCACTCTCTTACTTGAGGATTTTTTTCCATATTTTATTAGTGCATATTGACTGTACAGATTAACAAGTTGCATTTTGGCAGATTCGTACATGCACATGACATGCTGTAATCATCTCCCACCATCACTCCCTCACCTCCACTTCACTCCCTTCTCCCCTCCTTCAGTTTCATATGTGTTTGGGAGAAGCTAAGTTCGTGGAACATATTTTGATTATACTCATGCCTCCTTGACCTTCCAGGAGGATTTCTAAAACTTCAAACATCGTTATAGAAGTATTAAGAATTACTGAGCATTGATTAAAATTCAAATTTGATTCTGATGAAAACTGATCAAGTCAAAGGTTAAGCTGCTGTCTTCTGCCGAACTTCCTGCCCTTCTATCTCCCATCTGACTCTTACTGTCACCTAGAGCTGGTCTCCTCCTCACTCTGTTCCCATTGTTTTCACATCCAATCTCCCAGCTTTAAATCTTCTTTCTTCCTTAAGTAGACAGAGTACATAAAAGTATATTTTAAATATTTGTTTAATATATATCAACATCTCTCTAACTTTTAAAAGATAACTTACCATAAAAACTTAGACAAAAACAAAATGGTACCTGCTATACAACAAATGTTTTATGAATATTCATACCACCTGCACTTTGTTATGTTTTGCCTTGTAATGGTTCCTAATTTAATTATTTTGGTCAAGATCATGGCTCTTCATGGAAGAAGGAAGATGTTCCAGCTTATGGCTCATCTTTCTCCATAACACGCTCTTTCTATTAACAGTCCTTCTCATTGCCATAATGGCTTTGAGAAATTCCAACTTTGTAATGTTTTCGTTCAGAGATACAAGTCAGTATATAAAGCTTCACATTAGAAAAGAGAATGCCCAAACTTCCTAGATGAGTCACTGGGCAGAGACACACCAGGGAAGTAATGCATCTGCCTGTTCATGGCGCATCCATGTCCACCTTCTACAATCCCATGCCATCTACAACCGTGTACATGCATGGACAGAAGGACTTCCTATGTTCTCCTCAGTTCAAATGAAGGTAGACAATAATTTTTACATGTCACTAAATACCAACAGAAATGTAAAAGGATATACTTAGAAAAATTATTGTTTTAAAAAAAACATGTGACTAATCCTCTTGGACCACAAGCTTACTGGCACAATTTCCTCCATGACACACACCAAGAATCCAAATATCAGCCTTCAGGACTTTGGGGGCCATTCACACCTTAGGGGCAGGGACAATGTCTGCTTTGCTTATAACCTCACATCCAGTGTCCACCTAGGTACTTAACATGTGAAATTGTTCAAAAAGTACCATAGAATTAATAAGTGACACTGACACACGAATTCCCACCTATCTAGAGAGGCACCTATCTCCAGACACAGGTAATCAAACAATATGTAATTACATGAGCTAACTCTTGGTAAGAACTGCCTTCTCTTAGATAGTTGGATGTTTCAAACGTCCCTTAAAGGAATCTAATGTGTGTTTGATTTGAAACCAAACTCAAAGAAGCTGTTTTTCCTGGTCCGTGTAAACCAATTCAGAGAGCAAGCCCAGGTAGGTTGTAAAGTGCGTCACTCATTTCATCCAAGTATGGCTCCTTGTCAAAGCAAGAAAAGGAACAGTTTGTAACTTTTGGCCTTCCCTCAACAGCTGCTATTTAAATTATGAGGCATCGCCGTTGTAAATTATATCTTCTGTAAGGAAGCTACACTCATTTTGCAAATACCAAGCAAATCTAGACAAACTGCATAAAGCATTACTGATAGCATGAATTGGCACACACAAACTCACTCAGAGAGAGGGACACAGTTCCTTCAAAGATGACAGAGAAAGGAGAAGTAGGGAAGCATGGACAAAGAAGAGAGCAAAGAGGACAAGTATCTAACCTCCACATCATCTTTTCCAGAGCTGCCAGCAGTTAGTAATAACTCTCACACAAGCCTGAGCAAAGTAAAATAAGAACTAAAAGTTATAAAAGGATTGGAGTATACCTTAGTGCAGAGGCACTGGGTTTAATCCGTCAGTACTGAGGGAGAAAAAAAGGAAAGGAAAGGAAAGAAAAGATCCATAGCAATATGGAAGTCAAATATATAATTTCACTGGTGCCGTAAAGATAAAATTAAAAACAACTTTAAACATTTCAAGGAAGAAAGCACTGGCGATCACAAAATGCTACTCCAAAGTGTGGTGTTTTGAAGAACACCTCAGAACCAAGGTCTCTCTGATCTTCCTCCCTCCCAACTCTCAATCCTCTGAGCCTCTTTCTCTTCTGAACAGAGAGATGTGTTCTCTGAAGCTCCTTCACTTACTTGAAGACCGGAGTCATGAAGGAGGGGTTCAGTGGCTTCCAATCCTCTTACTGAAATGTCATTAACCAAGAAAAATTAAACATATTGTGTAGAAAGAGACTAGAGATCAAATGCCATACTTTGAGTCCAGATGAACTTTATCTCAGGCCAGTGTGTGTTTTCCAGGCTCTTTAATTTCCTTTAAAAATCATTTACTACCCTTCTAAAACTACTTCCATATCGTGGTTTGAATCTGGAGTGTCCCCCAAAAGCTTCATGTACCTGTGGACACTGTGGACTGTTAGGATGCGGGTCTGGAAGCAAAAGGCAGATGCATGGGGCTTGACCTAGAGGAATGTGTGCTGGTTCTGCCCTTTCTCTCTAACTTGGCTGTGTTTTGCCACATCATGGCAGTCTCTCTCTCTGGGTCTGGCTCCAACCCTGCTATGTGTTTCTACCACCTCCAGCTGTCCATAAATGAACTGAGACCTTCTGAAACCGTGAGCTAAAATAAATTTTCTTGACTAAAGTTGTGTATGTCAGGTATTCTGTCCTAGCACCAAAAGTAGCTAAGACAGAAATTGATACCCAAGACGTAGAGTCATTGCTGTGATTTTACCTGGCCAGATGGTTTGGAAGCCTTTGAAACTGGTTTGTGAGAGGAGTTTGGAAAAGTTTGAGGATGCCAGCTGGAGAAGCCTTGGAGTGCTCTGAGCTGAGCTTGATGAGAGATTCTGGTCAGAACTCAAATGACCAGAACGATGACAGAAGTGTGGATTGCAAAGGCAAGGCTCAAAAAGTTTCAGATGGGAAGGAGAGCTGTACTGGCAAGTGCTCTAAAAACCAAGCATGCTATGCTATGGCCCAAAGTTTGTCAGCATTTTGCCCCGTTCAGAGATTTTTCCTGAAACTGAAATAAGAGTGATGAACTACTTAATCAGATGGAAGAAATCTCAAGGAAAACCAATGTTCACATTATCACTTGGGTACTGCTTGTGTTTTGTAGCCAACACTGTGGTTGGTTAAAGGTGAGAAAAAATGGCAGAGAAAAATGATATAAAAATTCTTCAGTTCTGCCAGACAAAAAGGGCCTGCAGGGATGTGGCAAATGAGCACAGGGAAACTAAAGAGATTATCAATAAAAAGAAGGCAAGTACTTATAATCAGAACTATCAGAAAGATGACTTGAGGGCATCTCAAAAGTCAAAAAAGACTCCACCCTTTACCACCTCAATGGTGGAAAGACAAAAATCTTTGCTCTGAGAAGCATACCCAAAGGCCAAAGGAAAAAATGTCTTCCAAGATTCAAGTACCTGGAATTCAACCATCTAAGAACTCAGAGGTGTCGACATTGATTGTTCAAGGACGTCAAGCTACTGCTCAAGCCGGTGGCAGACCTTGGTAAAGTCTACACAATGCTAGTTTTAACAGCCTCACAGAGGGCAAAAGTTGTGGAGTCATTGAGACTTCAGAGAAAGATCTTGGAGGCCAGGCAGTGTGTCCCCAGGAGAGCAGTGCATAAAGTTGTAAAGGAGAAGCCTAAGGTACAATGCAGACTCTGAAAATTTGGAGAAGCCAGTAGCATGGGTGGTACCCTGAGGAAGGCTGCAGGCTGTGGGTGAGGCCAGTCAAAAACAGAGAAGATGGAGGTTCCAGCCAGCAACAATGTTGTAGAAGTGGGGCCACCCAACTCCTTTGGATTCACAGCTCACCACAGTTTACTCCTGGTGCTGGACATGGAACAACAAAATTTAACCCTTGCCCTGCTGGGTTTAGAACTTGTTTTAATCCATTTGCCTTTTATTCTTTTATTCCTCCTTTTTGGAAAGGGAATATTTATTTACCCTGTGCCATTGTATGCTGGAAATGCTTAACTCTGGTTTTCAGAGGAGCTTGCAGCTGGGACTCTGCCGTGAGTCTCAGGAGAGACTAGATTTGGAGTTTTTAACAGTGCTGGAACTGTTAAGACTTTGACAACTGTTAGAAACAGATTAAATGCATTTTTCATAAGGAGGTAGACATGAGTATTTTAGGGGCCAGCGACAGATGTTGTGCTTTGGAACTGGAGTGTCCTCCAAAAGCTTCATGTACTTATGGATGACATGTACTGTTGGGAGGTGGAGCCTGGCTGGAAGGGGTGGATGCTTGGTACTTGACTTGAAGAAGTGTGCGCTAGCTCTTCCTTTCTTCTCTGACTTGGCTGTGTTCTCCCATGCTGTGAGGAGCTCGCTCTTCAGCTTCCGCCCCACTATGTGTATCTGTCACTGCCAGCTGCCCATAAATGAACTGACGCCTTCTGAAACTATGAGCTAAAATAAGTCCTTCCTCCCTTAAGTTGTGGATGTTCTAGCAACAAAAAAATAACTAAGACACTCCATCCCTACTTCCCTCCCATATGAAGTGGGCATTTAAGTTTCAACCAACTGTCCCCATTTATGAGGTTCTCGACATAAACTTTTCATCCCTCACAAAAGTCAACTAAAACAGGTCATGAACCTAAATGTAAAATGCAAATTCTTTTAGATTTCTTCTTTAGCTATTGTGAAAAATATATCTTAAATACACCAACTTTTTGCCAATTCCTTAACTACTGTTAACCCACAAAGGACTAACTAGAAGAAGACTTTGATAAGATTATCTGGCCCTCCATCAAGATCTGCTCTCAGGACAGCAAAATAGCTCTGACTAACAAAACCCAGAACTTTGAGTAAGTGGCACTTAAGCAATAACCCAGAATTTTTTATGTTAAGCCAACAAAATAACCATTATTTTCAATGAGATATTCATTGACACAAAGAGACACCTCCCTTTGCCTTGAATTTTGCCTACCCTGTATTAACACCAAAACTGGTTAATGTGTGTCTGCCTGCCTATGCCAAAGCCTTAGAAAATATTTGGTTCACCTGATATTTTTCAGGAAATCTATATGAATGTATAGTTTCTCTTTTAATGTGATAATGCCTATTTCCAAGCAGCATTCTTTAAAGCTTATAAATTGTATATATTATAACTCACTGGACACACATAATGATACATCCTAACTGCTTCAACTCATAATTTACTCCTTGTGAGTTTTAACATTCTATCATGTGGTTCTTAACAGCTGTATTCATATTAACTTCACTGTTTTAAAGTATGTTTTAGTATACTCACATTTGTGCAAACATCCCATGAACTGATTTTTGAAGATATCTCACTTCAAAAAAAAATCCTGTATTTACCATCTTCTCAAAATTCTCTTCCCTAGTTCTAGTAATCACTACTCTTCTGGGTATTTCATATAAATTGCATCATACATGAGGGGGGTCACTGGCAAATGGACTGTTTTACCTAGGATAATGTTTTCAAGGTTCACCTGCATTGTAGTCCATACCAGCACTTCTTTACTTTCACGGATAAATAACTTTCCACTGTAGGAATATATCACCTGTGGTTATCTAGTCATCAGTTAATGGACATTTGGGTTACTTCTACTTTGGGCTAGGAAGACTCATGCTTGAGATTTATGAGCCTATATGCCTTCCTTTCTCTTGAGTATATACCAAGGAGTAAAACTGCTGAAATCAAATGGTATTTCTATGTTAGCTTTTTGTTCCGGACTGTTTTCCAAAGTCCCGCGTCACTTTACACTCCCACCCCCATTGTTTGAGGGTTTCAGTATCTCCACATTCTGGGGAATGCTTGCTATTATATTTTTTTTAAAGCCTGAAAATGGTAGATATGCAGTGGTATTTCTGTTGCTTTTATTTGTATTTCAAAAATGACCTCTGATAATGCTTAGCATTCTTGTGTGATTATTAGCCATATTTTTATCTTTTCAGATAAATATTTGTTCAGGTTCCTTGCCCATGTTGTCTTTTATTATTGAGTTATGTCAGTTTTTTATATATCCTCTACAGAAATTTCTTATCAGATTTGTAGTTTACAAATATTTTTTCCTATTCTGCAAGTCGTCTCTTCACTTTCTTGATGTTCTTTGAAACATAAATGTTTTCAACTTTTATGAAACCTACATTATGTATTTTCTTCTTTCCTTTTCTATTTTTCTTCTCTGCTTACACTTTTGCTGTGATATTTAGAAAATTGTGGCATGTTTCAAAGTCATAAAAATATACACTTATTTTTGCCTCTCCTGCTTTTTGGGTTTTAGTTCTTTCATTTAGGCCTTTGATTTACTTTTTTTTTTTTTTTTGGTATACATTCTTTTTAACTTTAAATGTCTAAAGATTTCCTATTTCTTTAAAGAAAAAATGAAAACAAGTAGAATTGGTGAAAAATACAACAACTAAAACTCTACAGCCCTGGAAAATTCAACCCTTCAAGAACATTATCCAGGAGATGTATACATGGGCATGTGTACATGAGTGTACATACTACATACTTTTCATTAGTTCTATTGTCCTCCTACTATAACCTTAGGTTTTACCCCTTCCCAGTGGCAAAGGGCAGACAAAGCATCCAATTCACCAACACTTCCTTCCTGTCTTTCTCACTGCAGGAGCCTCAAGCTTTCCTCCTCTTCCCCTGCCTCCCTGCAGCACCCTGACCTCCTCCCGAGCTGGAGTTTGTCAGGCTGTCTCTGCATACAACCATCAGGCATTCAAGCAACCTCCTGAGTCTGTGTCTTTCTTTGACGTGGGCGCCATGTGACTGCCCAAGGCCCCTCTGCCTGGAACTCCCTTCTGCCTCTGCTACCTCCAGACATTCAGGCTGTCTGCACACTGGCAGAGAAAAATTTACCACGTCTGAGTCTGGGGCAGAAAGTCCTCCAAATTGGCTTGAATTTTTTTTCTAGTGACTTAAAAAGTGAAATATGAGTGTTTTAAAGTACAGGCTTCTAACTAAGTGTATAACACTGAATCATGATCGCTGAGGGAAAAAGACAATCTAGAGTACGAAGACAAAAAAAGCCTATCTTTTTTCTTATTCCAGAGTTAAATGTGTTATCATCATTTTGGTGCAAATATTTGTAGAGAAAAGACAGATCCACCTGCCAGACACACAGGCTGGCAGGTTGCTCTGGTTTGAATAGAATTTGCACCCCGAAAGGCCATCCCCTATGACTGGAGCCTCGCTCCCAGGGCAGCACCATTGGGGGGAGGGAGGGTTAAAGGCTCAGAGGTGGGACTCAGAGAGAGGTCCTTGTGGGCCTCAAGGAGGCCTGAGGCAAGTCCTGTGACTTTTTGGCACAGAGGCTTCTTGGTAATTCTCCCAAGAGAGTTATAAAAGGAACAAGTTCAGTTCTACCCATGTTCCTCTGTGCTCCTTGTTCAAGATGTGAGGACCTACAGGCTCCTGCACTCATACCTGCCATTGCTACAGGCCATGATGTGACAAAGCCCAGAACTGAGCCAATACCAGTGCTGTGGCCTTGAACTTCCAACAGTAGGAACTCTGCAATCTCTCGTGCTTCTTCTTCACATGCCTGTGCCAGGGACATCAACACAGGGACAACAAGCTGACTAATACATAAGCATATATGTTAAAGATAAGGTAATATGTTATCTAACAGTGTCGGGTAAAGCTTTGTTTCCACTTCATATTTTTTAATGTCATTAAATACAACCTAAGAACATGAAATTTCCTCTTAGACCATATGATCACATATTATATCTTTTCCATCTTCATCTCTTTTTTTTCAGTACTGGAGATCCAACCTAGGGCCTTCACACTGTGTAGATTCCCAGCCCATTTTTATGTTCAGATTTTGAGACAAGGTCTCTCTAAATTGCTAAATTGTCCAGGCCGGGCTTGAACTTGATATTCTCCTGCCTTAGCCTCCCAGAGTACTGGGATTATAAGTTTGTGCCACTAGACCCATATTATCTATTTTGCTCCTTTGTGTATTTAAGTTTCTTCCACTTTAAGTAATCCTGTGATGAAACATCTCATCGGTTTCCCAGATTTTTCGCTTGGTTCAACAATTTTCATAATTACCAATCACTTGCTCACAATTGCCCATCAATGTCCCACCCTGCTGTGAGCTCGATGGTTGAGAATCAATGCTGATCTCCAAGAATCTTACAGAAAACAGTCTCCGGCTTCCTTGCCTTGCCATGCCCCTTGTAGATCTGCTGACTTCTTGATTTTTAATTTCAGTCCCTGACCACGGTTCTTACCTCACCTTTACCTCTGTGCTGCGACTAATGCAGGCATTTTCCAGAGTTCAGCTGGGCATATCCTTGGCTCTTGTCTCCTCACTACTCTCCTAGCAAGCAATGCTCAAACTCTGGGGATAGGACCCTCCAACAGTCTCAACACTATTGAGGATTCCAAGGAGCCTCTGTCATGTGGGCTGTTTCTATTTGTAGTTGCTGTATTATAAATAAGAGCTGAGAAAAACACAATATAATAAAACATATGCACACATTTCATTAACTAACGAAGAGAAAACACCACCAAAGTTCATGTAGCCTTTGGAAAATATTATCAAGACATACATTTTTTTCAAGGAAAATATACAATTGAGGAATATACATACTTGAGATTTGTTTGAGAGAGAAAGAGTAGGCGAGGGAAATAATACCTTAATCTCCTAAAAATACAAGGGGAGATCAAAACATACAGTAAACACGTAAATTTTAGAGAAAACTTATTAAAATAAGAGACACATTGCCAAAAAGATGGACAGATGTACTCAAAGTGAGGGCGAGTGGTATACTTTTAGTATTGTAAGGAGAATTAATAAGAATGTATGTTTTACTATAACAAAAATTTTAAAGCATTCACTATATTTTTTTGGTGAAGCCTCCTTGATCAAACATTACGGCAAATTCTGTCCAATAAAAGCATAATAGCGTGTCCTCATCCACCTTACTCACTGGTTCCAGCTATTCCCCAAAGTCAAAATGACCGTGAAAGATCAATAGTTTGAATTGATTCTAAAGACGGTCATGAAAGAGAACATTCAGAGCAGCTTCAGAAAGTGATGAGAACAGCGGGATATTTGTGTCGATGGGGACTCGTGGCAATGTGGCTTTTACTGTAATACACTGTTTTTCATTGAAACATTCACTGTACTGTTTGGTCACACCTAGCAGTTGGGTCTCCCAGACCTCCCCCGCCCCAACAACACGGTGGATGCTTAGCAGCCCAGGCAATCCCCTGGGCCTCTGTCCTGTGACTCCCTTTGCTCCCTAACTCGAGTCATGGCTGCTGCTGGGCTGCTACACGCTGCGCTCTCACGGCTCATGAGGCACATGCAATAGATTCTCCAAAAGGCCTGTGTCTTCTCCACAAAAAAGTGACCACTTTCTAAATACCAAAGGCTTTATTCAACTGAGTCAGCATTTCTAGACTATTAGAAAGCAATGAAATCTTAAGTCACAGACTGTCCAGTGATTTCTATTTAGGATGGTGAAGAAGGAAAAGGCAGGACACCAGATGGCTCTCGGCCTCCACAGCCCATTGTCTGTTTCTGGGAAAGTAGAGAACTAGCTTAATCTCGTTGCTTACAGACACAAACCAATTCATTAATGGAAAAAGCTGCCTGTAATTTACAATGCAGGCCACGCATGCAGAAGGAGAGCTGGGGGATGAAGGAAACAGAAAGGACAGGACTGCCACTGTTATTGACTTAGGTTAAAATATTAGTGCCACCCAGTTTTTGTTTTTTACATTTGCCCACTAAACACATCATTTGTATGTGACGCTTTTCAATATTGGATTTTTTTCTTTCTATAAGCACATAACAAAGAATAACTCCTCACAGCCAGCTTTCTTTGATTACTTCCCTTCCAGAATTTACCTACATGCAGGTACTTAATTATGCGGACACAAACAGAATCGAAGCTGCACAACTGTGAGTCTTCTTACAACAAAGGCTGTTCTTGCGCTGCAGGGGGCCTGTCTGAACAGAACCAAGACACGTGTCCACAGCCCCGCATCTAAACACAGCAGGAGCTCTGTCTCCTAGAAAACACACAGCTGAGAAATCATGGTTAAGCTTCTGAGAAGTCCAGAATAGAAGCTTCTTTTTATCCTCCAATTCTTGAAGGCCTCGCCACTGCTGAAAATTGAACTTTAACCACTTCCAAGCCCTGCAGTGGGCCACACACCTGTACACACACACACACACACACACACACACACACACACACACACACCCTCAGTTGCACAGTAAAACATTATAGAGCTATAAAGACTCAGGGGTTCCTGGGGTCCTGTCACTTTTCATTTTCAGGATGCAAAGCTCTCTTTGTGGCACCATAGGTCCCCAACTAAAAAAAAGGGGGGCGAGGGGGGTGGGAAACAAGCAAGGCTGGAGGAGAACAAGGTGGGATCAGTGGCACATGATCTAGCAAGACTGGAACATTACCTGTGAGGTCTACATGGTTAGGTTATTATTCCCTTATTCTTTAAAAGACAAAGATACTAAACCACTTTCACGCATTTTGAAAATAAACATCGCCACCTCTCAGAAGTGTTTGCTTTCTTCTGAAGTTGCTGTATTTACCTTGAAAACCACAAACTATAAACAAGGGGAACTGATCAGAAAAGGTCTTTAAACTGCTTGCTCACTAAGTCAACACCTAGGAAGGGAAGGCAGTTGAATTGGACACGAATACACAATGTGCGGATTGATCTTTTAGGTACAATGCTCGATGGTAAGTCGAAAAGTCAATGATTATTGAGCTTTAAGGAGATACAAGGAGAGTTTCACACAGAGAGTAAAACTTTTTAATATTAGAAAAGAGAGACAGATACTACATCTATCACAAATCACCGAAGCACACTCTTGATTCATGCATATTTTATGTAAAATAATAAATAAGTGTGTAACACTCTCCCTCCCATTGAAGATATTCTTATTTATGCCACCCAACAAATAAAAACTGAAGTGTTTTGACTCGTAATGTGCTTTTTAATATACCTGATATATGATAAGATTGAAAGGAATGAGGGAATGGTTTACCTATTAATAAAAACAGCTACTATTTAATTCATTGATGAGTATTTTGATCAAGCACAGCTTCAGTTTTACACACCGCCCCTGCTCTTCACTGCACAATGTTCCTTGTAGCTATACCATAAAAAGTACATTTTCAAAAGGAAATTCCATTGGAATAATACAGTTTGTTTTCTCAAAGAGTATAAAGAAATGACTATTCATACGTAGAAATACTCTAACCTGTCTTACCATTTCCCCAAAAGCAGAACTGTTATATAAATATCTGAAGATTTCACCAACGACTTTCTTTTCTCTCAGGGCCCAGAAAGGCAATAAGTTGAATGAATAAGATCCTTCTCCATCTTCCTATACAAAAAGCCTTGGAGGTATAAATAAATAAATAAACAAATAAATAAAAATAAGCCACAGGAATGTAAGATGTGGTGACAATCACTTCTAGTGAAGTCCACAGAGTATTTCTGGGTCAAATGAAATTCCAGACACTCCTTAAATCTTGAATGGGCCAAACTTACCTTTCCTGCCTCATTTTTTTTTTTTTTTTTCACAGAAGAGCAAATGAGTGAGGCTGCATATTAGGTAGCCTTTTGAGTCTGGCCTCTTTGACTTGGCGTAATGCCTTTGAGATCATCTGCACTGTTGTGTGTATCGGTAGTTTATAGCTTTTTATTGTTAAGTACTATTCCACAGTGTGAACCACTAGGCTGTATATGGCTTACCTACTCATCAGATGATTGAGATTTTGGTTGATTCCAGATTCTGCTATAAACATGCATGTTCAGAACATTGTGTGGTCTTAAGTTTCATTAAGTGGGATCCCGGGCCATATGATATTTACATAGAAAACTCCATACAAAACTGCCAAACTCTTTTCCAAGATGTCTATAGCACTGTGTATACCACCAGCAACATACGAGAGGCCCAAAATGTAGACGAGGGCAGCAGCTCCACAGTCTTTAAAGTAAGAATCAAGTATCTGAGCCTCACACACAGGTCTGTTGGGCATGTTTACTTCCTCTAAGCATACTCTGTAAGCCTTCCACATTCCCCTAGGCTTTAAACATTTCTCAAAGTGAAAGCACAAACCAGTCACAATTCTGTGCCTTCTCCCAACCCCTCCTTACCACCGGGTTTACAATGGCCTACTTTTCCATAAGGCTGTCTTTCCTCTGTTCTTTTCCTGAACCCTAAAAGCCAACAACAATCCTGTCCTCTGTGCTTCCATAGGCCCCCTGGGCAGCACAGTTAGTGGTGAAGGGTCAGGATTCCAATCACAGCTTTGCTTCCTTCTGAGGCAGGACTTTGGGGAAGTGACGTAACTTCACTGAGCCTCAGTTTCCTCCTCTACGGAATGCACATGACAATGTTCACCTTGCTCAATTCTATCCTCTATTTTCTCTAGGTAGCTTTTAGGTTGTCATGTGGACAATTCACTAAAGAGCAATCCCTCGTCCTCCTGCTAGCATGACGTGGACACATGCATTTGTTTTCTGTGGCTGCTATAACAGTCACCTCAAAACTCATGGCTTAACACAATAGAAGCAGTGACCTGCAGTTCTGAAGGTCACTCCAGAGCGCAGGTGTTGGCAGGGGCTGTTCCCTCTGGAGACTTTGGGACAGGATGCCCTCTTTCCTCTACCTGCTCTGGGTACTCTGTGGTTTATGACAGTAATACTCCACCTGCTGTTTCTGTTTTAAATGGCCTTCTTTCTATGTGTCATCTTCCGTCTCTTGGAAGGATACCTGTCATTGGATTTAGGACCCACCTATGAAACTGAGAGTGATCTCAGCCCAGATGCTTAGCTTAATCACACTGGCGAAGGTTCTTTTTCCAAATAAGGTTATACTCATGAGTTCAGACATAAGGACATGGAGACCCTTGTCACAGAGCCACCACTGAATCCCAGTTCACCATGGAACTATGAGCTATGAGTGGAAGTGCCCTCCTGGAGGAGGAATCCATTTTCCCTGAATTCTCTTAACCACTTTTTTTTTGAGACAGGGTCTCGTTCTATAGCCCAGGCTGATCCTGAACTCACTATGGAGCCCAGACTGGCCTTGGACTCACAGCAATCCTCCTGCCTCAGTCTCCCGAGTGTTGGGATTACAGGCGTGCGCCCCCACGCCTGGCTTATGTGGTGCTGGGAAACTGAAATCCAGTTCTTAGCGCTTGATGTAGCATTTGCAAGGCAAGCACTTTAACCACTGAGCCATTCCCCCGGTCCCCATCTTCCTACTGACTGGCTCCTGGTGCATCTTTAGAAACCTTATGCTGCCAGTGGCACAAGTGGTCCTGGGTCACTCCTCTGGGTCTATTAAGTGGAAGAACATAAACTTTTAGCTCATGTAAGACACTGGGGACTGAGCACATAGCACAGTGGTTAAAGCACATGCCTAGCAAGCGCAAGGCCCTGGGTTTGATACCCCAGCACCACATAAAGTGGGCACGGTGGCGCTCGCATGTAATCCCAGCACTCGAGACACTGAGGCAGGAGGATTGCCACGTGTTTGTGGCCAGCCTGGTCTACACAACGAGTTCAGGACTAGACTGAACTACAATGCAAGATCCCATTTCAAAAACAACAACAACAACAGCAAAACAGACATTGTGGGGGCTTTAGGGTGTGACTGCAGGAATTTTTTCGTATTTCTGTTATAGTACCTTCTCTAACACAGAGAGATAATCATTTTAAACATTAATATATTTCTCATTACAAAATATAAAGCGAAAAATTCCCCCAAAATGTAGTACCCACTAAGTACCAGCTATTAGTAGCTGAGGCAGTGACGTGACTTTGGGCAGGTTGGCTACCACTGATTTACCAGTACATCATTTGCAGGAGACTAAATTTACTGAGACAATGACTTAGCACTTCCATCTCAGTATTATACACAAAAGAATACCAAAATCCCACTACTGCCTGAAGAGCTAATGCAGCCAGGCCCGGTGTCTCAGGCCTGTCATCCCAGGACTTTGGGAGGCTGAGGCAGGCTGGTCCAGCCCACTCAAGCAACTTAGCGGCTGGCTCAAATAAGCAACAAAGAGGGACTGGGGATATGTAGCTCATATTGAAGGCCTTGGGTTCAATCTCCAGCACCACAAAAAAAAAAAAAAATGCAGCTTTGCACACCTGTTATCACCCTTGCTCCCTTCACAAAGTGGTGCATCCTGGGCCTCTGAGGCTGAGGTGCCTTATTCCCTATGGGTATAAATCTTTCAGGCCCAATGACGTCTTAATATGAAGTTTTCTTCAGCACACAAAATGAGAAATTCAATCTCTATCCTCTCAGAACATCTTTGCCAAATATAGATTAGTTAGGGTTCTTTTTTGAAAACACAGAATTGATAGGAAATGTATCTGTATCTGTGGATCTTAGGGATTTGTTAGGGCAGCACACTGAGTCAGAATGGAGAGTCCAAACTGTCTGTCTGCAGGGGATTCGGTAGCTGCTTAGATAAGAAGCTGGAGGCTGCAGACCCACGGAATCACGAACTCAATACCAAACCAAGAATGAGTCCACACAGCAATACCAGGATGTAACACCCGTCCCAGACCAAAGGTCTGACCGTGCTGTGGAACAGCCAGTGTGAGTCTACGTGGGAGGTCAACAGCCAGAGGCCATGACAGAGTCTGGAGCTGTTCCAAAGTGAAACCTCTTCTGTTTATTTGATCACATGTAAGTGATGCCACCCACATATCTGTCAACTGGCCTGCATATTCTAGGTTGGTCTTTTCTCTTCGTCCCCTGAACTGTATAGGGACCTGGGGTAGGGAAAGAGGGAACAGGGCTTCTCAGTTTCCCTGGCCTGCGTCCCAGGGCAGCTCTTCTCTTCTCAGTCCACTGGCCTGCACATCTGGGGCAGGTCTTCTTCCCACTGTCTGCTAATCTCCATGTCAGTCATCCACAAGACCCAGTCAGCTGGGCGGTTCCTAATGGAATCACTTGACAGAGCATGATAAGTGGTCATGCCACATCTTTTTATTTAGCCCTTATCACTTTCCACCTGGAGTTATAATTATGTATATACATATCTTATCTCCCTCCCTAGATTACAAATTCCTCTAGAGCAGCATTTGTTTCTGACTCATCTGGACCATAACTGCTAGTTCATACAGAGCATTGTGCATGCTGTATATTCAATAAAGCTCTGCTGAACACATCCAAGACCTTATACAGTGTCAAAGACCACCAGCCTCAAGCAGACTTTCCCCTAACTTTGAGCATGCACTCTGTTTTCCTAAGGTGTAGGGTCCACATTCATAAAATGGGGCTTCGGGGGGTTAAATAAGGTGATACGGAGAAAGGCCAATGTGAGCACTCAAAGTGAAGTACTATTCCACCATCGAGATAAATTCGAGTCATTTGTAGGAATGTGATGGCACCTTAAGACCGTTTTGCTTAGTGAAGTAAGACCCAGAAGATAAAATGTCTCATGATTTCTCTAATATGAGAAATCCAAAGTGTAAATAAGTAAAAGAACCAAACAAGAGAGCTGGTAGGAAGCTGAGAGAATTCACTGGAAGGGCAGAGAAAGAAACATGGGAGTAGAGAGGGTGTGAAAGGGAGGGAAAGAGAGGTTGGTGTGACAGACACAACTGCATTGATTCCTCAGCTTTAAGTATCTATTGTGTACTGAAAATACATATAACAAAAATAATAACTCTTAGGAAAAAAAGAATTTTCAATACTCTCTATTCTAGGAAAGAATCCTCTCAGCCATTAACTTCAAATACTAACAGAAAATGGGTATTTATTTGGTACTGACTAGAACTTTAGACATTTCACTTCATATAGAACCTGAGAAAGGAAATATTACACACTAACCTGTGGTTCATGATACTGGGCCCTAGGGGAAGTGTCAGTAAATAGTCCCCACCTCTGTAACTCCAGGCTCTAGTTTTGCTAACTGTCTGCCTATCACTTTTTAATCCTTAAAAGACAGAGTTAAATCTCACAATTAAAGTCACAAATCCATCAAAGTTCACATATCATTCATATTTTAGACACACAATGGTCAGAATGCTGCATTTAAAAGCAATTTGTGAGACTTCCCAATATGGTCCTATTTATTACTCAGAGTCACAAGAACTGTCCTCCAATAGGAACCACTTTAACATGCAAGCCCTTTAACAGTCCGACTACCTCAGCCCTTCTCTGAAATCCTACTGAAAAGGGTAAACTCATTGTCCAATGTCCACTGCCACTGAAGAGCTTAATAGCAAGGAATTTGCAGTTGAGAGTTCCTGACATGATGACATCCATACTACCCAGAATCTACACAGTAGCTGTAACATACAACTGAAGAATTTTCACTTTTCTAATGGAAATCATGTAGTTCTTGGCTTGGAAATCTACTACAATTTTCTAAATTTCTTTGAGAAGTAAATTATTACATCATGAGTTTGGGCTAAAAGAGCGAGGTAAGGGAACCGTGCTTCAGACACTTGGACTGCAAACGTGACCTCCAAAGATGAAAGGGGGGGGGGGGGTCTCATCAGATAAGCAAACTCAGCTGTACTGTGTTTAGTTCTTGCTAACTTCCAGAATTTGACAGGTAGGAGCCAAACTAGGAAGAAAACAAGCTGGTATTATAAAATCTGGAGAGATCTCAGAACTTAAAACTTGCAACAGGCAAAAGAACTTTTTTAAAAAGTGACTATGGGTGGTTGTTGTGATGTACACATTCACATTCTGAAGTTCAATGTAATCATTGTGTATTATATACACATGCTAATAAAAATGGGAGGGATAGAAATTAAACCAGGACTAGAGCAGAACGTATCTGTGGGAATATGATCAGTCTGAACAAACACTGATGGCCATTGGGTGGAAGAAGGATTAGATGTATGTGGCTTTTCAGGACCAAGAGAGGTAGACATTATAGGTAGCCATAATTCAAAAGATAATACAGTGTAGTAGTTAAAAACAAACATCTCCGGAGCCATAAACCTTACTTTAAGTCTCAGCTCTGCCACTAGTGAACTCAGCGACTTGAAGACAGTTGCATAACCTCTCCACGCTTTCTCAGCAACGAAATTGGAACACCAACAATTCCTACTTTATGAGATGATCGCGTTGACTAAATAATAATAGATGGAAAGTTCCAAGCGCCATGTGTCATGTATCAATGGCTCAGTAAATGTTGGTTTATTTCAAATCCCAAATAGTTTGTTTTCATTTTTTAAAAATTACACAAATCTCAAATCTGAAGAAATTCAATATAGCAATTGTTAACCTAGGAGAGGAAGTATTCATGACTGGCTCCTAGTGGAGAATTACTGTGTCAGAAATTACTGATACAGTCAACTACATAAAAGCCAAGGCAACCACCAGCAAAAACTCTTCTTCATTTACATGTCTGAACGCATGACCTCCACGAAGTAAGGTGGTCTTCGAAGAGAAAGAACAAAAGAGAAAGAACTGGGTCAAAGAAAAGATCTCTTCAATCTTTCCTCAAGTCCCTGATTTTTGCTACCTGCTTTTACACTGCACAGAAAAGAAATTATTTAAGTGCCAATTTTTGAAGCATTCTGACCCATTACTTCAAAATGACCTATTGTATCCCAGATGTGGCCCTGTGCTAGGTCTGGAGAATCATAGAGTAGCCAAGTATCAAATAATTACAGAAAGCATGGTGGCCCAAACCTCTAATTCTAGCTACTCCGATGGCTAAAGCAGGAGGACAGCAAGTTTAAGGCCAGGCTGAACAACTTAATGACATTCTCATCAATAAACAAAAATTTTAAAAATGGCTGGGATATAGCTCAGAGGTGAAGCACTTGCACAGCCTGCATGAGTCTTTGGTTTCAAGCCACAGTCCAGTAAAAGAAAAAAAAATAACAATTACAGAATCTCACAGTTGGAACTTTGTAGGCCAATGGCCCAGGCTGGGAGAACCGAATCAACTAAGACGACAGGCTGTCTTCTCCTCTTCATCCCTCCTGGGGATAGGCTCTAACTTCTCCATTACTTCTGTATTTTATCACCCTCATGGTCACAGAAAGACAAATAAACCTCGCTTGCTCAACTTCGGTCAGTTTCTCCTCCTACCAGAAAAAAACCTCTATCAATATGCACAGATTTTTGGAAAGCTTCACATTTAGAGAAAACGTTTCTGAAGAATGGAACACAAAAAAGGATCTAAGAAAGAAAAGAAAAGAAAAAGAAACAATATAGACTAAAGGACTGCCATAGTTTAGAGTAGGAAGAGTGAATAGTATATCCAAAAACACAACTAACCCAGGTATGGTGGCACAGGCCTATAATCCCAGCCATCTGAGAAGCTGAGTCAGCAAGGTCACAAGCTCAGGCCCCACCTGGGAAACTCAGCAGCTCTGCAAAAGAGGAACTGGAGCTTTATGCCAAGGCTCTGAATTCCGTCCCTAGTCTCTCTCTCTCTCTCTCAAACACACACACACACACACACACACACACACACACACACACACACACACACACACGTGGTGCACAGACTAGTGAGGAATGAGCTCAGTTTTGTGCGTCTCCTAACACAATGCAAGTCAGGGCACAGAGGCTCCACTGGGGCATCTCAAAGCCTTCACCCCAACACTCATAAGTGAAACATCAGACAAGCCCAGAACAAGGGACAGTCTATTAAACACTTGACCCATACAATTTAAAAACTTTGACATCAAAAAAGCAGAAAAGGCTGAGAAAGTGTCACACACCAGAAAAGATGAAGGAGACACAATGACCAAACACAACATGGGATCCTGGAAAAAGTAGAAAAGTGGGAAAACTGGTGAATCCAAATGCAGTCTGGAATTCAGTCACTGGTAATAGACAACTGGTAGTTTCTTAGTTTCAGCAACTGTCCCAGGGTTACACGAAGGCAAATATTCGGGAAATAAGCCGTGGGAAAGGTTCTACACTGCCTTTACCACTCCTCCATATGTACAAAGTTTATGCCCAAGTTTAAAATTTATCTTTCCAAAATAGAGACTATCTGATCTTTAAAGGTAGTGTTCTCAAGATCAGCCCACCGTGCTTCCCTTAATAGTATTCTCATCATGTGACTGCTATTGAAAACGCAGCTGTCCCCTCGTTAGGACACAGCTTCCTGTGTTGGTAAGCAAAGCCACCGGGACACAATCAAAAACATCCTTCACAACAGTGTGTGTCTGGGGGGAATCATTTTAACTGATCTGGAACTTTGCTCTTTCTTCAAAAAAACTAGAGAAGCGGTGTAATTTTTACTTATAATTGTGTAAAAGCTTTAAAATGTTATAATTCACTTGAACACTTGCACACGAAAAACAAAAGTCTAGCCAGGCCAGGCAGCACAAGCCTGTAATCCCAGCACTCTGGGAGGCTGAGGTAGGAGGATCACAGGTTTGAATCAGCCTGGGCAACTTAGCAACATACTGAAAGCCTGTCTCAAAAAAATCAAGCCTTGGGAAATGGAAGAAGCTTGAGAACATCATGCTTACCTTAATGAAGTGAGTCAGATGTAGAAGGTGAAACATCGAATGGTCTCTCTGATATGAGAATCCCAAATTACAACTCTTATGGAACTTAAAACGAAAAGTTAAAAAAAAAAAAAGTGAAACGGGGGGGGGGGGGGACAAAAGGAGAGTGGGAAAGTCCTTGTCACCTTGACAAGATACGTAGGTGCACAAAATGCTAAACTTCATTGGAAACCTTAAATTTTGCACTTATACGTATCAATGAAATGGAGGGAAAAATCAAGCCTTGCGCTTTTTGATTCTTAGGACCACAAAACAAGAAAAAAAACCACAAGTCTTCTAAAATTAATTCGAGATTGTCACATATCTGGCATGGCCAGAAGAACTCAGGAGCTGCTGACCAGCTGGATAGACTATTGCTTCTGTGCGGTATCTGAAACTTAACAACAGTAAAAAAGTGTGCTTCGGCAACGTGGTGGAGGGGCTGGAATGCTGGGATGGGGCTCTGGAAGGCAGTGCTGTGAAGAAGCAGGAACTTCACAGGCGCACGGGTCAGGGGAAATGCATTCAGGCAGAGGACGGTCCAAATGGCAAAAGCTATGAAAAACGAGCTACAGCCAAACGAGGAAGCGCTTGGGACCACGTTATTTGCACCTGGCCGTAAGGGCAGGAAGAACAGGGTGGAAACTGGCCCAGCCTTGGGAACTTTCCCAGCCCAGTCGAACGGACCTCAATGCACCATGAATAGCAGCCTTGAGTCCCCATCCCAGAAAGAACCCCCTTTCCCATAATAAAAGGAACAGGACGGATGGCTTAGTCTGAAACCAGAAGTGGGTAATGAGAACCAACCAGCGAGGATAATGACCCAAACATATCTGAATAGAGGAAAAGCCAGTGTTCCTGCCCAGGATGAGCTCCTGGAAGTCATTCAGACTATGAGCAAGTACCCACTGAACAACAGGAGACCCATTACCTGAGCGTATTCACCCCTGGGGTTCAGCGCTGGTGCCACAGGGTCCCCTCACATGCTCTAAAGCAATCCTTGCACTTTGTGATATTTTATTTTGCTGGGAAAGAGAACAGGGCAAGAGGTGACTCCACGTCCCCACTTCCTGCCCAACGCAGGAACGAGACTTCTGGGCATCCTAGGAAATTTTACCATGTGACTCTAGGGAAACTACCAACGTGCACACTACAGGGAAAGCCCGATGACTAAGAAAAGCACGAAACAGTAAGACTCGGCCTGGCAGAGGCCATAACACAAGGGTAGAGTTGAAATAGGTGCTAACTTCCCAGGGAAGCTTAACTGTTACCTCTGCAGAGGCATATGATACACTTGCATTTACCTTTCCAGAAAGACCTCCAAGCTCACAGCCCCCACATGTGAGGCATTACTCTATTACCCACCTCTACTCTTCCCGCCCTCCCACAATAACAGATGTTCCTTGAGGCTCAAAATGGTCCGATGATGCTTAGGATGACACTATCCGTGTTTCTTCCTCCTATAAACAACGTTGTCCAATTTGCTTTTAAAGCTTTTCTCCTTTATCTTTAATTCTGTTCAATGCACAGGGAGTGTTCTGGGACCGTCCCACTAGGGATCTGTTCCTATACATCACTGCTCTGAGCACAACAAGTCCCGTCCATCTGGGGAACAGCATTCTTCTCTGAATCAGCAACATTCTTACTCACATCCCTCACATACAAAGAGGTAATCAAAAATCACAGTGAATGTTCCTATTTTTAAAGAATCATTGGAGTGAAAACACAGTGCCATGAACTCTCCCTGTCTTCAAATACACGTGCCTCATTGTTCTTGCCACTTTCTGAGGCAGTTCTGGAAGTCCACTTTCACGTCATTCATTATGAGACTGATCAAAAGTACCTAGAGCGCTGATGCTCACCACCCAACAGCAAGGCAGGCTCATAAGAACGTGCCAGTGTGTCCTCATTTACCTCGCTCCCAAATCTGTCACCCTGGGACTTTCTGCTCTTCCCCCAAATCCAGACGACCACAAAAGATAGACATTTTGAACTGATTCAGGACAATGAGGCAGCCACGACACACAACACTTGGGAAAGAGGACTTCCAGAACTGCTCTGGAAAGTGGCGAGTCTGAGCCGATAGTGTGTTTGAAGCTAAGGGGGACATTCTGAGGGGAATCTGTGGCGATGTGTCTTTTAGTGTATTCTTTTTTTTTTTATTTAAACATTCACCATATGTTTTGATCACAGCTGGAATTTCCCCTCCCCAGTGCAGCAATCCAGCGCATCCTGATTGGGTGTGTGGTTCTACAGTTCCCTTCGACTGTCGCCAGCTGTCTTTTCAATCCTTACATAAGCTATTTTCCACCATTGTGAGAACAAATGCACAATGAGTGTTCAAATGCTGCTGCTTTAAATTATGCTCCTTATTATAAGCATGCTCAAATAATGTAATTGATTTGGGCATGCTTTTAGTTACTGATTTCAGTCTCATGATTCTGTACAGATTCCACTAGTCCTTGTTTGGCAGCAGTTGAGTTATAATCAATCTATCTCCTCCTTGGACCAGTTTCTCTGTTAAGGTAAAACTTCTAAAACTGCACAAAGGTAGGCGTGCAAAGACAATTATTCATGGTCACACAAACCCAAAGTGCTGTTCTAAAAGATAAGCTGTCACACGGCCACATTTCCAAAGATTTTGCAAAGATTAATTAATAAGCTGACAAAGAAACACTGTAACATTTATAATGGCCAGGAAAATACATAAATAAATATGATCTGGCTGTATTTACTGGCGTGAAAAGTAGTCTTTCACAGATTATTGCCAAGTTCCACTCAACAGACAGACCATTGTCAAAAAAAAAAAGAAAGAAAGAAACTCTTCTTTCACTCTAAGTCCCTCACAGTACAAAAAAAACCAATGAGGAAATTATGGAAAGACTCTTCAGTAGTATTTGAAAGTTTCACATTGAATAAAGCTTTAAAATTATTTATTTTAAGACAGAAAAATAATCTGCCCTCTTAGGTTGCTAAATTATGCATATATATATTTGTTTCTTACCCCTGAACTTCTTGGGAGGGTTGGCAAGGTCCCCTGCCTCTGGGTTCACCACACATCGGTCATCCACCAGCCTGGAAGGGAAACAGGTTGACATTATTAACATTGTCATATTCATTAACCAGAAATGGAATAAGGACAACCAGAGATGGCACAAGGACATCGTATAAATATTTACAAAGGGCTCTAGTGTACCGTTCTTCATGAAGAAACTTTATAACATATCTGGTTGTAAAGATGTTCCACTCATGGAAAACAGAAAATAACTTATTAAGTGGTAGAAAACTAATGAGATAAATCATGGAATACTGTAAAGTTCTTTAAAATTCTATTAAATGAAGTACAGTGGCCTCTAAAATGTTTCCTCACATTCTCTGCTTCTAGAAGAAAGCTTCATACGTAACAGGCACCCAGAAAATATTAGTCAAATACACAAGTTGTCTTTATACTCACAAAAAGCTTACTTAATTTCTATTTAAATATTTATGAAACGCCAATTTTCAGGACAATCCAAGAGGCAGAAGCTGAGTCTCTGAACAGGAACCTCTTGCTCAGGGAGGAAGATCTAACTGCCAAACACTCACTAACTCATCACCCCAAGGAATACATGGTGGGAATAGCGGGTGGATTTTTCCACAGTATTGTGAGAATGCCTATGGATTAATGACACATGTATGAATCCACTTGCAGGGAGATGCCTGAATGGCAGCTTTCTTTTTTTATAAGTATTTACCACAGTCTAGCTTTCATTAATTCCAGCACAGAATAAACCCTTTGAAGCGGGATGCCTAACCAAATCAAAACAAAACTTCTGGTTCCTGGTTTATCTAGTTACCAGAAGCAGACACTTCCTAAATCAACAGCTTTTTCCATCGGATCCAATTTTCACAAAGCAAAATGCCAACTTAGTCAAGTAGTATGCTTCTTTTTTTGATTTTACTTATATGTACTTCTTTCATGCTGGTTAAGTAAAATGTGGTTTCATAAGGGTTTCCAAATATGCAAGAAATTCCCTTTAAGAGCCTTTAGAAACTGTTTTCTTAGAAACAGGAAGTCACAGTAGGTCAAGAGAAAGCAAACTCGAATTTCCACAATGTCCAACTTCTGTTTGAAACATCAGATCTGAAAGACTTCAAACAGTCCTGGGAATAGTGCCATATCACACTCAAATTAAAATACTGTGACAGAAAGGTCAACTTTCCTAGCCAGTCATGACATGTTAAGCATTCAAAACATGGTGCTTAAAAAAAAAGTCTTATTTAGGATACATAAAATTAAATAGTAAATGAGCTGAGAATGTAGGTCAGTGGTAGAGCACTCACTGCTTACCTAACATACTCGATGCCCTGGGCTCCATCCCTGCCACCATAAATAAATAAATAAATAAATAAATAAATAAATAAATTGTTTTAAAACACTACACAGTGACATGAATATTCTAGTTACTCTTCCTGCCTGCCATTCCCACAGAAATGCAAGCTTTCACCAAATGCCACTGGGATCCCCCCGCCGGGGCCTACCCTCAGAAGAAGTGGGGACCAAAGCTCGGAACCAGATCACCTGACACTTATATAAACATTTGTATCTATTCTCAATTGCTAATAGCCCAGATAAAATT
Source organism: Ctenodactylus gundi (assembly GCA_004027205.1). Classification (NCBI taxonomy): domain Eukaryota; kingdom Metazoa; phylum Chordata; class Mammalia; order Rodentia; family Ctenodactylidae; genus Ctenodactylus; species Ctenodactylus gundi. The sequence continues at coordinate 341,220 of PVKB01000159.1, read as the reverse complement.
GGAACAAGAAGTGATTTCAGTTGTGAGAATATGTCCTTTTTCCTTATAGATAAGATTCTGCAAGAAATTATAAAAGCAACCAGTTCATCTTGCCAAATTAAAGGACTAGAACTAAGTTTGGAGAGAAAACAAGGAAGAAGAAGTGTGAAGAATCAAGGAGTATAAACTTACTATGAGACAAATATAATGATTGATACTGAAAATCAACCGGGACACTAATGGCAGCTTCCAGAAACATCCCCAACTCTCTTTGCTTGAATATCCCCAGGGACAACATCAGTAGCACATTTACCATCTTCCTGACAGTACTAATGGCAGAAGTAGCACCCTCTTTTTCCACTTACAACATTTCTCATATTTTATTACAAACTTGCTTGTTTAATTGTCTGGGTCTTTGAATAAATTTGACACTTCATGAAGCCAGGGATCAAATCCACTCTGTCTACCGTTATATCCTTGATGTTATAGTACAGAAGATCCTAAATAAATTCTAGAATTACAGCAGATACTGAGTAAATATTACTCATTAAATATTTGTTAAGTGAACAAATGAGTCAGTGAACAAATGATTATTTGGCTTAAATGTAGAGGTTCAGTTTTTTTTTAAGATTATTCTTTTGGCTTAAATTGAACTTCCATCTAAAATCACTACCCACCCACCCTCATGAAGCAAGGGTCTCCTCAGACCCACCTCATTGGACTGTACCACTCTTCGCACTGATACCTCCCTGCCTTATACCCCCACCTCCATATCTCCAACGGGCAACGAGCTTTGTTTATATCTTTGTTAACTCTTTGTTCACCACCCTGTACAGTGCCTGGCCCATAGTACGTACACAAAAAATGAACTGATGAATTAGGCATTTATACTCTGATAAATCACAGAGGAAGGAAAACAAATGATAATACAGGGCTGGGCACATAGATCAGCAGTTAGAGTGCTTCTATAGCAAGCACAAGGCCCTGGGTTCAATTCCCCCAGCGCCACATAAGCCAGGCATGGTGGCACACACCTGTAATCCCAGTACTCAGGAGGCCAAGGCAGGAGGATGGCCATGAGTCCAAGGCCAGCCTGGGCTACATAGCAAATTCAAGAACAGCCTGGGCTACAGAGTGTTAAAAAAAAAAATGATGTAGCAGCAGATCACAGAAGGAAGAAATGAAGTAAACAGGTAATAATGGTACAGGTATATATGCTTGGATTTTTCCCCTGAGTAAGCCATAAAGTAACATTCAATTATACAGTCTAGAAGTAAATGGCTGAACAATTCCGAAAAATAATCCAATTTGCAAGAGCTGCAAGGCAGAACAGAACAGAACAGAACAGAACAGAACATTAGATAGACAAAAACATTGCCTTGGAATCTTCAGACAATGGTGACCGGGTCTGTACCCACAAGGACCAGCTTTCTCCTACCTTCTTTAACAAGCAATGAACGTGAGAACCAGTAACTTCTTCCTGACTGGTCAGACATAAAAGAGAAGTACTCGTAGGAGGAAATCATTGGCAGAGAAAGTTCCTTGGCCAGAAGAACTTCTGAGCACTGCAGAGCAGTTCCTACGGTGGTGAAGCATGAGAAACGAGACACCTGCTTCCTGAGCACCAGGGTACGAAAGCTGCCTTCTTCAAACTACAAACAAGCACATGACTCTTGTTCATAAGGCAGTCAGTAACCGGGATGTTTCCCAAAACTCTCAGAAAAAAAGACCTTAAAACAAAGGAACTTCGCATTTCTTTCTAACTCCTTTGGAGTCAGGGCTTCCGGCATTTAACTGCAGTGGCTAACTGTGAACAGGAGTTTTTTTTTTTTTTTTTAATTAGACAGTTTTCATTTGGAGATCACACTTGTAATTGGCACAGAAGGATTCCATGTGCTCGAGGCTTTTTTTCAAGTCATTTCTGCACACAAAGAAAATAATCTCAGATTCATTCAACTGGCCTGAATGACAGATATGTCTGCTGCCGGGGCACTTGACTTAGAGCACAGACAACACTCTTTCTGAAACAAAGTAAACGAATCCTTACCCTAAAATAAAGGAAGCAACACACACAACCTCTGACAACAGAACAAGTTGAGGGTAAAAATCAAAGAGAAATGAAAACCAATAGAAAAGTTTTGTGTCTGAAAAGAGCTACATGCCCTAAATTAAACTGTTTCTTTTGCTTGCAGGCTGAACAAAAATTATTTTTCCAACACTTGGAGGCAGAAATCTTAAAGCAGAATTTGTAATTAATCCTAAGAAATGAACTTATATGGAGACACCAGAGTGTCCCCAGTCCTAATCCCTTGTCCTCTGACAGCGATCACAGAAGTTACGAAATAAAGCTCCTGAAGAGACAGACAGAATAAAACAAAAGTGCATTAACAGTGTAACGCTGCTTCCCTTCTTTAAGATCAAGTACCACAAGTTCAGCTTTTCCATTTCAAATGTCTGATGTTGGGAAAGTTCTTTCTCTTGCCTGCCTAGAAAACTGTGATACTAATAGTTCTAAGCTCATAGGGTTGATCTGGAAATTAACTGACAATGCAAAACGCTTGTATATTCAACAAGGATCAGCCACCTGTGCCCTCGTTACCATCCTTAATGCCATTCATCATCAATGCGCAGCCTGAACACTTAACGATCGTCACCATTTTCACCATCCGTGCTCTTTATTATTGCCATTTAATTCTTGAAAGAAGTTTACGAGTAAGGCCATCACCACAGAGAATGTGAATTTAAATCTCTTCATAACGACATTCCTTCATTCCACAAATATTTCACTGAACAGCTACTATTTGCTAGGCATTAATATAAAAGCAAATCAAACCAACACTGTGGCAATAGGGGCCAAATCAAATAGTTAATCCACACATTACACAGGAATAAGTGCTACAGAGCAAAAGAAATGTAAAAAAAAATGTGGTCGAAGACTTCCAGAGGCAAGAAAGTCATTGAGAGTAATTGTGTTAGCACACAGCGTGATTTATTATAAGAGATGCCACAAGATTCCTGTAGCGTGCTTCTCAGTTTTCTCTTTTGTTCAAATGTTGATATTTACTATCCTAATTGGTTTGTTGTTGTTCTACTATGTATTGAACCCAGGACCTTTGCACCAAGCCCATTTCTAATTTTTTTTGATTTTTGAGATAGTCTCTTCCTAAGCTACTAAGTTGCCCAAACTGGGCTCAAATTTATGATTCTCCTGCCTCAGCCTCCCTGAGCCCTGAGATTATAAATACCATCATGCCTGAATAGCGTGATAATTTTTAAGCTACTAATAAAAGCAAAGTAATTGAATACAGCTCCTCCGAGTGAGGAAATCTCATCAGGAAGTTGTAAAGGTCCACTTTACAGACACTGCTGTCAGCCATAGTCAGTTTTACAAGGTTTTTGTCTCCTTTAGTCTCTGTGTTGTAACTTAATACAACTGAGGGCCAATCAAGTTACAAGCAAAATGTCGGTAACTCTGCAAAGTCATAGAGAAATGAACAATATAGAAGCTTCTCTTCACCTCATCACTAGATTTTTAAATCAGAGAAAAACAATTTTACAAAGATAAGGTCAAAAGGGGCATCACTGTGTGTATCCCACCCCACTGGGCAAATGGTATCTCAGTCCTGTTTTCCTATTTCCTTTTAAAGACTGTCAGGTTGCCTCTAATTGACTCTTATGTGTTCTAGCTGCAAAGGGAAATAAATCTTTCATCTATGACATGGTGTTCTTCTAAGTCAATAGCAACCAGCTTCCCCTCTGGATTAAAAGAAAGGTGGGAGCAACGGCCACTGTTTTCTCTTATTCGAAAAGCCTCTAAGGTACCAAAAGCAGATTTCTTTTCAAGACAAACAGCCCATATCTCAACCTCCTATCGTCCTGCAGAATAGCCCTGAAGTAATCAGATGGGTACCATCTTTAGCCCTTCCAAATAAGCCACTGATTCCCATCCACAGGTGCAGGCTGCATTCACCCTTCTCCACAGGATGTCTCTCCAGGGACAACCCAGCTCATCCAGCACTCTGGTTACATCTTCCTAATACCCTGAGACAGTGAGACATTATGGCCTGCCTACCCCGGGGGGTGAGAGGAAAGCCAACGTCACCAGCCAAACTCTGCTTCACAATCCAACTGCCTTTCTGCTACATGCACTCATTATTGACTTGTCTGTATTCTTTTGAACATCAAACTTAAAACACATGTTGAGTTAAATGTACCCCATTTTTTAAGCTGCTTGTTTCAACCATCATTTTTAAGACTGCAGTGCCCTTGCCAAGGTGAAAATTTCCAACCAAATGCTACTCCTCAGAGGGACAAGCGTGCACACTTACCTCATCTCTTCAGACACGTAAGTGACAGATGCAGATTCAGTTCTGTGCCCACTCTCCTCACTAATCAATGCAGACTCCAGCTTTTGTTAAAGTTTAGCTTTGTACAGTAAGCCACAATTCCATTCATAATTATAAATCATGTGGTAAAAATACATGCTTAGAAGACAGACAATCCTTCAAATGTGTGTTATTTAGACTGTACTTGGAGGGCTTTGTCACTGAGAGGACACAGGCATGCCCCAACATGACATCTCCTGCCCAAAGTGGGCAAACTCCATTGTAAAGAATAAGGAGACTTCACAGTCTTTCTCCGCTTTTGCCTGAGTCCTGTCTGAGGAAGGACCGTGAGACGCGTGACCTAAATGTTTACTCTGGATTGAGAGTTAATATTTTTAATAGAACCACCCCCTCTGAAAACAATGTTTTCATTTTCTTTCAAAACAATTTTATGGTTCATCCATAGAGCAAATGGTGTCTCAAAAGCCTCTTATTTTCTCTTGCAATCACGTTCTATGTTTCGATGTTAAATTTGTTAAATTCAGAAGTTGTTTAACACTGAACATCTCAATTTCCTTATCTATAAAGTAGGAGTATTGCTTATTGTGCAGAATTACCTTTAGATCAATAGTGATTAGCTCATGGAAACAGTAAGCATCATATTTATACATAGGTGGGAACTGTTCTTCGTATTACTAATATCACTATAGATGAAAAGTCAGCAGCAATCTCTTTGTGAAAGTTTGGCTGAGCTTGAACTGCCTGGATGTTCTGCTGTACAAGGCTTATAAAACGTCAGTGTATGCCAGTTTTTAGGCTGGCATTTGTTTGGTTAGCTGCTCAAAGGTGCGTTGTCTTATCTATTGTTTATTCTACTTTTGGTCATTTTTTTCTTCCTTACACTGATTAATGCATGTTGCTAAATTGTCTCTTTTGCTTCTGGTTTGATGTGTGCAGGACTCTTCTGATGTGCTGCAAACTCTAGGAGTTTACCAGTATTAATAATAACCTTAGAATCACTTGCCTTGCGTGTGTTCAGGAGGTTTTGTAGTGTGTGTGTGTGTGTGTGTGTGTGTGTGTGTGTAGTATTTTCCTTGACTACACTGTTCATGTTTTGTTATGTTTTAAAGTCAAAATATTATTTTAATTGTTAATGTTTCCTCCCTACTGGAGTAATACAAAGAAGCAATTTCGTGTTATTCATTGAGATAAAACCAGCCTGTGGTTTAGAGCCAGGAGAATGGAGTTTTGCCCGAGTTTCCCGGGATGGCTGGTGCTCCTATCTTCTCCCTGTGCTTCCCTGTTGACCAGCCGTAATTCCAATTAGGTTTCTGTGACTGTCAGGCAAGGATTAGCAAAAACAATTATCTGGCTCAGCTATTTAGCTAATTTACAAATAAAGGTTTCTTTTCTTTTTGTTTGAGACAGGGTCTCACTCTGTAGCCCAGGCTGGTCAGTTTTAAAAAAAATTCACCTTTTGAATGTTGATCTATATAGAATATGTTTCTAGCTTCACTTTATGGGTATCCATTGCTAAAAAAAAAAATGACTGTCAAATCTCCCACATAACAATTTACTTAAACATTTGTTGATCCAGATTCTCTAGTTACTAACAAAATACATTTTTGTCTCAAATCTATTCCAAACTCATTTTTTTTAAGACAAGGTCTCACCCTGTAGTCTAAGCTGGTCCTGAACTCACATAGCCCAAGCTGGTCTTTAACTTGCAGCAATCCTCCTGCTTCAGCCTCCCACGGGCTGGGATTACAGGACAGTGCCACCATGCCTAGATGATCTTTATTTGATGGTGGGAACCCAGGGCCTTGCAAATGTTAAGCAAGCACTGTAACCACTACCAGCCATATTAAGGTACTTTTGCACGAGCAACATGGTAATGCTACAAAGATCTTGTGGGAGATTCCTCAGGAGCAGAGAGTTTGGAATTACCTCTTGGCTTCTGCCCTAAGAGATAACAATAACTTCCCTCGTACCAACCAAGAAAGACAGCTCCTAAATCCCAACTTATTGGCTAGGTAAGGAAAAAAGGTATACTGAATTCCTTTTCTCATGTATAACTAACCTTGGAGATGCATCAAATTAGTAAATTTTTCAAGAATTCGTGCTTTCACTGATAGTGAATCTTGATTTGACTTAGAATGTCACTTTTATTATTCCTGCCACAAATATAAGATTCTGAGCACCACCCTAAGGAACTACAATGGAAATTAGCTTCTTTGAATATATAATTGAAGCCAAAACTCTACTTATAATACAAATGGTTAAGTAACTATGTCCCTGATATTAGCAACGACCTTGAACATTCTCTAAACACAAGTGACTGGGCTTTAAATCATTAACCAAACTTTGGGCTCCTACTGTAACTGTGTTTCGTGATTTGGGTGGTGTCTTGGTTACTGATTCGCTGCGGGGGCATCTTACCTAACACCCACAACTTAAGGGAGGAAAGGTTTGTTTTAGCTCACAGTTTCAGAAGACCTCAGCCATTTCATGCGTGGCTGGAAGCCCGTGGCAGAGGCCTAGCAGGAGAGCAGCTGTTGTCAGCAAGGCAGCAGGAAGCTGAGTGAGTGGGGAAGGGCAGAGCTCGCACACAGCCTGCCAGCTCAGGTCCCAGCAACCTGCTCTTTCAGGACAGGCCCCGGTGATCTGTCCCTTCCCACCAGTCCCCACCTCTTCTCAGCAGCACCACGTATCCACAGGTACTCCACAGCACCCGAGCACACAAGGCTTTTGGGAGGCGTTCCACGCCCGAACCATAACAGGCAGCCAAGTTTTAAGTCACTGTATTCACTGAGCATATTATTCAACGGGATTAATTTGAGTACTAAGCAAGTGAAACAGAACTCTGACAATATTTGGTATCATTCATCTCAAAATTACTTCTCTAAAGATATATTTTTAAACACTTATCGTGGAGGTTCCTAGCACACGAGAGCTACAGGAAAACTGAATGACATTATTTTTTTCAAATGATTTTGTAATTCAAACCTATCTGTATTTCTCACTTTATTTTTCTGTTATATATAATTAATGTTTAAGCCCCAATTGTATATTGCTACCACAGAAGATCCCTAGGATAAAATCAACAGAAACACTGGAGACTAGAATTCTTACAGACATTGTCCAGCACTGCAGCCCATTCTAGGGGTGGGAAACTGAGCTAATAAGTGGTGATCTGAGTGATAACGTGAGTCAGATGCAGAAGATCAAATATGTTAAATATCGCAGGGTTTCTCTGATTTGGGAAACATAGAATACAGGCATTCTACGGGAGCAAATAGGTGTGATAGTGGGAGTTACGGGGGATGGGGAGGGTGTGGCAGGGCCAAAACTGGGAAAGCGTCATAAAGCTGATGTGCTATATATGTACACAAAATACTTGTTTATTGTAAAAATTATGTATCGTGCATATATATATATATATGTATGCATTAATAAAAATGGGGGGAAATACGTTTTAAAAATACACTGGCCAAGTATGTATCTTTTGGAACTGACTTGAGGGAAATACATGACAACAGAACAAGTCAGTATATATATATGTAAATTAATAAAAGATGAAAATATTGACCATCTCTGTTAACCTATATTTAAATGTCTATCATTTTCCCGACCATTTATTCCTGAATTTTAAAACTAGAAATTACAAAGCATTATATATCCTATCATAGTTTTCTAAAGTTGTACAAATTTCTCAATTATTCCCCGGGTTTGAGAGCTGCAAATTCTTCCCAACTGAACTTTCTTGTCAATAGCAATGAAGGTAGAAAATGTTTAGACAAGTTGCTTTAAATTAAGAAACAGTCTCGCACAACACTTTTGCAAATTCACTTCTGCACATGTAAAAACAAAGCTGAATTTAGAGAAATATCAGCTTCTCTTTGATGTGCTATTGCATGCTAATGATCAAAAAGGTCAGCACTGAAATTTTGTTACAGTTTGTTAATTTGTTAAATTTTGTCTGAGCGTATATAGGGATCATATTATTATTAGTAGAGAGATTATAGAAGAACCTATGATGGTAAAATTTAATGGCACCATGAACCCAGTGATAACAATGTATTTCAAGGTATTGAATAAACAATAATTCTATTAGCTTTTTTTTTCCAGAGAGGGGTTGTTGTTCACAGCTTCTTAGAGCTTAAAAATATGAATATCCTAATGTATCAGATATTCATTCAATAAGTAGCATTATGTTAAAAGAAGCCAGACAGGAAAGGACAGCTATTGTATCACTCTACTTACATAAGGTACCTAGATGAGGGAAATTCAGACAGACAGAAAGCAAACATAAACCAAAAGTGACCAGGAGCTGAAAGAAGGCAGACAGGGTGTGACTGTCCATAGGGTTCAGAGTTTCTACTGGAGATGACGAAAAAATTCTTGAAGAACAGTGGTGACAGCTGCCCAGCATTGTGAATGTCCTAGTGTCACTGACAGGTGCACATAAAAATGCCTCCAGTGGTAAATTGCATATCATGTGTATTTACCTTAATTTACTTTAAAAGGCATTAAGAACGTACTACAGTCATGAACTGCTAAGGAAGCAGTGACACTCGGCTCACGAGCAGATCCTGCGTTGTCCTTGTCCAAACGATGCCGCCCGAGAAGCAGCAGAGGTCGGAGCCCTGCTCAGTCACTGCCCTGGCAGCCAAGTCCTTCAGGGACATAAGGGATAAATATCAGCTGTGATTGAAAAATACCACGTGTGTTAAAAGTTTTTTTAAGAAAGCAATTATTACAGTGAAACACACATTGCCATTAAGGCTCCTCAACATCCTCCCCCTCACTTTGAGCACACGTATCCCATCATTCCTGTCACTTTCTAAAGCAGTTCTCAAAGTCCACTTCACTTGTGCTGGATCGACACTGACCTTACAGGGTCATTTTGGGGAAGAGCCAGAGTCACACAGGGCTAGATCACTGAACGAGGTAGATGAGGTGTTTTCATGGAGCTGCCTTTGCTTTGACAGCTCTGGGTGGCAGCACTCAGTGAAACCGTGATCCCGCCTCACAGGGACACTCAGGAAAGAGAACTTGTAGAACTGCTTCAAACAGTGGCAAGAATGATGGGATAAATACATGGGACAGGAGGGCAGTGTGCTGAGGGGGATTCGTGGCAGTGTGTCTTGTAATGGAACCCATCTTTTAAGTTAACATTCACTGTAATTTTCAATCAGCCTTTGGATTGACCAAATTCTGTCACTCTGTAAACTGAAATTTATAAGAAAGAACACAGACAGGGGTACTGCTGGGTGTAAGCATGTGACCAGTGGTACCCAGAGGAAAAGCCCTGCTGCTGAAGACTCCCCTGGCGCGCTGCTCCCTGCCTGCCTGGTGCTCAGCTGTCAAACTCATCCTGTGATTCCCTGGACATGAACCTGCACAATAACCTTCCTCTTCTTCAGCTGCCAGAGATGGTTTCTGTTTGTGACTAACAAAGAACTTTACTTCCAATATAAGCAAGTCACTTAACTGTTAAGCTTTCCTCAAGTGGGCAAAGAGGCGACAAGACAAGGAGGTCCCTTGCTTTTCCAAATCTTTTGGACGTTGGAGGTCAGACAATAAGAACTAGACTAAGAAAGGCACCTACGTATTGTTCTGCAGGGTTCCAAAGTAACTCACTGTAAGGCTTGCAAAAAATTTAAGTAAATGTGCATTGAACTGAGTTATCTTCAACTTACTCTGTTCTCTAAAATTTTCATAAATAATAAGCTTTAAAATGAAAAATAAATAAAGGGGGCTAGAGGAATAGCACAGCAATCAAAGCACTTGCCTAGCAAGTACAAGGCCCTGAGTTCAATTCCTCAGCACCACATAAACCAGGTGTGGTAGTACACACATGTAATCCCAGCACTCCATAGGCTGAGGCAGATTGATATGAGTGAGTTCAGGACCAGCCTGGACTACAGAGTAAGACCATGTCTCTAAACACACGGGCAGATAAATAAATAAATAAATAAATAAATAAATAAATAAATAAACGGTTGAAACAGCTCAGGGGTATAGCGCCCCAGGGTTCAATTCCCAATACCGCAAAAAATAAACAATAGTTGATCTGTTGCTTGAAAGGTTAACCAACAATGCTTAAACTCATCTTGTCTGTTAGGGTTTGTGTGCTTACCTGGCCACTTGGGCTCTTGTGTTTATCAGTGATGATTGGGGTAAATCCTCTATGTGACCTGAATTCTCTTTTAACAGAAGATAATACTAGAGAATAGCTGGTCTGCCCTTCATGGTTGCTTCATAAGTAGTCACTTCCACAGGGTCTCAGGGAGCCTAACTTTTCTCTAGGATGCCACTAAGGAATTCTGTCGGATAACAACTACATAGTGAAAGTATAATCAGCATCAAAGATGTTTCTAGGGGCTGGAGGAATGGCAAAGTGGTTAAAGCACTCACCTTGAAAGTGCATAAGCCTTGAGTTCGATTCCCCAGCACTACATAAAGCTGGGTTTGGTGGTGCATGCCTGCAATCCCAGCGCTAAGGAGACTGAGGCAGATAGATTGTCCTAAGTCCAAGGCTAGCCTGGGCTGCACCAGTGAGCTCAGGACCAGCCTGGGCTACAAAGTGAGAGACCCTGTCTCAGGAGGAGGAGGAAGAAGAAGAAGAGGAGGAGGAGGAGGAGGAGGAAGAAGAAGGAGTTGTTTACAATATTTTCACAGTGACTCGTTTGTCTCAGAATTAGATAGATCCCTGGTAATACCTTTGAACTCTAAAAATTTAGTCTGAATTTAAACTGTTTCATTTACTTCCTGAGCCTTTCTCTGCCTTGTCAAAACATCAAAAAGAAAAGATAGTATAGTGGAACCCAAACATAGCAGCTGGTGTTCTATACCACGTGCGTGTGTGTGTGTGTATGTGTGTGTGTGTGTGTGTGTGTGTGTGCGCGCGCACCCACGTGTGCGATGCAGTCATCTGCACTGTGAAGCAAAAATAAGAATTATTTTAGATGAAAAGTGGTCCTCCTTTCTAAAGTTTCCAGGGATCTATAAGAGAGCAAATAAGTTCAGCTGCTAAAATAGTCCATAAAAACATGTGGTCAGTTTAGTTGCACACAGAAAACCCCCTCAGAAACTAATGCTCCAGAAGTTGACTCAGGCAATAAAATTTTTACACTGAGTGTAAAACTCTTAACATGATCAAGTCAGTCATGCTTAGATGTGTATTTCTTACATGTACAAACAGGCTCTAAGTGAAAAGACTGTGTACATGCTAGATGAGATAAAGCTGTCATCGTAATTGCCAGCAGGGCTGGCCAGACATTTTTCCATAATACGTTTCAAGATACTGGTGATAATGAGTAGAGAAAGAGGAAACATAGGAGTATTTCAGTAACATACCGCTTCCTAGGTGGTGGTTTTCCTCCATTGACCTAAACCAGGAAAATGTTTTACTTTTGCTTTTTGAAATAGATCCAGTTAATTAACAGCAAAGTAAGTTGAAGGGACCTTAAAACATAATTTTTCCTTTAGTTCAGTCTAGTCATAAAAGTAATAAATAAATACATCCAAAACTTAGAAAAATATAGGGGGAGATAAATAAAAATAAAATCATTCATCCACTAATAATGCAAGTCAACCACGATTAATATACTGTTTTCTGTGCCATCTGTATTGTTTTGGATATTTTTGTTAAAGTTGTGCTTTTCTAAAGTTACCCACTAAAAATTTTGCCATCTAAGTCAGCGTGGGAGTAGAAAGCTAACCGTACAAACGCACAGGCATCAATACATTTGAGAGGCAGAATTTTTTAACCATTAAATAAATGATTGAACCAATTCATCTAGGTGAGAGTAGTTATTACATATTACAAAAATATACTAATGAGAATTAAAGAAAAAAAAAAGGAGAATGGGACAGTATAGAGGCCCTGGGTTCAATGTATAAAACAAACAGCCACTAATTTAATTATAATCCAGTGATCCATTATCAAGTTCCAATATTAAGAAGGTAAAACTCACAACTACTGCTCTATGAATTTGTCATAAAAGTCTACAGTTACTTCTTAACATTTATATATGATGATATGCTCTCTACCTGAAATTTAACTCTTTGAGTTGGTACCATAGTATCTTGTGCATATTCTCCAAGTAATCTACACACCATCTGTATAAGAACAGTCCCCAAGCCAAAACTGCTTGTGTAAGTAGCTACCTATGGAAAAAGAGAAGGTTTCTGTTAAACCTCAAAGGAAATCAAGCAAGACTCTGAATGCTAGTGTATCATGATGAAGTCACCAGGGGCATTTGGAAGTGACAATTGTTGATTTGATTGAACTCTTGTTATCAGTGAGGGTTACGCACAGAAGAATTTGCCAGTTTAAGAAACTTAATGGATGTGGTATATCTTTCAGTTCATCTTTCAGAATTCATGTTCACCACTTCAGAAACTGTCTTTGAGCCTTAGCTGGTTTCCAGTTCCACAACACAGTCCTTCTCATTCACAGGTCTGGCACAACACTTCAGTCAAGATTGATTGTGTCTGCTTAGCGTGGGACATAGGCCACCAAATGCACATACAAATCATCATTTTTTTTTTTTTTTTTTGGTACTAAAGGTTTTGGTACCAAAACCTTTTGGGTTTTTTTTTTTTGGGGGGGGGGTACTAGGGCCTTTGCACCGAGCTGCATGGAAAGCCTTTTTCTTTTTTCTTTTTTTATTCTGAGACACTATCTTGCCAAGCTGCTAAATTACCCCGGCTGAGCTTCCACTTATTCCCCTGCCTCAGTCTCCCAGAATGCTGGGACTAGGGGCCTGTGTCACCACACCCAGCTGAGATAACACAGCACTATTGTATTTTGTCATGATCATTCCACAAGTATTCTCTTAATGTAGAACTCATTTACATCCTAGGCCAGCAACAGCTACCCTCAAGTAACCTTTGGACACTGTTCAGTGAAGGCCAGGAATTGCAACAGGGCACACACAGCAGTGACTTTCTCTGTTTGACCCTTGAAGAGACACGCAGAAGCACGTACCAGGAAGGAGGTAAGGTCACTCCCAACTCCTACTTTCTCAATAATGCAAAGGTGCCTGCACCTTTGAGCAGTAAATCCCGGAAAAAGAATTTTCAAAGCACCACGTCTCACTTAAGACACATGTAGCATGTGGGATGGCTCTTCCTCACCCAAACCCAGCTGCATGAAGGCCTTCACTGATTAATCTCAACAAAACTCAGCTTACTAAAATGACATACTGCGCAAATGTAGCCCAAGGAAACAGCTTCCAACACCAGCAACAAACTTTGACTGCAAAGCAGAAATGTTCATACAAACGTATGCGCCTTCATAATGCCATTCAATATTATTTTCCCCAAAGTTTAAAGATTATTGTGTGTAACCAAAAGAGAGCTCACTTAACCAGAACCTGAAGGCAGGGTAGACTTGGAGCACTTGGCATTGGTGCCCTGGTCTTGGGTCGGCCCCTGCATTTTACCTTGCCTCAGTCCCCTGATTTTTAGTATTTCACACTGTTGACATTGTTTCCTGACTCACTGCCTCTAAGTCTTGTAGTATTTCTTCGTAAGTTACCCATACGCATCCCTTGACCACAGAAACATCAACCTTGTGTTTGCTTAGGTCTCATGTTCTGTCCTTTGTACTGGTTTTCCCACAAATGTCACTGTTGCTCACACTCGCCAGAGTAGTCACAGTCATGGCAATAGCTAATGCTCATTAGTGCTTACAAGCCTGTCATGTGCCAAGGTCTGGGCAACCTCTTCCCCACAATGCTCTGAGGTAAAAACCATCCTGATTCCCAGTTTTAGAACTGAGAAAAATGAGACATGCACAGAGGATAGGGCCTGCCCCTGTGCATAAGATTTTTTTACAGGGAGAGCCAGAATCTAAACCCCAAAGTTTCTGCCCCTGGTACCCCTTTTTTCTAATTCCTACATTGTGCAGACCTAGAGCTCTGGGGAGGGTGAGAGACACAGAGATCATCTGCAAAACACAGTCAGTGGCCCAAACTGAGCTTGGACCATGATTCCCTCTGCAGCAAATGGCAATCCGTGATGCACAAACCCAGCAAACACCACTGACATTCCCTTCATCCGTGCTTCAGTTTCACAAGTAAAAAATGCCTGTGGAGCAGGGGTTACGTTACAGCCACCTCCTTGCGGGCCACTGGGGGAAATGCACAGACACTGTGAAGACACTTGGGCCCCCCATGTCCTATCCTAAGAGGCACACCCAATCATCTCGGGGCTACTCCTCACAGTCCAGGTATATGGCATGTCAAGTCATGCACCCCAAACCTGACAGCTCAAAACAGTGACCAGAATGAGAGGTGGGGACATCACTTCAGCAACCTCAGATCTCTAAGACTGGGGAGTCTAAGACTGGGACCAAAACCAAAACAAACAAAAACCCCCTGCACCAAAATACACTGCAGTGTGCCCTCCAGCTTGCGGTGGGGCAGAGAGAACACTGATCGTCAAAAGGCCTACTTCACACGCTGCTTTATATATGTACACACACGCTGATGGAAATTCTCCGTTCATAAACACTGAGATCTGAGACTCAGGGCCTGCTCAGGGATCCAAGAGGCTCCGGAGCTGCGGAGCCCAAAGCCTGGGAGGGGGGCACGTGTCTGAGCGCCAGGACACCGGGCGCGCTCAGCTCTCTACACTCCCCACGCCAGGCCTAAAGGAAGGCACTCCGGCGGATAGGAGCGGGGATCCCCCGTGGAGCAAAGCTACACTCTGCCCATCGTGTCACCCATTCTGTGTCCAAGGCCACCCACTCTCAGCAACCACCCTTTCCATCCAGGCCACGCTCCAGGGGCTGAGGGGCTTGGTAGAGAAGAAGAAGACGGAAGGGGGGGGGGGGGGGGGAGTGTTTCCAATCCTGACCCTAATCTTGAACCTGACTCTAACCCTAACCCTGACCCTGACCCTAACCCTAACCCTGACCTTAACCCCTAACCCTGACCTTTCAAGGGACAAGAACACGCATCTTAGCCTCGAAGAAGCCCCGAGGACTCCGGCGAGGCCGGTCTTCGGGCTTCTGAATCACTTCCTCATTTTCTGAGCGTCTCTGAGCTCGGAATGACAAGTTGTGGAGGCAGGCTGGGCCCCCCGCCCCCGCCGGGGCAGCTCCCCGCGCGCACGGGTCGCTGTGGGGGCCTGCGGGCAGTGGGACGGAGGGGGACGGCCGAGCCGGGACGGCAGGGGCGGCCGGGGACTGCGGGGGTGGAGCGCCCGGGGCCCCGCTTACCCCAGGGTGCTGATGAAGCCGCTGACTGCGCCCTCCGCGTAGAGGGAAACGATGTCCCCGATGTAGAGGAAGCTGGACATTTTATCGGACATGCTGCCTCATGCTCCGAGAGGACGCCGTGGCAGCGTCGGGGTTTCGAGGCGCGGGGCCCCGAATGCCGGGGTGCCGGGACCACGGCCGGGTGCCGGGAACCACGCTGTCCGCGGGGACGCAGGACGCCCGCGGAGCCGAGCCGCCGCCTCCCGCAGGTTTCCTGTTCCTGCAGAAGTTCCCCGGCCGACACCTCCGCTCCTCCCCCTCCTGCTCCTGCCCCTCCCCCGGCACGGCCCGCCCTCCCGGCGCCCCTCTGCCCTCCCCTTTGGGGAGCCCTCGGCCCAGGTGGCGGAGCTCAGGGGCGGGGGGGCGGGACCACGGAGGAGGAGGAGTTGGGGGAGAGGAGGGCCAATCCGGGGGTGGGGGTGTGGCGAGGGCGGGGCGACCGGCGGGCGGGGCCCGCGGGAGGGGGCTCCAGCCCGGCAGGAGGACTGCCCCGCCAGGAGCGCCGCGGTCACCCCCGCAAACCTGCGACCTGGGGGCCGCGGACCTAAGGAGGACTCGCGAGGCTCGGGCACAGGAAGGGGAAGCCCGGGCGGGGGCAGTGACCTGCCGACCCGGGAGGGGAGGCGCTTGAAGTAAAGGAAAACATACAGATAGAAAAGTGCGTAATGAGGGAGGTGGAAGAGAGAAGCGGAGGTCTCACCGCGGGGGCCGCTTTCCCTTCTTTTCGCGGGTGCGCCTCCCCGCCTCAGGGCTGGGCGGTGGGAGGGCCTTCTCGGGGTCCCCACCGTCCCCACACCCCAGGAGCCCCTGGTCACCGTCCACGTCCACCCGGGGGGCAGTGGTACCTGTCACCTCTCCCAAGCAGCCCCTGCCCGCTTTCATTTAAAGCTGATCACAATTTTTTGAGGTGCTGAGACTCGAACCCAGGGCCTTCACGCTAAGCTACATCCCCAGCCGATTTTTATCTTTGATTTTGAAACAGGTTCTCAGTAAGTCCCCAAGGTTGCCCAGCTTGGGCTGAAAACTTGGATCCAAAGCAGATACTCTTAAACCATCCCTCCCTCTCCCCAGCTCTCCCGTCTACATCCTTCTCGGTGGATTTCGCGGCTTCTTGCAGGTCTCCCCTGGGAGCAAGCTGATGAAAACCCTTTGCCCTACTCCTGCGGAACAGGCGGTGGTGACAGCAGCCTCTCCGTGTCCAGACGGCCCCCTAAGCGGTTCCTCAGGCGCCAGGCTGATGGAAGCAGGGGGCTGGGGTCTGCAGGTTAGGGACCGAGGTATACAAGTGACCAAAGTGCCCCTTACAATTCAGACGCCATATAGGTCTCACAAGGGACGCAGAGATGGTTTCAGTTTAATTTTGCAATTATAAAATACAAAAGAAAAAAAGGGTTTGAATTCCAAGTATTCAGACCTTCCGGGGAGAGTGGAGCAGGGAATCCAGGAAATGCCAGAACAGGCCTGGACAGCTGGATAAACTAGGACCAGGTCACTGACCACTGGGCAGCTGAGAGACCTCTTCACCTCTGGGTTCTCCCGAGAAAGAGGACTTAGCAACCCAGAAATGCTGAGGCATGACGAAAGCCCGTCCACGGACGAGAACCTCCTGGGGACCAGCCCTGAGTAACCAGACAGCTTTGGAATGGGGCAAGATGCTGACCTCGTGTTCCCTCCTTGCCTTTGTGACACTTTCGTGAGTCCCGCCAAACCGGACACATCCTGAGAAAGAGCAGTGCCTGATCCTTTGTGGGGCCTGCTAGTGCCCTTAGAGTTTTAACAAATATTTCTCATTAGCAGTTGTTAATGTTTAGGTATTTTTAATGCCTCTGGTGGTGACAACAGTTGATATTGTGAACATCAGGTTAACTCAGCAGCGTCCAGGATCTCCTAGGCTAGAACCACAAGTCAGTTCCGTGAAAGCCCCAGTCACTAGGCCCTAAAAAATCTGTACTATGAAACAATAAATAGAGCAGAGTATAATATTTGAAATGTTTATTCCCAAAGGAGTGGATATATTAAAAATAAGTGTCAGTAAAGAGCTCTTCCACTGGAGATGTTTTCAAGGTAATTTATGTTCAGTGTTCACTTGAGTGTCCTCAGATCAATAGTAGAGGTGGAGAGGTTTGCAAGCTACTATCTGTCAACTATTTTGTGAAATACTTTCCTCTCTTTCCTCCCTTGTCATGAATATAATTTTTGAAGTGCATCTGGTTTTATTGAGCCGTCTGTTTCATGAGACACAAATAAAATATGAGGTTATTAATCATTGTCTTTCAACAATAGCACTGTCTACAAGTTCTGCTTACCCACGCACACACCTGAGTCTATTCCAGGTTAAAGCGTTGATCTCATCTCCTCCCAAACCTCTTGGAACAATGATTTTGCCAGGAGGAAGGGACATGGTCTGCCTTGGACTCCCGGTGGCTTGTCCTCACACTTTAGCCCCGTGGTGCAGGGTTGGGGAAGCAGGATCAAGATGAAAAGAGCAAGCACATCACTATAGTGGTAGGTGTGACGTCAGTACAGTCTTAACTCTGTCATCTGGCCAACCCTGATTGGTGGCAGAGTTAGTTGCTTGTCAGGTGGCTGTCAGTGGCGGCTCTCTGTGGGAATGTGGGTGAGTGCTATGATTTGGACCTTGAATGTCTCCCAAAAGCCTCATGTATTTGGAACTGTGTGTTATCGCAGGGTAGGGCCTAGCTGAAAGGGGCAGGTGTTCAAGGTTTGACCTGGAAAGATCATCAAGTTGTTGAGATTAGGGATTGCCTGGGGCAGAGATGTCAGCAGTTTGTTTGTTAAGTGTGGGCCAGAAAGTGCGGGGCACCCAGCTGTGGGAGGCAACTGGCAGCCTGAAGTAATTCAGTGAAGGAAGAAGAAACATTGTTGCAGCTTCTTCCCGGGGAAAGCTCATGGGCTTTGCTTTTCTTTCGCTTCATTTCTGTCTGCAATAGGGTGAGCAGCTCTCCAGCCTCTGCCATGTAGTTCCACCTTGGCAGGCTGCCCACAGATGGACTCTGGGAGACCTTCTGAAACTGTGAGCTGAGTAAATCTTTCCTTTCTTAAGTTATGGTGATCATGTATTTTGTCAAATGAGTAGGTAGCTAAGACAGCGCAGCTCCCACGTCTTCTGAAGAACCTCTGCAGCACATCCTCGGACACTGGCTCCAGCTCCACCCTGACAAGGCCTCCCAGGCAGGCCACCTCATGGACAAAGTTCTGGTAGGCCCGCTCTCTTGGACAATGGTAGATTAAGGCGGGATCTTCCTTATGTGGAGCAGCCTGTGCAGAGGACCATGCCTAGAAGGTTCCCATGCTTGACGGGTACTTTCGCTGCCACTGTCCTGAAATTCCTGCTCATTTTGGGAGAATCTCTACATCTCCTTTTTCATTGGATGCTGCAGATTCTATAGTAACCTGTGTTTCAGACCTGCTCACCAACCCCACCAGGGGCACACAAACAGCTCCAGGATCCCCTCATTCCCTGAGTCTCCTTCCCATGGGCATCAGTTCTCTTTCCCATCTCAGCCATGTTGTCGATCTGACAGGCCACGTCATCTCCAGTGCGGAAATTCAGAGCCGTGCTCTTCCTCTCAAAGATCCTGCCTTCCTTTACAAATTTCCTTCTAAACTGTCCTCCATGTAGAGAAGGGAAAACTTCTGTCATTCCTCACTAGAGGTAAGAGGAGTGTAGCTCAGTGGTGAATCACATCACTCACTTAGCACATGAGAGACCCTGGGTTCCATTTCCAGTGTGCACGCACACGGAGAGAGAGACTGAGAAAGAGAACTCTGCCAGTTCACCACCGTGAATTCTGTGAACTCATTCTCTAAGTACCCTCTGTGAAATTTTAGAATCAAAATGTGTTCTCAGGCATCTGGATCCAAGGTGAAAGGAGAATGATGATCTATGATACAAGGTAGAATATAACGGTACTCAACCACTGCTCTGTCACCACTCCTACACTCCCACTTACCCCCATTGGTAACAGCGCCCTGTAAGCATGGATACCAATGAGCTCACAGCAGTGCTTCTCAGGATTTAGTATGCACAGGACCTATCTGAAGTCTCTCCAAAGCACATATCCCTTGGCTCAAGCCCAGAGATTTGGATTCTGTGGGTCTGGAGTGGGGTTCGTGCTCATTATTGCAAGGGGTGGTTGCTTTTGGTTAGAGGTGTATGGAGTTGGAACTCAAGCCATCCTTGCCTACTATGAAGACCTTATAGAGAAAATGACTTTCTTTTTTAATGTTTAGTTTGAAATGATCTCAAACTTACAAAAAAAATTACCAGAAAAAATGCAGCATTTTTTATAATTTGTTACGTATATCTTATAGCTATCTTTAAAAACACACAATTTATTTTCACAATCATGTGAATGTAGGTGGCATATGTCATGTCAATTAATCTTTTAATATGTTTTTGGATATGGTATCTAATAACAAGAAGAGTATATCATATAGGCAAAGCGCAGATATTAAGATGAGGAAATTCATCAGTGATAGAAAACTTTTGCCTAACCTACTGTCCATATGTCAGTGTTGCCAGTTGTCTCACTTGTGCCTTGTATAGCATTCTTTCCCCTCCGAGTCAGAATCTTGCCTAGGATCACCCAGAGCATTCCAAAGTCACATCTCCTTCCGTTTGTCACAGTTCCTCGGCTGTACTTTGTCTTTAGTGGCATTGGCAGTTTTAAGGAAAATGGGCCATTTTTATAGTAATGTAAGCTATTCCTCAATCAGGTTTGTCTTGCCTTTCTTTGCAACTGGACTAGATAACAAATTTCCAGCCCAGAACACTACACAAGAGATAATGTGCTCTTTGTGGGGTATGTGAACCCCAGGACAGAGTGTCCACCATTCTTATTGATGGTATTAGTTTTGATCACTGTCAGAGTGTTGTTTCCACAAGAATGAGTCCAAACCAGATCTTTTGTGACGCTGTGGCTCCTCTGTAACTGAGAAAATTCTGCCAATGAAAGCCAACCTCAAGGCAACAGCAGCAAGTCTGATTTTCCTGCCAAGAACTCTCTGTCCAACCCACCTCCTAACCCCTAACTTCTCTGCTTCCAAGCGAGGAGCCTGACATCCACCTACTGTTTTTCCACCTACAGGAAACAAACCCCAAGGGCAGCCTTTGGAAACCTCATTAGAGGCAGTGTGAAAGTCAAACAGTCCCATGCACACGTACACACACACACACACACACACACACACACTCTCTACTTCCCACACTGGAGCTGGAAGGAGCCTAACATGAGAACCAACAGCAGCTGGTTCCAAACACGTCTTCAGCGTCCAGCTGTTTTATAGCCTTGGTCTGGGGGAAGGATTTTATTTGGGTGTTTTGTTTTGTTTTGTTTTGTTTTGCAGCACTAGGAACTTAACCCAGGGCCTTTGCAGTGAGCTATATCCCCAGTTTTTGTTGTTGTTGTTTTTTCTATTTTAAATCAGTGTCTCTGTAGGTCACTAAATTCCCCAAGCTGGGTGGGTTCAAACTTATGCTTTCTCTACCTCAGCCTCCCAGAGTACCGGGATTATAGATGTGAACTAATATACCCTACCCAGCCGGATTTTTGTTGTTGCTGGTGTTGCTACTGGTTTTTTTTTTTTTTTTTTTTTTTTTTTTTTTTTTTTTTTTTTTTTTTTTTTTTTTTTTTTTTTTTTTTTTTTTTTTTTTTTTTTTTTTTTTTTTTTTTTTTTTTTTGAAACAGGTTCTCACTATGTTGCCCAGGCTGACCTCAAGCTCCTGAGCTCAAGAGATCCTCCTGTCTCAGTCTCCAGAATAGATGTGGCTACAGGAATGCAGCACCATATCTATTTTAAGAAAAGAATTCTTAATCACTACATCCTTAATATTCAAATATTTCTTTTCAAAATTGCATCTTGATCTTATTATATATTAATACATTTACTCAAATTCCCAATTTAACATCCTACCAGAATAGTCTTCCAACTAACTTGGTAGAGTCACGAGTCCTAGAAATGTTTGTACCACCTGCTGCTGAGGCAGTCACAATTGCCTCCAACTCAGGATTCGCAGTTTTCTTCAAGCTTGATAATGAAAGTAAGGCGGAATGTTGTCATTAGAAGTATTGTATTAAGAACTAATACAAGGGCTGGAGGAAAGACACAGCAGCTAAAGCGCCTGACTAGCAAGCACAAGGCCCTGAGTTCTAGTCCCCAGCACCATATAAGCTAGACATGGTAGTGCATACCTGTGATCCCAGCATTCAAGAGGGTGAGGGAGAAGGACTGCTATGCATTCGAGGCCAGCTTGAGTTGCATAGTGAACACAGAGCCGACCTAGACTACAGAGTGAGAACTTCCCTCAAAAAAAAAAAAAATACTAATCAGTTTATGATTTGTGAGATTTTTAAAAAGCAGAATCAATCAAAGCTGAGATTCACCAAAATTCTGAAGAAGGAAAATGGCTCAGTTTTGACAATATAAAAGAATAGAAAACTTTACCTGGGCCCAGTGGTGCCTATAGTCCCAGTATTCCAGGAAGCTGAAGCAGGAAGATCACAAGTTTGAGCCCATCCCAGGCAACTTGGACACATAGTGAGAGCCTGTCTCAAAGTCAAAATAAATAAATAAAATAAAGGGGCCAGAGACACGAAGTGTGCAGACCCTGGGCTTTATCCCCAATACTATGAAAAGGGGTGGAGGGTGTTAAGAAAAAAAATATATTTCAAATCTGGCCTGCTTCACTTTTCCCCAAATGTAATTTCATGTTCCTGGACTGAATCCAGGATAAGCATGTACTTAATAGCTTAGTGGACGCTGTGACCTTTCGCCTCGAGAGCTGCTGATGCCACACCTCATACTCCCAGCTGAAGTCACTAGTTCACTAACTTATTCTCTACCAATATGTATGCTTACACTTAACTTCTGTAAATGAGGGTAGTGAGAGTACTTACTTCCCAAGGTCCTTGTGAAGTTAAAATTTAAAAATGCATTTAAAGGGCTTGGCATGATGCTGCCTGGAACAAAGTAGATGCTCAGTAGATTATTGGTGCTGCCACTACAGCTGTCATCACCTAAAAGAAAAGCAATCAAAAGTCATAAGAAAACCAATAATCAAAGCTGGACGTGGTGGAGAACGTCTGTAATTCCTGCACTCACACTTGGGAGGCTGAGGCAGGTGAATTGTCTCGCATTCGAGGCCAAACTGGGCTACACAGTAAGTTCAGAACCAGCCTGGACTACAACGTGAGGCCCTGTCTCAAAAATAAAAAAGAAAGAAAACCAAGTATCAGATATGCTGCCATCTGTGTAGAAAGACCCCAGTGACTGAGCTGGCCTAGGATTGTCCCTGGGGACTCTGAGTCACTGCTCTAATACCACAGTTCTTTCTGCATGGTAATTCATAAAATTTTGATCTTGCCTGGGGATATTAGAATTTTTTTAATGTGTATCAAAGAAATCAATTATTTAAAGGCAAAATTTCAGAGAAAACATATTTTGAGACCAAAAAAGAAAAAAAAAGGAGAAGCTAAATTTTCAGCCAAGTGCCACAAAACCACTTGCAAATGTCACATGAGAATTCTGCTGACAGCTTCTTATCTCTTCACAGAAAAGAATAGATAAAACCCACAAGGAAACTGCCATTGAACGCCAGAAAACACTGTCACGCTCGAGGTCCTACACGGATGATGGCCAGCAAAACAGAACCCCTGGACGGTCCCTCAGCTCTTATCTGGACTGCAGCACCCTAAGAAAGCCTGTCCAGACAGCTAAATATCTAAAATCCAAATAAAAGGGGTTTCACCAAGCTGAGCCCCCCTGCTGGGACCCCTGAAGATTACTGCACTGCTTTTGAAAGCTAACCTCAGGAATTTAATGCTGTCTTAATACGAGAAAAGACATCCATCACCAAGTGATAAATGCCAGTGGAAATGCACGGTCTGCGAGCAGGATTTGCAGAGGGGAAAGAATGGATTGGAAGAAGGAAACCTGACACATGTTGGTACTTTGATATTTGAGTTTTTGGGCTGAGTAACACTCATGCATTACTAACAACCATGGGAGATAATGGTGATTATTAACCACATTTTACGAAGAGACTGCATCATGGAGAAGTTCAGGAACCAATTCAAGACGAACAAAGCAGGGATATGGTGGAGAAAAGCAAAAGTAGTAGAATAACTCAGAAAGGGCAAAAATAGGGTGATTGACACAGGACAAACTTTGTAGGAGTGGAGTCTCTTTTTTCATTTCCCTCAAGTCACCTTGGTTTTCTCTTACTAACATCAGGGGTCTGAGTTGCAGTGCTGGGAGTCTGGGTTTTGCCATGTTTTAGGCACATACATCATACATCCTCATTACCCAATTAAATCATACATTTGTTGAAGGAAAAACTCTGATGCTGCTTCTCCTGCATCTCCTCTACACCCTAGGACATAAGTAAGGTCATTGGCGAGGATGTGCTCCCTGGGTCCTGGTCATCATACTCCCAATTTTCTATTTCACTTGGAGCAAACATTCAGAAAATGGGATTTTCAAATCTTTTGGAGGCAGATGGGCCATAAACACAGAAAGTCAAGTGAGTATCTAAAGGACTAAGAGGCAGGTTGCATGTGTGCATGTAAGTAACGCTTAAGTAACACTACAAGAGGAAACTTTCAAGAGCCCAGGATTCAGGTTCTCTGAGGGATTATCCCAGAAACAGACTTCACTTAGCCAACCTTAAAGGCCAATGTCAGAGGTGGAAGAAGCTGCTTTGTACAGCCTGGTTGTATAAGAACTCAGTATATGCTACAGAAAGGATCACAGCCAATGAGAAATCATTAGCTTGTCCAAGAAATTGTACTGAGATGATCATTTATGTAAATGTACACTTTAACAGTTCAATGTACAGAGAGCACATGTTTAACAGGACTAGTCTATCACCTATATTAAAAATAAATCCAGATGAATGTATTAAGTCATTCAATATGTAAAAACACAACAAAAAAACAAGAAAATTGAATATTCAATACTCTGAGGAAAAAAATTTAGCTTATATTTTTAGCATATGTATCAATATAAAAGCTCAATGCAAAAAAATCAAATGAGCTGTATGTCAAAACTTTAACAAAACCAAAAAGAAAACAAAATAGGAAATCTATTTTCAACAAATTGAATAAGCAAAGATTGATCACAGGCAAAATGTGAAAGTAATGAAATAATAAGATATCATTACTTACATATCAGATTAGCAAAAAATTTAATTAACATAACCAAGGCTAATAGTCAAATAGCCTAGCTCATATCTTATGCAACCATTTTAAATGGAAAGATGGAATATATCCTAGGGAAATAATCTTATATAAGAAAGATTATAATTATGTTTATCATACAATTAATAATAACAAACATTGGAAATAATGATGTATTCTGTAGTAGCAGCCAATGATATTACTATTAATATGTGATAAGGGGCTGGGATATAGTTTGGTGGTAGTGCACTTGCCTAGCATGCGTGAGGGCCCTGAGTTTTATCTCCAGATTACAAAGAAGAAAGAAAGAAAGCAAGAGGAAAGAAGAAAAATAAATTTGAAATATAAAAATGAATTAAAAAGCATGATAAAAGTGCTATATTGAAGCTATATAGGGTGGTGCATACCTGTAATTCCAGCATTTGAGAGTCTGAGGCAGGAAGCTTGCAAATTTCAAGTCCTACCTGAGCAACTTAGTATATGAATCCGTCTCAAAATAAAAAATAAAAAGATTTGGGAATGTAGCTTAGTGTCAAGGCCCTGGACTAAATCTCCAGTATTGAAAAAAAAAAGTCCTACATTAAAAACAGTCACTTGCATGATGTAACTATGGGTAATTTTTCTACTTTCCTGACCATCTGCAGAGTGACTTTTAAATGAAAACAACAAGTACACAACATTAAATGACATTTGTATTTAAGAGAAAAAATGTCCATAAAATTAGTGAAAAGCTTTTGCTGACAATCTAAGAATGACACAGGAGAACAAAGGAAAGACACAGAAGAAGAACATGGGTCTGTCTCCTGGAGGGTCTTGTTGTTGTGGTGTTTTGTCTTGTTTTGGTTTGGTTTTGCAGTACTGGGGATTGAACCCATGCCTTCACACTGCTACATTCCCAGCATCCCCACCTTTTAAATTTTGAGACAGGGTCTCATTAAGTCAGAAAGTGGTCCTGCTGGGCTTGAACTTATGATCCTCCATCCTCAGCCATCCAGAGTGATGAGATGGCAAGCCTGGTCACTGCACCTACCCCTTGGTGTTTTAACTGATCTTTTCCTATTAACCCATGTTATAAGAACATGTGCACCCCCTCCCTTGTTTGAAGATGTAAGCAGAACTCAGACAGTTCCTTGGCATCTCAGTCTCTCGTTTTTGCTGGGCCAGTATCGCCTGGCATCCTTTGGGGCATCTCAGTGGAAAAAAGTATGTAGGAACTCCATGAGGCCATAAAATTCAAATCCACCTTCTTGGCAGAGGCAGAGCTCAGACTGGAATGTAGTCCTCCATGACAACCTTATCAGTGTTTAGGGTCTGCTTGTTTCTCTGTACCATGTTCCAGGAAAGTGTTGCAACTAAACCTGATACCATTGGTGCTGCAGTTTTGGGCATCAGGATAAGCAAGGATTTGGCCTCACCAAGTGATCTCTGTTTATCAGAATGGAGCTGGTGTTGAACTGAGTAAGCCTCACCGTTAAGTGACACAGAAACAGTGACAGAGAGATAAAATGCTAAACTCTTTTCAATAAAATCTTTTGACACACAGCCAATTCTATATAGACCTAAAGTAAGTTTCCCAAATTCCCCAAATATTCCTTCTCCTCTTAGGAATGTTGTACAACTCTCTAATCCAGTTATTTTCCTACTGAAATAGATTTACACTACAGAAAACTCAAAATTTCCCTTCCAACTGTGCTTTCTTCACAGCTGCTTCATGATGATTTTTATCTGGCTGAAAGGGCAGACACCTGCCTCAGATGTCACTTCCTACTCATGTTTGTCTATAAATTAACAGAACACCCCCACTTCCAGGTAGACTGTTCAAGAAAGTTTGAGATGAGCATGGTAGCACAACCCTGTCACCCCAGCTTCTTGGGAGGCTGAGGTAGGAGCATTAAGACTGAGTCCTTACCTGGACAATTTATATAAACACTGTCTCAAAAAAATACCCTACAGATTCTCAGTCACTAATAATAATAATAATGACACATGCCATCTGAGGCAGACACACAAAAACAAACTTCTTGTTTAGTCCATTTTTTGTTTTGTTTTTATAACATTACCCAATAACAGGTACTTTATAAAGACAAGTGGCTTGTTTATCTCGCATTTTAAAAGCGAAAGTACATGGTCAGGGACCCTACCTATCACCCCAGGTGAGGCCCCCTCAACTGCATCCTGTGATGTCTGAGAAAAGAATGGGAAGCAGGCTGGGGCTGAAAGAGCCCAGTGCAGAGGGTAGCCTTCTTTATGAGCCCCATGCATGTGAGCACTAGCTCACCTGGGTGTGATAGCTAGTTCCTACCAAGGCCACACCCCAAAAGACCTACCCACCCTCCAGGAGGACCTGGCTGTCAGCATCAACACCCTGGGGACAAAGCCTGCAGCCCATAAACATTTGAAGCCAATCTATAGCACTTCTTCTCTTAAAATAAATGTTAACGATAGAGACTATCAACAACAGAAAAGGCAGACTTGAGCGATTTGTATTATAATTGGGGAATGTCAAGTATTTTTACATTAAAAATGTTTTAAAGAGTTGGGGATTACCTCAGTGGTGTTTACCTCACATACAGGATGTCCTGAGTTCAATCCCCAGTACAGCAAAAAATAAATATTAGCTCAGTGAGCTAAATAATACGGTCCAGCATTTCTGTGAATTTTCTGCTTGCTAAAGCCACACGTTACTTACTGTTTGTTTTCATTACTTGCCCCAAATTGAAACAGATTTATCTGTTTTATTTCTTTGTGTATAAATTTTCAAATCAATTGTTACTTTGGTTGTGTATCTCTAAGACAGCTGTGTTTTATGACTTCTGTTGAGGATAAAATTAGGAAAATTTTAAAGCTACATAACCTTGCATAATACTGTGGAAATTTTGAAGCAATTTTCTGGATGATTCATATTATAAAGAAATAGCTAAATTCTTGAGTTTAAGCTTCAGCATCTTTTTTTATTTCTATTTTATTGCCTTGTTTTGAACTCAGTTTTTCTACTGATTTTGCAACAAGGACACTCCCTGCCTTGATAGTATCTTCTTACCCTGATGGATATCTTTCTTTTCTTTCAATTTAAAAAAAAAACTTAAGGACCAAATAAATTAGGTGAATCAGGAATTAAATCACAACTTCCCATTTCC
This sequence comes from Ctenodactylus gundi, assembly GCA_004027205.1. Lineage (NCBI taxonomy): Eukaryota > Metazoa > Chordata > Mammalia > Rodentia > Ctenodactylidae > Ctenodactylus > Ctenodactylus gundi. The sequence continues at coordinate 313,304 of PVKB01000159.1, read as the reverse complement.
TCTTCCATCATTGTATCTTTCTTTTATTACAATAATTCTCCCTTATTTAGGGTTTTCTTTTCTGTAGTTTCAGCTATCTAAGGCCAACCATGGCCCAAAACTATTAAATGAAAAATTCTAGCAATAAAAATGCATAAGCATTAAATAATTTACAGTACACTGTTATAATTATTCTATTTCTAGTTATTATTGTTAATCTCTTATTGTGCCTGAAGTATAAATAAAACTTTATTTTTAAAAATATGGGCATGTATGTACAGAAAAAACAGTACTGTGTAGTATAAGTGAAACTTTATTTTAAAAATATGTGCACATATGTATAGAAAAACAGTACTGTATATAAGTACAGGGTTCAGTAGTATTGCTGGGAGTGTTAGAATATATCCCCATGGGGCAGAAATGACTGTAATCCTCATTGCAGGGACTATGTCTAAGTTTAATAGTATGCAAATAAATCATACTACAGAAGAAACAAAGAAAACAATGATTAACAATAGAAGTAACATCATGATCCTTTGGTATTTATTAATTATATATAATTATATAGGCAATAGGCTTTTTATTAAAAAGAAAAACAAAAAAAATGCTATCAGAAACATTTAGAAACCTTTACTTATTCGACAATAGATTATTAACATATTTTCATTGTGAGTAAATTTTATGTAAATGAGAGAGGTAGGGGAGAGATCTGCTTTCTCCTTCTTGGGGCTGTGTGTGTGTGTGTTTGTGTGTGTTTGTAGTACTAGGGATTGAACCCATGGCCTTCTCACTGAGCTGCATCTCCAGCCCTTTTTTTTTAATTTTTAATTTCGAGACAAGGTCTTGCTAAGTTGCCCAGGCTGAAGTAGAACTTGCAATCCTCCTGCCTCAGCCTCCCAGAGTGTCAGTAGTGTTTTGTATTGGCCTGCACGGCTGGCTCTCTCCTATGGCTAGCCTGAGGACAGTGCAGAAGGCAGAAGGAGTCCCGGCCCTCTCATAGTCAGTTTGGAAGAGACTGGGACTGCAGCCATGAGGAGGGAAGGTGGGCAGACAGGATGGTGAGCCAGTGTAAGAAGGCACAGGGCGGGGCTGGAGGAATGGCACAGCGAGCACATGCCCAAGTTCATAAAGTTGGTGTGGTGGCGCATGCTTGTAATCCCAGTACTCAGGAGGCTGAGGCAGGATTGCCAGGAGTTGACACTTGAGAGCCTGTCATGAGCTACAGCAGTGCTTAGAGGCAAGGTGGCCTCTTGGTCCACTAGGGCCAGACAGAGGACAGATCAGAGGCTAGGAAGGAAACCGAGGGAGCCAAGTTCAGCCAAGGAGAACCAATGCCTCTGACCAGGCTGCAGAAGGCGCCGGGCCCGAGGTGCCCCACTGGCAGACCCCATGGGGACACAGCCAGGGCATCTACTGTAGTCCAACAGCTCTCAACTCCCGCAACCCCTCAGACTTGCTGTGCTGCCTGGGGTCCACCTCCCTCAGGTCATGTTTTCTTTCTTGCTCCGCTGGATTGGTTGATCACAATCACTCGCAATTCTTTGTCCTCTCCCTGGTAAGCTCAGCCAGCTGTACAGCAGCCCCTAACCAGCATTACTAAAGAAAAATGCAGAGCCACCCTGGCTGGCCTCATCCTAAACCTACAGGAACTGGATCTCAATCGAGGGTGGAAGGTTATGTATCCCCAACCGACTCACTCTCTGAGGTGTGAACTTCAAGCCTTCCGTCCCCACATGTCACTGTCCCTTTCTTTTCCCCACCCTTTTTCTGCTGGTGGCTTTGCTTTTCTTCTTAAATGGAGAAACCAGAAGTAAACAAAGCAGAATCCCCCCAGGAGCACCTGCTGATATGCCCTTGCCTCTGTCCTGTTGTCACCCTGATTGATCCCCTCACTGAAAATCTGGAAAGAATCACGCACGACTGCTGTCTCCTTGTTCCTACTTTCTCTGCTGAAGTCTTGCCAAGGTCACTGTGACCTTCCCGATGATAGGCAAATGGTCAATTAGTGTTCTGTCCTCTTAAACGACCTACCAAGTGTATTTTGCCCACTTGGTGACTCTCTTCTCTTTGGTACGTGACCTTGGCTTCCAGGACACCACAGTCTCTTGGTTTTCCTTGTACTTCACTAACTATTTCCAAGTGGAACCAGAAATGATGTGGGGATGGATGGCTGCTTGAAATACACTAGAGAGGACTGCATTGAAATACAATCGTGTATAAGTTGCAAATCTAAAAGATGAGAGATTGGGAGGTCTGTAATAAATGGTGCAAAAGCAGCTCTGGTGAGGTCCTGGGAGCAAAAGGAGATCCTGGAAACAAGTGGAGGGCCTTGCCTTCCAAGGAGGCTGTGTCTGTCACTGAAGGGAAAGGGACCCGACGGGTGTGTTGGCAGGGATACTATGGGAAGACGAGAAAGTGCAGATGAAGGCCTTCTTGCCCGTCCTTCTTGGTGAACTTAGATGAAAGAACAGATAGTCACAGGGGACCAAGAATATGAAACCGAACACAGAGCTTGGGTTGGGGAGAACTTCTGAGCAAAAAGGCTTACTTAAAAAATGAACAGATTGAATCAAAAAATTGGCACTTTTTATGAGAGTGTTAGGATGTTTCTTATGTAATAAATTTCAAATTTTACTTTCATTTTTACTCAGAATCGAAGGAGTCATGTAAAGTTTGGGCATTAAGGAAACTCTATAGCTGTTGAAATAAAACAAATGTGAACTCCTATCTTTAAATAATAAAAGTAAATTTATTACCTTGAAACAAATAGCCACCTCTTGCCCTTTGATGGAAACAGTAAGGAAAAAATTAATCAGCTGGAGTTCTGTTAATTGTCACTTAAGCAAAACCATTTCCTCTCTTTGAAATCTGTCTGGAAACATTCACAGGGCAAGGACTTTGCTGCAAATCTAAGGTACAACACTGGTTATAAGACAAACAGAGGAAATTTTCCCATCATAAATCTGTCAGTCAACAAAATGACCCATTCAGGCTACTACAAAGGCTTTATCATTCACTGGCTCCCAGGTCCTGGCTATTCCTCTTTCCTTCTCTCAGCGGGAACATTCAGTCACTGGAATCAGGGAACTTGAAATATGGGAGGGTTAGGGCATGAAATTTAATTAGGCAATTTCACAAAAAGCACCAGGAATCCTTGAACCAGTCTTGGTGACAGAGAACTCCATAGCACTGGATGGCATCCCTTCAAGGGTACAGTGTCCATTCTGGCCACCAAAAATCATCTACTAATATTCCCTGCTCATTCTGAGTTTGCTCACAACTCTATTGCCTTCTCCAAGTGCCATCCCTTCGAATAGGGAACAGACCTATCTGACACGTTGCAGCTTTCTCTCCAGTACACATCCCCAAATTCTTATTTTGTTTCCTCCTCCCCAGGTCCTTTCACAGTATCTCTTTGAGTGGGCCCAGTTTTGTTATATTTTAAAGTGTGGCTCCCAGAGCTGGACACAATTGCCTAGGTATTCTCTGACCAGAGGATCAGAGAAAAGTATAGTGAAACTCTCTTTTAATTAAAATATTATAGTTACATACTATATTTACTGTTTCTTCTATGAATCATGTATCACATATTATCAAACTAATGTTTCATTCATGATATTAATGTGTCCAATGACTTTGCAACTTTCTTAGCAAGAACATTGTATTGTTGACTCATTGTGATACACTGAATCATAATTCCCCAAAGATATCCATGTCCTAATCCTCAAAACCTGCAAGCATGCTACCTGATGTGACAAGCACTTTGCACAGCAGAATGTGGAGCTATCTTAGTTACTCTTTCATTGCAGTGATTAGATACCTGACACCCACAAATTTAGGGGAGGAAAGGTTTATTTTAGCTCACAGTTTCAAAAGGTCACAATCCACTCAGGGGCATCTGACAGCAATGGAAGCACACGGCAGAGGCAGAGGTAGAGGCAGCTTCTCACGGCATCACACAAAGGAAGCCAAGTCAAGGCAAGCAAGTTGAGTCTCATCCGCCAAGGAAGGCAGGAAGCAGCTTATGTGTCCTTCTAGGTCTCAGCCCAGTGATCAGCCCCTCCTGGATCCAGGTGTGGAAGGTGTGGCAAACCCCCACTGCACACCTATAATTCAATTTACAGGCCTGTAATCCACTTCACATGCCTGTAATCCACCCTTCCAGACTAGGCCCCAGTCTCCCAACAGCACATGGTTCCATAGACAATCTATAATATTCAAATACATGAGACTTCTGGAGAACATTCCAGATCCAAACCACAACAGGAGCCCACTGGGAAAGCACTTCCCTACCATGTGTGAGGCTCTGGATTCAATCCCAGTACCATGGGCCCTTCCTCCCAACCACCCCCACCAAAAAAAAAAAAAAAAAAAAAAAAAAAAAAAAGGTAAAGCCATGTATGGAAGCACACGCTAACTTGCACCTCTAAAGGAGACCAAATACCACATCACACCTCACACAGCTGGCACTCCTTCTCTATTGCAGACCACAGGCAAATGTTTCCAGTAATGTTCTAGAGGTGACCTCTACTAACATCTCTCCAGGAAAGACCTTAACCTCCTGCAGGTACCACCAAACACAGTCTCATCCTTTATTTCTAATTCTCACCATCTTCAGACAGGCCCTGGCTCTGTTCAGGCTGGTCCTGAACTCACTATGTAGCCCAGGCTAGCCTAGAGTTCATGGCAATCCTCCTGCCTCTGATTCCTGAGTGCTGGCCCAGCTATGGAAATTAGGGCCATGTGCTTCCTAGGCAAGTGTTGTAACCACTGAGCTATGTCCCCAACCCCTCAACATCTCTCTCACAGGATGGCGCCCCTTCCTGGCATCCTGATATCTCACAATGGCACAGGGAAGAGTAAAAACACAAGCAATTTTTTAAACTTCTCATTGACAGTCAAGGAACTGCACATAGTTTCCTCTGACTCTATTACTAGTGAAAACTCATTATCTGTTGAGTTAGAAATAATTCTTGTTAGGCCGGCAGCTCAGTAGCTAAAGTGCTTACCTAGCATGTACAAGTCCTTGTTTTTGATTCCATAGAACCAAAAAAGAGTAGCTGGGCATGGTGCTGCACTCATGTAATCCCAGCACTCAGGAGGCTGAGGCAAGAGGATTGCTGTGAATGTGAAGCCAGCCTGGGCTACCCAGTGAGCTTAGGGCCAGTCTAGACTATAAAGCGAGCCACTGTCTTAAAAAAAGACAGAAAGACACACAGATGAAAAGAAAGAAAAAGAATTTTCAGTGGTGATGTTTTCAGTCTTCCAGTCATGACCCCTCAGTTGACTGTAAAGTCAAAATAATGCATCTGGAGTAGCACCTTTTAAAAAAACAAAGAACTAAACAGCAACTCGAAGCACATGCCACATGGATAGGTAGGTGCTGATCGTAACATCGTGGTCCTCTTTGTCACACTCCATACAGCTACATTTCTGAGAAATGTCTTGGTAGGTATTTTGTCACTGTGGGGAACATCACAAGAGTATACTTCTGCTAGCTAAGACTGACACCACAGGTGATATGATCTCGTGAGGCCTACTGTCACATCTGTAGTCAGTGGTTGACCAGAACCTCAGTGTAGCTGCTCTTTACAGTATAGCCGTTATGAGTTGCAATGGGAACCTGTTTCTCTGAAGGAGAGGGATGCAAAGGGGAAACTCACAGGTAGACCAGTCATTACAGAAAGCAGTATATGGTGTCCTCAAAAAATGGGGAATAAGAAACACCATCTGTGGCAGTAATCCCATTACTGGATAAGTACCCAGAAGGGATGAAGTCAGAATGTGAAGAGATGTTTCTGCTTCCACAATTGTTGCAGCTATATTCGTAATAGCCGAGACATAGACTATGCAGAGATTAATGAGTAAAAGTAACAGGGTGTATATGCACAACTGAATACTATACAACCTTAAAAGACAACAAAATTCTATCATTTGCAACAATGGGAGTGAAACTGGAGGACTTCAGTGTTCAGTGAAATAAGTCAGACACAAAATACAAATACTGCACATTCTCCCTTGTAATGTGGGTACTAAACTGTTGATCTCATGGAAATAAGACAGTAAAAGAGCAATTAGAGCGTGCAGCGTGTGGGAAAGGGAAGGTTGGGAAGGATAACAGTGGACAGAGGGGTGGGGGCAGCGGTACACGAGGAGTAACTCATAATGTTCTATGGCCCTGTAGGATAACTGCACTTGGCAACAATTAACCTAATACTTCAAAATAGCTACCTGAACTAGGGCAACTACATACAACAGGGATGGAGAAATTTTTTTCTGCCAAGGGCCATTTGGATATTTATGACATCATTTGCAGGCCATAAAAATTAGCCTGCTGTATTTGGTGAACAAACTCATCTTGATGTGACTGATGGCTGTCTGGACAGATGGGACCATACAGCCTACAGGCTGATGCTCCCCTCTAGGTATGCATTCTAAACCAATGAATGGAGTCCTTTCATTAACTGTGCCTGTCACAAGTGGGAGTCAATCTAAAGCAGAGATGGGTTGGGCTGGGTCCATCCGAGTAGCTCTGCCCCATCAATAATGGCACGAACAGCCCAATCCTATAACCACCCCCCATTCGATGGGAATACATAATTGAGTCCTGGTTCCAAGATTCCTCCTTTGGGGCTTATGGCACCTCCAAGCCTTTCTAGGGAAGAACTGGAAACTGGAAGCTATGGTGAGCAGGGAGAACTCCGCGGATGCAGTGCAGTGTCTAAGAGCAGAATGGGCAGGCTCCCACCAGACCTGGGTTCCAACACTCCCTGCTGGAGCTTGGGGCACACTGTTAAACTGTGTCTTCCTTCCTGGACGGATTATCCTGTTTGCCCTCTTGCCCTGTGAGGCGCAGCAGGGTCTCAATTCCATCCTGTATGGACACCCACCCTGACCCCTTGACCTTGGGATTGGGCAATGGGGAGGAGAGGAGAGGGGAGACGGGAAGGAGAAGCATGAGAGCTGCTGCTCCAGGGTCTCAGCTCTCTGACGCCGGATGTTACGGCTTGGATCTGGAATGTCTCCCGAAAGCCTCATGTATTTGGCTATTGTGAACTGCAGGCTTGTGGTGGATTACAGATGTGTGGTGGATCAGGGGCATGTGGCATAATACTGGGCAGGGGAGGTGAAGGGGAGGCGCACTGAGCTCACTCCAAAGAGGCGAATCACTGGGCTGCGGCCTGGAAGTCTGCACATTAACTCTACCCTTCCTCACTTCCTTCCTCTCAGCCACCCAACGCAGAGCTTCCTGCAGTCAGGGCTCCACCATGTGGTTCTGCTGTTGCCAGCTGCCCATGAGCTGCCTGAGACCTTCTGAAACTGTAAGCTAAAATAAATCATTTCTTTTTTTGTGTTGTGGATGTTGAGTACTGAGTTACAGCAACGAAAACATAACTCAACACCGGCTTACCCCATCGAGATTCTAGCCAGGCCTCCCACAGCCCTTCCTCCCAGGAGCATTCCTCATGGAGCTCTGGACAGCCCACTTCCTCAGTGCTCTGAGGACGAGCTGACCACTGTTCCTAGGTGACTTACATCCATTTGCCTGCACATCCTGTAATCAAAGGTCTCCAACCCTGGGCCGTGGGCTGGTACCAGCCCATGGCCTTGGGAGGACCCGGCAGCCAGGACAGAAGAGCAGCAAGCAAGGGTCCGCCCCCTACCAGCAGCTCCTATTAGGTCCTGGGGACTGACAATAGGCTTCACGCCTCTGCTGCTCAATGTTTCAAAGCTGTCTTCCAACAGCTTACTGCAGAACAAGGACCCTCCCACCCTCTCCTTGGGAGAATGGTATGCAACTCAACTGGTCTCTGGTGTCAGAGAGACTGGGGACCACTGCTGTGAAATAGTCCACTCCTTAATTCCTCCAGATCTCATCTGGGCATCGTTTCTGCCGGGCCTTGATGAAAACCCTTCACAGGGCTGCGGTGAGGGCCACGTAAAGCGCCACACACAGTCAAGTGGTCCTAGGTGCGGACTGAGTGCCACTGTGCAAGGATGAGCTACTGTTTACACAATGGTTGCCTGCCTGCCTGCCTGCCTCAACTACCAGCCCCGGAGAAGGCACCAGCAAGGCAGGGGCCAGAAACTGACAGAAAAGCTTCTCACTGTCTCATGGGAGAAGTCTGTTTTGACAGGCTCTGGCAAAAGCCCCAATGGCCAGGGCCCAGAGGACACAGAGCCCACAGGCATGGGCTGAGGGCTCTGGGCTCCAGCAACTCAGTCAGAAGAGTCTGGACGGCAGGATGCTTAAGAGGCCGTGCAGAGGGCAGAGAGGATACGATGCCCAAAAGGAACTTCCTCGCCTTTACAACTTGGCCCAGAGATACCCTGGCTATTGTCCAAGTTCAGAAGATCTGGAGCCTGTGAGTTTGGGACTCACAGGATCTTATCTAAATCAGACCCAGCTGGCTGGGTTCACACATGTTTGTGCTGGTTGCTGGGTCAGGCAGGAACTAAAAACATGTTTTTTCTTTTCTGTACTAGGGGTTGAACCCAGGGCCTTCTCATTAAGCTACATCCCTGGTTCATTAATGCAACCAGTTAGTCAGAGAGGGCCCCCTACTGGAGCCCAGAAAAATTATTATTAGTAGTAGTATTTTTGACATAGTGTAGTACTGGTTACTGGTACTCAGGGCCTTCACACTAAGCTACATCCCCAGAATTTTTCTCTAAGTTTTGATTTCAAGACAGTCTCTGCCAGTTATACAGGCCATGCTCAATCTTGCTCCTCCTGCCTCAAACTCCCAGAGAGCTGGGATTGCAGACCTGCACCACAGATCCAGATGCTCTCGGTGTAGTATGCAGATAGGTGCTGACTTTGGCCTGAGCGCCACCTACGACACAGGTCAAACTGTCTCATCCCATATTGCACTGTTCCTTCGATGTGCCCCTCCTCCACCACGAATGCCCGGTACACAGGCTCCTAATGCAACCCACGTATGGGTTATGAGCTAACAAACAGGACTTTATTCTCCTAGGACTCATCTACGAATGCTTTCAATTATGCCCTTACTCACTAGGACAGCTTTCTGTGCCTGACAACAAGAATCAAAGAACAGCTACTTAAAGCATCGCTCTCAGAAAGAATGTAATAGTTTTAGCAGAACACTGGTTGTTTTCAAGAGAAAGTATAAAAATTTCAGATAGGACTAGTTGTAAGGAAGGTAGAATGGAGCTGGAAGAATGACACAGCAGTTAATTTGCTTGCCTAGCAATTGTAAAGCCCTTAGTTCAATTGCCAGCACTATATAATCTGGGCGTGGTGGCACACACCTGTAATACCAGCACTGGAGAGGCTGAGGAAGGAGGATTGCCTTGAGTCCAAGGCCAGCCTAGGACTGCCTTGAGTCCAAGGCCAGCCTAGGCTACACAGTAAGTTCAGGACCAGCCTGGGCTACAGAGCAAGACCCCACCTCACACATAAAAAAAGATAAAAATACTAAAATAAAAGAAAGGCAGAATGTTATTGAAGATGTGAAGATAAAAACAAACCACGTTTCTTGCTCCTCAGTGGCCTGAGTATCTCTGCAGCTCCAGCAGTACATCCTTAACTCCCTGATCTTTGCTGTTTCTTTTATCCCTTGAAACATGATTCCTAAAGCATGTCCTTGAACTTTGCTGCTGAGATGAATTTACTGGGATACCTACACTCAGTCCTTGCCACCCGTGCGTGACAGGTTCCAGGAGCTCATATTCATCATCCCCATGGATACTCAAGCCTCCCATATGAAACACCATCACGTTTTTAGAGAAAAGAAAACCAAAACTATTTATTTCTACCTCACCCCAATCAGAATGGCTATCAAGAATACAGAGAACAGTAAATGATGGTGAGGATGTGGGTAAAGAACGCTTCTACATTGTTGGTGGTAATGTACACTAGTAAATTATTGTGGAAATCAGTGTGGAGATTTCTCAAAAACTTAAACAGAAATAGCCATATGATCCACATTTCTCTCTCCTTGTTATACTACCAAAAGAACTGAAGACACTACACTATATTGATACATATACAACCATGTTTGTAGTAGTGCAATTCACAACAGGTAACTTGCACTATACTGAGTCCTCTTGACGAGGACATAACGGACCCTTTTAAAATTCTGACAGGATCTAGATAAAGAGACCAGGGACTATAAGTGTAAGCTGCTAAACCTGGATTCCCCAAATGTTTTTGATCTACAGTTAGTCAAATCCAAGGACACAGAAGGCCAACTATATTTTAAAATAGGACAATATTTTTCCCTTCTAATGTGCTAATTTAAACAGTTTATTACTACATCCCTCACTTAAAAAGTTCTTACACAGGCACATAACTCACTATCGTATTTTCTCCATTAGATTTTTCATTTTCTAATGACTCATAATAGCTGTGAAACTCATTAAAAATGTTGCAAGTTAAGAAATACTTTCTCACCAGACACTAATTTCTCTGGGAAGAACTTGTTTCTATTATGTACAAGTTGCTAAACTTAGTTCCGAATGATTATACAAACAGGCTATAAATGCATGATAACTGAACCATATAAAACTGCCAATATTCAGTATTTTGCATATAAAAATGGTAATTTCATGTGGTGCAATCTACAGTGTTTATTTTGATAAACAGAGACCTTAAAATATAAATTCAGATCCTGCAATTTCTAGACTAAGAAAAATGCTGCTCAAATCTTTATGATGATATGGATATTTCTACATTTGCTCACTATGGCTGCACCTCTGAAATAAACTAGCATTAGATGCTTTTGCTCCCCAAAGGCACAATTAATTACATGGGTGGTTTCAATTAAAATGTGCCAGAAATTAAGCAAATAATTCAGTGTGTCATAAAATGATCTTATATTTTGTAGACTATTTGCTCTGAAATAAGGACATCTCGCTTCAGTATAAAGTCAGGAATATAGGAGCAGTACTAAGAATTGAAACAACTGGCAACCATCCTCAAAAATAAAGCTATGTATTATTTAGGCTGACTTAAAATTTTTGAGTAACATTAAAATATACTGAGATTTTCTTGAGGTAAACTTTCATAGTGTTTATGACTGTGTATAACAGTTTGCCCAATATACCATGTAATAAGAGGAAAATGCATTTTATCTTTTAGTTATAATTATTAAAACTTACTTTTTTTGAGGCAGGATCTCCTCTGTAGCCCAGGCTGGTCCTGAACTCACTGTGTAGCCCTGGCTGGCTTTGAACTCAGAATAATCTGGCTGCCTCCGTCTCCTGAGTGCTGAGATTACAGGCGTGTGGCACCATGCCCAGCTTTATGTGGTGCTGGGGAATCGAACTCAGGGCCAACTGCTGTGCCATTCCTCCAGCCCAAGCCTCTTAATGTAAATGATAGTACATGTTTTCAGTGGGGTAACTGATTCCTGAATTCATTAAGTCTGGACTTTTATGAAGTCTGGACTTAAGATTCCAGTAAAGAGGAATGATACAAAGAGTTTCTCCCTTCTTTTATACACACTCAAGGAAAAAATAAGCCTGCTTAACATTGAAATAACGTATCTCTTACAACATGTTGTAAGCTTCCAGATGAAACAGCAAAGGAAGCTCAGAAAACAAAAGCCATGACACTGAGAAATAAAGAAACCAGAATTCTCCTCAAGTACAAAAATAGTCTAGTAATTTTCCTTTCTGCTAAGTCTGTGATCTCTTTTAGGCTCCTCTTTAATATGAAAAATCAATGGATGAGAAATTTTTACAGGAAGAAAAAGTATTAGTATTCAATACAAGTAAAATAAATATACACTAACTACCTAAACACACACACACACACACACACACACACACACACATACATACATACACATCAATACAAAGGCAAAATAATTCAAAAATAAAAGACATTTCCTTCTTAGAAAAGCATTTTATATAAGGAAGACTAATAAGATTTTGAGCATTGCAAAGTCACCTAAATTCTGATCAAATTTTAAAAAAATTTCTGAAGATAGTTATTAGTCATTAAATGGGTAATATTTTTTCCTACTACTTCAGTATTTTGCATTTCATATATTCTAACAGTTTTATTTGGCAAAGCCTAAGAATTCTTTAAAAAAACATTTCCAGAGAGAATATCTTTTACCATAAAATAAGCTTGTATGATTAGGGAGGGCAAATCTCAAATGTACATTTTTGTTTATGTGCCAATTTTGTAATTAATAAAAAAAAATAATTTGTTGAAATATTTTAAAAATGTAAAAACCAGTCCAGGTAACAGTAGCTATACAATCTTGCTGTAAAAGTACTTGTATCAAATTACGCCCAAAATATTTTTGCAATATACTAAATTTAGTTTCTCGAGTCACTTCTCACTGCCGGCTGGCTTTGCCATTCTCTGTTGTTTCCATCCTGAAAAAACACAAGGGGAAAATAGGTATGTAAAATAAAATGTTAACTATCCATATATTTCTACTTAGCACACATAGGAACTAAAGTCTAATACGCTCATGGACTAGAACATGAGCACAGGTGACACTCCCAAGGTTCTACGCCATGTTTTTCACTATAACACGCCTTTCTCCTCCAAGCTAAGTAAGGAAAATATTTCTACTATTTAGTCAAGGATTTATTTCCTTTTCCACTAATGATATACTACATTTGAAAAGGACTTTTCCCCGCAAAGTTAATTAAAATAATCAAAGCTGACATTTATTCTGATATTACCAATATCTTTCATACTGTATTACTTTATTCTGATATTACCAATATCTTTCATACTGTATTACTTGATAGGAAAACACTTCCTTTTGTTACTTTAAATAGGTTCGGTGTTGTATACTAAGTATTCTGATAACGATGAAAGTAACAAATACTTTCAGGGTTACAGACTATTAATATAATTGGGTCTTGTACCAAGTTAATTTTTCCCTCCTGAGAGTAGTAAAGCATTGCTAAACACAATAAACAAGCAATACTGATGAAGACAGCATGTAAGCATTCTACAAAACCCATGTGTACAATACATAACACAAACCCATTCTCCTCCTTGAGATGTTGATATAACTCCGCTCTGTTATTAACAGAGTTCAGGCGCCCTGCAAACTCCTGGTGTTTCCTGGAATTGGCAGTATTGATTCTGTTACTCCACAAGGACAACAAGGACACGGGCCCTGGTGTCAGAGAATAGAAATGATAGAAAATTTTATCATTTGGAAATCCACAAATTTAACAAATTTCCTTTTAATTCTACTGTTCATTTTACACAATTAAGGCAATAGCATCTCTTATTCTAAAATTTACAAGTATTTCAGGGTCGCCAAGACTACTCACTGGTTCAGTCATTTGCTGGAAGGACTCAAATAACTAAATACAACATTATACTCACGGCTGAGAATCAGTAACATAGTAAAGACACACTGCCAGATCAGTGAGGGCAAAGGACAAGCTAGAGACTAGAGGAATTCATTTCCTGGCTTCCCCGGTCTCTGCTTCCAGTGAGGGGTCACATAAAATCCATCCTCATTTTTGAGGCAAGAATGCAGCCATGTGTACATGTATGTGTGCACATATGCATGTGTGACAGTTCTGCCAAGAAAGCCTGTATGAGACTCAGAGACTCAGGTTTTTACTGGGGCTGATATTGCAAGCTTTCTTAAACTGACTAGGACAACCAAATCCCAGACTTCTAGAAGGAAAACTGCTATAAAGTTGAAGTGTAAGGCAAAATTATTTCACTATGTAGGGACCACGCTTTCAGATACCAGCCCAATGCCAAGCTTGAATGCATGCTTTTCTAATGGTGGCCCTGGTTTTACTACCTTCAACTCCTGAAGAAGAATAAAACAAAAGAACTTCAATAGCCAAGACAATTCCGAAGTAGGAAAAAAGAGCAAGAAGGAAGAGGAAGAGGAGGTGGTAGAAGGCTTTTTACTATCTAATTTCAAGGCTTAACTTGCAGTGATTATGACAGCATATGGTGAAAGGGCAGACTAACAGACCAACTCAGATACAGATGCCCACATTTAACTGTGATTTCTAATATATATTCAAGGCCAATTCCACGCAGAAAGGATAGCCTTTTTAACAAATGCTCCTGAAACAAGACATTGTGCACAAAACATGATACTGACTCATTTGTACCTTATTAGAAAAATAATGAAAATAGATCCTAGCTTAAGTGTAGTATCTAAAATTACAGAATTCCCACAGAAAAACATACAAATAAACTTTTGTGACTGAGGGTTAGATTTCTTACATATTAACACAAAAGCAAACACTGATACACATCTGACTTTACCATAATTAGAAATTTCTGCTTCCCAAAATTTACCATTAATGGAAGGACAATCCAGACACTGGCGGAAAATATTTGCAAATCACATATCTGACAAGGGTGTCTGGAATAAAAACTTTCAAAATTCAACCAAAAACCCCAAGGAACTGCACACCTGTAGTCCCAGCACCTGGGAGCCTGAGACAGGAGGATTGCTGTGAGTCCAAGGCCAGCCTGGGCTATAGAGCAAGACTCTGCCTCAAAAATCAAACAACCTAGCTGGGTGCTGGGCACAGAAGCACACATTTCTAATCCAAGCACCCAAAGGGCTGGGTCAAGAACACAAGTTCCGGGGTAGCCTGGGAAACATAGTGAGACTGTTTCCAAGTAAAATAAAAAAGGATGGGAAGGCAACTCAGCATTCTCTGGATTCAACGACTAGTACTACACAAAAGAAGAAAAAAAAATTAAAAAGAGTATCATGGTGCTTAAGCATGCAAGAAGCATAAATTATCACTGAATTACCACCACATACCTATCAGGATAGCTCAAACAACAAATAACCCTGACAACAGCAAGTGCTGACATGGATGCAAAACAAAGAGAACTTTTACACACTGCTGGGGGAATGCAAACCTGCACAGGCTATTTGAAAAGATAAACTCACAGATTCCTGTAGTTAGCCATGTACTTTATAAATAAATGGAACAAAAAGAACAAAGTACTGATAAACACACAACACAGATGAAGCTCAAATGAATTATACCATGCAAAAGAATCCAACCTCAAAAAGTAGTTGTTAGGGGCTAGAGGAATGGCTCAGTGCTTCCTTAGCAAGTGCTAAGTCAACTGCTAAGTAGCCCAGCACCACACAAGCAGGGCGTGGTGACACAGGTCTATAATCCCAACACTTGGGGGGCTGAGACGGGAGGATTGCCACAAGTCCAAGGCCAGCCTGGGCTCTATCTTGAGTTTAGGACCCGCCCGGACTACAGAGCAAGACTTGTCTCAAAAAAAAAAAAAAAAAAAAGTAGTTTTATTCACTTATGAGACCATGGAATGGCACAACTCCAGGAAGAGAAAACCCTATCAGCAGGCATCAGGGATATGGAAAGAGAGGGAGAGGGTAGAGAATGAATTCAGAGTAGCACAAAGGGGCATCTCCACCCTAAATGGTGATGGCTGTCCCATAACCAAACCCATAGAGTGACACCCAAACCAGTATTACTATAGTTTTATTTTTTAAAGGTAAATTTAAAGAACAAAATTATTTTATCTTTTTACTAAAACACTAATGTATGCTCATTAGAGAAAATTTAGAAAATGATAAAACACATAAAAGAGCAAATGAAATCATCCACGATAGCACTGCTCTCCTATATAAATAAAAATCTGATTTTCCTATTAAGACATGTTATGGAAAGGGCTAAACAGACTTTCACCAAATCTCAGGGGCATATATGGAGTAGTTTAATCTTACAAGCAATGTATACACAGGCACAAAGTTGACTCTGGGGAGGCATGGGAAGGGACCTTCAAGTGCAGATGAAACAGAGGTATAAAAAAAGCCCAGAGAAGTCACCAATAGAAAATCTCATTTAGATTGTAAGGCACATGGAAGAAAACCCAAATTATTCAAATATCAGTGTCAAGGGCAAAAAAAAAAAAAAAAAAAAAAAAAAAAAAAAAAAAAGGGAAAAAAAAAAAAAAAAAAAAAAAAAGAAGAAGTTACAAGGGCAAATAACTGTTAGCAGTCAAACAGCGGGTATAGTCTCCTATAGGACACTCTGTACACTAAGTCCAGGGTGAAAAGTGCCAGGGATACATTTAATGATAGCTGATAACTCAGCTAAGTGACAGTTAGTATATGTGTAGGGAAATTCTTTTAAACAGACTATACTATATAGATTTTCAGCCTGCTTTCCCCAATCCATCGCAAACTTACTATACATTCCTTTATTAACACATCCAGCAAATAAATGCATCACAGAAATGGCCCTTCAATGTAGCTGGGCATAGTAGCAATCCAAGCACGTGGGATGCCAAGGCAGGATGACTGCCATGAGTTCTAGGCCAACCTGGGTCAGACAGGTAGTCCAGGAACAGCCTGGTCTACACAGCAAGACCCTACTTCAAAAAATAAAAAAAAAAAAATAAAAAAATAAAAAAAACAGCCAAAGGATTGTGTTGGATATTAGTGATAGAATAGAAAATTCAATAGTCTGTGCCTTTCGAACATTTCAAACTAGCAGGAAAGGTAAGACACTAAGAAGCAATGTGGTAGAGCACTCCTCATGCAACCGAGCAGCAGTCGTAGGAGAGAGGGAAGCACACCTAACTGAACAGCAAAGGGAAGCTGAAACTTCTCCCGAGGACGAACTGTCAGGGATGGTCACCTGGCCACCCCAACCCTCTTGCTTTAGAAGTGCAGAAGTAAGATATCATCTGATGATGGTGGCACTCCCCATGTATCTTAAAAGGGCTAAACCTGGTCCTTTTTGCTCAAGATCATGAAGGCCTAGAATGATTTCAGGAGCCTGTAATCCCAAATCATGTCTTTAATGCCTAAAACTTCCTTAGGAGGAAATCAAACCTAGCTTATGAGTAGGACATTACAGGTTTTACAGTGAAAACGTTATTTATAATTCCTTCACTTATGCACATTCAAAATACAACTGAATACATTAATAAATTATTATGTTCTTCCTTGGGTTCAAGAAGAGTTTTGGGAAGAGAGTTTGTCTTCAATAACTCTGTACTACGCATACGACCCAAAACAGGTGCAGACTTAGGTCTATATACTTATGGTTGCTAAAAGCACAATTCTGCTTTATATACTTAGTTTTCCAAAGGATTTATTAATAGAGGAAGAATAATAGTTTTTTATATTCACAAATACACTTATTGCCTATAACTTCCAAGCATATAAACAGGTATTATCCTAAACAAAATCCAGGAATACTCAGCAGTTTTTCTTCATATACACAACAATATTAAATAATACTATACAAAGCTTAACTGGAAAACTTTTAACAAAACTTAGTTACCATGGCTATACGTTACCTTTTGATTTTTCTACTTGTGGAGTTTCATCCATTTCCACAAGGGGCTTTTTGTTTGGAGGTTCTGGGGAATCTGGTGAATCTTTTATAATCTCAGCTTCAACCAACTCTTCTTTTCCACGTTCTAAGATTCCTTTTAATCTTTCAGAAGGACAAATGTTGAAACTTAAGTCAAATCTTTACCAGTATACAAATGGGTCAATTACTAAAGTATCTTTTATGACAGAACTGATCACAAACTAGAGACTAATCAGAAATATAAGCTTAAAATCAAATGAGAGGCTGGGGAGTTTAGCTCAGTGCTTAGAGCACTTGCCTAGCAAGTAGAAGGCCTTGAGCTAGATTTCCCAGCACCACATAAATTGGATATGATGGTGCATGCCTGTAATCCCAGCACTTGGGGGCGCTGAGGCAGGAGGACTGCTGGGAGTTCAAGGCTAGCCAGGGCTACAAAGTGAGTTCAGGACCAGACTGGACTATAATGAGACCCTGTCTCAAAAAAATAAATAAATAAATAAAAATTAAAATTAAAAAAATTAAAATCAAGTTAGAGAAGTTAATGAATTTGACTTAAGCTTTCCTTTTCCTGGAAGTGGGAGCATAGCTCAGTGGTCAGAGCACTTGCCCAGAGTGTTCAAGGCCATGGTTCAATCTCCCAACACCACATAAAAATTAGTCACGTGTGGTGTCACATGTCTGTAATTCTAGTACTCAGTAGGCTAAGGCAGAAGGATTACTGTGATTTTGAGGTCAGCCTGGACTACGTGGTGAATTCAGAATCAGCCTGGACTACAGAGCAATGAATACTCTGAATCAAAAAAAAAGGGAGGTCTTGCTAGAGGAAAAGCTCAGCAGTTAAAGTACTTGCCTAGCAAATGTTAAGGCTCTGACTTTGTTTCCCAAGTACCAAAAGCTGGGTGTGGAGGTACATGCCTGTAATCCCAGCACTTGGGACACTAAGGCAGGAGGATTCCATGAGTTCAAGGCCATAGTGAGCCCAGGACCAGCAGCATCTTCCCCATTTGCTGTCACTGTTGACCTGCCTGCTCATCTTGTGTCACATCACACCTTCCTACAACATAGGACCTTATGCCAAATGTCTGGCACATCACAGGCGGTAAGAATTTACTGAACAAAAAGTAGTGTTTTTGAAACTCATAGCAATAAAGCACATACAGATACAAATATCACACATTATGATTTTCACAAACTAGCTCAGAAATAGTAATGCTACCTTTGTACCAAAAGTAAAAGCTCACACCCTTTAAAGCCCAAGAAAGGTCTAGAGATCTTAAGAATAACAAAACCACAGTTATAAACTGAATAAGCACGTATTAAACGAAGTCTGAATGTGCTAAATGCAGAACATGAAATACTAAAGGCGCCTCATACTGTATTAATGCCAAGAAGTCACCTCTCTGAATCCTGCCAAGATTTTTCCTGTTCATAATCTTTCATTGCTTTATCCGACTTGTCTTCCTTGTCCTCCCTCTTTCTTCCTCGTTTCTTCCGCTCTTCTTCTTCTGGGGGTTTGCTTCTACATGCCATCAGACATTCCAAGACTCTCTGATGCTTCTCTGAGTTGTTAATATGGGCCCGGACAAGGGTTTCTAGTTCATTCCACATGATACGGTACTGCTCATCTCTGCAATAAGGATTTAAAGAAATAAAAATGCTCTTTAAACAACTACTAAGTATCTGAACACTCAACAATATTGAAGTGTCACTTGCTACTGGTAAAGTAAATAGTGGATTTCTTTCCTCTATTTGACAACTACTGGTGGAATTCCAAGTTGCAACATATCCACGTCCGCTATTTGGTACTTCCATCAAAAGTACATGTGCACACGCACAAACCCTTAAATGTAACTCATATTCAGAACAAGTTATCTTAAGAGAAAACATGTATCAAGTAAATGTTAGGTATAAAGAAAGTAAGAAAAAAAAAAACTACCTTTTAGGCCCCTTTCCTCTTGTACCAACTGTGGAAATAGGCAGAGGATCATTTTTTCTTTCCATATCAACTAAGTTGTATATTGTTTTTTGACAGTTTAACACATCTTCTTCTGTCAAAGATTCTTTCACAATAACACTGGCTAATGGAACTACCTGTTAGATATTTTTTTTGAAAGAAAAAAGAAAATCTGTCTTGAAAAACAAATAACAAAGCATCTAGGCAGAACTTGATGTTAATATTGACTTTAAAGATCACCATGGTGAGGGAATCCGTAACTATTACTTCTGGTCTCAATTATTAATTCTGTAACTGTGGGAAACTCATATATTTCATTCCTTGAGAAATGGTATCAATCATACATTTTAAAATCCGTTTTTACCAAAAATACGTAACTAATTTAGAAAGAAGTGTGGAACTGTAACACTTACCGCCTGCATGTTGAAAATGGTAGTCTGTGAAATAATCATAGGCCAGTAGCGGGTATGTTTTTCTAACTGATCTTTTGCTCGTTCCAAAGGAATCTCAAGACTTCCGTCGATTTTATATCTGGGGTCTAGAAAAGGAGTTAATCTGTTTTCCCTCATAAATTCACCAAAATCCTAATGATAACCAAATAAGATAAAATTAGAAACTATGTCTAAGTTTTCAGTGTGGAACACATGTAATACCT
Source organism: Ctenodactylus gundi (assembly GCA_004027205.1). Classification (NCBI taxonomy): domain Eukaryota; kingdom Metazoa; phylum Chordata; class Mammalia; order Rodentia; family Ctenodactylidae; genus Ctenodactylus; species Ctenodactylus gundi. The sequence continues at coordinate 293,415 of PVKB01000159.1, read as the reverse complement.
GTTCTCCTGAGATCTACAAAGTGTTTTCTCTAACAGCAACCTCCCACCCCCAGCTTGCTACTCTTCTCCTTTTGGACTTAACAGTTTTCGGAGAATAGAAGTGAAGAAAGCATCAAACACAAGTGCATTCATGCTACTTTGCCCTTCTTCGAAGCCTAGAAATATTCATTATTTCACTTCTATAATTCTATGCTTTTCTACCACATAAAAGAATGAGTTCATCACATTAGAAGGCTGATTTGTTTATATAGAAACTACCTTTGACATCACATCAAAATGTTAACACTAGATAGCTTTCAGTTACGGAATTAGATTTTTCTTTATTTTTTTAGATGGCTATGTGCTCTAAAATTTCGACAATACCAATCAGCTTTATCTTCATTAAAAAGTTTTTAAAAAATTTTTTAAAAGCCTAATCAAAAACTGCTTAAGGTATATATTTGTAGTTTATAAAGTATATTTATATAGATGAATCACATGTAATTTTCACAACCACCTCAAAAAGTAGCCACAAAGTAATTATGCTAAGGGGAGGGAGAATGAAAAATCAAAATCAGAAAAAGATTTCTAAAAAAAAACACACAATGTTCTTGTATGTTCCTTCCAATAACACGAAAGTTAATTTATTTCAAAGTAGCAGCAATTTAATATTTAAATGTTTCTGCCTGATGTTCAAATTATTAGAAATTAAGTTCCATCCAAAATAGTAGTTCAGGGACCTCGGGAGAAGATGGCAGCAGAGTAACAGAGCTATGCAACGTCTCCTTGTGGACTTAACTTAAAAGGTGAGATTATAATTAAAAACTGCCTGTTCAACTTAGCTAGGAGAGGAAGAAGTGTCCTAACAATTGAGAGGCAGCCACAGGAAGATCAGAAATGCTAAGACACATCAGAAGACGAGAACAGCAGCCCAGGAAGCAACCCCAGGTGGACTGAGAAGGGCAGGCTGCTGGCATCCACAGACACAGGAAAGCCTGGAGCCTGGAACCTCTGACTGAGGTAAGCGTGGATCCAGGAAACGTGGGAATTGACAGCAGCTGGTATCCCAGCCCCCAAAAACATGTCTGCAGGTAGTGCATACTACAAATGTAATGTGAGCTTCCCCTAGAAAAGACCTCCTGGAGCCTAGACCAGAAGCAGCACTCACCAGTCATAACAGGCAGTAACATAAGCAGGAGCCAGCTTAAACAAACAAACAAACAAACAAACAAACAAACAAACAAACAGAACCCAAGACAGAACTCTGTAGAGTAAAAGTAGGCCAGGCTCAGAAGAGCTCATCAGGGATTATGGGGTCACTCTTAAACAGTGCCTAGGAAGAAACTGACATAACAGACAGTTGTGGAGAGGAGAGAAAGGCCATCGATCCCTGGAATAGCTTGGGTGGCAGTGGGAGCACACCTGAGGGTGAAGAGCCCTGCCCCAGGGGAGGGAAGCCAGGACAGGTGGGAGAGTGGGTGGAGGGTGAACAAGACACCACAGAGGCCACAGAGCTGTTAGATCCTCCTTGACTGCCTACTCCCAGCACAGAACTCTGAGGAATTTCAGCTCCCCCCCACACATACCCTCATAGCCATTCAAAAAAACTTCTCTCCTAGGCCTTTAAAGTGTAAGTCCCTCAAAAGAAACATGGGAAAAAGACAAGACAACAGGACACCCACAGCAATGCTGGAGACCCCAGAAACTAATGTCACAGGCCCTAAAATAGTGGAACTCATAAAAAAGAAAGTCAAAAAGAAAATAAATGACTTGAACATCCAGGTTAAACAAGATATTCTCAAAAAAAAAAAATGCAAGCAACAATCAGCAGGCTTAAAGAGGAACTTACTAAACAAATAGTGGTCCTTATGAATACAAAGCTTACTGAGCAGCCACAAATAAAAAGTTGACTGAGATAAAGAAGGAAGTGCAAGATATGAAGGAACATTTTGATAGAGAAGTAGAAATTTTCAGAGGAAATACAGCTGAAATTCAGGATGTGAAAAACACATTTGAAAGCAAGGAAAGTTGACTCAAACATTGTGAGGACAGAATTTCAGACATTAAAGACAAGGCTAAGAAAACAAATGCCATAATTAGGCACAACTCCAAAATTAGAAATGAGTAAAGTAGTTAGATACAACAGATGATAGATGATTCAAAGAGAACCAATCTCAGAATTACAGGTGTGGGAGAAAGAGCAGAAACAGCACTGAAAGTATAATGAATTTATTATTCACTTAAGTCATGAAGGAAAATTTCTCACATCTAGGAAAAGAAATCAATTTTCAGGTACAGGAAACTCATAGAACACCAAATAACCTCAACTAGGAACAAGATGCCCCACAGCATATCATAATCAAAACCTCAGAAATACAACATAAAGAGATAATATTACAAATAGCATGAGAAAAAGAGACATTATTTTACCAAGCCAAACTCATTCAAGTTACCATAGATTTCTCAATGCAAACTTTAAAGTCCAAGAGAGCCTGGGGCAAAATCTTCCAAGCCTTAAAATATAGCAAGTATCAACCCATGATACTGTATCCAGCAAAATTATCCTTGAAAATTGAAGGGAAAGTAAAAATTTTTCATAACAAGGAATCCCTGAAGAAATTTGTGACCCCTAGCCCAGTACGGCAAAAATACCTGAAGGAATCTTTGAGAGAGAGAGACAAGCAGCACAAAGAACGTGGAGGAAAGGAGACATCTGAAGAGAAAACTCAACAAAAAAATAGACATCAATCATTTGATCAGTATCCCACTAAAACAGTACCAGCTTTCTCATAAAATCTGTAAAACTTTTCCCCATAATTATTATTTTTCTTACATATTATTTTGCAAAACATAATAGTTCTATTCAATATAGGCAATGGTATAAAATCTTAACCTGTGAACCTTTTTTGATGTGTGTGATGTATATAGATATTTAGCTGGGGCTGGAGTAGCAGAAGGCAGTGGTTTTCATTTGGGGTATTATTAGTTCTAAAAACAGTAAGAGTTGGTAAATACGTGATTCTTGGGGTCTCTTTCCTGAAGCTGTCACTGAGTGGTAAAGATAAAAGATCACATAGCCTTAGTCCATTGGCTAAGAACTCAGTCAGCTATTAGTTCAACCTGTGACTCTTGAATTTTACATCTCAATTTCATGCTCTGTAACTAAATTTGTAATAATGATCTTACTCATTTCTTCCTGCTCCTCTTTGGGAAAGAAATCCTTAAAAAATTCCAAAATAACTAAGTATGCCATTATATCTATTGCTTTATGTGTGATACACTCTTTTGAGATATAGGCTTAAGTTCATTTAATATAGTGATTGATTTATGCAGTCTTTCATATAAGTTTAGCCTGAGACAGCTGACTGACGTAATGATAGCCTGAATATCCTTTGTATGGCAGCACAATTGATAATAGCCAAATCTTGGAAGAAGCCAATATGTCTGAGTCCAGATGACTAGATAAGGAAGATGTAGTGTATATATACAATGGAGTATTACTCTACCATTAACAATGACATATTTGAGTCAGTTTTAGGAAAATGAATGCACCTTGAGGCCATGATGCTCAGTGAAATGAACCAGACCCAGAAAATTGAATATTGCATGTTTTTTCTAATATGAGAAAACCAAACTATAAAAAAATGTAAGAGATACAGAAGAAAGTAAGAAGGTGGACTTTCTAGAGAGAAAGGGAAAGGGGTGGGGGGTGTGAAAGAGTGGGAAGGAGAAAGGGAGATGCTACGTTAAAAAAAAAAAAAGAACCAAATGCGTGATAGTGACAGCTGGGGAGGGAAGGAAGGGTTGTAGGAGGGTCAAAAAGGGGGGACTATACTTTTGATATGATATATAAGTGCACAAAATACTCAAGTTCAATGTAAACATTATGTAGTGTGTGTGTGTGTGTGTGTGTGTGTGTGTGTGTGTGTGTGTATTTCAGATAAACTTTCCTTCTGTACACTGCTATGAACCAGCACAACCCAGATACTTCTCAGTACACCCTGAGTAGAAAACATGAAAGACCACAAGTGATCTGAGCACGTGCTGCAGGAAATTCACCTACCTAAAACAGCAACTAAATAATACCAGTTTTCCAAATTTTTCTTTCACAGATGTAGCATGTAACGGGAACTCAATAACTACTTGGTGATAGATCCAAACAACGTTTCTCCTGAGGCTTACTGTGATCCGGTAGTCTGTGACTCGTCCTCCACACCCCTCACTAATTGAAGGTGGGTCTTCTAGAATAGACCGGGAACTGCTGAGGACGTGCAGGAAGATCTCTCCTCCATGGCTACTAAGCATGTGACTAATGACCTTGGAACCTGACTTTCGGGGTTGTTCCAACAAAACAGAACGACCTGTGAAAAGCAAGATTATACTAATGATTAGATTATAGTATTGAAATTCAAATGGGTTCTCACAAATGCTAGCTCCACAGAAAGGTTATGTTTAGATTTTTTTTTTCATTTTAATTATTCATCCCTTTTCAGTAACATCACTAATTTAGTACATCTACATTTCAGTTCCTAAAAACCTGACTTCTCTTAGGGGTTTATTCTCAAGTACTCCTAGATTACATAATAATGAGGACAGTTTCCCAAAACAACTATAATAGTTTCTGGTATGTGTGTTGTATGGCTTATTCAAATTTAAGTTCACATATAATTTTCTACTGAGCATTTAGGAAGAAAAGTGAAACAATAATCCTTGGTTAATAAAAACTACAAAATATTCTGGGAGAAGACACAGTCGCCACCGATATCCATAATATCCTTACTGGCAATTCTTTAAGAGCTCTTTCTATTTCGTGTTCCCAAATGTTGTTAAGTCTGTATTTTACAAAGTATGATTTTCAAATTGTGCTTAACGTATCAATCAACTTAACCTTACAATGTTTTAGAACAGTGGTTCCAAAATCTACTTAATAGTAAAAGTTACAATTAAGTAGACTTTAGAAACTTTAGAACTTAGACTTAGAAAATGCAACCCACTAATTTAGATTTAAATTTTTTTCCACACAAAGAAACCACAAGATTTAAGGTCATAGGTAAAAGTCACATATGTAATATTAAAAATATGTATGATAAAGTGCTCAAAGAGAAATAAATCCACATATATTCTGCAAAATTAGGTGAGCCAAGATAAATGCTCTATATTATTCTAGCTTCCAAAATAAATCAAGTTAGACTCCAATGGTCAAATGTTTTTAATAAAAATACTTAAACTACATTAAATGAAATGTATATAGACACAATAGTCTGAGAATCAAACTTAAAATCATTCACTTTTTAAAACTTTTAAGGTACATTCTCAATTATATAAGTTTAAAACAGACTGACACAGATAGCTTTCCAAAGGTCATGTTATCCCTGATGATTCACTTATAATAATCTCAGTAAAACCATTAAGTGAGGAAAGTTACCATTCAGAAGAAAGTTAGTAAGGCAGGAAGAAGGTCTACTATTTACATCTACAGGTGAAATTCGGTAAGCTCCAGTGCAATAGTGTAATTCTGAAATAGAAGAAAACAGTGATTTGAAAGAATATAAAAAAATTCACACAATTACAATAAAAACTTGGTATATTGAGCCCCTGAAAAATAAAAACAGAAACTCACTGATCTTCATGTAATACTTTAAGAACTTTTTGATGTATTCCTTTTCTCTTTCAATTATTTTAAAATACTTACCAATGTTATTTGTCCTTGGTGTGCACCACTTTAATGTTATTGTCTCTTTAAATGAGCCGTCTCTATTGCTGCTACCCAAGTGGGTATCACCTTCAAAAATATGTCAGAGAAACATTAATGACACTAAATAGAACACAGACTTCAAATTAAGTGGTACTATAATACTTCAGGGCAGGATTAAGCTCTATAGGGAAAATTAACTCTGGAAAAACATCTTTTAATTATGAAGACCCCCTAAAAAATGCCAAATAGAGTATGGATGCTAGCTATGATGAAAAGCAATATGTAATTTTCCCCCAAAGTTTTCATTAATTAACTTAAACATTTAGGACTCTATGGATCAGTAGAAAAAAAATGTAATACAATTTAAACATCTACAATGGTTTACTTCTTGCCCATGACATTAAGTGATACAATAGCATGGTTAAACAGTCAGAGAAAGCTTACACAATCTAAAATGCGCAAGTAATTATACTGAACCTTACTGAGTTTATTTAGAAAAACATATGCTAAGGAATATGTAAGGAGATACACCAATAAGCATTTTGTGCTTTAATGCATTAAGGTGGGAAGATGGATCCACAGATGTTAAGCAATACTAACTACAAAGCTGTCAAAGTCTTAAAGATGATATACACAGCGCTATGACACCAGGGAAAGCATCCTTGAGAAGCGAAGACGGGTCTGGCTATGAGGCCAGGATTGGCATTCTGAAAGTTCTAGCTAAAGGATGAAGAATGGCTAAGATCTTGGGAAGCTTGGTAAGGAAATAAGAAGGCTTCATTACAGAGGTGATAAGGTGGCAGAGGTACGGTGTGGATATAGCAGATGAAATGAAGAAAACACAACGATGAATTAGACATGAGAAAAGACAAACAGATGTCTCTAACAGATGACTGAGGTTTCTGTCTTATGATTGCATAGACAAAGTAATCATTCAATGAAAGAGGCAATGCAAGACTTATCCAGTGGGTAGAGCACCTCAGTAGTCCTGGGCACAGTGTTTTACATGACTGAGTCATATACAAGATAAAGTCAGGCAGTAGACTACACAGATATGGAGCTTGGGGGAGATACCTGGGCTAAAGTATAGACATTGGCTCGGGAGGCCTCACACATGGAGCACACAAGCCGCCTGTGTTCCCCCAGTACTGTGTCCTACTGCTACAACAGCGTTTGCTTTAGTGAACTGCAGCAACACACACAACTACAACCCAAACTAATAGCTTTCAGAGAAGTATTTTGCATCACTGAGGGCATTTTTAACACTTCAAGTTTTTAAAAATAAATAAAAATTGATATCATCTCAGCAATTTCTTAGCAATTTCCATGAATTAGATTTTCAAAAGTAAGTTTACATACATTCCTTTGTTAAACATAACAGATGAACTTACCATAAGTTTTTGTTGTTAGCACACATTAAGAAAAAGACAACTTAAAATGTAAGAAATGTTACGACAAACTCAGAAGAGATGTACACAGTATCATCTAAGTCAACCATATAATTTTCTGATAGTATCAATCTACAGAGAAAATATTACTAAGGGTTTAACCAAACGTGAAAGCTTTTAAAAGGATCTCAAAAATTTAAAATTTCACTGAATTTCAGGACTGGATGAACAAGTTATGTAACCACTGGATTACAGTTATGTAATAATTTATGTAATCCAGCATCGTTGAAAAGTACCCAAACTGAAGTTTAGAAACATGTGAAACTTGCCAGCCAGGAGCAGAGCTATAACTAAAATTCTTACATTCTAACTGCAGAGCCTTTTCCCTAAAACTGTGTCAATATAGTTATAGAAATTATGGTTTTAAGCCAGGTGTGGTGACATATGCCTGTAATTCTAGTACTTGGGAGGCTGAGGCTGTGAGTTTGAGGCCAGCCTAGCTACACACTAAGTTCAGGATCAGCCCAGACTACAGAGTGAGTTTCTGCCTTGAGAAAGAGAAAGAGAGAGAGAGAGAGAGAGAGAGAGAGAGAGAGAGAGAGAGAGAGAAAGATCATGAAATGATGGTTTTGAAGATGAGACATACTGAGTGAAAAGTATTTTATAGGAATAAAATTAACTTAAATTTTAGAATTTTTATCCAGGTTAGTTGTAACGAGTATTATTCTTTCAAGCCCACTCTCATTCTTTTTCTTTCACTATGGTCATTTGCCTACAGGAAATAAAGTAAAAAACTTGCAGACTACACAGATATGGAGTTTGGGGGAGATACCTGGGCTAAAGTATAGCCAATTTGAGAAAAACATGGAAAAACTTTCTTGGTATTTGCTCCATTATTCTAGTCTTTCCAAAAGTAAGTCCTATAGAACATTAGTTCTATAATCATTAATAGGTGGTGTTATCAGATAAGTTTAGGGAGAGATGAATTAAAGCTATTCAGGCTTCTTTACTGAAGAACTCAGAACTTATTATGCTTTCATATTTACAGCTTACAAAACAGTACTTTGATATGTCTCTTACCACTTTTCAGGAAATCTACATGTGCATCTTTGTGATGAAGTAATTCCACATCGTAATTGGCAGATGTGTTAGCATGCTGTTCTTCCTTTAAGCAAAATGTAAAACATTTAAAACAATTTGGTTTTGCTTTCTAAATAATAAAATTAAACTAAGGTAAAATACATTCCACCAGAATTAACTAAACTAAAGGGATACTTTGCTCAGTAACTAATCTATTTAAAGATGCAAAAGTTTTCAACAGCACCATGAATTCTATTTAAAAATTACTAGTGACATATAGATGATAACAGTTTAGATTTTCTTGTCAGATTTAACACACATGACTAATCCAGAAATTTTGGATTTTTTAAAACTCTAAATGTATTGTTCTTTCTAATACTTATTATACACAAATATAATGTAATTGAAAAAAATAGTTGTTAAAAAGAGAAAAATAGTAATCTAGGCATGGTGGTACATGCCTGCAATCCCACCACTCCGAAGGCTGAGGCAGGAGGACTGTTCTGTGCTCAAGAACAGCCTGTTCTACACAGTGAGTATTCAGGCACAGCCTGGACTACAGAGTAAGACCCTGTCTCAAGAAAAGAGAAAACAAGCAAACAAAAGCAGCGAAAAATAGCATCTTTAAATACTTGTAGTGAGTCAGTAAACGTCAATTATATAAAACAGCAAATACAAACTAATAAACAAGTTTAACAACTTGTTTTCACATGATAAATAGAAACTTCAACATTATTTATCAAAAAAAGGACAAAGACTGAAGAGTCACACCATCACACCAGTAACACACAAGTCAAACAAGCAAAGCATCTGTAAGGCTCATGGTATTTTTCCTTACAGCTTATAAAATTACATATACAAATTAGACAGGTTAAAGTACACCTACTATAGCATATAGTATATTATTTTCCTTGCTAATCGTTTATGCATCGAAAGATTTAAAAAGTAGGTATAAAATTTCTAGTAAACAACCGCTCAATGGAAGCAGAAGGAAAATACTGAAAGGATTATACATCTAGTGTTCACAGTAGAGGGGTCAAAAACTTAGAGTATAAAAAAGTAGACATGTGGGACACATCTGTGACCAGTCTGTGACCAGACTGAGATACACAGTAAGTTCAGGGCCTGCCTGGACTACAGAGTCAGACGCTGTTTCAGAAGGAAAAAATAAATAAATAAATAAATAAATAAATAAATAAAAGCCAATGTGAATTTTATTTACTTTATATCTGAGATATCAACAGCATAATTATATTCACCTCTGCTTAGTAACAACCCACCTGACATTTACAAGGCCAAGCCTTGTGCTGATCTTAGACAACTTAATAATGATATGATGGAAATGAATATGTAGCAACAGATTCCTAAGAAGAAGATTCCATTTGTAAAAATCATAGGACTCACATCTATGGTTTCTCAGCTATAGAATAATAAACCTAACTAAAAGCTATGTGCTATTTTTAAGTTGTCAGACATGTTAGGTATAAATACCTTTTATTGGTGGGCAAGAACAAAAATATATATAGATCTACTATAAAATACACGAAGTAAAAACTAATACCACAGCTGTCAGAAAAAGAATCACAGAAAAACAATTTAAAACACATTACATTCTGATGAAAATACTGAGAACACAATTTAAAAAAAAAAAAGCTCAGGTAGAATATTCTGACTAGAAATAACAATACAACGTTTTGTTCTGTGATCCTTTCTTGTTTTTTTCAGTATTACTGACCTGTTCAGAGACACTGATTGTGGGCTAGTAAAACAGAAAATATGATGTAGAAAAAAAAAGTAAAGTTTCAATTAAAATAAAGGATGCACATCAAAGAAATATTTAAAAAGCAAAGTAGAACTTTCAAAATAGCAGCAAAAAGAAATGTTTACCTTCATTGGAATATTAGTAATGGTAGTTGAAGCCAAGTCAAAATGTTGCTGTACTAAAATATTCAATTTGGTAGCAAGATGCCGTCCTGCACGAACACTATGAACCTCGCTGGTTAAAACTGGGGACAACTACAGAAAAGGAAGCAGAAAAATAACCCACTAAACTTTAGTTCGTGGAAACCTACTAGTAAGTATTTTACTATAACCTATAAAAATTGAGTATTTTTACTTTTTAATAATGGAGGGAGAAGTCCATGAATTAACCATAATTACTTTAGCAGAAAAACTCCATAATAGTCATTTAGTCAAAGTGAACATATCAATTAGAACTTACTAAATTATAAGCCAGAAACTGTGTGAGCAACTTAGCTATATAACAGTGAGCAGATACAGCCCCTGTCCTCTTGCAACTTGGGGAGAAAGAGTCCTTACTAAAATCTGTTCTTATTTAGTTTTTTACTTCTATTAACTTCTACACAAATGGATTCAAAGTAAATCCCATCAACACTGCAGAAAAAACTCATTTTGTGGAGAAGACAAAACCTTGCAGATAAAACTTAAAGAACAAACATGAAAACTACCATATATATCTCATTTTATCACTATTAAACAAAATAAGGAAACCAAAAGTTACCTATAAGATAATAGAAATTTTATTTAATCCAGAATGCTTTTATATACAAATTTTTCAGTTATCAAAAGCCAAGATATTGTTATACTGCTAAAAGAAGCAAAAAATATTGAAAGGCTTACCCTAGTAACCACCTAACAACACACTAATAATGAATTAAAATATCACTTAACATAAAAACTCATAGACTAAGGTAATATTAAGCATATTCATGTTAATAAGTGAAAATCCAGAGCATAAAAAACACACTTAATACAACTACATAGATAGATACATATCTGTATTTTTTGTTCGTTTGTTTGCGATTGAACTCTGGCCTCACATAGGCTAGGCAGGTATTCTACCACTGAGCTACACCCTCAGCCCTTCTAAAATTTTTTTTTAAGATAAGGTCTTCCTAAATTGTCCAGGTTGGCCTCAAACCAGTCACCTTCTTTCTTAGCCCCCCAAGTACCTGTGATTATAGATAGGTATGCATCAGCATGGGCAGCTCAGCTGTCTTAAAATAAAAACTAAAAAAGGAGGAGGGACAAGAGAGTGGGAAAGCACTTGTCACCTTGACAAATGACATATGTGCATGAAATGCTCAATTCCACTGTAAACCTTAAATTTTACATGTATATATATTAATAAAATGGGGGGAAAAAACTAAAAATGGTGGGGATATAGCTTAGTAGTAGAGTGCCCCAGGGTTCAATCTCTGTCTGGTGCTGCAAAGCAAAACAGAAAAACAAAAAACAAAAAAAGAGAGAAAACACTTTAATATCTATATTAACAATAGTATTTATGGTTGCTTACCTAAAAATTTACCATAAAGGTTTGATAAATATTTGAAAAATTTACATATTTTCTTGGCTGATAGTACTGCCAACGTGATCATTTCAATATTAACCTTTCTCCCTATTCATTAATAACTTGCAATGTTCTTTTCTTCCAATACTCACCTCTTTTTTAGGACGATCAGATACAAGGCTGTCTTCGCCCACTGGGTATGTATGGATCAAGACCAACTCACATTTCTGAATCTGCATGAGACTTAAAGAGAAACTTTCACTTAAAATATAATATCTATTATATAAAAAATTCTGGCAGGTAAACTACTAGCAGCTTACTATTACTCTCACAGAATACTAAAGTGCTACAATCTAATATTACTGTTAATACAACAGCTAAATACTTAAAAGTCTATAACTGCTGCATATATATAAACACACACGCACACACACACACACACACACTTAGTGAATAAATACATACAATTAAAATGCAAAAATAATTTTTGTATATTTGAAGGATAAAAACAAAGGGAATATTCTTATAAAGTGTAATATTCAGTAAGTGACACATAGAAAACACATCATGTATAATTTCATTTGTGCTGGGTTGTTGAAAAAGCTATGATGTCTTTTTTCTATGTTTTCTGAAGGTCATTTATTTATACGAAGAACAAAGATCAACCAATGACTTACTGCCTGTTGTGTGCCAAAATCTTTTGCCATCTTTCAATAATGAGTGTGAAAATTCTCTGTTCATATAAGGACCTGTTTTTACCGGCAAACACTCAACAAGGTGCTGAGTTATAACCTCATCTGAACTAAATATTACACCACACAAGGAGTTCTGAAGAGAGTGAACAAGTGTAACAAGTGGTAGCCTGACAATGGGAAGGCATTTCAGCATGACGGGTGCAGCAACACATCCCATCCAAGATCCCGTAATTTTTGATGGGTCATGAAACTCGTGTGTGGCTTGCGTTGTCATTATGAAACACAACATCTTGATTATTAACAAGCTCTGAATGTTTCTGGATGATGGATTCATTCAAACTGTCTAACTGCTGACAGTACACATTCACACTGATTATTTGGTTTCTTGGTAGGAGCTTGAAAGAATGACACCTTTAAGATTCGGCCACACTGAGAGCACAGCCTGCCTGTAATGAACACCTGCTTTCCATGTTGGAGGCGAATCATCATGCTGGGACCAAGAGTATTTGCATACCACACTGTTATAAACAATCCACTTCTCATCATGAGTTAACATTCACTTCAAAAAAGGATTATTTTCCTCATGTTTAATGAGTGTGCTGTAGATGTTTATATACACTGTCAAATGAACCTCTTTGCATTCATGAGGAACCCAAATATTGAGCTGCTTACGTATCCCAGCTTCTTGGAGTGGTCATAAATTTTGAAGTATAGGTGTTCAACATTTCTGCACTCTCTCGAGTCACATAACATGGCTTTGACTCTTCTTGGTGCCTGTATTTTGTCATCATCAACCTTAGTGGGCCTCTCTGACCAAAGGGAGTGGCTGAGATCAAAAGAACCAACAGGGAATTTCACGAACCATCATTGGCACTGACATTCTTGTAGGGTTGTTACTGTAAGTAACTCTTCACAAACTTGATGTGCTTTCTTTACTTTACGGAAGTAAAACAAAATGTAGAGAAAATGAAGAGTTTGGACTTCCATTTTCAGCTGGTAAAATCTCAACTAAATTTCTCAATTTTTAGAATGAAGCTACAACTGTCAGCTATCAAATGATATAGCAACACAGACGGGAATAACTCTAGGTCTTCCAAAAATGAACTAGTGCTGTCTACTGCAAAAACATGTCATGACTTTTCCAACAATCCAATATTAATAATGTTTCTGAAAATAAATCAGGCAACATTACCCATTACTTACAACTGATTATTTCCAAGAACATAGGATCAGTAATGCTAAAAATTTTCCTCAACATTTCATTTTGAAATTTTCAGACCTTGAATGGGCATAACAATGCATACCTAAAATCCTAGCACTAAGAGAGGTTGAAGCAGGAGGATTGCAAGGTCAAGCCCTGCCAGGACAACTCAGTGAGATCTTGCTCAAAATAAATAAAAAATGACTTGGAATGTAGCTCAGTAGAAAGGCCCAGAGTTCAATTCGTAATACCACACACACAAAAAAAAAAGAAATAATTTTCAGACATACAAAAAATGTGAAAGCAAAGTATTTATATATCCTACATTTTCCATATTTTACACTAAATACTTCTGCTATTAGCTACATTTGCCTTTTCTGTATATACCTAAATTAATGCATAATTGTTTTACTTAAACCATTTGTAGGCAATTTGCAAAGGACCTTCCTGAATATTTCTCCTAGTAAGAATCATCCCGTTTATAACAATGCTGTCATCCCAGCTAAGAAAATAATCACACAGTCTAAACTATACTCTACATTACAGCTCTCCCAAATGAGTCCTAACTAGTCGTGAATAAGCAACACATACTTGTTCTCTGCTACCAGCTTCCCAAAACAAAGCTCCTAAAATCCCTGTAAATTCCTCAGAAATAGAGGGGTAACAGTATCTTTTACTCTATTTGATCTTAGACTACTGTTCTTGACACGCAGCTCCTACAAACCTGGGAATGTGGTAGTTTCTTTTGTGCCAGTAAGGCAGCAGCTGGTGGAATCTTCCAGAGCTCCTGGAAAGGGAATTATCGCACAAAAACTAAGCAAGGATGAGGGGCCTGGCAGCCTTTGGCCCAATATATCACACCTCGAGGAAGGCAAGAGAGACCAGAGAATTATCAATTATTTTATATGAAACATCTGAGAAATCCTTCTAGGACATGGCTCAGAGAGCTTCCAGAGTGGGAGGTGGTAAAGGGACACAGCCAGGTCTAGAGAGGGTAGCACCCCCCAATTCCACAGAGATAGAAGTATCCTGCATGTGGGACCTTTCTGAATCCCCCTCACAGGTACTTCTTCAACTGGCTATTCACTTATGTCCTCTATCAAGTTTTTTTTACATAATAAATCAGTAAACTGAAGTGTTCCTCTAAACCTGAACCACGACAAATGGTCGAACATGAATGGGAGGGTATGAGAACATGCAATTTTCAGCCAGGTGGGAAAGAGACATGTGAATAACCAATCTGGGGACTTTCCTTGAGATTGTTGTCTGAAGGCTGGCAAGCGGGCAATCTGTAGGACCAAGCTTTTCATCTGTAGGATCTGTACTAACTCTAGGAAGTATTGTAACACAAGTTCTTTGTATCTGAAGAGCTCGAAAGTTGGTTGGTAGAGGACAAAACCTTCACATTTGAGTATACCCAAGTAGTATTGGTATTAGTACAGAGAAAGAAGTTTTCTTTTTCAATAGAGTTTAACTTCTAAACCTTCATACAATACAGTGAACTGTTAAGTCTTGATTTGGTACAAACTAAACAATGCCACCTACAATTGGTACATTTTACAAACCTGTGATACAGATTACTATAATAACCACCCAAATAAACCTATATTACACATTTTCATATTATTTTATCTTTCTAACTACCCCTGCTCTTTTTTGAGGTACTGTAAATTGAGCCAAGAGCCTTTTCACTATGCTATATTCCCAGCCCTTTTTATTTTATGACAGGGTGTCACTATCACTTAATTTCCCAGGCTGGGCTCAAACTTGTGAATTTTTTTCTGCCTGAGCCTCCCAGAGTGCTGGGATTCCAATGTGTACTACCATATCAGACTCTGATTACCTTTTCTGTGGTGAAAAAAAGTAAAATTATAAAGTGCAAAGGAAAATGGAAAAAAAAGCAGCTTTTAATGAAACATGGTTTGAGACAAAAATTGTTGAATCCATAGAGATCTCAAAGGAATGCCGTACAATAAATTACAATAAAATTATTGGAAATAATTCTAATGAAACACAACATGAAGCTGAAGACATTTGTTTTATTTATGGATTATACTCACTGATCTGAATTGGCAGCAAGTTTGTTGTGCTCGTGGATTGTCTCCTGCACACAGTCTTCAAGCATGCGTACATGACTGTCACTAGGGCACAGAAAAGACACAGCAAACTCATAGGATGAATAGCAGGGAAAAAGCTATACCACTATTCAGCTGTACTAACTCACATAGGCATTTAAAATTATTTCAATAAGCATTGTCTTTAATGTACTTCTTCAAAAATACCCAACCACAGCTGGGTGTGGTGGTACAAGTGTGTAATCTCAGCACTTAGGAAGCTAAAAACTGTCATACTGTCATGAGCTGGAGGCCATCACAGGCTGCATAGTAAATTCAGGACCAGCGTAGGCTACAGAGTGAGACCCTGTCTCAAAAACAAACAAATAAAAATCCTCAAAAACAAAATCACGATATCAAACTATTAGCTTAAAAACTAGTTAGAAAAAAAATCCAATTTATTTAACTGATCACAATCTTCTCAAATTTTCACTGACATGAATATTTATAATTAGATAAATAAAGCCTCATTATTAAAGTCTAAAAAATTGCAAAGGCCACTTGCAATATGCTTGAACATTTAATGTCATTCTGCATTTTAAAATAAAAATTGTAATAGGAATTTCAAAATTCTATCAGTGAAAAAATGACTGGCATGAACATCCCACCTTTTTGCATTAGTGATGCAGATGATTCGTCCTCTGTTTCCAACACGCTCTGCATTCTCCATGAGTAAAGTACGGGCTTCATGCTGGTACTCAGTGATCTTACAAAGGGTTTCCACTGCTGCAACTAGACCGTGCAGAATACTACAGCACTCTGGATCTGCCCGTGGGTTTGGAGGCCCGACAGCAGCTAAAGCTGCCATTAGCTAAGCAAAAGGAAAGATAATTATGTTGGCTAAAGTAGGTACATGTTAGATGAGAAGATTACAGGAAAACTACTGACCAATGTACTTTAAAATATAGACGTAAACACCATGAACAAAATGCTAGCACATCAAGTGTAGCAACACACAATTATACACCAGACTCATATGTCATGAACAAGTGGGATTTAATAATTTAGCAATATACTACTGTCTTATTTTCCAAAAATTAATTAACCTAAGACATCCATCAACAGAATGAAAAACAAAAATCAAACCACCATCTCCATAAACACACAAAAAAGCAGTCAACTAAATCTAAACTCTAGCTAGCCTTGTGTAGCAGCACTTGCCTATAGTCTTAGCATTCTGAGAGGTTAAGGCAGAAGGACTGCAAGTTCGATCCATCTTACACAATCTGTTGACACCCTCTCTTAAAAAAGACAAAACCAAACCAAGACACTCATGATAAAAACTTTTGTTTAAAGCACAATAAACAAGAGGGCTGGTGGCATAATTTAGTGGTTAAAGCACTTGCCTAGCATGAGCAAGACCCTAGATTTAACTTCCCCGTACCATTCGCCAAGTGAGGTAGAGTATGCCTGTAATCCCAGCACCTGGGATACAGAGGCAAGAGGATTGCCACAAAGGTGAGGCTAGCCTGGGCTACATAGTAAGTTCAGGGCCAGGAGAATGAGACCAGGTCTCAAAAAAAAAAAAAAAAAGAAAAAAAAAAAAGAAAAAGAAAAAAAAAGGTAAAGAAAAGAAAAGAAAAAAATGATACCAGGTCTCAAAAACAGAAAGAAAGAAAGAAAAGAAAAAATTGGTAAAACTTTAGTAAACTAGAAACAGAAGGCAACTTCTTGGAGCAATAAAGGTCACCTATAGATAACATCAGGCTTAACCATGAAAATCTGGATTTGTTCTTAATAGTAGATTCAAACAAGGATAGCCACTATTACTATTTTATTCAACTACGCACAGGAAGTTCTAGCCACAATAATTAGTAAAGAAAAGAAACAAAAGGAAGCCAGACTAAAAAGGACAAAGCAGAACTGTCTTTGCATGGCAGATGACATGATTTTGGGTACTGAAAATTGTGAGGAATCTACTAAAAAAACTGTTAAAACTACTAAGTTTGGTAAGGTTACAGAGTATGAGATCAGTACATAAAACTAACTGTATTTACATATATTTTGAATGAATCACTGAAAATAAAATGAAGAAACTTCATTTATAATAGTCCCCAAAATAATATACCTAATATACTAAAAAGAGAAATGTAAGCCTTATATTCTGAAAGATTTAAAACATCATTGAAAAAATTACAGGTCCAAGTAATGAAAGGCTTATGTTCATGATTTGAAAGACTTAATACTGTGAAGACATTATTATTACTCAAACTGATCTACAGATTCAACACAGTAACATAGTTCCAGTCAGAATCTCAGGTGACTGAGACTGGCAACCTGATTGTAGAATTTATATAAAACTACAAGGAACCCAGAATGGCCAAAACAATCTCAAAAAAGGACAAGGAAGAAGGAACCATATTGTCATATTTTAAAGCTTCCTCAAATCAATTGTATCAAGACAGTACAGGACGGATTCACAAACACAGGGATCGACGGAATAGAACTGAGAATCTGGAAGTCCTCAATGGTCAATGATTTTCAAGCATATCAAGACCACTCAATGCAGGAGCATTTTCTTTAACAAACACAGTAATAGTTTTTTTGTTTTGTTTGTTTTACAAAAGCATTAATCTGTATTGTGCGGTTTGCTGAGTGCCTGAAATGGGTAGTGCTGCTGAGGCACTAATTCTTAACTGTATTTAGTTTCTAAATAACAACATGTGGCTAATAGCTACTACAAAGCTACAGCAAAGTATTAATGCTGGATTAAAAACAGACTCAATACAATCTTAAACCTGCGGAATAAATGGCTGACTCTCCCTTCCCCCCAGGGAGTCCTACAATTAAGTTCACAGCACACAGGTGCAAGAGTGTCTCCAGAGGCCATGAGCAGTCCCACAGAGATGAGCTGTTGATTCTGACATCTGCAGGTACTTCAGTGAAAACAATCAGCTTAAATCACAGTGAAACTCAATCAGCGATGTCTACGCCAAAGCATACAGATTTTCTAACTTATTAGTGTCTTGCTTTTAAATAAGATTGCAAAGGGAAATCTTGGGCCACATCTAAGAGAAGCTTCAACATAAAAAGAGCTTTGAGAAAAGAAGGGTCAAGACAAAACTTCAAAAAAACCATTATTCATACAGTCGGGTAAAAAACTGCACCCACACAACAAGAAAAATGTATAACAAAAATGACACAACTGGTGTAAAAATTCAAGTTCTTGGAAATTAAAAACACAATCAAATGAAATTTCCATGATGGTTTCAAAAAATTAAAAACAAAAAAACAAAAACAAAAACAAAAACAGAAGCAGAAAAACCAAGAGATGTTCAACAACAAGAAAAACAAATTTAATCCTGGAAGAAGTCCAATATTCCACTAACAGGTTTTCTCCAGAAAACCTGTAGAAGGATAAGAGAACACAGAGACAAGAGCATTATCAGAGGTACAGGGAAATTTTCCTGAACTACATGTTCATGTATGGTGAATGAGGGAAGACCCATTAAGCCATACTACTGAAATTTTTCAATACACAGAAGTGGAAGAAAAATTGTAAAAGCTTTCAGAAATGATTAGGAAAATAAAGATACCAGACTTCTAACACTGGGATCTGTAATACTGCAGAGTGATGCCTCACAGTTTTGAAGAAAAGTTGTTTCCAGTGTGGAATTTCTGGGGCTGCATGCATAGCTAAACAGTTAAAGCACCTGCCGAGCAAGAGAAAGGCCCTGGGTTCACTTCTCTCCCCAGTACCACATAAACTGAGGGTGGCAGCATATACCTGGAATCCCAGCATTCAGAAGGCTGATGCAGGAGGACTGGCGAGAGTTTCAGGCCAGCCTGGGCTACATAGTGAGATCCGTCTCAAAAACACAAACCAAACCAAATCCAAACCAAACCAATGTGGAATGCCTACAGTCAAAACACCAAAAATGAGATCTGAAAACCGGAAGGATTACACACTTCAGTGGGACAAGAAAGCAGCCACTCAGCCTGTTCTGCAAGAAGTTATTTTTAGGTAGGATGACAAAAATGCTAAATTACCTAACACACTTGAAATAAAAAATGCTGAAAAATATACAGAGACAAGAGAAAAAATAACACTCAGAAAGTTAAAATGTAGAAAAGGGAAATGATAAGTTCCAGTAATAAATAAAAATTTGAACAAAGAAATAATCATACATACTATGAAGCAGAACAATGAATAAAATTCTATGTGACCCCTATAATACAAATTATTTTCAGAAAACAAGAGGAAGACATGGGTGAACATAAAAGACAATGAGAAATTTAAATTGAGAACTCAATAAATAAAAATTAAATCATGCTATGTACGCACTATATTTAATGTAGAGGTAAATATTGGAAGAGTTGAAAGTTTAAATCTCAATGAGGGAGACCAGGATAAAAACAGCTGTTTTTCTTTTACTGTAACAGCATGTAAAAAAAACTACGTGCAAATACCACCTGTATGAAAACCATTTTTCATCATTTTTACCATATTTAGATAATTTTAAAAGATAGCCACAGCTTAAAACATAATCATACCTCCTGTAAATTTTGGTCTTCTTGAGTCCAAGAATTTAAAACATGTGCTCCGGAGTCACTCACAATGAAATTTACCTAACAGATGTCAAAGAAACAATTAGTATTCAAGTCTAATTTTACTTCATCAGCATCATATTTTAAAATATATGGACTTTCTAACACTGGTTCACTGTTTGATTCATTTGTTCACTTCAGTTATAGAATGCCTCATGATAGGAGTGATTCTAAGAATGGCCCTAGGGTACCAAACACCAGTGATGCACAGAACAGCTCCATCCCAATGAAGACCAAGACTGGGGGTGAGGAGTTCGGTAAAATACAGGCCAGTGTAGGAAGAATACAAATAAACATATGAACACAATAATTTCAGAGTGTAATAAATGCTAATAAAAGTAGATTGGTTAGCTACTCTAGATTGGGTGACTCTCTATAGCACCGGCAACTGGGGAAGACTCCAAAGCGACCACAGAAAAGCGGCCGCAGAAAAGACAGGGACAGCAAACAGCAGATGAAAAGGCATCCAGGTGCACACCTTTACAAGAGTAGGACTCAGCAGGCAGGAGGGTAGGGGACGAGCATGTAGAAACACACAGCCATCACATCTGCAGAGAACTGCAAGCCAAATAATGGACAGGAACTGTATTCTTACTTTTAAGGTCAAATGCAAATAAAAAATACTATTAGGTTTGGAGGCATAACACAGTGGCCCAGTGCTTGCTAGCTCATGAGGCCCTAGGTTTGATCCCCAGTACTGCAATAAATAAATAATCAATCAGGTAAAATGATAAGTACATTAAAAATTTATCAAATGATGGGGATGACTACTTTCCTTTTTGGGAAAAGGAAGACCTTTTTTTTCTTTTCCCTGAACAATAGGATTTAATCTGTTTTCCCACTCTTTACAAAACAGTAGTTTTCTCTCCCAAGGAAAAAGTCTGTTAATTGGTATTATCTCTTAAGGTTTATCTGAAAGAATTATATTTTAATAACCACTTCATTTATTACCAGGAAGTAGGTATATGCTTACATGAGAAGAGAATGAGGCTCGGAATGATGAAGAAATATGATCCAAGCCACTGTGCAGGAAGCTCAAGATGCCAAATTTGAACCAAAGCTTGTGCCTTCAACCATGCTATCCTATATACACATAGGGGTGTATATACACATTTTTGCAATATACACTGATTATTTATGCATATAATATGTTCACATTATTTAACCACACTTTGAATGCACAAAAATGTCACAAGATACTTTAGCTTAGAGGTAGCTGAATATAGGACACTCATGTTCATCTTTGCTGTCACTGCCTTATCTATGCCTAAGAACTGGCTAGGCACATGCTGCAAGTAAGAGAGAAAGCATGTTATCCATGTGTGGGTAATCAAATGACTTTCCCAAGATAAATCATCTGAGATGCTAACACCTGAACATAACTATAATACTTAAGAGTTTCTACCAATCATCTATTTCTCTTCTCTGTCAAAAAAAAAAAAAAAAAAAAAAAAACACCTCTTGGTATCTTTTCTAAGCGCTGGAGACTGAGCCCAAGCCTTTGTACATGCCATTGAGCTGAGCACTCAGCCCTCACTGCGTGACTTGGGTTAAGTTCCCTGCTTCCCCAGTTTCTTCAAACATCCCAGTAGCAACCAAGACCGATAACCAGTGTTCCAGTATCATCCAACAAATTTCTTACAGCTAGTATTTCTTTGCCTTGGCCTGCCTGTGGTTCCCAGGGGTCTGTACCCGGATGCTATATATTTTTGAGTATTGCCCCAACACCTACAGTACCTAACTCTCAGGACTGTTTCAAGAATTACAGAAGCTAACAAATAAAAAGCACTTTAGAATGTGCCTGGTTCGTGTAAGTACTCAATAATTATTAACTCATTATTACTGCTCTCAATTAAATACCCATAATGTTTAATCCCAAAGAGTGGCTCTATGTACATTTTTAAATAAAGAGTTCTAAGCCAATTATTTTTTTCATTATTGAGAATGAACCTACAGCCTCTGCACTGAGCTACATCTCTATACTTCTTTAGTTTTATTTATTTATTTTTGGAGAGAGGGTCTCACTCTTTGCCCCAGGCTGGTTCTGAACTCACTATGGAGTCCAGGCTGGCTTTGGACTCACGGAAATCCTGCCTCTGTCTCCTGGGTGCTGGGATTATAGGCGTGCGCCACCATGCCCAGCTTACGTGGTGCTAGGGAACTGAACTTGGGTATTTAGTGATTCACTTAGCACTTGTAAGCAAGCGCTTTAACCGCTGAGCCATTCCTCCAGCCCTTAGTTTTATTTTTTGAGACAGGGTCTTGTAAGTTGCTCAGGATGGGCTCATAAATGCTGATGTTAGAGGCGGGTGCCACAATGCCCAGCTCTGAGCCAAATGTATAGTAAGTTCATATACCAATTTATTTACAGGTTAAGTACATCCTCTAATTTTGTATGCAACCCATACTTACCAGTTTTCTGAAAGGAAATATATCGTACATTATTCTACAATATTCCATGGAAGATTCTACCGAACAAGTCCACAATGATTTTGAGATGGGGGCCAAAGGGATGATTCCTTGGGTCCTATTCTTCACCAGCATATCGAACTCAACATGCTGTCGGCATGATTCTGCCATGTAAGGGCAGTGGTCCACGACAAATACTGTCTTATGAGATTCAGAGAAAATCTTCATTTTGTTTCAACCTGTTTGGAAAAACAAAAGTCAAACGTTGATATGTAACATTTAGTATCTTAAGCTATTTCTAATGATGTGTCTTTTCCTCAAGATTGGATAGGGAACATGAGTACGTGCTCTGAAATGTCCACCAAAGGACAAGGTTTAATACGACCACAACCAGAAACCAACTATGTCAAGGGATGAACTACACCATACTTGGTTGTCACTTTGCCAGGCACAAGCAAAATTATAACCCATGATTTCAGAAAAAGGGAAGGTGAGGTGGTGCGAGAGTAAGTTAACAGGGAAGAGTGACAGCAAAAGCCAAAATACCAAAAACAACTCTTCTGACAATGACATACTGGGTCTTCGCATTAGGATAAGGACCCCACTCATTCTTCTAAGCTTTTGAGACACGGCATAATTTACTCTGTAGAACATAAAAACTTAATTGCTGCCTTCATGCTAGCAGGGGGAAGATACTTTCGAAACTTTTTCTTATAAAAACAGAGCATATGGAATCCCTTGCTTCGCTAATTCCTTAGTCAAATCCACATTCGAAAAGCACATGCTAAGTAGAGCAAGTTTTTTATCACAACGAGCTGCTTTCATGATCCCGCTATTTTCTTTTGCTGCACCTAAAAGCATTTCCCCCCTCACGTAAAACTCTCTCGGAGGATACTAGACAGGCTCGGCTGGCGGGTGGGATACAGAGGACGAGGTGAACCGAGAGGAAGACCTCGGATCGAGGCTCGCTTACTTTCGCGCCAGGTCCTGCAAGGACAACGACCCAAGGCTGCGCGCCACAGCCTGCTGGCAGGGGAGTGGAACCATCAGCGCACGGCCCGGAGCCTCCGGTCCCTTGGACCCGGGAGTAGGCTCTGGCCAACCATCTCCCAAACACCGGTCCGTCCCAAGCTTCCCAAGCGCAGAAGCAAGCGTGCGCGCGCACACACTCTGGCACACTGCGGAATCGCGCGTGCGCAGAGCGCTCCGCAACGTACAGGCCGAGCTTCCGGTACCGGAAGAGGGCGGAGCAAAGACGAAAAAACATCCCCACCAGTGGAGATTTCCTAACCGCTAATTTTCACAATCACCTATTGGGATGAGGGATCCGAGTGACCTGAAAGCATCCTAAAAGCACAGTGCCAACTACAGCACTGGTTAAGACGGCAGTGACCACCTCGGCGTAGGGCCCACCCACCAGAACTCCCCTTCTTGATTTTTCTACTCAGATCACGTTCCCCCTGAAAAAGCTCGCGAGACTTCGCAAAAAGTCAAGCGCCAGCCCCGGCGTGGATACGGGGGGAGGGACCCTGGAGGCCACGCCTCCACCGTGAAAGAGTCTCGCGAGACTGGGTTGGCGCGAGGTTGCGCGTCGGAGGCGACAGATGTTTGCGGGGGGGATGGAGCCGAACGTGGCGGTCTCCGTGGCTGCCTCTGGGCGCTCTTCTCCTGACTCTGCGTCTGCTCACTAGGAAGAGGCGAGACAAGGCCAAGGGGTTCGTCTCTTGGGGAAACGGGCCCCGGCGGTGCCACGGCTGAGGGCCGGAAGCAGAGTGAGTGGGAGAAATCAGAGGCCGGGGCGGAGGGAGTTGGAGAGAGCAGGGCTAGGGCGGAGTAACTGGGGCCGGAGCGGCTGTGGAGGGAGTGGGAGAGACTTGAGGACCTGTCGGCAGCCTTCTTGGCCGCCTCGTGCCCTTCGCTCCTTGGAGCCGACCCCCACCCCCGGGAATCAGCTCCGAGCTTCTTTTTCCATTGTGATGAAAGCTCCAGTGCTGATCCTCACTCTAAACCATATGGATACGCCTTCTGTATTTTAATAGCACTCGTTAGTGGATGCTTCCATCTCTCCTCACACTTTTTTCGGTAACCGTGTTGCTGACGGGATTGCTTTCTAATTGTTAGGCGTATCTGTCTGTCATTAAGGACTTCTTAGAGCCTGTCTCGACCGTACTTTACCTTCTTAAGGTAATCGGTGGTGGTGGTGGTGGTGGTGGTGATACTGGAGGTGGAACCCAGGACCTTTGCATTGAGCTATACATCATCCTTAGCCTTTCTTTTTAGTTATGAGACAGGGTCTCCCAGTTACTAAGTTACCCATATAGGGCTCGAACTTGAATCCTCCGGTCTCAGCCTCCTACAGTGCTGGATTTCTCTTTTTAGTTTTATCTTGGTTTTTCTCCAGGTACTTTACTGTCCAACCTTACCAGAACTGAGTGTTTCCGCAAACGTGCCATCCTTTTTCACAGTTATGTGTCTTTGTACATGCAGTAGCCATCTGTCTATAGCGCTTATTTATATATACATGTAAAAGAGTTTACCTTAGAAATTGCTAGTCCCTTAAAATTCTACCAGAATTTTAGAGCCAGAAGGAACTGTAATTAAAGGCCTCTGACCCGTTTTGAGCATGAGCAACCCTGCATTCCTAACATGTAACATAAAAAGTAGTAAGAGCTTTAGGCCATAAGCAGTGCTTAGTCTGTACACATTCATGCAACTGTTCAGTGTTCAAGGGTTAGAAATAACTGTTTTAGATTTAGGTCCTTCTTGAGTATTTGCCCATTATATATATATATGCAGTTTATATTTAGCCACAGTTCTAAGGAACATGTATTTTTTTTAATCCTCCAATGTCATCTGAGCACAGTGGTTCATGCCATGTACCCCCTGCATTACGGGAAGGTGAGGCAGGAGCATCAGCAATTCCAGTCCCCCTTTGGCAACCTAGCAAAATGCTGACTCAAAGTAAAAAGGACTGGGGATAGAGCTGTAGAACACCCTCGGTTCAATCATTCCATCTCCAATTCTTAAATAGTAATAAATATAATCCTCCAAAATCTGTTCTAACTTTAAATTTTACTTTTTTAGAAAGCTGTTTTATAAAACTCCAGATACGTTTATTTCACTATTTTAAATGACTATTTTAAAATGACAGGTGTTTTTACTTTCAAATTGTTATGTCTGTGTAAGGTGCTTAATTTATGCATCATTTGCCTGTGTTCCTTCTTGATTTCTTAAGGTCATATATTTCTCTAAAAGACATAGCTAGACTGCCTCTTTATAGTTGTTTCCATGTGTCAGCTAATATTACCTACTAGTTAATGCTAGAAGTACCTGCCTGAACAATAAAAAGTTACAACTAGATTTTTGACAACTGAAGACACATTTGTGGTATATTTGTATTTTTTGTAGGTCCAGCTATAGAATGGTGGATTTGTAGATAAAGTAAACTCAGGAACTCAAGACATTTGGATTTCTTTAAATAATTCTTAACCAAGATCTGAACGTAAACAGCTGGCAGTTGCTGTCTTGGTGGGTGGTGGTTTCTGTCGGCATCAACAGCAGAACATTCTGAACCGTCTGTCAGGAGTCTGCAAATATCTGTGTGGCAAAGTGGGTGAGAATGTGGCTAATCCAGGGAAAAATAAAATGTGAGTCTGTTGACTATTTATAGCAGGCATTAAACAGGCAGATAAATTGAAAATACTTTTTAGTAGAATCTGTTTTGTAAGAATTTGTAACATGCTAGTTACCAGACACTCCAGTTACCAGCCCAAAAGGTGTTAAAACCTTTTTGCAAAAAGGATGGCAAAGCAAATTTATATTACAAAATAATTTGAATTTTTGTGGTTTTCCTTATGGGAAATGAATGCTCAGTTGCTTAGAAACTGTTACTTTTAAGTGGACTTTATTTTGATAGCAGTGTTCCTTTATGCACCCTGGAGAACTTACAAAGTAGATATTAATTACAACTTTCTAGAAAGCCTATCATTAAACCTTTATCGCTAATTAACTGATGCCTAGTTAAAGTAGTTGCTAAGCTTTTATTAGTTATATGACAGAATATTTGAAAATTTGTTTTAAAATTTCTTTTCATATGCATTTCCATTTACTCTATGGTTGACTTGAAATGGTTTTTTAGTATCTTGGAAGTTCCATTTGTGGAGTAGGGTTTGGAAATTTGCTTTGTTTTTCCATCTGGGGAGGTCAAGTTGCATTTTGTTTAAGTGAAGGCAAGTAAGGCCCTGGGGGTCGAGCTTGGCTTAAGCACAGTATGTTAGACTGGGAATCAGAAGTTCTATTTCTAGTGTGGCTCTGTCATTCTGCTCCTTGTGTTTGGAATCCTTGAGTTTATTTTTCACTAATAAAAAGGAAAAGAAAATACTTGTCATGGTGTCCAACTGACAATGTTAGTTGGTATTGCTCAAGTTGAGAGAGCCCACCAGTTTGAATTAATGGAAATTACTACCTAGCAGTTTGATTTTTTTTTTTTTTTCGCTAGAGGTTCACTTGGGTTCAGTTAGGGTGGAGAGAAGCTAAAAATAGGTGAAGCATTTTTGAAGAAAATAGTGACTTGCTATATCATACAACAAAGAGTTTATTTTATAACTAATAAAATTGAGGCAATGTGGTTATCAATGAAATAGCCATTGTAATAGGGTTATGGTGGATAACATAATTTTAATGCTGTTGAACATCTTATGTATATTTGCTATATATCTTTTTAGTTAAATATTAGGTCTTTGGGTCATTTCAAAAATTGATTCATTGTTTGTTTCGAGAGATTTTTGTTCTAGATTCATGTCTTTAATTAGATACATGATTTGGAAAATAGTTTCTCCCAGTCTATAGCTGGTCTTTTGAGACTGTCTTAACAATGTCTACCCAGTGCAAGTTTGTAATTTTGATGAAGTCCATTTTATGAATTTTTTTTATTACTCATGCTTTTGGTTTCATGTCTAAAAAGGCTTTGCCTCACCCCAGGTGACAGACAGTGTCTCCTTTTTTCTAATATAACTGTTAGAATTTTTAATTTTACATTTAGGTCATTTTGAGCCCATCTTTGGATAGTCTTAAGAATTGTATTGAGATACTTTTTTTGGTGAAAAGATGTCCAGTTTATCCCATATCATTTTTTGAGAGGGAGGTTGCACTTTTTCAGAAATCACTGGCCAGGCTTGCATGGGCCTTCTCCAGATCTCTTCACTGTCAATGTCTATCTTGTCTTACCATTTGGTAGTGTGATTTCTCCAATTTTCTTTTCAATATTCTTTTGACTGTTCACATTGTTTTGCACTTACACAGAAATTTTAAAAGTACCTTGTGAAGTTCTGCAAAAAGTCCTGGGTTTTGATTGGAAGGTACACTAGATCTGTGAATAGTAGAGGTGAAAAACTGACTACTGAGTCTGCAATCTTTGAACATAATATTTATTTATTTAGGGCCTTCATTAGTGTATTTTATTAGCATTTTGTAGTTATCAGCGTATAAATCTTAATGCATTTCATTTCATTTATGCTCAAGAATTTTGGTCTTTTTTTTTAAGCTATTGTAAATGTGTTTTTTGTTTTGGAGGGTTTTTGATTTCCAGTTGTAATGGCTAGTTTATAAAAGTTTTGTTGTTATACCTCTGTTTCCTGTGAAACTGCTAAAATCATACTAGTTTCAAGAATTTTTTTTAGTTCTTTGGGATTTTTTACATAGATAATATTGGCTATAGATAATGTTGGCTATGGCTGTGGCTAGTTCTTCTCCAATCTACATGTCTGCCTATTTTCTTTCCTTTTTTTTTTTCTTTTTTCTTTTTTTTTTTTTTTGAGACAGGGTCTCACTCTGTGGTACAGGCTGGTCTTGAACTCACTTCAGAGCCCAGGCCGCCTTGAACTCACAGCAATCCTCCTGTCTCAGCCTCCTGGGTGCTGGGATTACAGGCGTGCACCACCATGCCCAGCTTAATGTGGTGCTGGGGAATCGAACTAGAGTACTTAGTGCTTAACTAGGCAAGCGCTTTAACCGCTGAGCCATTCCTCCAGCCCTTCCTATTTTCTTTTTCTAGCGTTATTGCACTTGTATGTTGAATAGTATTGATGATTGGGTCAGCCTTGCATTGGTCTAATTTGAGTGGAAAAGTGTTCAGTTTCTCATCATTAAATATGGTATTTGCTGTAGGTTTTTTTTTTTTTTGGTAACTACCCTCTCAGTTTCAAGAAATCCACCAGCCATAGTGGTAGTTTGCTGAAAGTAAAACTAGTGAATTTTTTGTTCTAGTATATCAGTTGTTAGGATTGACTTGGTCTTTGGCAGATGACAGTGAAAAGAGAGACCTGACTTCTGGGCTAAACCCTTGTTGGTTATGGTGTATTATAGTTATACTCAGGAAGGATAATTGTTTGCAATTTTCTTCTTGTATTCTCTGGTTTTTGTATCAGAGTAATGTTGAGATCATTTTATTTTCCTGAAGAAATTTTGTGATATTGGTTTTATTTCATTAAATGTATGTGGGGTCACATGAGTGAACAGAGACTAGGAGAAAATTCACCTTCAAGCCTTTTTCATTGTAACAAGCAAAACTACAAAGTGTTCAAGTTTTTTTTCTCTCTAGACTTACTTTTTCCATTGTCTTAATTTTTCATTGCTGTAATTAAATACAGACACACAGAATTTAAGAGAAGAAATACTTATTTAGCTAACAGTTTCAGAAGGTCTCGGGCTGTTTTGTGGTCAGTCAGCAATGGTGGAAGCACAGGACAGAAGCAGAGGTAGGGGCAGCTCTTCAGGGTATTGCAAACAAGAGGCCAAGACCCAGAGATGGGGGAAGTAGCATAGACCTTTCCAGGTCCTGTCTGAGTGATCCATCCCTTCCCGGTCCAGCCTCATGTTCTGCCCCTTCCAGGTTTAAGCCCCTGGTCTGTAATCTGTAATCTACTACATGCCTGCCTTCTGCCACACTCACATAAGTCACGCCTCCAGACCAGGCTTCCATCACCTAACAGCAAGTGATAATAGATAATCCACAACCAAATACATGAGATTTTTTGGGGGGCATTCTAGATCCAGATCACAGTAATCATGAACAATCTTTTTAAAAAATGAACGTTAAGAAACATATTTTGTTAACATGAAACTAAAATAAGACAATGTGCGCACTTTGTTTGGAGTCTTGATTTTAATTTTTATTACTGGTATTCCTTTAGAAATGAGTTGCACAATTGAGAAGGCACTTGCAGATGCCAAGGCCCTTGTTGAAAGATTGAGAGATCATGATGATGCAGCAGAATCCCTCATCGAGCAGACCACAGCTCTCAACAAGCGAGTAGAAGCAATGAAGCAGGTGTGTGTTGTTATATATTGCTTTGATTGTGAACTTCATAATTGGGAATTTTTACATGCTCTCAAGAATTTTAAGGTAACATCATTGCATGTTTGTTTTACTTTAGGATATACTTACGGTATATTCAAGTTGTACATATATATGTGTGTACATTCTAAAACCTATAGTTTTGATTTGTTTTTGTTTTTATTTTTTTATTTTTGCTTTATTGGCTTGTATGGGTTTTGATTTCTTTTCTAGTACTGGGGTTTGGATCTAAAGGTACTTTCCCACTGATCTGTACCCCCAAGCCTTTTTTTAAAATTTTGAGATAGGTATTCATCACTGCACAGCTAAATTTGATCACTTTTCTGACATATGTACATCTGAGTCCAGAAAATGAATTTGTTAGGTCTTCATACTTTTGACAAAGACCAGATATCTTTTGTTAATGTTGGCACACTTACATAAAGTAGATATAAAAGTAGTCAGATGATGCTACTTAATAAATAGTTTTTGACAATAATGCAAAGTAGGATCAGCAGTTTGTACGCTGTGCAGTTACTCCATCTATACTTCCTTTATTTTTCAATTAATGCTGTCAATTAAAGAAATTAAAAGAGCTTCACTTCTTCCTGTCTTTAATAGTAGAGACAGAACAGTCTAGTGGGCCACAGAGTCTAGCCACCATTTAAGCTTTATTCTGATAAAAATTTTCAACTTAACACTATATAATCTCTGATACTATAATAGAAATTAGAGGTGCAAATATATATTCATAGCTAATGTTTTAAAAACTTACCCATTTTGCAAGGAAGCAACTCTGGGATAATGTTGTTAGCAAGGTTATTGGAAGTAGTGGAACAATTTTACTTTTTTTTTGCAGCTATGTTGCCCAAATGGTTTACCTTCCAGGTTAACTCAGGCATTATAGCAGAAATATACTTGGTCTTAACTTGTTTTTTAAGAAAAAAAAATGGAGTTTGATATCTGAAGTTAAGAACCAAAAGTATGCTGGGCATAGTAACCATGCCTATAATACCTGGAGACTGACGCAGGAGGATTGTAAACCACCTGGAGCAATTCAGTGAATTCTCAAGATGAAAAGGTCTAGGGATATAGATCAACTTCCTGTGCTCAGTCCCCAATGCTAAACACATATACAGACACACGTGCACATATGAATCAATTGCTGTCTCCCAAGAATGCTTTGAAAGTAGTTTTAAAGTTACGACTCTCACTTAGTTTTGTGACATAGAACGTTTATGTTTCTTTTTGCACGTTCTTTTATTAGATACATCTCAAATACCTTAAAATTCACTGAATTACAGCATGTTCACAGGTGTACAATCTTGATCACTATATAATTCTAATTCCAGAACATTTTCACCCATTAGCAGTACCTCCTTAGCCTTTTCTTCCCAAGCCGCAGAATCATTACTTTTATCTCTGAATTTGCATATTCTAGATGTATCACATGAATGGAATGGTACAGTCAACATACAGCTCCTTGTAATTGACTTCTTAACACAGTGTTCTTAGGATTCATCTATTGCAGCATGTATCAATACTTTTTTCCTGTTTTATTGCCTAAAAATATTATATTGTGAGTATATAGCACACTACATTTATCCATCAGTGATGGACATTTGAATGGTTTCACTTTTTCAGCTATTATGAGTGTTAGGAATATTTGTGTACAGATTCTGTTCAGATGTGTTTTCATTTCTCTTGGATTTATATCTAGGAGTGGAATGGTTGTGTCACATAATACACCTTTATGTTTAACTTTTTAAGGTCTCATTTATTCTTAGATCATATATAAGTTTTCAAATATTTTCTTCTCTCATGTTCTGTTTTAATGTTTTAATTAGTATCAGGAAGAAATTCAAGAACTGAATGAAGTTGCAAGACATCGACCACGGTCCACATTAGTTTTGGGAATCCAGCAAGAGAATAGACAAATCAGAGAATTGCAACAAGAAAACAAAGGCAAGATATATTGTCACTATGCATAAATCAAAAGAGAACTTTAAGAAATAGAGAGGGAGAACTGTAATCCACAGTTGTGTTACTGGTTTGGGACTGGTTATCAATTAGTATTTTTATGTATGGAAAAACAGCTCACTAAAGTTACTTCTTGATGTTAACCTTATTCCTAGTCCATATATATATATATATATATATATCATAGCTATTGCTGTGTATTCTATACTGTTTATGAGTGTCTGCTTAGCTTGATACCCTCTTGAATTCTCAGTCTTGATACCCAGCTTGCACCATTGCTTTTATCTAGCTTCATTTTCTGCAGAACCACTGCTTTGGCCCTGTAGTATATAGGTGGTTGTATCAGCAATTTCTTGCCTGTTCTGTGACTGTCTCCTTGATTCCAGTCTCTTATTCCCTTCCGTCATCCTTTACCACAAGCATCAGATGGATTTTTCAAAATTAAACCTGGCGATGCTACTCTTCTGCTTAAGAACTTTCATTGTATCTTTTTGCCCTTATACAGGAGCCTTCATTGTCAGCTCCCGGCCTTCTTTTCTGCTTCCCTCTGTTCTCCAAAACCTCTTATTCCTACCATCTCAAACTAGTTCCTCAACACTCACCCAGTAGCATGCCTGCCTACTTAGCACGGCCATTTCTTCCTTTTTCAGACCAAGATACTCAAGGCCATCTCAGGACTATACTTCTGTGAAGCTCTCACCAATTTCCTTTCTGCACATTTCTCTTAAATGTCATTGAGGAGCTCTTTACTGTATACTTTACCATGTGTTCGTTTTCTTCACCATACTCTAGACTGTATGATCTTTTGACGTTCTTAATAATCAGGAAGAAAGACTGATATTTAATGGCAGTTCAGTAAATATTTGTTGAAACACTTCTTTTAACTCAGGAATATAAAACCAGGCATGAGGTGCATACCTTTAATCTCAGCGCTCAGGAGTCTGGGTAAGAGCATATTGAGTTTGAGGCCAGCCTGAGACCTTGTCTTGCCAAAAAATCCCCAGAACAAAACAAGTAAATAAAAACACTTGAAAATGGACTTTAAAAATGAATTAGAGAACTTGTTTGGTGTCCTTTATTGTTATATGGCTAGCCTCTTGTGTATCATATTTCTTTTATGCTACTTAAACCATCCTGAAAGCACAGGCCTACTTATAATCACAGGACCTGAGGGGTTGAGGTAGAAGGACCACAGGTTCAAGCCCAGTCTAAGCAGTTTAGCAGCTTACTGAGACCCTGTCTCAAAACCAAAAATAAAAATGACTTGCGAGGTATGTAAATCAATGTGAAGGCCCGGGCTAAAACTTCAGTACCATCAAAAACAAAACAAAAAAATTCTATGTATCAGTTGATGTTTTTATAAATATAATCAAAGAGAAAATGTACTGGAAAAGAATACATTGTGTTCCCTTAACTCAGGTTCGAATAAAATATACTCTTATTCTTGATAGAGTTACGCACATCCCTGGAAGAACACCAGTCTGCCTTGGAACTTATAATGAGCAAGTACCGAGAGCAAATGTTTAGATTGCTAATGGCTAGCAAAAAAGATGATCCAGGTATAATAATGAAGCTGAAAGAACAGCACTCCAAGGTAATGCATTCTATAGCTATGACTTGAAATGGAAAAGAGGGATAGTTGGTTGATTTGTAGTCCGATTTAAAAAACAAAATAAACCACAGATGCCAAGTAGTATCATTTTAACGTGATATTGAATACTTGATCTTCTCGACATTTTTTCTTTTTTCATTTCATTTGTTATATATCATTTTCTGTTTGATTCTTCTAATGCTAATTATTCCCTAGTAACTGTAAAATATATATTCAGAAATAGGGGCTGGAGGAATACCTCAGTGATTAGAGTGCCTTCCTAGTGATTCCCCAGCACCGCATTAGCTGGGCATGGTGGTGCAGCCCTATAATCCCAGCACAGGGGAGGCAGAGGCAGGAGGATTGCCATGAGTTTGAGGCCAGCCTGGGCTACATAATGAGTTAGTTCATGATTAACCTGGACTACAGAGCAAGACCCAGTCTCAGAGGGAAAAAAATATATATATATATACATATATATAATACATATGTATTCAAAAATAAACTATATTGGAAATAAAGTTCAGATTTATTTTTATAAAATTAGCTGCTTTTAAGAAATGTTTCTTCTAGTAAATTTATGTCTTTATGTCATTTGCAAAAACAAAACTGAAATAATGGAACTTTTTTGAAAATCTGAAAGCAGCTAAGTAGACTTTTTGAGTAATATCCCCAGGTTATGAATGATCTTGATTACAGTGGAAAGGGAAAAAAATCCCATTCAAATTTGCCCCTGCCTTCATTATTACATACCAGTTGGAGTATTTTTTCACAGCTGAAGTGGTTGGAGTCACGTGTTCCTGCTGCTTGCCTTGTCATTCCATGTGTTTCCTTTGGTATGTCCCATATCTGCTTGGCAACAGTTATGAAGTAGAAAAGTACGATGATCTTTTCAATTACATTATAAACTTAAGTTTAACTGCTGGTATGAAATAAAAATATCAGACATATCAGACTAGATTTCTATAACCAGGTCATTATATACATGGGTAATGGTGAGCTAATTATTATTAGTTATTACTAATATGAAGCAATAGTAACTTAGGACTTTTTTTTAAATCTTTCTGAATTCCTAAAAATGTTTTAGATTTCTTTTCTTCCTTCTTGTTTTGCCATGCTGGATCAAACCCAGGGCCTCATGCACAGTGAGCAAGTGCTTTTCCACAGAGCTATATCCCAGCCCATATTTTAGATTCTTTCTTACATTTTGTTGGTTGTATGTGTTGTAAAATTGTTATTTGTCCTGTTAGAATTAATGCCTAGAAAATCTTTGTGTGACAACTCTTAACATATTAGGGAACTTAATAGGTGCCTCTTATGTACTGGGTTTAATATTACCTAATTAAAACATTGATCTTTTAATCAAATGGAAATCTGATACTTTTGAATATAAAATACATTGTTATTAATGATACCATTGTAAACCATTTAGCTGTTTAAGAATTTTTTAAAGCTATAAAGAGAAACAGATTGAGAATTACTAGTAAGATAAGTGTAATCTCAAAACATTTCAAAGACCCATATAAGTTGAAAAATGAAATTTTGAAATTTAAAGGAAAGGCTACCATGATGACTAAAACATGCTTAAAATAAAACGCTGCAGCCTGCTGGTTCATTTGGTAACAACTGTGTTGGAGCACATGTTTTCGGAAACATCCTAGGATTTGGGGGTGTAGCTCAGTGGTACAGCATGTGCTTAGCATGCATGAGGCCCCCAGCACCAACAATGAATGAATGAGTAAATAAAACACATTATGAGCACATGAGTACATTATGAGCTGGTCTATAATTAGTTTAAACCATCTATTTTCATTATCTAAATTCTCCTAAGTGCTGATCCTTGCCTTCCATAAAAGTACTGTTTAGGTACTTGTTATTAATTTTGACTAATACATATTAATGTTTGTGATTTTGATTTTTCCCAAAAAGGAGACATTTTGGCTCAATTACATATTAACAGTTGCACTGTGTTAGTTGTTATGGATAATAACAAAATGATGAATAAGCTACACTATTGTAAGAGCTGGCAGTGTAGTAAGAGCTATGACTATAACAGGGTATGATGGAAATATGAGTGGATACTAATATATTAAGGGAGCAATATTAGTTGTCTTGAGGAGAATCTTGAAAAATGACAGGGGAAGAAAATTCACCTAATCCAGCCTTCCATTAATTACAGGGGATGGATTCACTAAGCAGACACAGGAAAGCAGAGAAACAAAGTTTGCAGAAGTAGGGGATTTTAGAATGTGTTTAGGTATCAGTGTGCCAGTATACCTAAACACAAAAATTATTTTTTAATACGGAGGTAACACATGGCACCATTTTGGAGTCAGATCTGTTTGTAACTACCATAACTACAGACAGAATTTTGCACTTAGAAGTTTTAAGGCACATTTTAAAGTTAGTAAGAAGTTTCTGAACTCATTTTCATCCAGATGCTTGTTTTCATCATTTTTAACAGATGCCTTTTTGGAAATCTTAAAAAAGCAAACATTTCAAACAGTTGGCTAACACGCATGAACTAACACTCAATTCAATTCTTAGATTACGGATGGTATCCGTATTAACATTACAATGGCTCTGTACTACAGATTGACTTGGTACATCATCGTAACAGCTCGGAAGGATTCTTCCTTGAGGCACCTCGACACATCCCTGGAGCACCTCAGCTTGGACTGGAGAGGAGGCACTTGGAAGCAAATCAGAATGTACACTAAATAAAACAGTCGGCTCTTGGGGTGTGGCTGGTGGGAGGGGGGTTCCACTTAAAACATTCTTTTACATTGAAACTCATCTCAGATTTGATCTGCAAATACACGAGACCAGTTGGCGAAATGCTGTGCTATTGATAGCCATGCTATTCAATGTAGAAATTTTAAATCTGTCTCTCATTCTTCATGTCTTATATAATCTGACATGTGATTGTAGATAAAGGACATTTTAGCCTACCTTTTCATTGATTTGCTTTTACTAGCTGTTGCTGTGGTTATTCTATTCTGGATATCAGTGATACTTCTCTGGACGCTAATTCTAACATTATTTCATAGAAATGTTGGTCTGTCAAACCTATTTAAATGAAATGTTTTCGTTTAAGTTTTTGGTAATTTGTAATGTTTTAGTTTGAGTTGACAAATAAAGCAAAAATGCCTTTTATAGTTATAATTAAGTATAGTGGTCCTCTCTCCATTGTGTCTTAATTTTTTTTAAGCTTGGCTATGGCAAGTAGAATAGAAATGAACTTAGATGAAAGGTATTTCAGTACAGCTCAAGGATTATGTTGCTGACATTTTTATTAAAGACACCTTGAAATCACAGTTCTTGTCTTTTGTTCCCGTTAAAAAATCTGTGATTCTTCTCCAATGATTTTATAGTTAATTGAACTGTTAACTGGGATTATAAAAGTATTTGAAGTATTAGGTATTTTCTTAGGGTGATTTTTGTTAGAGCAAATTCTGTCCTGATAAATTTAGTAATTATCCTCCATTTTGAAAGCAAAGAAGTACTTGTTTTCTGTGTGTGTGTGTTTTTTTTTTTTCTTAAATCGCCATTCAGAGCCATGGGACTTACTGAATCATAAATTGGGAAAGCTAATTCATTACATATGTTTTATGTTGCTGCTGCTGCAGTTGTGTGTATTACTTGTTTTTAAACATGTTCCCTTTACTGTGGGAGAAATTTTAATTTTTAACTGTTAAAGAACATAGCACATTTTGACTTGGTATCATTTTTGCTATCATAATCTAATCCAGATCTGTCTGGTAGAACTCTTTGAAGTGATGAGAAAATGATATATCCATTCTTTGAGATGTGGCTGTTGAGCACATAACTTAGAACCGAGGGATGGATTTTTTACATATATATTTTGTTTTAATAGCACTGTACTGGACAGCACAGATGTAGTGTGCCTTCTTGCTCATTATTCCAATTACTTAGTTTTCTCCATTAAGATAATACAAGAAGAATCTGGGGAATAGTTCAGGGTAGAGCGTTTGCTTAGCATGCACAAGACCCTGAAGTTCAGGCCCAGCACTAAAAGAAGTGAAATACAGATTGGCAGTTTGTTCAGTAAGATTATTGAATGGGGGTGGGGTTGTAGCTAAGTAGTAAGAGTGCTTGCCTGGTCTGTATAAGGTCCTTTTTTAATTGCCAGCACCCAGAAAGGTGGGCGAGAGTGGAAACTTAAATGTGGTGTGCCAGAGATCTGTTTGTTCTCCATCGTTTATTCCAGTTTGAAAGTTTTGTGAGTCTTTGGAGTTTTCAAATCCTTTTTACAGAGAATGTATACAACTATTTAAGAGACTTGGTATTTATTCTAGGAGTTATTCACTTTTAAACTTTTGCTGTTTAGTACAGTAACCTCCAGCCTGTAGAAACTGCTCATTGATAAAAGATTATTCTCAAGGTTTTTTTTTTTTTTACTTTAAGCTTTTTTTTTTTTTTTTTCCAAATCTCACTAGCATGTAAGCTTCAAGTCAGAGAATGTTATCTTAACTGGCTTCACCTTGCTACTGACAAAATTCCTAGTGTGTAATACATGTGCCGGAAATGATTGAGACTGGAAAATGTATGCATATAACAAATGTGAATTTCTGTATAATGTGGAAATTATACTTTCAACAGTTGGAAAAGAAAGCCATTTAATACTTGAAAGTAGAATTTTGTTCATTTTACTCAGTATTTATTATATAGCAGACTAGGCAGATGTAAACTAGATATAATTTCTCTTCCAAGCATGATGTGATCGAGAAGTTTTAAAGTGGACTGGGATAATGTATAGGCAGGGATAATACAGAAAAGGTTCGTAAATCATAAAAACTTTAGGAAAGAAAAGAGACTCGTCTTTTATTTGTACAATTACTGTGGCTGATAATATATGTACGTTCAGAGAAGAAAGTTGCTGATCACTGTGGTGCAAGGAATTGGAAATTTCTTGCAGTTTAGTTATATTGTGCTGTTTATCTTTAATTCTAATCCTAATAGAAATCTGATTAAAAACATATTTATGATCAACAAACTGTTGTGATAAGTGGCAGTGTAAGAATATTGCATTCAGCCAGGTGAGGTGGCATTGCATGTAATCCCAGCACTCTGAGATGCTGAGGCAAGAGCATCACAATTTCAAGGCCATCCTAGACAACTGTTTCAAAGTGAAAAATACAGGGGCTGAAGGAATCGCACAGTGGTTACAGCACTTGCCTAGCAAGCACGAGGCCCTGGGTTCAATTCCCCAGCACCACATAAGCCAGCCTTGGTGGTTCACGCCTGTAATCCCAGCATTTGGGAGGCTGAAACAGGATTGCTATGTGTTCAAGGCTAGCCTGGGCTGCACAGTGAGTTCAGGACCAGGCTGGACTATAGACCATCTCAAAAATAAAGTTTAAAACTATAAAGAAGACTGGAGATAGAGCTCAGTGTGAAAGCCCTGGGTCCAATGCCCAGTACCACCAAAAATAAAAACAAAACAACAACAACAAAATACATATATACTGCATTCATATTAAGTGCAGATTTTATAAAAAGGAGATGATTCAAAAGTATTTCACTGATTTTCAATTCCCCATCACTTTTTCAGGAGTTACAGGCACATGTTGACCAAATAACTGAAATGGCAGCAGTAATGAGGAAGGCCATTGAAATCGATGAGCAGCAGGGATGCAAGGAGCAAGAACGAATATTTCAACTTGAAGTAAGTTTTAAATTGTAACTGTAGGGGAAAGCTGCCCACACAACTTAGGTCAGAATATATATCCCATTTTTAAATAGGGGTTGGGTGTTTGAGAGTGCATGTATGTGTGTGTATATATACATATGCATGTACAGTGTGTGTGTGTGTGTGTGTGTGTATACACATATATACAAACTTTTCTGAGGTACTTAATTTCCTTAATCTGGTTGCTGTTTTTATGGGTGTATGATGCAAGACCATTTATACAGTAATGTAAGAATCTTTAATAACATCAGAAATGGAAAACCTTGTTTTTTGTTCCTGTGTTACTTTACTTACTAGGTAAATGTACTTTTTCAATTACATTTTTCTAGAGATCACAGTGATATAGGGAAAGATTATATTTAGTCCACAAATGACATGTTTTACACACTTTTTCTGAGAACTATATAAGCCTATATCTTATCTCCTTATTTTGTGGTAGCAAAAGTACAAGTCATTATTGAATAATTCAAGTCAGTAGAGTAGACTTTCATACTATAAACTTTCATTTTAAAATCATGATCAGAAACTTGATTTTAGAGGCCCAAAAATTATTCCTTTAGGAGTATGTGCATTGTTCTGTCATTTGTATGACAGAAGTGGACAAACTTTTTCTGTAAAGGGCTACAGTAAAATATTCTTGACCTTGCAAATTAAACAGTTTGTACCTTCTCAACGTTGCCATTATAATACAAAAAAAAGCCACACACTCCCCTCTCCCACAAAAGAAAAAAATAAAAGCTTAGCTATATTCCAGTAAAGTATAATTGACTAAAACAGGCCTTGAATCAAAGAAATCTCTGTCTGCTTTATCCCATCTTAGTGTTGAACGTAATCGTACAGAATAATGAAAGGTTAATTATAAATACCTGCAAATTTCTTAGTTATCCTAGTAGAGGAAAAAGGTAGCGTTATTTATTAATGCAGATAAGCTCACTGCTTCCCTTCTTCAAAAACATGACCCACTGAGCTAGCTGTGCTCACAAACCTCCGACTCAGTGCAGTGGCCTATCCTGTGTCCAAGTCATCCTAGAAATGTAGAGAGGTTCTAGTCTCAGGGTTTTACTTGCTAGCTTTATAGGCTCATACAAATTTATGTTACTTTCTTCATCTCTATTGTGATTATGAAATAAGTCAGTTTAAGTTTTCATATCAGTTATATCTGCATATACAAGACTTTGAAGTGGTGGAAGAGATTGAACATAATTCCACAAAAGTGTTTTTTTTTAGATGTAGGTAGTTAACTATATATATCGCTTCATACTTTTATGCCAGTTACAAAGTTTGACTTTGATATATGACCGGCTTTTCTTAATAAATGTTTTCATTCTTGTAACTATCATATAAATGGTGACTGCATCTTTGTTTATATTTGTCTCCTTACAGCAAGAAAACAGGGGCCTGAGAGAGATCCTTCAGATAACTCGGGAATCCTTTTTGAACCTCAGGAAGGATGACGCATCAGAAAGTACGTCTTTGTCAGCATTAGTGACCAACAGTGACCTTAGTCTGAGAAAGAGCTGAAGGGCTTCCAAGTCTGGAAGCTTTATGGCTTATAGCTGAATGAACTGAAGAATGAACCAGAAATTGACTCAGTCTTTTTCTCCCCTCTGTAATGCACTGGCTAAGGGACAGCAACAAAACTGTACATTTGTCATAAACTTGATTGTAAAATGGAAAGTAGAAACTGATCTGTTAACTGGAGCACAAATGAAAGAATGGTACTTAAATAACTCACATATTTCCAATAAATATTTGGAAATTCCTAGAATTACCCCAGTTTTAAGATACAAATTTTTGCCATGGCTTTGTAATAGGGGATCCTCATACTAAATATTATCCTTCCTGCTTGGTGACAGAATTAACAAATTGTTTATGTACCATGAGACTTAAGAGATTGCCTACTTTCCATTTAATTTTTTTGTCAAAGAGAATTCAGGTTTAAAGGCCCTAGGAATGTTTTAATCTGTTTCACAAACAAGGGATAATTTAATTGTAGCTATAACTGATACTTAGCTGTGGTCCATACTTGCTTGAGTGTATGAAACATCATTTCAAGATTGAAAGAGAAGGAATATTACTTTCTAAGAAAGAAGATCTTACAATAGACATTTTTAGTAGGTTAAACTACTTTTTTCAAAGAATAGTGTTGGTTGTCAGTAATGAAAATGAGGTTTTTGTTTCCTCTGGTTGATATTTAAGGATATTATATATTTCTTTTTAGCTTAAAGGATTAAAATGTTTGATATAGCAAGAGAGGTAAGGTAATTTCAAAGTAAATTCAGAATTTCTGTGGCTCATGAACCCTTTTTAAGTAATTACCCTTGAAAGACAAAAAAAAAAAAAAAAAAAAAAAATGCCAGTTCAGTTTTCAAAATAAATTTCCGGATCTGTTTTTAAGCTCCATCTGGTCCTCAGTACATTTACAGTTTTTTCTTAAAACCCTTCATTTGGAAAGACAGGTGGCAATGTATGGGTTTACAAGGATTTTTTTTCCTTTTTTTTAATCAAATAGTATGTACATTTTTAAAAACCCACCAGATACAGAAATGTGCTTTAGCACCAGTTGAAACCTAAATTTTCCTTATTTTGTAGTGATTATAGAATAAAAGGATAAGACTATCAAATATGATTAAAGATATTAATGTTAATTTATATTAAAACATTAAAATTAGCACAAATAGAAAATTTTGGTTTTGCATATATCATTTGTTAAAGAAGTACTTTACATGATAATTTTTATGTATAATATCACTGGTAAAATTCAAAACTACTTTTCACTTCAGAGATTTTCTATCTAAGTTTGGGGAAGATGGGGCCAATTAGGAAAGGGCAAATAGCCCAAACATTAGATTTCTTTTCTCATTCAGAGGCCTTAATTGATATTTTATAAATAAAAGACATTTTTTCATTTCCAAGCTTTTCTATTGTTTTTTGGAAAGTATCCCTTAATTCAGTGGCATATTCATTGAAATATTTATCCCTAGTTGGAATTAAGGAAAATAAGCCACACGGTTGAGATTAAATCTAAGGCAGTTCATTGAGGCAGCTGTATTACAAAATATTACTTGATAAGTAATTATTTTTTATAAACAAGTCACTTAATTTCTTGATCTTTTTGCTGGGATGTAATTTCAAGGTCTTGTGTGTTTAAAGACATTTATTTACCTTATTAATGACAGTTTCCACCCCATGTTTTTTTTTCTTAAATAGAACTTTACATTTATGTCTGAGAGTGTACTGCATAGGAGCATATTTTATCAATAAAGATGAGTGATTAAAATTAGTATGGTCTCCAGTTTAATTTGAAATTAATATTTTTCTTACATATAGTCTGATACCTTATAACAAAAAAGTGTATTTTTCAATACTTGGCAACAACATGTTTGTATTTCTTAGGAGCTGGTCAGCAATTACTAACTGCTGATCCTGCAAACCTTATCATCTGTAGTAAGATGAAGTGTCCCCAGAAAAGGTAAGCCCAGATCCTAACCTTTCGTACCTGGGAATGCGACCTCAACTGGAAACACATTCCACTAACAATTTGTATGTGAGAGAAGAGGTTGAATCCAGGGCTTCATACCAGCTCTGCCACTGAGCTACCCCTTCTAATCAGTCCCCAAAACCTATCATCTTCTCTTTTTAATACAAGACACCAGTCAGATTGGAAGGGCTTTCCCTAATGGCCTCCATTTAATAATCTGTAGAGGCCATATTCTAAAGTATTAGGGAATCAGAGCTTTAACACTAAATTTGATCAGGTCAGGGCCTCAAATTAATCTGTAGTATAAACATAAAGGAAAACTCGGGTATCTACTTTCCCAACAGAGATGAGACACAGTGGGAGATGAATGCCAGTGCAAGACCCTGTTCTCAAATCAGAGCCAGGAATCTTGAGTTTTAATTAGTGCTACTAATTGTTATTGCAGATACCATCCAGGTAGGAACTTTAAAATGAAAAGTTCTTTACAAATGCCGGGCAAAAAAAGGTTAAATATCACATGGTTTCTCTAATAGGAGAAAAGCAAACCATAAAAAAAGTAAAAGAGATGGAAGAGAGTAAGATAGACTTTGTGGAAAGGGAAAGGGCTGTTGGGAGGTGAGAGTATGGGAAGGGGAAAGGGAACTAAAAATGGTGAAGATGCACAATATAAATACACCAGTTTCTAAAGCTCATTATGTATGACAAATATATGCAGTAAAAGAATTAAAACTAAATGCTGATGTGGAGATGTGTCAGGATACTGGGTATCATGCATTTGAAATGATAATTGGGTTCATGGTTTCAGAAATAACAGCAAAAACATTTATGTAAAATGAATAATTTTTAAAAAAGACATAGTAAGTATTAACATTAACAACATCCTACCAATTCATCAGCAGAACACCATTGAAAATAGTGATTTATATCTTCATCATGACAGGATGTAAAGCATATTCATATAGAGGCATTCCAAGTGAGTGTGGGCACTGTTGCCTAGGAACTTCCTCAGGTATAAAGTAACAGGAGTAGACCACATAGCTTCTGAAGCCCTTTCTAGGCTTAATATTCTTCTAACAATGGTATCTTTGTGAGAATAAATATCCTATCTTCTACACCAGGTTCTACTGACTAGAGGGCTAGTTGGTATTACAAGTGGGTTGACAACCTGGCAGGTAACCTGTAAGGAGTTGATGAGAACTTTTTGCAGACATTTATGTAGTGTAACATGTTTTCCTATAATGCTACCACTTATCTTCAAGTTGATACTGGAAGTGCTAGTGATAGCAACACAATAGTCCACTGGGAAGAATCGGCTTTCTAACAAAGAATATAAATTTCACACACTGTCATAGATTTACTTCATTTCCTATTATCCTTAAACTGATACTATAAGATAAAGAGCCAAATTCTAGTTTAATTTTGTTTCTATAGCTATGAAGCTTTGCTCTCATGTCATTGCTATGGTACAGATATGATCAGTAATAATTCTTATGAGTACCTAATGAAGAGGCTTGTTAGTACTTTTTTAAAAATCAGTGTTTATTACAAAAATTGTACAAACTGACTTATAAATTACCAAGAAAATTTTTAAATATTTTGTTTCCTCCCTCTAGAAAAATGTCTTCTGCTTTTTTACAGTCTTAACTGGCAGTGCATTCTGATCATACACAGAGTAATTCACAAACATTTCTCATAATTTTGTTAGAATGTACAAAGGTAACAGTAGAGGCCAAGATTCCCGACAATAAACTTTTCTTTTTAAAAAATCAGATTTGGAGGGCTGGGGCTGTAATTAGTAGTTAAAGCATTTGCCTAGCATGCACAACACACAGCCCTGGGATCATCTCCCCAGTACCACATAAAAATTAGCTAGGAAGGTGATACAAACCATCATTTGGTGGGGTGGAGTCAGAGGACTGCTACGAGTTTTGGGCC
Source organism: Ctenodactylus gundi (assembly GCA_004027205.1). Taxonomy (NCBI): domain Eukaryota; kingdom Metazoa; phylum Chordata; class Mammalia; order Rodentia; family Ctenodactylidae; genus Ctenodactylus; species Ctenodactylus gundi. The sequence goes on along the minus strand of PVKB01000159.1, from coordinate 248,963 downwards.
AGCCTGGGCTACATAGTGAATTCAGGACCAGCGTAAACTCTGTCTGAAAACTGGAGCAAGGTGGGTTAGGTTTAAGTGTTAAGGTAGAAACAAGAATTACAGAATAGTAAATGGACACCTGTATTAAATTTTCCAACACAAAAATGGTTTTTCCATTTTGTTTTGCCCTCTGGACACCCTTGAGTTAGTAGTTATCTCAAAAAGAGTATGTATCACAGCTGAAGTCAACCTTGGCACCCTGGGGTGTGTAGTGTATCAGGGACCAAGAGGTACCTGATACCATTTGGAATTGACAGGAAAGAAGAAATGTGGAGAATAGCAGGATGCTGCTCAGGACTTTCTTGTGAAACAAGGGGTGTCCTCCCAGAAAACAGGATGGTTCTGATGAAGACCAGGTCACTCCCTACATCCTCCAAGACTTACTCCTCATCATTTCAAAGCACAACACAGATGCAGAAAACCAATGATTAAAAACTCAGTTTTACACTAGAAGAAGAACTTGGACATGTCAATTTTTAAAAGGTGATTAATGGCACCTTTAAGCTGATCAGGGAGGTATCAACTTATCTCCTAGGAACAAAATAAAGATCACTTGTCAATGCTATTTTTAAAGGCCTTAGAGAGAGAAGAAAAAAAAAAAGAATGGCCATTATTTGGAATATAAGTCATCCATATAAGCATCCTACTATCCATATAGAATTGACCTATTTTTAAATAATTGAAATAATGTAGCTATTTAAGTCACATTTTAAGTAATAAAAAACAAAATGAAGCCTACTGAATTGTGTATTCAAGGATAAGTTATATATCTTAGCATAATTAAATTTTAAAAATACTAAAAAGGTATTTTTGATGGTTAAAAAAAATACCTGCAACTAAGTAATCAGACTGCTTACATAATAAATTACCTCTCTTCATATTTTGACATTCAAGAGCCCAATATCAAATTTTTAAATATTTAGACAGGCAAATAAAGATCCAGTATAATACTTAAATATCTACCCCTGCTTGAGTTTAGAAAGAATTAAGAGAATCACTTTTTTGATGTATTTATAACGGAATATGTTGATCATATACTCAAACCAAAAGATAACTTTTCAAGTATGTTGAAATTAGAAAAAGCCTCCCTACCATCAAGGTTTTGGTCCCCTCCTTCCCTCACTTAGAACCATCCTAACTCCCTGGCTCACCGTGCATCAGTAAGGACACAGCAGTGTTATGTACAGCTTGACCAACTGAGACCTGCCCAGCTGAACTCATGGGCATGAACTCTAGAATGGATGCCACAGACTAAGCCTGCAGCCCCTATAGAAGTAGGGGTGTCCTCTCTCCCACAGGCTGTTCTTCCTGGAAGAGCTCTTTGATCTGGGTTAGTCGGCCATAGAGCCTCTCTCTCAGCGGGGGGATGTGGTGGCTGGGATCCAGAATGTTGGTGACCCTGCGTTCTCTCTCCTGCCTCCACAACTTGTATGGGTGAGGAGGGAAAAACGGTCTTCCTCGTTCTCTCCGAATCTGTAACGTAATTCCACTCACCGCCAGCATCCCCCATACTGCCAGGATGATAAAGTCTAAAAAGCAGTAGAGAAGAACCATTTGAATTTGTTTAAAACCTAACATAAAATAACAACCAAAAGTGAGTAGCACAGCTGTTGTCTTAATTTTGTAGTTAGACATTTTGTAGCATGGGCACCCCAAAGTCCAAACACATCATTAGAGAATCAGTTGTCTGCACTGACATTTCAACATGTACCCACAGAAAGGACTCGGGGAAGAAAGCAGTGACCTAATTCCTGTTATTACGTGAGGAACACTAGACAACTACACTCCACTCTCTCGACCGCACCACTCCACAAAGAGAAGACATGGCAACGCAGGAACAATTGCACAGATTGGACTGAGTTTCTAGAAAGTAAGTGTTTTGCTTAACAAAAACACTCTCTTGTCCTTAAAACTTCTGAAAGACGTGGAATTCAAGGTCTTTATAATTATCCTTCTGTCTGCTCTAAAAAATTCACAGCAGTTTACAGAAGTGTCTCTTTAATACAATCCTCAATTCTGGCATACTTTCCCACCCTCCATATTTTAACATATCTGAAATCAACATATTTTACAAACTTTGTGAACATTTTAATATATGGGTCATTTTTTTTCCTTCAAAAAGTTAATGAAAAATCTTTAATGGATCAAAATCTTACAATTGAGGAAACAATACACTTATTGAAAATTACTTTTGCTTTCAAATGCCAGATTATATGCTTCATTAAAGAAGAGTAATAAGGAATAATAAAAATAAAATCAGGTTGTTATTCTCACGCCTCTTTCTACCCTCTGCATCAAGTGGCCAACATCTTTATTAGGTTTTTTTCCCATCTGAGAAGTAACCAGGTCAAGCAAGGTAATCCTGGCTTGCTGATTTCATGAAGTTCACTACTAAGTGATTTTGGAAGTGTGAACCTTAAAAATTTATATCCTTTGCTCTCATGAACATGTTGTCAACAGAGTCCTCAGCATTGTTAACATACGCTTTCTCTTTTCTCCTCAGTTTGTTTTACTGGATTTTTTGAGTGCTCTTGTTAAAGTACGAAAGTTAAAGTTAATACTCCTAATTGACCATTACTCAGGTTTTTGGATGTAAGAGTCTTACCATTAGTTTGAAAAGGCATGTTTGTGAAAGCTCTGTGGAAATCCGTGCTGAGTGTTCTCCTGAGAACATTCAGAGTGATGTAAGAAAGGCTTGTGTACATATAACTGCCAACGGCCAAAACCACCGAGTAGGAGCCAACAACTCCGCAGGCCAGAATGTTCAGCTGCAAGAGAGCAAAGAACTGGACATTAACCTGAGTTGAACAGGCACCACAGGAACCAGCTCTAATTATCACCTATGGCCTCAGCCAGGATCCTTCAGGGCACATGAAAAGCTGATCTGATAAGATAAACTGAAAACAAACCTGGACACCTACAGGTTCTGAAAGCCCAGTTTAGCCTATCAAAACACCTGGTACACCACATAACAATCAAGTCAATGACAGACCAGATATGGCAGTTCCATACGATTATAGTGACTCTGTAACCCTCTTCATTTATGTAAGTACACTCTATGTCACTTCAGAAAGTAGGCTTCTGTTAAGCATTGTGTAACTATACTGGATTAGCATAATCTTGCCCTTGAGAGAACATCAGCACTTAAATCTATTTGAATGAGAACCATGCTAGAGAAACAGCTAAAACTAATGCTCCCTCAGGTTACTGCATTAGAGTTAAGACACCTCTGCTCTCACTGCTGAAATTAGTGACAGTAGTGTTTCATTTGATGGAAAAAGTTCCCTGTGCTAATCATACAGAGGACTTACTTTGCTTTCATAGCAAGATTACTTAGATGCAGTCACTGAATACATATAATCACACAGCCATCTGTCGTGAGACAACATGCGAAATGATACAAGGAGGGATCAGATGGAGGCCTAGAACAATAGAATAAATACAACTTTTGAGAACACACTTACTATTCTTAGGCAGCCCATGGAAGCTACTGGAATGAAGACAGCAATACAAGAGAAAGTCACCCAAAACACAGCATTATCATGAAAAACCTTTAGGTTTCCTGAAAAAGAAAAGAATAAATAAGAGGATTACCAGGCAGATTTCATTTTCTCAGTTTCTGGAGACAGACATGAACTTGTAAGTAATAACCAGGAAATGTCTTAGCAAGTAGAAATGACTGATTTTCTGTATTATTGTCAATACAACCCTCTTTGAAGGGAGTATTTTATAAGATGTGAGAGAGAGGAGGACTGAGCAGGCAAACACCCTGCAACTAATAGATAACTTAAAAAGCTTATGTAGCTCCAGCTCTCCCATTCATTAACTTCATGACCCTGAGCCTCAGATTCCTGACCTAGAAAATAAGATTAAATTACATCATCTCCAACCTCTAAATCATCCTTCCTAGGTCTACATTTCTGTGATTTTCTGTTTTTATGCTGCAAAAACAATAGAACCAGAAATAAATAAAAAATTTCAGAATTAAGCTGTGAATCCAATATAAGCAAAATCCACTTAACACTTTTTACCATAAACCTATATCCTGCCAAGCCAGTGCACACAAAAACAACTGGAGTTAACCATTTATCTGCTTATACCAAACCCTTCTGCTGCCTAACTCCAATATCTGGCACCAGTATATGAGAACTCCTCTTTATAAATTATGCTTAAAAAGAGCCAGGCACCATGACATGCTCCTGTAGTCCCATGTACTCAAGAGGCTGAGGCAGGAGGATTGCTTGAGCCCAAGAATTCAGGGCCAGCCTGGAGTTAGATGCTTCCTTTAAAAAAAAAAAAAAAAGAAAAAAAGAAAAAGGCAAGACTGTAAGTGTGGTTACTTAAAACTGAAACTGGCACCACTGTTCATCTCTTCTCTAGTCCTGTATGTGTATACCCATGTGGGAATAAGGTGAATTTATGGATCATATTCTTAACTATATTAATCACAAAATACATACATATGGCTTTTAGAAGAAGTCTTCCCAGTGGCTAGGGGAATAGCTCAACAATCAAAGCTCTTGCCTAGCAAGCAAAAGGTCCTGGGTTCAATTCCCTAGCACCACGTAAGCCCTGTGTGGTGGCACATGCCCATAATTCCAGCACTTGAAAGACAGAGACAGGACGATTTCCACCTGTTTGAGGCCAGTCTGGGTTCCATCTAATGAGTTCAGCCCAGGACCAGCCTGGGCTACAAAATGACACCCTGCTTAAAGAAAACAAAACAAACTTTCCAGGAATCTAAGACTTAAAAACAGTAATTACGATGCAGGCATTGGGAAAAATAGAAGTTAAACACTATTAAAATGATCAGATATGCAAATGAGCCAAATATTTATGAATTTTAAGCTGGGTACAGTGGTACATACCTGTAATCCCAGCTACTTAGAGGCTGAGCAGGAGGATTGCAAGTTTGAGGCCAGTCTGAACAATTTAACAAGACACTGCTTCAAATACGGCTGTGTAGCTCAATACAATACCTAAGTTTAATCCCCAGTACTGAAGTTTAGAGGCTTGCTCTAGGCTATTTCATAAAGATGAAAATTAAGAGATGTTTCATTTATATTCTCTCACTCCCATCTTGAGAGTTTTACAGATGATGAAATAAGGATTCAGTGTCTTGTCCAGGACTTAAGCTAATCAAGGTACTGGTATATGGCCAGGTACATATTGGGAATTTTTCTGACTTCATATTTTAAACTTACTCTGCTCATCAAAAGCACATTAACACCTGGCATGGTGGCACATGCCAGCACTTTGGAAAGATGAGGCAGGAATATCCTGAGTTTGAGCCCAGCCTGGGCAATTTAGCAAAACTATCTCAAAGCTTCAAAAAGGCAGGGGGTGGGGCACATTGATTGCTAGATATTGTAATCTATCAACCCTCCATTGTCTGAGCATTAACTTAAAAGGGCTGAAGCTGGGTTCAGTTCCCCAGCACCACAGTAGCTGGGTGAGGTGGGGGCACACCTGTAATCCCAGCACTCAGGGCTGAGGCAAGAGGGTTGCTGTGTGTCAGAGGGCAGCGTGGGCTACACAGTTTAAGACCAGCTTGGACCACAGAGCAAGACTGTCTCAAAAAAGGAGGGGTTAATACCTTAACCAGGGTGTGATTAGCATATCTACGGCAATACCCTCACCTGTGTTTTCAAATATCTCCTCCAGTTATTTTGCTAAATCTAAACACTACTTTTCATCAGTTTTTCCAGATAAAAGGCTACCTGTAAGGGATTAAGTAGAAATATGGATGGCGATTTTTTTTCTTTTTGGCTGTCGTTTTTGGAGGGTTTTCTCCCTTTTGTATCTATGTCAGGGGGTGCATGAACACGGCAGCATGTTCATGATGGTGGAAGGCACAGAGGATATTTTTAATGGGAAAGACATTGACCTCCAGAGGGTAAGACGTTTGACAAGTTATCTCGACTGCATTGTGAGAGTCACTCTCAAGATGGACCTCGTCTTAGATGTAAACATTCAGATGTACTCAAGTGACAAGTTCCCATTATATGAAGATGATACCCCAAGATGAAGGTGAATACAATCCCACAGGTCTTGTAGGGCTGACCAGTTGAGCATGTAATGTATGAGAAAGGGCACAGGATTGAGGGGGATGGAACTTCTACTAAAGCAGTGACATGTCTCTCTATGCACGTGTCCTGTGTGGACCTGCTCATGAGCTGCAAGGGGCAGGTAACAATCTGCTTGGACTTGAGATGGGTTCCAGAGTTTATCTGTGGATGAAGAAACGCCGTCTGAAGCCCGTGGGAAGCCTGTGTTGCTGTGTGGATGCTGTTCAAGTCTGAGTAGAGGTTGCTACTTTCCACCTATGAAGGAGAGACTGGCTCTGCCTACTGTGAGTGCATCCTCAGCTGGCCAGGACTCAGTGGGAAACTGACTTGCCTGTGAGAAACCCAGTGGGAGAGTTTCAAATGAATTGGAAGTTGTTTTGTATATATTTTTTAAGTTCAACTTTTTCATTCTCCTCCTTTAAAATTTTTTTTCTTTAATTGCTTTCCTATTTGTGTATGGTGCACTTCTGGCCCACAGCCAGATGATCATCTGTCAATATAGAATCTATCATACCTTTTTCACATCAGGGTTCAGGGTTATCTCCATCTTCTGGCTATTCCCAACATTCATCCTCCTATGTGGTTTTCTATCTGGGAGAGAGTTTGTGCTTTTGGCTCATGAGGGTGGTACCTAAGCCTGGAAGATGCTACCCATCTGGCACAGAATTCTGAACTGGCAAGCAGCTCTGCTTGTGTCCTTCCAACATTTCCATCTCTTATGAAATCAGTGCATATTGACTTGAATGAGTCACTTGCATAGCCCGGAAATGTTCTTTTTCATGTAAGCTTTGGGTGGAGGCTTTTGGACAAGCCACAGGGAATGATGGATGAGCAGAGGAATAGAGGACAGGGTGGTTATGCAAGCGGGCAGAGGAGCTGTATCCCTGCTCTGCACTCCAGTATGACCCGAGAGACAGGTAAGTGGTAGTGGTTTTTAGCAGTGACACTGAACTGGGAGCTGCTGCACAGACTATAGAAGTGGATAGGACAGCAAACCCAATGAGGCTGGCAGCCCAGGATCAGTACCCAGGACAATGAAGTAGCCAGACATAGTCACTAAGTTATAAGTGGGAGAAAAAGTTAAGGAGATGGTGGTGGTTATGAGGGCTCCAACTTGTGAGCTGGCTCTTCAGCCTGACATTAGAGTTCTCTGGGAAAGTGCACAGGACTTTGTGTTACCCTGGGAAAGTCAAAGTAGTAATTTAGAAGGATTCTACGTAGTAAGCAGTAGTCTCTTTTGATATCCTGGTTTTGCTAAGGAGTTGGTCCTCTTGCTGAGATGCTTGGGGTATCTCCTTCCCCATCATTTTCAGGTCTTTAGGTAAGGTGTTAGAAATGGTATTTAGGAAATGGGTTGAAAATGAATGGCCTCAGCAGGGAGGGGAAAAGTTATTTCTTTTATCTTACCGTGGGTGGTAAAGAAAGGAATAGGTGCATTGGGGTTTGGGATGAATTTTTAGTCTTAGCACGAGTCAGGTCCTTTGAGGGGTTGAAAGACTGATTTGGGTTAAAGAAGGAGAATTAATTACCAATAATGGTATATATGTTATCACAGCTGATTGTCCTGACTGTTCTCAGATGGCAAAAAAAAGAGAACTGGTATAACAGAAGAAAGATAAGTGGGTTCTGGTTGTAAGGTTTTTGTTTTGTATCAAATGGAAGAGTGAGTAAAGTCAGCCACACAGTGATTTGAGAATGCACTAGACCTTTTGGTGTTGGGGTTGAACCCAGGGCCTCGTACACACTAAGCGCCCACTACATGTCATGGTTTGGATCTGGAGCGTCCCCCAAAACCATGTTACTATGGATACTGTGCAGGGTTAGGAAGTGGGGCCTGGCTGGAAGGAGTGTAGGCTTGACCTGGAGTGGCATAGGCTGGTTCCACCCATATGTGGTTCTACTCACAGTCTTTCTCTTTACTCCACCATGCTGTAAGGATCTGTCTCTGGAACTCTGGTTCCAGCTCTAGCTGTGGCCCCACCATGTGATTTCACCATTTTCCAGCTGCCCACCTGTGAATGGTCTGTGGCCTTCTGAAACTGTAAGCTACAATAAATCTTTCCTGCCTAAGTTGTGGATGTTGGGTATTGAGTCACAGCGACAAAAAAGTAATACACTACATTCCCTCAACTCAGGTTAAGTGATTTTTTTTTTTAAATGCCTGGGCATTGAACCCAAGGCCTCAGCCATTCTGCAAGCACTACACCACTGGTCTATCCCCCTTGCCTCTGGTCAGATCCTTAACGGGCAGATTCAGCCACATTGGAGAATCCCATGAGTTTATCAGTATTTGCCCAAATGAGAGTGAGTCAAATATCAGTATCAGATACCTGGAACTTACTGGCCACATTTGCATATGCTGTGACAGTGCTGTATCACTAAGCCACATCCTCAGCCCCAGATTTTTTAAACTGATAGAAATGAAATTACAAACAACCCCCCTAAGGCCATCCATATGCTACTGCCCTGAGGTGATTACAATCAAGTATCTTAAGGACAGTGTTGGACTTTGGCAGAGGGTGGGAGTACAGGGAGAGGGTCCAGGAGAAGACTGGGACCCAGCATCAGATTCCCAATCAGCTATCTTCAGAGCAGCACCAAATGTATACCTGTAAGATGGTGGGTTTTTTATGATTTACTTCAAGAAAGAGTTCCACGACTTAATGAAAACGCAAGCACTGTTGTGCAGCAGTAGAGTCCTCCCTATCTCTACTAATTCTAACAGAAGCAAGCACACATAAGGCTACCTCTGAAGACATGCTGTGATCCACTCAGGACAGCGTGCTTTGAGGATGCAGGGATTTCTATTTGTATGGGTCCTCTCAAGAGTGCCCTATCCTAACTCCTCTGAAGGCAGAGATCTGCAGCACCACTTGAGGGTCCAGATTCCTCAGAGGCAGCACTTGAGTCTGGACAGCCCAGATACCATCTTTCAAGCAATGAAGAGAACACACAGAATATCAGGTTCAAATCCCTTACCCAGAGGAGTGAAGAAGGTCACCGATGAGACGAGGAATCCCAACATGAGTCCAACACACAGCATGCAGACTGACAGGATGCCAAATCGCCACCACGCAGCTACCAGGACCACTCCGCCAACGCTGCCAGTGACAGCTGTCAGTATCAGGCGAACTGCATAAAGGGAGGAGACACACTGCTTGATCCCTGGCAGCGCTTCCAACCACATGCTCAGACACACAGGAATCACAGAGCTAGTGTCTGCCTTTCCCTAGGTGAGCACCTCAGGCATCAGTGCTGCTGTGACACTGGGACACTGGCCTGGGGGGGGGGGGGGGGGGGGGAGGGTTAGGGCTGACCTGGAAACTCATCACCAAGCCAAACCCCACAGAATGGTTGGCACATTTGCCTCTCTCCTGGGTTAAGGCTGAGGAAGAGAAGCTGACAATCATTCTGGTAAGTGTGATGGCACAGACAACAGGCATGGGTTTTGTTTTATTTGCACTACTGGGGATTGAACCCAGGGCCTTGGCTCTGAGCTACATCCCTAACCCTTTTTTATTCTGAGACAGGATCTGAGTCTCCTAGGCTAGGCCTGAACTTGTGATTCTACTGCAGGAATAATAGGTGTGTGCCACCATGCCCGGATAGGTTTTCGTTTTGTTTTTTTGAGACAGGAGTCTTGCTCTGTAGTTCACGCTGGTCCTGAACTCACTATGTAGCCCAGGCTGCCCTTGAACACACAGTAGTCCTGCTGCCTCAGCCTCCCAAGTGCTGGGATTATAGGCATGCACCATCACCCCAGGTTATGTGGGGTTGAGGAATCAACTCGGGACCTTGAGCTTGCTAAGCTAGCACTTAAACCACTGAGCTATTCCTCCATCCCAGGTGTTTGTTTTAAGATAAGGAAAATCTTAATATTTTGATTATGGTACATGTCATACCTTCAGCGTATCACATAGGTGGAATACAAGTTTATGATCACCATAACCATTCATTTCCCTAAGTACCAAAAAATTCACCCTGCAGCTTTTTTTTTTTTCTTTTTTGGCCAGCCTGTGCTGTGTGCTGCATAGTGAGTTCAGGACCAGCATGAACTACAGAGCAAGACCCTGTCTTATGAGAGAGACAGAGAGAGAGAGAGAGAGAGAGAGAGAGAGAGAGAGAGAGAGAGAGATCTTAGTGCTTATATATGTATATTAACTACATTACAAAATTTATATATGACCCAAGACAGTTCTTCATTAAAAAAAAAGGGGGGAGGGGAGGGGGCAAGGCTGAGGGCATAGTTCAGCAGTTAAAGCACTTGGAACCACATAAACTGGGTGTTTGTGATGCATGCTTATAATCCTAGCACACAGGAAGCTGAGGTAGGAGGACTGCTATGAGTTAGTTTGGGGCCAGCATGCACTACATATTAAGCTTAGCCTGGACTACAGAGCTAGGCCCTGTATTTTTAATTTTTATTTTTTTTTCCCTGAGATGGGATCTCAGCCCAAGCTGGTCCTGAACTCACTGGTATAGCCCAGGCTGGCCTTGGACTCAGAACAATCTGCCTGCCTCAGTCTTAAGAGTGTTGGGTTTATAAGCATGTACACTGGAATTACAGGTGTGCGTTACTACAGCCAGCTTTATGTAGTGCTGGGGAATCGAACTCAGAGCCTTGAGCTTGCAAGGCAAGGCCTTTAACCTCTGTGTTATTCCTTCAGCCCCTTAGGCCCTGTCTTTAAAAAAAAAAAAAAAGACTCTAGGTAGAGATAGTCTAGGAACAACCAAAATGGAACGGAACAAATCCAAATGTCAGGCAGGGCCCTTTAGGGGTTATATATGTGAACCAAGGGCTCACACACAGCACCAGAGCTCAAAATACAACTGTAAGCAAATCCTTCTAACCCAGAGGCAGGCAGGGCTGGCCTCCTGCAAACCAGCTTCCTTCTATCTTCAGAGCCCACCCGTGAGCAGCCCACAGCTGATCGAAGATCTGGCCCCTTAGGGCCTGTTACTTGCAAGGCTGCATCACTGAGTGGCATGGAGGATGTAAGAGGAAACTGAAGGTGGGAAAATTCTCCTGGAGGTGTTTACACTGTACGTCAGTTCTCTGTCACTGCCTCCTTTCCTTTGCTGGATGCAGTTGGAACTGGCTTTCCCTTTTTGCTTCAGCAAGGGTCTCAACAGTAGCCTGGCCCTGCATTCCCGCTCTAGTCTCTTCTCTCTTGTCTCTGGGCCCAGAACCCAGCTTCAGGATCAGCGGTCTGTCCCGTGGGTCATAAACATACTGGAAGATCACACTTGCCACAGGCCACACCCGGGAGGGAAAGGCAGGGTGCAAGCATGGCGGCTGGCTTTTTGAACACCCAGTTAAATGACCATTTTCACTTACCATCATATTTAAGCAGTGTCAGTCTTGTAATCAGGATATAAAAGAAGAATCCCACAAAGATAATGCCTATGAAGAATAATTCTGGTAGCAAATCACGCAGGAAGAAAAATAAAAAGAAGCTATGGTTAAATATTCTTTTTAAAGTACAATTTAAATACTTAATATAGATATATATAGATATATATAGATATGTATATATATATATATGCTTAGCTCTTAGAATTTACATGTTATAGCATTCAGAAAAGAAAACTAATAGGCAGGAGAATTTTGTGAGTCACTGGTAGTAATGTTAGTATCAAATGGATAAACTATTACAATACAGTATGAACTATAAGGTACATTTTTGTGTATACAGTTCACTTTCAGTTATTAAATACTTACTGAATTCATAGCTCACTTTAGTACATTTATATTTTCTACATATTTATTTTGTGGTACTGGGAATAGAATCTAGGGCCTTCATAATGAGCTACGTCCCCAGCCTTGTTTTCTACTTTATTTTTAAGACAGTCTTGCTAAGTTGCTAAATTGCCCAGACTATGCTTGAACCTGCAGTCTTCCTGCCTCAGCCTTCCAGAGTGCTGAGATTTCAGATATGTACCACCACGTGCCCAATGTATAGTTTCTACTTTAAGATAGTACTTCTGTCACTTGTGTCTAATCTAAAATTACACACGATACAATCAAAAAAATAGAAAAGATGAATTCAAAGCAAAAGATGACTTTTATATCTCCTTTGCAGCATTCCTTTTCTTTTTCTTCTGCTTCCTCTTCTTCTTCTTTTTTTTTTGAGACAGGGTCTGAACTCACTATAGAACCCAGGCTGGCCTCCTGCTACCTCAGCCTCCTGCATGCTGGGACTACAGGCATGCACCACCACGCCCGGCTTATATGATGCTGGAGAAACCAACCCAGGGCCCTGTGCATGCTAGGCAGGTTCTCAAACCACCAAACTACGTCTCCAGCCCCAATATTCTTTTATCATAACACATTAAGTACCTGAAAATATGAACCTATAAAGAACTTTCTTTCCCAAAAGTGAACTGTTATAGTTTACATGTAAAATGTTCCCCAAAAGTCTCATGTGTTTAAAAGGTGACTGGATTACAGGGTGCAGCAGGTTCAGCCTGGATGGAGATATGGGTAATGAGGGTGTCACCTTGAAGGAGTGTTCCTGTCCCCATCTCCTCCCCACTTCGCTTCCTGTCTGCCATGAGGTGGGCAGCTCTCCACTACCTTGTCCTTTCACCATCCCCTTTCTGCCATGAATTGGATCCTCTAACAATCGTGAGCCAAAGTATACCTCTCCTCTTTTACGTTGAAGGTCTCGCACATTTTGTCTTGGTGACTGGAATGTAAGACATAAACCTAATCCTGACTACCGTGACACAGCTCTACCTACTTCTTCAGTTTTTCCTCAAATATTACTGGAGATATTTATACTATAAGTCAGTTCTCACCATATCAATGATACATATCAACAAAAGAAAAAACAAAACACTGGTAATATCTAGCATCTGGTAATTTTCCCACAGCATAGCAATTAAATTCTGTGTTAAAGAACCATTCTACACTCGAGGGTTAAATACTCCTCACAATACTTTCTTGCCAATTAAGAGAAAAGTGTCTTAATGGAGTGAAAGGAGTTGCTATTTCAAATGCGTTATTGCAGCACATTCAAAGAGATTCATTAGATCAGGATTATGTCTGCTCTACCCTTGCTGGTTGAAGAAGAACTCTTTTAAAGTAATTGGAAACAGGACATAAAAGGCTGTCCAAACAGGTGAAGCCAATTTAATGGGCATAATTTATACTCCCTTCCTACTTTGTTTTTTCCTCTGTGAACTGACGTTTTCTTTGGCAGCAGAGCCTCCCAGGTCCAAGCACATATTTCTGGTTTGCTGTACACCTGGTCCTGGAGCCTGACTCATATGAAATCAAGTCCATCACTGTCACCAAAATCCCCTGTGACTGTTAAGCAGACACATGATTCGTCCTAGCCTCAGTTATCTTTAGCCAACTAGCAGATCTAGTAATTAAAGAGGTTTTCCAAATAAGTCAAATTTTATTCCTTAATAAGAAGTATTTGCAGGTAGGCATGGGGGAAGCTGAGGCAGGATGATTACAAGTTCAGGCACAGCCGAGGCAATGAACAAATTAGTGAGACTCTGTCTCAAAAATAAAAATTTTAGAAAGAGCTGAAGACATAACTCAGTGAGAACACTCTGAGTTCAGTCCCCAGTATCAAACAGAGATAGAGAAAGAGAAAGCACATTGTACTCCTTTGTTGAGAAAAAGAAAAAATAAAGATGAGGAGTGGCTCTGTAAGAACCATCAGAAGACTCTAGCCACAAGTCTGGTAAGAAGATAGTAGAGAGGAGTAAAGTACTTTCTCATGGACTTCCTGCAAATACAATTCCCATGAGACAGAAGGCTACAAAGTGCATAGTGTCTACATCAAACATGGTACCTGTTTTCCAGAATCTGTGTCCAAAGAAACATATGAAGACACCAAGCAGGGCAAAAAGAGTGAAGAACACTTTGGTAGACACTCTTCCTAAAAAGAAATGAAAAGTTAGTGGGTAATACATCCCATGGTATAAAGCTTCATGAAAAAAGCAAAGAAAAGTAACGATTGTTTATTCTACAAATGTATAATTTATCTCTGAAGCACCCTTGCCACCTCCAATGAATTAGGCAGTGCACACCTGTGGCTGCTGTACAACTACAAGAAAACTCACACAGGACTTACTACTGACAGAGGTGTGCAACAGCACTTCCTGCCAGAAACAGAAATGCATGACCTGAACTTAATCATTAGGAAATTCTGAAATCATAAATACCATGTATTCCTCAAAAAGCTCAAAGTCTTGAAAGACCAACGAAGATGGAGACATATCAGCTAAATGTAACCTGAACAGGACCTCTGACAGGAAAAAAAAATTGCTTACAAAGGACATTAATGGGACAACTACTGAAATTTGCTAATTCATTTAGATTAAATATCATTCTTGTGTCAATGCTAACTTTGTGATTTTGATCATTTTACTATAGTTATGTAAGGAAGCAAGCAAGTATTTAAAGGCTGTGAGACCTTTATTTCTGCAAATTGCTCTCAAGTGATTCAGGGGAAAAAGTATTGTGTATGTATACACATATATGTCTACAGAAAGAAAACGGGAAACAAACAGCATGGTGACAATATCGGGACAGATACAATGCTAAAATTCTTTATATGATTTTTGCATCTTTTCTATGGAACTGTTTCCAGATAAACCGTACAAACCCACATGTGCACATATACACAAATCCTGAAACACCTTTCCTGCCACCTTCTCCCTAAAACACTGTATGACTTACTTGGATGAGGTCAGGGGCCTCCTAAACAACTGTACTGTTTCTGCTACTCCTTTCTCCAAAGTAGCCAGTAGTCCCATCTAAGTATAAGCAAAATCATGGCACCACTTGCTCAAAACCTCCCAGTGCTCCTTTATTTCCACTGGAATACTAAGGTCCATATTCTGACCTCAAGGTCTCAATGGGTCACTCCAGAATCAGCCTTCTCCACCTCCCCTAAAGGGCCTCAGAAATGGGCCTCTGATCTGTGTTCCCCGGCTGGCAGGCCCAGCCCGTCAGGCCTATAGCTCCAGATGAAGGCCTTGTTCAGCCATGCTACTTCAGCTGCCCCTCGTGACCACATGTTTTCTCCTTGTCTTTTAGTTTTCTCTTCAGTGCTGATCACTGGCCAATGTACTATACAATTTATAAACTTATCTTGACTATCCCATCTCCTTCGTGTGTATAACCTAAACAGCAAGTATTCTGATTGTTTTGTTCACTGCTGCATTCTAATGCCGAGAACAGAGTAGAATCATGCACTAACTCTAAAGGGTTACTATCTGTAATGAATGCATGAAAACCAGGCCACAGAATTTTTATTTTTATTCTTAATTAGTACACATCTGTGATACATAATGACAATCAGCTTTAGAAATTGGTGCATTTACATCTACCTTGATCATACTTCTATTCCCCCTTCCTTTTACCCCCCACCCCCACATTCCCTCTACAAAGTTTGTCTTACTTTCTTCCATGTCTTTTACTTTGTTTTTTTTTTTTTTAGTAGTTTGGTTTTTCAAACTACTATTAGAGAAACCATGCAATATTTTAACCTTGTGTGTCTGACTCACTTTGCTAAGCATAATGGTTTCAAGACGCCATCTATTATCCTACAAATAATTCAAATTTATCTTTCTTTACGGCAGAGCAGTACTTCATTGGGTAAATGTACATCTTCCTGATGCATTCGCTGCAACAGCATTTTTATTATTTTTAAGTTCTGTGCTAATGGAACCAGATCTGTCAAGTCAAGAAAGAAGGTATCAAAGATTAGATCTGCATACTCACGTAAGGAAGCACAGCTGCCCTCCTCAGCATCAAAGCTGCAGGCGTATGTGTGGGCAGGAACATAGGCAGCAGATGTGTTTAGGAGTGGGTCCCACACAACGACATTATAAATAACACCTTGTCCCCGGAGGGTGGAGAAGGAAACACTTGTCTTATCATTAGCCGTTAGAGTGATTACCTAATCCAAAAATAATGCAAGGTCAGCTTTTAGATTATTTTTAAAAGCCGTTCTATTATAATGCTACCTACATATATTAAATTATTTTTGTTTAAAATACACACCAACCCAGTTAGCTTTATCAGAAGACCATCCTACACAGTTCGTATGTGTCAGTGTGAGTTCTTATATAAAATGTTTCCAAAGTTTTTGTGTAGTATATTAAATATAGCAGCTTAAGTAAAATGTGATATAAATAATGTGTAAACGCCAGTTAGGATGAAGTAAAAAAATTTTTTTTTTCATTTGTTAAATTTTAAACTTAAGCTCAGGAATCCTATTTAACTTGCTCACTTCTTCCTTTAGCACTTAGCACAATGACCTGCCCAAAGTAAACATTCAACAAGAAGTAGCCATTTCTCGGGGCTGACTTAACATTGCACAGACTGCCACTTATTTTTGTTTCATAGGCACTAACGTAAATAGTGTTACATTCAGTTTTGTAAATACAGTAGTCTTTAACTTCAAAAATTCCTTTTAAAGGTAGTTCTTAGTTAACACTGTAGCACAGAATAAACCACATATATGTGTGTGTGTGTGGGGGGGGTAGCCATAATATATAGAAACACTTCTGCCAATATATTATGATATATAGAAATTTAAATATTACTGTTTCCAAAGTAAATAGTTAATTATGGGCTTCCTACAAAGGTGCTTGCTCTTTAAAAATATTGCTTGATCTTCAAAATATATATTTTCTGAACGAAGAATTAGTCAAATTCAACAAACTGCTAAACTTACCACCTACTTCCCCAGGTTTTTATCATGCAAAGCTTAAACCATACAGAAAAGCTGGAAGACTAACAGTAGTAAGCTGTATACATCACAGTTGTCAACATTTTACTATATTTGCTTTTCTATCTCTGAGTTTGTATCTCCCCAAAGGCTATCATTATTCTGGGATGTCACTAGCAGCGGTTCTCAAAAACAAAACAAAAGGACAGAGTGATTGTCCATAAACAACCAAAACAGTAAAACTAGCTCCTAGCAGTGTCTCCCCTTGACCCCACAGCAATGCCACAGTCCAGCCACACAAACCCTGAGAACAGGACTCACCTTGATGGCATGGGCCTTCACCTGGGACACCTGGGCCATTCTCTGCAGGTGCTGCAGCAGCATGTCCTCCGTGAGGTCATTCTCGGGCAGAAAGTACTGGTAAACATCATACTGCAACCTCCACCTGACGTCCTGGCCTGTCCCAACATCACATGGGGGAGGATGTACACCTCTAAAGTCAACCGATAAAACTGAATGTCAGCCTCTGTGGTGTAAGTTCCATCTATAAAAAGGATCAGAAAGCTCTAATTTCAACCTGCTTGTTTTTCTTCCATGCTGGGTATGAACCCAGGGCCTTGAGACGCTAGGCAAACACTCTATCATCGCTAGCACTGATGGGAAACTTCTGCAGCAACAATTCCAGCTTTATAGTACACCTTTAACACAGGGGAATAAATGGTCTTCTGGTGAAATGTAAGGCACTGTTATGGACTGAATGCTGTGTTCTCCCAAAATTCATACACTGAAGTTCTAGCCCCCAGGTAATAGCATTAGAAGGTGGGGCTTGGGGGGATAACCCAATCATATGAGTGGAGCTGTCACAAGTCGAATCAGGGCCCTTATAAGAGCCACCTAGCGAACTCTCCAGCCCTCTGCCTGTCCTGTATAGACACAAAAGAGGTGTTCAGAGAACCAGCAGTGCCGGCTCCCTCACCCTGGGCTTTCAATCTCTGTGTATGGGAAATAAACTTGTTTGTAATTTGCCCATTCAAGGGCATTCAGGTATTATCCAATGTTATTATTGCTGTGAAAGAAGAAACTGGGTTGGGATTTTAATTTAAAAAATAAAACCAAGGCTGGAGAGTAGCATAATAGTTATAGGACTTTTCCTAGCAAGCATAAGGCACTGATTTTGATTCCCCGGCACCACATAAGCTGGGCCTGATGGCACACGGCACTCAGGAGGCTGAGGCAGGAAGATTACTGCCTTGAGTTCAAGGCCAACCTCGGCTACCCAGTGAGTTCAGGACTACCCTGGAGTATAGACCAAGACCCTGTCTCTAAATAAATAAATAAAATCAACAAATAAAAAAATTCATGTAAAACATAAGGATGTTTCCTAGCTAACACAATGTTTCCTTTAGAAGAAATGCTTTATAGAAGCTAAGATGCTTTTCCAGGCTCATAACATATACATCTGAGTTTTCAAATAAAAAGTTCAAAAAAGAGAGAGGCAAACATTAGCTATATGTGACATATTTAATATTAGTAATGAGATTTATATTAATGCCCCCTGAAATTTATTTTTAAATCTGATTTTACTAGAGAAGTATGGATTTGAGAGAAATTGCTGAAACTACACTATAGTCAAGAACATTCTAAGTGTAGTTTTAGGAGAAAACATACCTTGCATAGCCCAGGTTTGCTGGGGCAAATTTGATAGTTGTCACAAAGAAATTATATTCCAAGTAAATGTTGGGATCAACATCTAAGTCAAACTCCAAATTACAGCCTCCGGGGATAGGGTCTGGACAAAGATAGGGAAGTTAACAGGTCCCTTCTATCCAAATCAAGCTCAGAAAAAAATAGAATTTTAAGATTAAACACAGAACTTCTGTTTTGATACTACCTTATGACCCAAGTTACAGAGAGGGTGATTGAGGGAATAAGGCCCCAGAGCAGGGAACCGCAGGCCTTACTGAAAGGGCCTGACAGGGGAGGATGTGCGGGCTCACTGATCTGAGGGCCGCTGTGCCCTCAACCCACTGTGCACAGACATTCAGTATCCTGTGGAGTCTTCCTCCAATTGTGAGTTCTTTCGCATCCTCCTTTCCCAGCACCTACACATAAACCAACCATACTCCTACTGAAGCTCGCTTTTCATAATTTTTCCAGGCACACTGTCTTGAAAGGAAGCCTGAAGCCTACAATGTAAGTATCAGATAATTACCTGTTACAGATAACATTTCTCCCCTCAGTTCTGGCTCTTTGCTCAGATTCTACTTCCTTTCCTATCACTGCCCTTCCTTCCTTTACAAGTGATCGGAGTTTCCTTACCTCACCTTCAGTCCTCCGTCACTGGCACCGCTTTCATCCCCACTGTGCCACTAAACTGACTCCCCAGGAAGGAAGCCACAGACTCCTCCCTGCTGTGGGTGTGGACGCTGCCAGTCCCTTCTCTAGGAAAGACACCAGTCACCATCTCTCCCTGAGGCAGGCCCCACTGCCAGGACCGTGCCTGGAGCACTGCAGGCATTATGGGCACATCTGGTCCTCTTTGTCCCCCTAGATTAAGTCTCAGTATAGACCTGACGGATCTTACTCACAGCCAGCTATTTAGTTAAGTATCTAACCTTCCTCCATCCCAGGCCTATATTTTAGTCCCCACCCAGCATCTCCACCCAGCATCCTACAAGCATCTCAGATCCACTGTGTGCCTACTCCATCCCATCCCGTAAAACACCCAGAGCCATAACAACTCTAATCCTGCACCTGGTTTGCACTGCTAACTCTGGGCTGTCCATATAGGAAGCCCAAGCTGCTTTGTAATGATCCGTAATCACTGGTCATTGTTCCGTATTAACTCCAGCTTCCCACCATTGCCATTCCAGTCCCTCTTCTCCATCCCCATCCCATGCCTCTGTCCATACCCTCATTGTTCATGCTGAGCCCCCAGGGCCGTGCTCTCTCCATCCTACCCCCACACTGCTTCTGGAGTTCGCTGTCTAGAAGATGTGATGGACCCCATGATTCTTCTCCCTGAAAAGACTTATCTTCTCTAGAACAGACCTCACGGTGGACTGCAGATCTTGAACTGTGCACAAGGCTCTCTGTAAGCGGCTCTCTGTAAGCGGGCTCCAGCCACACCCGCCACTTCCACCCTCCAAATACCCATCCTCCTCCATCACAAGCACTCACTGAGTCCCTCTCCTAGAATAACAACTCAGCTTTGGAGGACTGTTGCTTGCCTTTCTGTTAAGGCTTTCCCAAGGCCTCCTTGCACGTTTCTGAATGGTGAATATATTTTAGCCACTACCTGAGTTTTCAGTCGCAGTGCCTATCCCTGGATCCTTGCTGTTAAATATTTCTGATCAAATAAATTGCACCTGTTATATGTAATTGTAATGGCATGATTTTTCCATCCATTTTCATGACCACATCCCACTCTGCACAGAGCTAACAGGGAGGCGGAGGCAGAAAGGTCACCTGTTTCTGAGTAGGAGAGTGGAATGCCCACGCTATGCACAGGCTCTACCTCTGCTGTCTGCAGGTACCATGTGCACATGCTCTGCTCTGGTCTGAGAACGAAAACCAGTCCTTTGTCATTGCCTGTTCCTGATGTACTGGGGAGGAGAGTCTGCAATTAGGAAGGAGAGTCGTCATGAATAGGGAAATGAGAAAAACACAAATTACAGAGCTGATCAAGTACGCACGCCCTATTCCAATTTGGCTCAAAGCAAAAGGGTAGGGAGAAGAGACCTGGCCTGAACCTGGCTGTGCTCGCACTCTGGTCTCAGATTCTGGCCTCCAAACTGTAAGACTAAACAGAAGCAAATACAATAAAATGTATTCTCAAGTTAAAATCATTCAGGATCCTTAAGCATAAGAAAATGAAAAATCATGAGGAGAACCTGAGAGCAGAGAAGAGATGCAGGCATAAAGCTCCTGTCCTGTGACCCAGTTGTCCATCTGGAGGTTAAAGGCTGAGGTGCTTACCTGACCTTCTCCATCACGACCTTGGTAAGACTCATCTTGATTTTTTAAAAAATTTAAGACATACAGTTACAAACATGAAAAGACATCAATTCTAATGTTTATACTAAATACAAGACCCAAACATATGCCAATGAATTCTTTGTTCTTACCTTGGAATAAGAAACCGTTGTGTTCTGATACTGTGAGTGTATCTGGAATATAAGAAAAGTCACATTGGCTGGGATGTGACGCAAAATCGCTTCCTCTGGAAAGTGCCTGTTGAGCTCGAAGTACCGAAACTTTCCAACAGCAAATTCAAGGAAACCTGCAACAAGAGAAATTCTCATTATAGTATTAATTTATAGAAATCACATTCATAAATAGAAATGAAGAATGCTAACTTAACCCTCAGAAGAACATCTTGAGGTAAATACTAGTGTTGCCTCTGCCTCACTGATGGGTCAGTGAGACTTAAAAGGAAGAGAAGGGGTTACGGGTGCTGCTGGTGCAGAGCCGTCAGGAGGAGAGGGGCGGAAGAGAGAATGGGGAAGGGGGGAAAGGAAGGTGAGCAGCTGCAAACGCCATTTTGCTAGCAAGCAGTGGGGCTGAGGGCCGAGGCGGAAAAAGGCCTTTCAAAATGTGTGATCGCTACTGAATGTGCTGAGGGCCCAGGAACACTTCTTATCCATTAGGAGAATTCTCTTCCGAGCAGAGTTCTTGATTTTAAGGAGAAATAACTCTCTTGGGGTAACAACCATGAATGTGCTGGTAAAATGCACTGCTATAATCTTACATTTAATGCCAGATTTTATAGCTACATGATTTCAGACAAGTTATGAAATTGCCTGTGCAGGCTCAGTCCTTCTCATCTGTCCAAGAGGGCCGATATTACCTAACTTGCAAACGCAGGTACTATCCACGTTGGCAAAAAGGTCTGCTGAGCGCCCACACTAGGCACTTTCCATACAAACCTGAACAGAGGCATGCTGGAAAGGGAAGCTACTTTTTTAGCAGTGTGTGGTAGGGCACTCCTGGAATCCCAGCACTCTGGGAAGCTGAGGCAGGAGGATCACAAATTCAAGCCCAGGCTGAGCAACTTAACAACTCAGTGAGAACCTCTCTCAAAATTAAGGCCCTGGGCCCTCCGGTACTGCCAGAAAGAAAAGAAAAAGAGAAAGAGAAGGGAAGAGAGGAGATTTTTGTTTGTTCGTATAAAGATCAATCTCAGAGTCCACGTGAAGCCCAGCTGTGACAGGAACAATCACCCAGCACCTCCTCCGGGCCGGCCTTTGCCTTCGGCCTGCCACCTCCATGCTGTGTTTACTTCCTCACTCTGACCATGGCTCTTTCTCAGCTGCACTCTGGTGTTAGTTCCAACTGGTTCCCACACAATCCACTGCCTGAGGTTGCTCTTCTTCTGTGAGGTCCTTATTCCCACCTCATCCCACTCTCGAGTAAGGCTATCTCTGCGTAAGCAGTGGAGGAGCTCCCAAGCACTGCTTAGAATCCACAGAAAAAGAGACACAAATTAATATAGATGTTAATGAAAAAACGATTATAATTCACCCGAGTCCCACAATGAACTACCATGTTTTATTTTAGAAGGAAACTGAAGTCAGTGGGTGGTCTAAAAAAAAATAACCACTCCTGACACTAAATGAATTGTTACCTACCATTTCTCAAGAAGGCCACTTTTCAACAGTTTTTTCTAAGTTTTATCACTTCGTCTGAACATTTAAAAACAAAACATAAAACTATCAAAAATGATCAACCTATGGAAAGAACTCCAAAAAGTGCATCCAAATGGCACTAAGACTAGAAAAATGAATAATTTCTATAAATTTATCTCAACTCTGCAATTCTTTTTTACCTTCATAATGTAGTAGGTTTAAAAAATTGATGGTAGAGAATAAGGCTATTTGTTGTTATGATCTAATTTTTTAAAGTTCACAGAAAATCTGAAATAGTAGCAATGGTAGATGAATCTGGTTATTTATAAAACCAGAAAGGCATTTTACATTTTAGATGAACAAAATCAATCTGGAATACAGATAAAACATTACAGAGTTGCTAAAAGATCTGGGAGGGGAAGGCTGGAAAATACGTGGGTGCTTGTAAGATTGTTTGGTGTGCATACAGTACTGGGGAATCAAGCCCAGAGCCTTCACACTCAGCTACAACCTCAGCCTAGTTTTTTACTTAAAGACAGCATCTCACTAAGTATGAAATTACCCAGGCTGGGCAATCATCCTGCTGAGATTATACATCTGTACTGCTGTCAGGCCCAGGTAAGTGAGGTTTCTGGTTTTTTTTTGTTTGTTTGTTTTTTGGGTTTTTTTTAAGTAAACAAGAAAGACATTTTTCATCGTTCAGTCCTTCCTATCCACATGATTATTTTAATAGGAAAACTAAACATAAAAGTAAATGAAATCTCAATAGATTACACTAAAAATGTCACAAGTACTACACTTTAATTTTTGTCCCATAAACATGTGGTGGCACACACCTCTAAAAGCACTCAGAAGGCTGAGGAAGGAGGATTGCCATGAGTTCAGAACCAGTCTGCACTACAGAATGAGACCCTAACTCAAAAAAAAAAAAAAAGCAAACAAACAAAACCTGTCCCATGGTTTGTTTCTAAGTCTGAAAAGCACTCACTCCCTGTGGCCTGCCAGACTAAGCAGTGTCAGTCTGTTTCCTAGGAGTAAGTGGCTCTCCATAGTTTACAATCCAAGTTCATTTACTAGGATGCCTTTTCTACTTTCACTTTTAGTTTCTTTCAGTTTTTTCCCTCATTGTTCCACATTTGGGAAATATCTGTCAAGTACAAATGAAATAGTGGCTTTGGCTGTAGCCCTGTGACCAAAACTGCTACAAGCAAATTCCAAAATTTGTCCAAGACTTAAATCGTTATCACTTAGACTTTCCCTCCAATATAACTGTCTAGAAAAATGTGTTGCTAATCCCTGTGTCTACCTCACAAGACTGAACCGTGAGCCAGGGAGCCAGAACGGTACACAGCACCTGTGAAAGCCCCTGGAGAGACTGATGAAGTCTCTGGAGAAGTCACCTGGCACTCGGAAACACCATAACCTCGGTGATTAAGATGTGTAACCAGAAAAAAAAATTCATGATCTGATAAAAGCTCCATCTCCAGTGGCACTCAGAGTGCAAGCTCTACCCTGACTTTACGTTTTGAATTATTTAAAAAATGGCTGGATATAATCCCTAGCATGTGCGTCTGTAGGGCACGTGCCTGTGCGCCTGTAGGGCACGTGCCTGTGCGCCTGTAGGGCACGTGCCTGTGCGCGGGCATGCACATGGAAGATACTAAGTAAAACAGGGACATTCTCCAACATCTTTCTCTTCTTTTTCCCTTACAAGGGTAATATTTTTCTAGATAATAATAGTCCTCCTAACAAAAAAGTACAATGTATAAAGATATTAATTCCTCCAGCAAGTATACCACACAGAAATCACCACTGTGAGCATTTGGGTGCACATCAAGTGTTGCAGTCTATATGTAACCTACCTATATTCTCTGTACAACTTAAATCCATACCTGATCCAATGTCAAGACTATGAAAATAGTTTTTCCACTGTACTGTTTAAGAGTAATGACAAGGAAAGGAAGTGTGCACATTTTGGTACAGATTTTCTAATTATTTTTTATCTGTAGTTGAATCTGCTGACACAGAACCCACAGATAATGGATGCTGATTCTGCTTTAAGGACTTTAGTTTTTGTATCTGCAAGCCCATTTCCTCATATGTGGAAGAAAAAAAACCACAAATATTTGGCACAGCACATTTAATAGGTCTCAGCTACTTTTCCACTGATGATACAGGGACTCAGGAGTATGTAGCCCAGGGGTACAGCCCTTGCCTAGCATGTATGAGATTTGGGGTTAAATTCTCAGTACTTAAAGAAAAAAATAGTACCAGGCCTATACTCCCAGCACTCTTGGAGGGAGGCAGGAGGATCATAAGTTTGAGCCCAGCCTGGGCAACTTAGTGAGATCCTGTCTTGGAAAAAAAAAAGAAAAAAGTGGGCTGGAGATGTAGTTTAGTGTGAAGGCCTTAGGCTCAATCCTCAGTGCCACAAAAAAAAAAAAGAAATTATAGTTTTACCACTTAAAATATATCCCAGTATAAGTAAGAACTTAATAAGAAATAAGGTAGTTCTGTATTTGAGGAAGAGTAGTCTAGAAAGCATGTAGTCAGGCAGTCATTCTGCTGTGACCGCAAAACAGACTCTTCCATCTTCAGTGAATAACTTCACCTGAGAAGACTTCTTTACTGTAAGAAATTCAGAAGTGAAAACAGAGTCCATGTGAGAATACACAATGTTTAAGAACAAATAATTAAGCTGCAGTCTCAGTTCCTGACTTTTTCTTCAAGGACACCTGGCATTTCATCAATGGTCAGTACCTTCAAGTTTTACTTCCTAGTTTTCCAGAAAGCTACCAGAAAATGAGGCCTCCCTAACCCTTATCTCCATCCTGCCTGTAGCAGGAACCAGGCCAGAGCTAGATAAACAGAAGGGAAGGGAGCTGTATATATCATGTAAAACCTGAGTCACTCAACAGAATAAGACAAGGGTATTAAGAGCAGGTAACTGAAAGGGCATATTTTCTTTCTCTCTCTCTCTTTCTTTCTTTTTCTTTTTTCTTTTCTTTTTTTTCTTTTTTCTTTCTTTCTTTTTTTTTTTTTGCTTTCCAGTTCCTTATTTTGTAAATTTTCTACAGAGATCATGAGGTATTCTCGTAATGAAACTGTAGTATATCCGGCTATGCATTTCGGGCATCTGGAAGTGATTTTTAAAAAATAACTGCTGCTAAAGAACCTTTTCCAGATCAGGTAAATCAGAATCCCTAGAGATGTGGCTCATGTATCAATTTAAAAACAAGTATTAATTAAAATAATATGCAGAGAAGTATACTCAGAAATCCAAATCCACATATAAAAACAGTATCCCAGGACCCCATGGTCCTGCCAACCATCATATCTTCCTCCTCCCTCAAGGAAACTTGATCCTAACTTCAAACACAAGGAATTCAGGTTGGGAGGGGTGGGGGGGAGCAGGTATATCTCAGTGGTTAGAACACTTGCCTAACATGTGCAAGGCCCTGAGTTCAATTCCCCAGCACTACATGAAAAAAATTAGCTGGGCATGGGGGCACATGTTGGTAATCACATCACTGGAGAAGGTGAAGCAGGCTGAAGCAGGACCTCACTCTGTAGCTCACGCTGGCCTCAAACTCATGCAACCCTTCTACCTCAGCCTTGGGATTACTATGAGTTCAAGGCTAGCCTGGGGATCTACACAGTGAGTTCAGGATCAGCCTGTACTACAGAGCAAGAACCTGTTTCGAAAAAAAAAAAAAAAAAAAAAAAAAACCACCCTCACTATTCACAGTGGTACATGCCTATAATCCCAGCTACTCAGGAGGCTGAGGCAGAAGGATTACAAGATCAAGGTCAGCATGAATCAATTAGAAAGACCTTGTCTGAAAATTAAATAAAAATAAAAAAGGACTGAGAGCATAGTTCTGTTTTCCCTGGGTTCAATTCCTAGTACTATAAAACAGCAATAAAAAACCAAAACCACTCCTTTCTTCCTGCAGTTCCAGCTTTTACCCAAATCGGGGAAGAAACAAGTTTGCTTTTAGATTCTCCATTGGGTTCTCCTGGTCTGTCTGTGTATCAGAAAACCAGAATTATGCTGTCTTAATTCCTGTTCCAAATTTTTTCTTCATCTTTAAAAGTGTCTGAACTATTTTTAGCCCTTTTCATTTTCATAAAAATTTAGAAATTAGTTTGTCAATATCTGCAAAGAAGCCCTAGCTTGCTGGAAATTTGGGATGACACTACATGTACAAATGAGGGAGAGGGCTCGAAGTATAGCTCAGCAGTTACAGCGCTTGCCTAACAAGCGCAAGCCCTCGGTTCGATTCCCCAGTACCACACATAAACTAGGTGTGGTGGTGCACACCTGTAATCCCAGCACTCGGGGGCTAAGGCAGAAGGACTGCCATGAGTCTAAGGCCAGCCTGGGTTTTAAAGTGTGTTCAGGACCAGACTGGGCTACAGAGCAAGACACTGTCTAAAAAACAAAAAAATAAAAAGGTACTCAGTTGCTGAGTGGGCTTAAACTTGCCACCCTCCTGCCTCAGCCTCTCAGAGTGCTGAAATTACCGGGGTGTGCAACCACACCCAGCTTCTCTTCCCCAATATGCCTGCCTTAAAACTTCTCCGGGCAATTCTAGTGGCCAGCCATGTTTAAGATCTCCAAACATGCTGATGAATAAGGAAGAATAAATATACTATTTCCTGTTGTTAACCTTAACCCGAGTTTTGTGTGAAAACCTTCTGGTGTGTAACTAGGCAGCTCAGCAGCTATTCCACAATTTTTATAGACAAGCCACCTGTGGTTTCATTCCAGGCTGTGCAAGGCTTTGCTATATTTGATGTCCCAGCTCCTGGTGGAGCACCAGTCACCTAGTTCGCACACAATAAATGCTGAATGATGACTTGAACTGTGTGACCTCAGGCAAGTCATTTATTTCTTCTGAGCCTTAGTTTTGTTACGATAAAATGGAGGTAACTGTGCCACAGAGATCGCCTGCCTGCTGTCCACCTCAAACAAATGGATAAACTGAAGCTGTATGATGCCACGCACCGTAGTGTGATCACGTCCCTCAGCATTCCAGGCTTCCAAGACTCATCTCAGGTTAAAAGAAAGGGGGAAAGCCAGGCCTTGTCACGTTGGTCCAACAGATAACCTCAAGGGAGGGGATGATGGCACATGCAGGGCATCCCAGAATTGCCCCACCCACCACAAGTATCCAGGTGAAAAGAAGGCTTTCTCACGGGGATAATGAAAGTCGCCAAAAGTCAAAGCAACTTCACAGAAATGACAGAAACTGCATTTAGTGGCTGCTCATAAAAACAGACTTGGCAAAAGAAGACACACACCCAAACAGTAATATATCCTGCAGAAGTTCACAAGAACTTCACTTCACCTCTACGCTATCAGGAAAAGGAGTCATCAGAGTATTTTGTGAGGCATAATTAAATCTCATGACTTGGGGTGTGGGAGGAAAAAAGGCAGCACATGGAAGGATCTTCCAGAGCCAAGGCCACACCAGCTGAGTCACCCCGGATCTGGGTGCTGCGCTCCTCTGCCCAAAATAGGTTCTGCCATCTGAAGGGAGGGGACTTTACTGGTATTTTCTATCCCCATCTTCCACTCTTAATCAGAGTCACACTTTCCTTCCTCTAATTTTATCATAAGAAGTGGTCCCAATCTTTTTCTTTAGTCTTCTTTCTTTCCCAATCAGATCCTTATCTGGCAACCATAAATTTTTTCCTCCAGATGGGTCCAGTGGCATAGGCCTGCAATCCCAGCACTCTGCAAGGTGCACGCAACAGCCAATTCAAGCCCAGCCTGGGCAACCCAGCAAATTACTGAGACTTTGTCTCAAAATTAAAATTAAAAAATGGGCTTGGGAGTAACTCATTATGAAGGCTGGAGGTTCAATCCTCAGTACAAAAAGAAAAAAAATCCAACTTTTTAAAAAACTATATTACTAAAAATTTACCTCAGAACTCATCCCGTTGTTTGGGCTTCAACACAACAACTTAATCCTACGAGAGATCTCTCAAAGCTTAGTATTAATAATTCTGTTTTGGTTCTTTCTTGCTTGCTTGCTTTGTAGTCCAGGCTGGACCTGAGTTCACTAGGGAACTCAGGCTGGCCTCTAACTCATGGCAATCCTCCTGCTTCAGCCTCCCAGGCATAATTCTTTTCAGATGGAATGCTAAAAACAAACATGGTTCAACTCTTGGAACTGGCTGACATTCAATGACTCCTCCCAATTTCTCATTTTTAGTCTTCTCACAAATTTTCATTAGCTCTAAAAGTTAAACAGAAACACAACAATGAACACCCAACCTCTTACATGCTTCTCTTTTTTACCTTGAAGTACTAGGGATTGAACTTCACTAAATTGCCCAGGCTGGGCTTAAATTCTCCTGGGATTTGCAAGACTCCTGCATAGCTGGTATTACAGGCATGCTTTACTGCACCAGGCTCTCACATATTTTTGAAAGAAAGCAATCATTTGCAACTAACTACACAAGGGTCCTCCTGCTGCCTTACAAGAAATACCCAAAACACAAACAGTGAAGGGTGCAAATGACATCCCACTCAACTCCAAAACTAGGTGATTCCACGTGAGTCATTGGACATGAACATGACACAATAATGAAAGATGTAAGGCTAACAGAGAAATGGGACTCTAGGAGAAGGGACGACTATTTAAATGTGAGGTCCCCTTCTGTGCCTTGTGGCTGAGCTGTAGTACCACTTGTTGAGGGACTCAGCCTGCCACCTTTGAGATTCATTTAGCATTCAAGCCACACCAAGTGGTGGAAGTCAGCTCATCCTGCTAAACATGCATTAATGCTAACTTACACCAGCTGCTAGGGCTCTGCTGGAGTGTATGGTTATCAGAATTCTCAAGACAGCTACCCAATCATTTTATGAAAGGCCCATGCAAGTTTTCAACTATTTTTCAATTTGTATACTGGTTTTTATCTGAAAGCTGTAGAGAATACCCGCTTTCACCAACACAGCAGTAAGGTCTCCACATAGTGCCCCTCTCCTGCACAGAACAACGCTAACACAGAGCCAAAGAAAAAGGAACTTCTGAGGAAAGATCAAGGCTGCCCAACGAAAGGAGGCAAGAAAAGGTATCTGAAAAATACGAATTTCTCATATTATTACTTTGTGTGAGGCTGGGGATTGAATCCATGCCCTTCGCATTGAGCTACATCCCCCTTTTTAAATTTTGAGTCATTGTCTTGCTATGTCACTCAGTTGCCCAGGTTGGCCTCAATGTGGTGATTTCTGTTGTGTAACCATTTCTGACCGTTAAATACTAAAGCGTCAAACCAGGAATAAAAAGGTCTTGCTCGCAGCTTTCCTGACTCAAGGGCTAGCCTGGAAAAACCACAAACTCAGTCCCCCGACTTCCTCACTGGGTAAGACTGAGACAGACCTCTTCCTCTCTGCAAGCAAGCCGTTGAGTGGGAGGTCCGTTCCTGGAGGTCTGACTTGCGCACCAGGACGCGCGAGGCAGGCCCAGGGAAAGGCAGCTTTGCTAAAGGACCTCTACTGTGGGTTCAAATCCAGCCTGCACCCTCCCCACCAGCTCCCTTGTGTGCGGTGGGCTACTCTCTGCCCCACTGAGGGTGACCCTGGACTCTTGGGGTCAGGAGGGTTCTAGGACGCAGCGTGTGGGAGGCACGTGGCCAGGCTGCACTGAGCAGGTGCCCCGTAGGAAACTAGGCTTTTCTGCAAAAACTGTTTTGCCTTTGGTTCCATGTAAAGATCTTGAGACTCAGTTTGTGCATGGGCTTTTCAAGGACAGGCTGAGTCCTCAGTTCCTACTCACACACCCCGACCTGTCCCTGACTCTCCACTACCCACCCACGCGTGCCCACCGTTCCTAGGAGCACACCCCTATCTCTTGCGGACCCTCCACGCCAAGCCCACGCGGGTTCAGCTGCCTCCTCTGCTTTCAGACGGTAAAGGATGCAGGCAGGAGGGCGGTGGATCACCGCCGGGATCCCAAGCAGCCCAAGGGCGGCCAAAGTCACAACACGGATCCTCGGGGTTGGGGGTGATGTGACTTGTCTCGCCCCAGTCTGAATTCGGGGTCTTCAGGCCTCGCAGCCGTGACATCCCTCCCCTTCCCCTGCCAGGCAAGAGGCGTCAGTTCCACACCGAGCCCACGCGCGCCCCTCCAGCGCAGCGCAGGGGTCCGACCCCGACTCTCACCAGCGCCGGGGTCTCCGCCCGCCGAGGCCTCCGCCGCACGCGCGCCGCGGCCGAACGCCAGCAGCGCCCAGAGCAGCAGCCGAGCGAGCCCCATCGCCCCGGGCCGGGAGCGCGCGCGGCGCGGACACGCGCTCGGGACCCGCCGCGCCCCCTCCTGTGCCCTCCACGCGCGTCCTCGCGGCGCTCACGGCCCGCTGCGCCCCCTTCCGGGGCTCCGGAGACACGCAGCCCGCGCCTCACCCTCCTGGGACCTAGTGGCCTCCGGGTGCGGTTAAGGGCTCCTCCCAGTCCACGATCCGCGGCCGCGGAGGAGGAGGCCCCGGCGCCCGTGGGCTGGGGACACTGGTGCGACATCGCTGGAGAAATAGGGCGCTCGTGTGACCACGCTGGGGCACCCGTAGGACAGCGCTGGAGGAGAGGGGGCATGCGGGTAACACCGCCCGGGAGGTGGGGTCACTCGTGCGACAGTGCCGCGGGCAGCGATCACCAGCACCTATCCTGGGAGCACCTCTTTGAAAATGAGTTTCTGGAAGAGAAATATCCTCGAAAACAGACGGCCTGCCTGCACTTCCTGTCCCAAAGGTGCGCGCGGCACCTAGGCGGCCTGGGCCGGAAGTGCCGGGCGCGTGGGGGCGGGCCTTAGGAGCTGGGTGAGCGGCGCCTCTTCCCCCCGGAAGTAGTTCCTGGAGTGGCTTCCCCGGGGGCGACGGACGGAGACAATCCCTGCTGCCACGGCTGTGCCGCAGCGCCGGCTCATCCACATCTTCCGGTCCCGCGTTCGCGGTGCCTGGCACCGCGGTGTTTATTTGCCGCGGTGAGCGCCCCGTCCCGGTCCCCCGCGGCCGGCTGTTGAAACTCGCGGACGGGGCTTGGGTCACAGCGGGATCCGTGGCAGAATATGAGTTGCACTCTTAGAACTGATTAGCTGGGCTGGGCGGGACGGTTAGGATTGTCTCACACTTGGTGTCAAAAGTGAAGCTTAAGACATACAACCGTAAGAGAGCCACGGAAAGACATTCATGGTTGGTGTTTTACAACTTGATCTGTAAACTCGAGGAAATTTCTAAGCAAGAAAGCGGAGGAAAGCTGGGCAGCCATCTCAGCTAGTCTGAAAACTGAGGCAGGAGTCCAGCCTGGGCAGATCTGCAAGACTTTATGCCAGAATAAAAAGCGCAGAGGGAGATGTCTCAGTGGTCAAATCTGGGGATTCAACTCCCAGTATGGTCCAAAAAAAGAAGAAAAGAGAAAAGCCTGTAAAGAAAAAAGGTATATTTTGCTACGTAAATATTTAAAACTTATGAAAAATTTAAAAATTCACAACGATATAGAAAGTCAAACTAGTAAATTATTTAAAATAATATCCAAGTGGCTAATTAAGTTGGATTTTTTGCCACATATCTATAATCTAAGCACTTTGGGAGGCTAAGGTAAGAAGATCCCAAGACCCTAAATTTGAGCCCAGTCTGGGCAATTGAACAACTTGATGAAACTCTGCCTCAATATTCAAATAAAAAAAATAGGCTAGGGTTTCTGGTTTAGTGCAAAGGACCTGGGTTCAATCCTTAATACCAATGGGGGGAAACGAATGATATTTTTTGCACATTTCTCTGTAAAACTTCTCTGTTGAATATCTATTGCTTTTGAATAAGAAAAAAATTCTAGCTGGGCCCAGTGACATAGGCCTGTAATCCCAACACTCTGGGAGACTGAGTGAGGAGGACCACACATTCAAGCCCAGGCTGGGCAGGTTAGCAACCTAGTGCAACTCTGTAAAGAAAAAAAAAAAAGCTGGGGATGTAGCTCACTATGAAGGCCCTGGATGGATCCTTAGTATGAGGACAAATAAAATAAATGTGGTAGTTATCATTTTAAAGTCTTTCTTATGAAAGTATTATTATCCTAAATAGAAAAAAAATGAGAGTCTCCCAAGACTCCTGACATTTATTTGGGAAGAGCAGAGCATTGCAACAGAACTCATGCTCCATATCAAACTGGTCGGGGAAAGGGGAAATTATTAAAGATGACAGATTGCATCAGATATTTTGTAATAGTAATCCTCTGGCCAATGGTTAATAATGAGATTAGCATCAGAGCCAGACTTTGGTGCTCAACTGTCATTGCAGCACGATGGGAGGCCGTGGCAGGAGGATTACAAACTCAAGTCCAGCCTGGACAACTCAGTGACTTAGCCAGGTTCTGTCACAAAATTAACCCCCACACACCCACACCCATACACACGCACCACCACACCCAGGTAGTATGTGGTACTGGGGGATTGAACCCCAGGCCTTGAGCTTTCTAAGAAAGTGCTCTGGTCACTGAGCAATACTTCTAGTCCCAGTGAGTTTTGTAGATGTTCCTGCTACTGGTTCTGCCAGACTCGTTGTGACTCACTATCGGGGTGTCTTGTATGGGAACCCTTCCTATCTTCTAGCCTTGACTCGTCAATCTTTATAGGGTTGACACAGGTGACTGTAAGCAGTCAGTAGAGGGCCTTATTACCTTGTGTTGTGGTTAGGATCTGGAGTGTTCCCCAAAAGTCTCATGTATTTTAATGTTATGGATTGTCTATGGAACCATGTGATGTTGGTGGATTGGGGTCTAGTCTGGAGGGGTGGATTACAGTTAAGACTAAAGGCGTGTGAGTTAGGATTAACGGTGTGTAGTGGCCACACCTGGATGCAGGAGGGACTGGTTACTGGGCGAAGACCTGAAAGGATATATAAGTTGCACCTGCCTTTCTGGAGGACTGGGACTAGTCTCAACTGGTCTCAGCTTGCCTCCCTGTTTGTGATGTCCTGAGAAGCTGCCTCCACCTCTGCCTCTGTCCTGTACTCTGATTGCTGCTGCCCGCCCCTGAATGGATTGTGACCATATGAAACTGTGAGCTAAAATAAACCTTTCCTAAATTTGTGGGTGTTGGGTATTGAGTCACAGCAACGAAAAAGTAACTAAGATACCTTGGCTCAGAAATGAGTGGCCACTTGGGATGGTTACCGACTGGAGTTCCTTGCCCATGCCAAGTTCATGGAGAGGACTCAGATTTGCAAGTGAGGTTGGTTTTTATATGCATTAGAAGGAAATTAAGGATCTAGAGGAACAGGCTATGTACCATACAGCCTATGTGTGCAGCAAGCTTGTACCATCTAGACGTGGTTCATTTTTTTGTACTGGAGCTTTAACCCGGGGGCTTGTGCATGTAGACATGAGCTCTACCACTGAAGTGAATCTCTAGCCATTATTATCATTACTATTATTAAGAGAAGGTGTGGGGCAGTAGTTAATTGCCTAACAAGCACAAGGCCCTGAGTTTCATTGCCCCACCATGTATGTGGGGCATGATGGCACACACTATAATTACAGCACTTAGGAGGCTGAGGTAGGAGGATTAGTGTGAATTTGAGACCAGCGTGGGCTACAAAGCAGGTTCAGGACCAGCCTGGACTAGAGGAAGACCCTGTCATCCCCCCCACCCCGAAAAAAAAGGTCTTGCTAAGAAGCCCAGGGTAGCCTCAAACTTTTAATCCTCCCTCAAGCTCCATAATATTTGGAATTACTGGCATGCACCACCAAGCCCAACACTGTAAGTTTTGAAAGTATGTTCTTTGATGTTCATACAACATAACTGCTTAATAACACATTTTTCAGAATGTACTCCAGTGGTTAAGCTATTCATGGTTGTAATTACAACTCTGTATGCTAAATGCAGTATCAGAAGTGTAAGAAACAATTATGGTAAAAGTTGGGCGAATTAACTCGCAAGGCTCAGGGAAGTTTGTTTTTTGAGGCAGAGCCTTGCTCTGTAGTCCAGGCTGGTCCTGAATTCACTATGTAGCCCAGGCTGGCCTAGAACTCATGGCAGTCCTCCTGCCTCAGCCCTGGGGATTACAGGCATGTGACACCATACCCAGTTTATGGGGTGCAGGGGAAATCGAACCCAAGGCCTTTAACCACTGAGCTACGCCTCCAGCCCCCAGGGAAGTTTTTATAGAGAAAGATGTTCAAAGTAAGTTTTAAAGGCTGCATGGACCTGGAAAACAAAGATGGAAATGTGGATGGAAGTGTGCTTATTTTACACAGGAACAATTCTATGTGTATTGGGGTATGAGGAATGGCACAGTGCGGTTAAAGTGCTTGCCTAGCAAGTACACAGCCCTGAGTTGGATTCCCCAACACCCCATAAACTGGGCGTGGTGGTTCACTTCTGTAATCCCAGCACTTGGGAGGCTGAGGCAGGAGGATTGCCGAGAGTCCAAGGCTAGCCTGGGCTCTATAGTGAGTTCAGGACCAGCCTGGGCTACAGAGCAAGTCCCTGTCTCAAAAAAAAAAAAAAAATTGTAGGTGTCAACACACATGGGAGACAGCAGCTGACCGAACTGCAGTGAGTCTAGGAAAGTTTTATAGAGTACTTCAACCTATTGCTTGGGTCATTTTAGGTATTCAATAAGTTGTAAGTGATAAAGGTCCTCAAAGCTTGGGGTGAACTGCTTGTGTATATATTCTGTGATCCACTTAGAAAGCAAAAGCAACCATTGACTCCGCATCACCCAAAATCCTCTGTGAAGTGCTAAACACCTAACTACTTCAAAGACACGTCGGGCCACTGTGACCTAACTTTCCCAGTAACTCAAGTCTAAATGAAGCAAGCCTCAGAAAAAGCCCCCTCTCCTGGGCGGTGCGTTCTCCATGGCCCCACCCCTTTCTCTAACGCAGCCCTATGATTGGCCGCGACGCGTGCCAAGGCTGCCCATTCGCGCGCGAGCAGCGGCTCCGTCTGCGTGCGGGGCGAACATGGCGGATCGGCTCACGCAGCTTCAGGACGCCGTGAACTCGGTGAGGTATTTCCTTCGATTAGTCGCGTCGCTGTAGACAGAAGGGAGTTGGGGGTCCGAGGGACTGGGCCCGGCGGCGGGGAGGAGGCACGCGAGGGGCCCCTGACTCGCCGGGGCTCGGCCTCGCCGTCCCGCCTGCCCTCCGAGCGCGGTCTTGTTACCGCCGCTCCGGAGGTTCCCCTTCGTGGGCTGGAGGCGAAGCGACTGTTTTGGTTTTTCTCGTCAATTTCACCCTATGCGGGGGCCGCGAGCTCGCGGGGTTTTAAGCTGGCGGGGAGCGCTTCCTCGCCCGCGTCGGGCCTGGGGCGGGGTGACTGGGGCAGGGATGTGCTGCGGGGAGGAGGGTGGGTGCGGGCGGCGGGAGGTGGGGGCCGGGGAGGCGCGAGGGGTGTTCTTTGGCTCAGTTAGCTCTGGTCCTTCCTGCGGGCGGGTTCTAGCTACGTGTCTCTGGAAGAACTGGCCTCTTCATGATAGCGAGTCCTCTCGACCTTGTACAGCTCTCCATTTGTTTAGGTCTGTTTTCATGGCTCCCCAAAATTCTATTCTCTGTAAAAGGGTCGTGTAAACAGCTACCCTAACCTGGCTCCTTCGGGTTATTGTTTTTTCCTGCTTCCTGATCCTATGCTAAAGCGAATGTTGCACAACTGTAATTCTAACTCTCTTAGGAGGCTGAAGCAGGATTGCAACTTTGACCTAAGCCTGGGCAACTTAGTGACTTAGAAGACCCTATCTCAACATTTTTAAGAAAGGCTGGAGATGTAGCTCAGTTTGAAGGCCCTAGGCTCAATCCGCAATCGTGTGTGTATATAACACACACTCAGACGTGTAAATACATGCAAAGAATACATCTGTGTATTCCCATTAAGAGTTAAACAATTTCCCAATGATAGTTATGTTTCTCAGTGTTATTCTGATCGTAATTTGATGTCTCACGTGAGGTGCCTAAGTGACTGTGATGCCTGGGAAACCCAAGTATGTGGTCTCCTGGTCAGCTTTTCTCTCCCTGGAAGGTACTAACTTGGCAGTTACGTAAATATATCAGTCTCTGTGCATTTGAAGAATGTGAGTCTACCTTTGAAAAATTGGACTACCCAAAGTGAAAAACCAAAAGCTTCAAAGGCTGAGCTCCTGAAAGTCATTGAATTTGCCTAGAGGAAATCGGTCTACCTTGTAGTGACTTGCCTGGGCTGCCATGCAGCCTCCCTCAGGAGGTAATTCTTTTGAGGTTGCCCATAGTCAAATTGTAATGATGCTGCTAGATGGAAACGTTTTGGGGAGAGTTTTTGCATATTTTTACATCTGGTAACTAGGATAGTAAGGGCAAAGTGAACAGGGCCATAGGATAGGTATGCTGATAACTGGTGTTGAGAGAGAAGTCCTTAACTAGCATGAGTAACTATTGAATATATAAGCGCTGTTGTGTTTACAAGGACGTCCTCACCCCTTATTAAGGAGGTTAGAAAGATGTTGTATACTCAGGAGACATTTAAATGATGTGAAAACAGTATATGGTTAGAGAGTTACAGTGAATCAAGTGTTTGCAACTACAGTGTTGAAATAGAGGGCATGGAGAGTGTACAAACTGTAATAGATGGAATTGTAGCATTTATCCTAATGATTTGTACAGCTCTAAACATTTGTTCTACCCTCTGAAAACTCAGTGCAGAAACTGTGTCATGTTCATATATAATAATTACCCTGGAAGTGGTTTTCAGTAATTTGCGTGTGAGTAGGAGAGAGATGAAGTGTGAGTGTGTGTGTGTGTGTGTGTGTGTGTGTGTGAGTGTGTGTGTGTGAGAGAGAGAGAGAGAGAGAGAGAAACAGAAGAGGGGGGGGAGAGAAAGAAACTGGCGATTGAACCCACGACCTTTACACTGAGCCAAATCCCCACTTTTTAAAAAAATTTTTTTAATCTTGAGACAAGCTCTCCCTAAGTCAGAAAATTGCCCAGGCTGGGCTTGAACTTGGGAGCTTTGTGCCAAGTGCTGGGATTATAGCTCAGGTTCATGTTTACTATGCCTGGCTTTGGGGAATGTTTTTGAGTAAAAGAATTAATGGATCTTGGAAACTTTCTCAGAACAGGTTGGCCACTGTTAAATATTTTTGTGTGTTTTTTTCTATTTCTCATGACAGTGATGTAATATAGAATGTTCTAATTTAAAAATGGCAGAAGCTACTCAGTTTAGTAGACCCACATGAGAAATCTAGACATAGAGCTTCCGAGCACTTAGGCTCCATTACGAATAGCAAAACTCGAGCAAAGCCATTTAATTGTAAATGAACTTATAATTACCCACGTAGATATAAGGGAGTAGTGGAAAATGAGTAAGTAGAGTTGCCATAGATTTTTGCGGTTTTGAAACAGCTTGAAAGTCAGAGATTTATCTTGAATATCATGTTGGAGTGAAGTCCAGTTTTTGGAGTAGAGTCAAATAACAATGGTGGGCTAGAAAATTTTTAAGGAAGTTATTTACTGAAGAAGCAGTTGATTTTGAATTTTATCATTGAAATAATGGCATAGAAATGTAGTGGAAATGCGTATTCACTAATTGGTGGTAGGAATTAAGATCCAAGAGGTCAGGGCTAGTTAGAGAAGTTGGGAGAATTTAGAGGTATTTAGTTTAGGGAATTTGGTATCCATCATCAGAACTGCTAAAGGAATACATTTTGAACAGCTGGAGTTTACAACTTGAGTCTTGAAGAAATGTGTTTCTGATTACCTAAGGCACCTTTTCTGGAAGTCATTTTCTCACTATTTCCTTATACTTACTGCATTTGTCAGAAAACATCATACACATAATAACACTTTTTTTATTAAATGTAGAACCATACTTATCAGGCAAATTTGTTTTCTCCATCCACTTTCGATACAGTCTTTACTTATTTCTTGTATTAAGTATTGGCATATATATCTTATTCTGTTAGCTTTATAAGAAAAGGAAGATTATTTTATATTCTAACTCTTTGAACTCTAGTGTTACTGAATTTAACTTCACCTAGATTGTTACCAAACCTTTTTTTTTTTTTTTTGCATGATTCTGTTTCATCTGTGATAGGGTGTAGCTCCCTGATAAGAGCAAGTGCTTAGAGAATGCAAAGCCCTGGGTTTTATCCCAGCACTAAAATAATTATCATAATAGTCATTGTTAGTATTGGCTTATAATATACAAATTAATCCTTTCTGTATCATTCTTTTTGTTCATAGATTATTTGAAAAACGTATTTTTGTTGCCATTACAAAAAAAAAAAATCCCTTGAAGTACTTAACCTTGATGTGTTTTCCTTGGCCCAAGCTTGCAGACCAGTTTTGTAATGCCATTGGAGTGTTGCAGCAGTGTGGTCCTCCGGCCTCTTTTAGTAACATTCAGACAGCAATTAACAAAGACCAACCAGCTAATCCTACAGAAGGTAAATACATTTTCTCAGCTTCTCTTAGTTTTATTTTGGCATTTTTGTAGCTCTTTAAAAATAGTTTTGTTGAGAAATTCAATTTACTTGTGTTCTCTTTCTGAAACATAAAACAAATGGTAAGTTTACTTCTCATAATTTTATTCATAGCAAATAGAAGATTGTTACTCCTTTAAAGGAAATCTTGTGCAGATTTAGCAGACTTTGACTTGAAGAACCAGGTAGAAGTCGTTCCTTGTATAGAAGACTGTTTAGGTGACCACCATGTCCTAATAAATGAAATTACCGACATAGCTAATTTTCAGTCTGAGCCATTAAGTGTGTAAAAGGATTGGTATGCTGAAATTATATTTTAATCATTAGAATTGTATAGAAGAACTCTATTTATTTAGGTTTTTTGAGACAGTCCTGCTCTCTAGTTGATGTTGCTCCTGAACTCATATAGTTTAATTTTTTTGTTTACGAAAATGTGAGGTTCTTTGATGTTCTGATTTATTTATATCTTTTTGTAGAGTATGCCCAGCTATTTGCAGCGTTGATTGCACGAACAGCAAAAGACATTGATGTTTTGATAGATTCCTTACCCAGTGAAGAGTCTACAGCAGCTTTACAGGTGAAAAATCTCTTTTCCTTTGAGAATGTACTAGGCATAGAGAATTTCTAATTAAAGGAAAGTGATTTGGTACCTTTGTTATAATACTCGGCACTACTTGAAAATTAAATTTTAAGGTAGAAGTTTGTTAATTGTGAGCTGCTAAAGGTTTTGCTGAACATACATATATAAAATCTCCAGTTTTAAGTTAGAAGGAAATCTCCTTTCCTCTTTGCCTGTTTTCTAGCAAAGCATGAGAGAAGGTGGTGTCTGGATGTGGAGCAGAATAAGGGTGCCCACGAGGGCATGGGAGATAGTTACATGCAGATACCTGGAGATTGCTCAATGAAAACCCATCTTTTGGTTCTTTGGTTGTTGTTCTTTTTGACATAGGGTTTCACTCTTTAGTTGGAACTTACTATTTAGCCCAAACTAGCCTCGACCCATGGCAGTCCTCCTGCCTTAGTTCTGAGTGCTGGAGTTACAAGCATGTGCCAACACGCTCAGCTTGAAAATCCGTTTTTTGAAGTAATGTATACAGGGGAAATTGATCAGTTATCTGAGTTTTCTAATTTCTGCTACCAAAAGTATAATAGTTACGGAGTCATCTAGATTTAAGAATATATATCTCCATTGTAGTTTGTTTGTTTGTCTAAAGATTTGAAAATTTTCATCTTACAAAGGCTGCTAGCTTGTATAAACTAGAAGAAGAAAATCATGAAGCTGCCACATGCCTGGAAGACGTTGTTTATCGAGGGGATATGCTTCTGGAAAAGATACAGAGTGCGCTTGCCGACATCGCCCAGTCCCAACTGAAGACGCGAAATGGTGCCCACAGCCAGCCCCTAGCAGACTCGTAGTGCTAGTGGGCATCGTGGGCTGAGCCAAGGACTGAGTCAGTGCCACTATGCATCCTGCATCATATTTAGATGGAAGCCTTACCAACAGTTATGAAACATTATATACTGTGAAACATGTTATCTTTAGCTATTTTTAATAATCTTTTGTTTTCACTCTTGATAAGCTTATAAAGTTGTGGTTGAACTAGCTTTAAACCATCATTATGCCATCGTTTTCACTTTAATAAAGCAGACACTGCTGCATTAATGTTCGTAATATAGTTAAACAGGTACGTTATGAAGTTGTGTTTCCTCCCCAGTGCTGCGGATCGAATTCAGGAGCATGCTAGTCAAGGACTTTGTCACTGAGCTACATCCCCAGCCTTAGGTTCTATTATTTTTGCTGTTCTTTTACAAATCAAACCATCTCTGTAACAAGTGATACTGAGCATTTCAGTTTATATGGTGTTCCTCTGCTTCTGTAGAGGTGGCACTGTGTAAACTTGGGACTTAGAGCAAGTTTCTGAAACTGTTGCTTTTAAAACAGAAGGTCATTATGGATAAGTGAAAGTAAATCACTTTCGCAAACCTTTGTCATTCCAGAACTGCATATCCATTCTGGTGTTTATCTCTGTAATTGCTTTTACTTGGAGATTGTCTTATAGAATTCCCATGCTACTATGAGGATTTTTTTCTTTTCTGTTTTTTCTTTTTTTCTTTCTATTTTGTTTATTTTTTTATGAAACAGGGTTTTGCTCTGCAGTCAAGGCTGGTCCTGCACTCACTGTGTAATCCACACTAGCCTTGTACTCATGGTAATACTCCTGCCCAAGTCTTTTGAGCCTCCCGAGTGCTGGGATTATAGGCATGTGCCACCACGCACAGCGTATGTGGTGCTGGGGAATCGAACTCAGGGATGTGTACTTGCTAGGCAAGTGCTTCAACTGCTGCGTCATTCCTCCAGTTTCATGTGAGAATTTTTCTTAATTCTTAACTTTTTTGGGTGGTATTAGGGATGGAGTTCAGGGCCTTCACACTGAGCTACTTCTCCTGTGCTTTTTGTTTTTGAGACAGGGTCTCACTAAGTTGCCCAGGCTGTGCTTGAACTTGTGATCCTCTTGCCTTAGCCTCCTGGAGTCCTGGAATTACAAAACTCACCAAGCCCAGCTATGTTAACTTTAAAACTTATGTGGAAGTCAGTGGCCAATAGTAAGATACTCATGAAGAAGGACAACAGGATGATAGAGTTGCTGTAATTTATTCAGGGATATGCACATAGCCAGTGGGAGAGAATATTGAGTTAAATGACAGATCAGATATTTAATATGGTTGAGAAGTTACAGGGCAAAGCATAGAAGTTGTGCTGGGTGTTGGAACAACTTGGTAACATATTATATATAATTGCGTTAAAGTCAGCGTTTACAGATTTTGGCAGTGATCTGAAAAGTGTTCTGAAGTTAGGCAGCAGTGGTTGGCTGCACAATTCTTGAATATGTAACAAACTAGTGAATTATCTATTTTAAAGGTTGAGAACGAGTACTATATCAACAAAACTTATGAAAACATAAAAATAGGCTGGTTGTACGGCTCTGAGTTCACTCCTCAACACTGCAGATACATGCAAGTAGTGCCAGGTGAGTTAAAGAGTGACCAGTAAGTATCCGAGAAGGTTAAACAGTTACCTCCTACCACCAGAGGGCAGTTTGACCTCAGATGTTGGCTGTACAGAGGGTTCCTGGGTGTTAGCGAGCATGGTAGCAGTTGCTGAAAGAATCCCCCGGAATCCACTCATTTGAACTGGTATCAAATATTGCTTATTTTCTTCTGGAAAAAAAAAAGATGCAGACCCAATTCCCTGGTAGGAAACTGCAGCCCCACCTTGGATGCTAAGCTGGGCCTGATTTATCCCAGTACTCTGGCAGACGGAGGAAGATGGCAGGTTCAAGCCCAGCCTGGGCAACTTAGCAAGACCTCGCCTCAGTATACAAAATATAAAAATGGGCTGGGCTCAATCCCTCGTACCACCAAAAAAAAAAAAAAATTATTAAGCACAAGCATCGACCACATGGGAAGCTATGAGACCACTTCGCATTGTAAATCATCCTGCATGTGCACATGCAACAAAAAACACAATCTATCACTATGAGGGAAAGGGACATATTATATTGTTCACGTTATATGATAAGTGAGAAAAATCCCTATCTGCATTTTTGACAATATTCCTTTCAAAAACAGTTTGTTAATCTTCCTAAGAGTTAGTTTTGAACTTTTTTTTTTTTTTTTTTGCGACAGTCTCACTTTGTAGTTCAAGCTGGTCCTGAACTCACCATTGTAGCCCCGGCTGGCCTCAAAACTCATTGTTTTGAACTCTTCATTTTAAATATGAAAATGCAAAAACTTAGTTTGCATGAGCAGTGTGTTACTATCCAGGTAGACAGAAAATGGTACTTAAAATTCACTAACAATCTTAGTGAATGGATTAAAAACAACACTTTTTTTTAATCTCTCCCCCTTTAACATTTATTTAGTATGTGAAGCTGACTTCAATTTGAATTCATAAGTCTTAGCAGGATTATTTTAGTCATAGAACCATTAACATCAAATATTCAGCAAAACTTACAACCAGATCTTCATGTTACTTTATTCCATGATACACTACCCAAACTTTATAATAACAAAGCATTGAATTACATTTCTTAAGTTTTTTGTTAAAAAATGTTATATTTTTTGCTAAGAAAATATTTAAGAGTAGCGCTGAGTGTATAGGTCAGTGGTGGACACTTGCTGGTATGTGAGGCCCAGGGTTCAGTCAGTACTACCAAAAAGTTCCATCTCATCCTTGTAAAATTCCTGTTTTTGGAATTATGTCTTACAGTGTATAAGCTATATTATATCATCAGAGATGCTAATTATTAGTATAAATAATAGATTAGTAATGGTATATATGTCATTATTATTAGATATATTAGTACATGTGTATTTGTAAAAAGTGTGCACATGTATGGAATATGAACTCACCATTTGTATGCTAGAGTGCCCAATAAAAAGGTGGAGGTCAGAGATCTTGCTGGCAAAACAAACCGTATGTTAAGTATCTGGTCATCTCAGTTACAGCGCTTAGTGAAAATATTATTTATCTGGGATGGGATGCTTTCCATCTTTTGTTTCCCAGATGGCCAGTACATCATGTGATAAAGTTTTCATGGTAAAATATCCATTGTAAGTGCAGTGAATTTTAATATAAAACAGTAATTTTTTTTGTTTCACATCACAACTAATCTTTAATAAATTGCCACTTTTAGCCAGGTATGATGGTGGGCACCTGTAATCCAGCACTCTGGAGGCTGAAGCAGGAGGGTTGCAAATTCAAAGATAGCCTGGATCCATGTAGTGATACCTGTCTCAAAAATTTTTTTAAAAAATCAAAATCAAAATAAATAAATTACCACTTGATTCTTGATGTACTATCAAGGAAAGATACTTACATTATTCCTCTGTACTCAAGCTGCAGGTGCAGATTTTCTTAATACTTACCCTTTCATACCTCGCACTGCATGCTCTTCATACTACAGCCAAAACGATGGAGAATATACTGAGAACAGAGACAGATGTCGCTGCTGGGTGCTGCACGGTCTTTGCGTCCTCACAGCTGTTTTTTTTTTTTTTTGGTTTAGAAAATAATTAATAATCATAAGATACCTTACTATTTTAAAATAAATGAACCCTTTGATAAGTCTTAGGTTTTATTTTCTCTTTCTTTGTTTTGTTTTTGGAGCTGGGGATTAAACCTAGAGGCTCAGACATGCTGAGCATGGCTGGACCACTGTGCTGCACCCCAGCCCAAATTCTCTCTTGTAGTAGATACGGTCCATGTGGCCAAAAGTTTCTGGATCCATTTTAGAAGTATGAAAGAGGTCTTGAGATCAGTAAGTGTGATACCTACTGCCCCAAAAGAAGGTAAGACACGTTTTCCCCTCTGCTTTGCTAAGGGTAGTAGGGGCACAGGAGGAAAGAGAAGGTGCTCGCATTGGCAGCGAAGGGCAGCTGTGCATGTGTGTCGCTTGTTTGTACTTTTCCAGCTCCAATTTTGTTCTCTTTGCTCTCCTGTAATTCTGCTGTAGGTCGGCATATTAATTGGCTGACTATGGCGAGAAGAATTCTGGCATTGTGAATGACCCTCACAAATCACACAGACCTGCTGAGAGCAAAGAAGATGCTGTTTGTCACAATTGTCTAGATTGTGTGCATTGCTTACATTCATTTTTCAGACCCAAGATGGGCAAAACTTGAAAGCTTCTTCTTAAATTAGAATTTTCTTCTGCCAGATCTAAAAGTTTAAGAAAATCCCAAGTTACTATGAACACATAATGATTTTAAAATTACAATTCTCACCAAATAATGAAGAAATTGTTGAGAACAAGTCTTTTTAAACAAAATTCATTATGATTAAATATGTAAATTTATGAATTAATATGCACTGTAAATTTACTTTTTCATGGTTTATAACCCTCTGTTGTGAGTCTTTAAATTGTTTTGTTTATTTGCATGTTGCATCCCTCCCACCCTTTCAAACCCCCTCCACCCCCATCCCCACTTTCCCTGTCTGTCTTCACAAAGTCCATCTTCTTACTTTCTTCTATATCTCTTACATTTTTTATGGTTTGGTTTTCTCATATTAGAG
Organism: Ctenodactylus gundi; assembly: GCA_004027205.1. NCBI lineage: Eukaryota > Metazoa > Chordata > Mammalia > Rodentia > Ctenodactylidae > Ctenodactylus > Ctenodactylus gundi. Next base: position 204,001 of record PVKB01000159.1, on the reverse strand, counting down.
GAACCATATGACGGTTAACTTTCTGGGTCTGATTCATTTTGCTGAGCATAATGGTCTAAGTTGCATCCATTTTCCTACAGATAACTCATATTTGTCATTCTTAATGGTAGAGTAATACTCCATTGTGTATATAAATCACATCTTTATACAGTCATCTGTACTTGAGCATATTGTCTTCTTCCAGGATTTGGCTGTTAGGCGCCTTTGCCCTTCCTCCTGCTTGCAGAGGAGTTTCTTTTTACCTCAGTTCTCCCAATAAATCTACTTTCTACTTCAAAAAAAAAAAAAAGATTTGGCTATTATAAATTGTGCTGCTATAAACATGAGTATACATCACTATTGCATGATAACTTTAACTCTTGGGAAAATACCTAGAAGAGGTATGGCTGGGTCAAATGAAATATCTATTTCCAGTTTTTTGAGGAATTCCCATGCTGTTTTCCATAGTACGCTACACTGCTGATTGTTTGCTTTGCTGTGCGCAAGCTTTTTAATTTGCTGCAATCCTATTTGTTGAGTCTTGATGTTATCTCTTATGCTTTGGGTGTTTTATTGAGAAAGTCCTTGTCTACTACGCTGTGTCTTCAAGGGTTTGTGTACTTTTTCTTCCACAAGTTCAGTGTTTCCATTTTCATGTCTTAAGTCTTTGATCCATTTTGATTTGATTTTGGTGCATGGTGAAAGTTGTGAGTCCCGTTTTATCCTTCTGCATGAGGTTAGCCAGTTTTCCTAGCACCCTTTTTTAAAGATACTACAGTGTATGTTTTTGGCCCCTTTGTCGAAGATCAGATGGCTGAAGGTACTTGGGGTTGTTCGGGCATCCTCAGTTCTGTTTCATTGATCCACCTGTCTGTTTTTGTGCCAGTACCATGTCATTTTTATCATTGTTGCTGTATAATATAATTTGATAACTGGTATCGTGATCCTCCTGCTTTTGTTTTGTTGCTTAGGATTGTTTTGGCTATTCTGAGCCTCTTGTGGTTTCATATAAATTTTTTCTAGTTCTGTGAAAAATGGTATCTTGATTGGGTTTGCACTGAATCTTTTTTATCAGTTTGGGTAGCATGGCCATTTTCACAGTGTTGGTTCTGCCTATGCAGGAACAGGTGATAACTCTTCACTTTCTAAAGTTCTCTTTGATTTCTTTTGTCAGGATACTATAGTTTCTCTATAGAGGTCCTCCACTTGCTTCATTAGGTTGATTCTTTGGTATTCAAGTTTCTTTGAGGCAACTGTGAATGAGGTTGTTTTTCGCGGGCAACGTAGGATCAGTCCTGTGTTCTGATGAGCTGGGTTTCCCATTGCGTGTCCACAGTTTGTCCTGACTGCTTCCAAAGATTGTTCCTCGTTTCCTTCTCTTGCTTTTTGCAAGAGTGGTATCAGTGAGCCGCCTTGGTCGCAGCCAGCACTACCCTATCCTAAGTATGTCTAGCGCTCCAATTCATAATTTAAATAATGGCTTGGAAGAGCTTATTTTTAGATTTATTGATGACAAAATAGGAGGGCTATATGGAATGGCAGATTACAAAATCAGGACTTCTAATAATTTCTGTAGACTAAATTCATGCTGATGGCAAAAAGGACAGAAGGAAGAGATACAGTAGATAACCTGGTAGAATTCCCATCTGATTGTGCCATCGCGTGCTTGTAATCCCAACTATGTGGAGACTAGTACAGGTCTAGTCTGGGCAACACAGGGAGAACCTCACCCATATAAATATGTAAATAAACAAAATAAGTATGAGAAAAAATTAGATAAACGAACTGAAATATATACAGACCTCCGTTTTTAAGCTAATGGCAATATTTATATAACAGCTTTAGGAAATCACGCCATTTTTGTAATAAACACGATAGTCATTCAGTGAACATACACATTTACTTAATACTTGACAAGTGGTCGTTAAGTAAAGTCAGGAAAAAGTTGTCATTTGTGCTTCCACAACCCCCTCATGGAAACTCCGAGGAAGCATGGTGAAGTATGTGTGTCTGTGTGTATGTACACAGCGAAATGTGATCGGCAGCTACCTCTGCCTCAGGACTGGTACCTTTTTTATCTTACTTCACTGCTGAAAATCTTGTTTTCTTTATTTTACATGTATTTACTTTGGAGTAAGAATAAACTAAAAATGAAAAATGGCCAAACATATTTAGATTTTTTCAAAAAATTACAAGAAATATATTTTTAAATTATTTTTTCATCATATGTTTGTGATAATTTTTTTTTTTTTTTTTTGAGAAAGGGTCTTGTTCTGTAGCCCAAGCTGATCCTGAACTCACTGGTGTAGCCTGGACTGGCCTTAGCCTCAGGACTATCTGCCTGCCTCAGCCTCTCAGGGCTGGAATTACAGGCATGCGCCACCACACCCAACTTTTCTGTGGTGTTGGGGAATCAAACTCTGGCATTTACTAGGCAAGTGCTTTGATGGCTGAGCTATGCCTTTAGCCCTGTGATAAAATTATTAACTGAAACTACTGGTATAAGTTTGTGACCCTAGCACTCTTGGAGGCTGAGGCAGTAGGATTACAAGTTCAAGCCCAGCCTGGGCAATTTAACAATTAGCAAAACTGTCTCAAATCAAAACTAAAACTTGGCTGGGGATGTAGCTCAGTGTGAAAACCCTAGGCTCAATCTCTATTGTTAACATATTAATTGTACAAATTAATGATTTTCAAGCGTGCATGTAACATGTATCGACCATGTCCACCTCTCTTCTCCCCAGCTCCCCCATTCTTCTTGCAGCCCCTCCCCTTCTCCTTCCTTAGTGATTCCTAAGAAATATCTTCTTTACAAAAATTTAAAGTAGGTAGTAAAGCAGTGCTTCAAAATAAAAATTTTATCTGATGTGCCCCATTCAATGAAAACTATGTGGGGCTGGAGGAATGGCTCAGTGGTTAAAGCACTTGCTTAGCAAGCCCTAAGTCAGGTGCTGTGAGTACCTGTGTTTGATTCCCCAGCACCATATAAGGTGGGTGTGGTGGCACATACCTTTAATCCCAGTACTTCCTGTTAGATGAGAAGAAGTGCTTTTTCTTGGTTAGAGAAATGGATCACAGTGAAATACTGCTCTGCTTGTCTCTAGAACTTGTAAGTTGGTTTTCTGTGAAGTTCTTAGGGACAGAGACAAAACCTTAGGCTATAGACACAGGCTGCCTGGCCCTCGGGGCTGCTGCTGCCTTTTGAGCTTCTTGGACCCATGTCTTCTGTCCAGATTGTGAGCCTTAGTTCCTGGTAACACCACTGCCTGGGCTGGGGTGCAGTTCCGTGACGGCTGTGTGCTGAGGAGGCACAGGCCTGGGGTCCAACCCCAGCACCCCTCCCTAAAGTACCAACATCATCCTAAATGCACCACCAGTGCAATTTTATGATTCGCCTCTGATCAGCTCTGCGAGAATGAGCTGTGCCCTTTCCTGCTCCCCATACTGCCCCCTAGCTACGACCTGCACCTGAAGTGCAGCAGGCACTCATCAAGTATTGGGAATGAATAAATGGACAAATGAAACACTTCAAATGTAAGTCGTTAGAACGGGTACCTGGGTTAAATTGAAGTTAACTTTGTGAGTATGATAAAAAATGTTTATTCTTTTAAGTATTTCCTGTGGATTTAGTAGCAGGAGATAAAAGTCAATAAAGTTAAGACAGCATATAAAAGAGAAGAGAAAGTACCAGACTTTAAAAAGACAAGAACAAAAAATTCTAGTGAATTCCTTACACAGATTGAAGGGGTTTCATACTTTCTCTTCTGAGCTCTATTTAAATATTTTCTAGAATATATTCCTTTCTTACGTGGTGTAAAAGAGCTGCCATTTTCTTGAACAGAATACCTTCCTCATCTAATCTCACTGGCTGATAAAATGTCTTTACAATATAAAATTTGGAAGAGAAAGCCATGTTGGACCTCTAGATAGAGAAGTTATATTACAAGGGGAAGGGGCTTTACTTGTTGCAAGCCTCTAGTTTTCAGAGATTTCTTTACAGATTTTTAATTCTTAGATTTTCTAAGTAAAAATTTTTACATCTTTGCAGCCTTTTTTCAGTAAGCTTAATTAAAAAAGAAAAAAAGGAAGGAGAAAAAAGTTGTCTTACAGCTTTGGCAAAAGCACCTTTTCTGCACTGTGGGTGCAGGAAAATTTTAGTCACTTTAGAAAACTGGGTCATCTTCAAAAACCTTTTTTCTCTTATATTTGAGAACAGATTCAAGGGAACTAAAGAGGAAAATTTTCATCAGTTCAATGAGGGATTCCTCTAGCAATGATACAAGCAAGCCTGCTGGGCAGGACTGTTGTTTGAAATGGGAAAGTCAGAGGGCTGTTGGTTCAGTTCGAGGAGAAAATGCCTTCTCCGTTCTGTAAAAGAAGCACTTCCAGCGGATTTCCTTCAGATCTGAGAATTTTAAAAGTGATCGGTTTTCCAATTGGCTGCTTTGTCGTGCCTTTTTTATTTTTTATTTTTGGACTGGGGATTGAACCTAAGGCCTTCACACTGTGCAATTATCTCCACCCTCTTTATTTCATTCTATTTTATTTGCTTATTTAGAGACAATCTTGCCAAATTGTGTGGGCTGGACTCAACCTTGCAGTCCCCCTGCCTCAGCCTCAAGCATGCTGGGATAACATGTGAGTACCACCTCATGTGGCTCATGGTAACTTTTAATTGTATGAGTTTTAGTATGAGAGAGGAAAGACAACCCCTACAGTGACAAAAAAGAGGCACAACTGTAGCTGTGGACATGTCCATGGAAGGGAATGGAAGAACCCACTAGCTCAGCCCAAGGAGAAACAGACTTACAGAAGGCAAAAACCGGAAGAGCATCTCCTTCGGGATAAAGATGGTGGATGGTGTGCCGCAGCTTTTCTTTCTAGCTCTTGAAAAAATGATTCAATTTAAGTAGTCATCTCTCTTGCTTCATAAATTATTCCTTCCAAGTTGTGTTTCTATTATTTGCTAGACTGAAAAATCTTTAATTTTCTTTTAAAATTTTTATTTTAATATTTATTTTTGGAGATAGGGTCTGGCTCTGTAACTCAGGCTGATCCGAAACTCACCATGGAGTCCAGGCTGTCCTTGGATTCACAGCAATCCTCCTGCCTCAGCCTCCCGAGCAGTGGAAGTACAGGTGTGCGCCACCAGGCCTGGCTTATTGAAAAATCTTAAAAGATGATTATTCACCTACTGTTCAGATCTCAGGTTTAGTGTAATAGGTTGTCTTAAAAGTATGGTTATATAAAATAAGCCAACATTAATTTTCTAGAACTAATGTAAGATAAAAGTGAGAATGAATGACTCAGACATCCAAGCTAATTAATACAAGATTATTTAAAGCATCTTTCAGTATCAGGGTATATTGAAGGCAGTGGGTTATAAACATCTTCCTGCTGATCGGAAAAGGGAAGAGACAGTGGGGGAGGGGGAAAAGTGGAATATATTGACACAAATTGCCCAGGTTGGTATGTAATTAACATGTAGTGCACACATAAAATTGAAAAAAAAAAACTTCCTGAGTTTAGGGTTTATGAAAGTCGTGATTCTGTTTAATTAAAGGAATTCAATGTATTCATTTCCTTAGAGCTTTTTGTGGACAGAAATAAGTTTCCACAGCTAAACACTATATTTTTATTAAATTTTAATTTCCCCTTATCTGTAATGAATATTCTTGGACATAATTTTGAATATCCAGATTTTTAAAAAGAAGAATATAGAAATCACTCATCATTTTCTCATCCAAAAATAACCATTGTGAACATTACATTATCCGTTTTTTCAGATTTTTTGGCTGCCTTTTATAATACATATAATACCTGAATGTATATTTCATCTTTAAAAATTAAATATTAACATTTTAGCAACCTGTTTATTATTGGATATTTAGATTGTAATCTGTGATGGAGATAATTATCAGATACTTTATGTATGTAAAAGACATTAAAATAATTGATAAGCCTGGCAAAGGGCACATGTCTGTAATCCCAGCTACTCAGGAGTCTGAGGCAGGAGAATTGCAAATTCTAAGCCAGCCTGGGCAATTTAGTGAGATTCTGTATCAACATGAAACAAAAGGCTGGAGGGACTGGGAGAATAGCTCAGCAGTTAAAGTGCTTGCTGATGCCAAGTACCTGAGTTGGATTCCCCACACCCCATAAGCCTGGCATGATGGTGTATACCTATAGTCCTAGCACTCAGGAAACTGAGGCAGGAGGATTGCTGTGACTTCAAGACAAGTCTGGGCTATATAGTGAGCTCAGAACCAGCCTGGACTGTAGATCCTCTCTCTCTCTCTCTCTCTCTCTCTCTCAGTGGGCTGGGGTATATAGCTCCATCGTAAAGAGCTTATCTAGCATTCACAAGGCCCTGGGTTCAGCCCCTAGTTCAAAAAAAAAAAATTCTTTAAAGAGACTTAGGATTTCTACTGGATTTATAGGGTAGAAATATTTTGATTTTGGAAAGAAATGTGAGGATTAGATTTAGATGAAATTTTATTTAGCAACAATTAAGTAGTACTTGCTATCTGTCGATGCTACTCGGAGCACTTTAGAATATTAACTCATTCAGTCCTTAAAACTCTATGCGGTACATTCTTTAAAGATTCCTATTTCACAGGAAGGAAGAATGAGGCAGGAGGAGCTTAGACAACTCTCCACTGCGGTCAGCCTGGTCCGTCACCTAGTGCCTGCTCTTACCTGTCCCTCACAGGACTCTTCCTGTTGTTTTATTGTTCACTGGAGAAAGGAGGGTCGTGGGAGTTTTCCAGGAAGAGAATTTGATGAATATCCTGAAGGATTTTCAAATTAGAGGAACCTAAAACTTTTCCATGGATCAAGAGTGGGGTTTCTGGCCTTCCTTTACTGGAATGAAGAAAATATCATCTGAGGAAGTCAGAAACACTCTATTCAAGTCTTTTTTTTTTCCCCTGTTTTTTGAGGCAGGGTCTCACTGTGTAGTCCAGGCTAGTCCTAAACTCACTACGTAGACCAAGCTGGTCAAGAACTCAAGGCATTCTCCTGCCTTAGCCTCCAAGTGCTGGGTTTATAGGTGTGTGCCACTATGCCTATTTTATATGAGACGGGGGAATCGAGCCCAGGGCTTTGTGGTTGCTAGGTAAGCACTCTAACCACTGAGCTATGTCCCATCTGCTCAAACCTTTTGTGATTTTACAATGCAATTTTCTAAAACATAATTATTTTGTGGAATATATTTCTCCTTTTCCTATATTGCTGTGTAGTAAATCCTGCTAATATAATACAGTTAATGAAAAAGATTTTAGTCTGCGCTGGCAATGATATGCTCTCTTATATGTCTGTCCAAAAGCTTGCTGCCTGGGCTTCTGTGTAGTTGATCTTAAGAGATCCTGTGCTCCGCAGAAGCACCAACATGGGGCTGTTTGTATTTCATCAGAGTTAGTGATTATAAAGGTGAGTGTAAAAGCCATCCATCCCAAAGCCAGGGAAAGGTCTGCCCACTGTCAGAAGGGGACAGGCAGGACCAAGGAGGTGCTCTAGGATGGGAAACTTCGGGAGCCTCCGGGCCAAACTGGGCTGGGATGCCATGACACAGAAGATACAGCCCCTTCTGAGCCTAGTGAGGCTGCCTTGCCGAGTGAATTTTGCTCTGGTTCTGTTTTGCTATTATCAGGCCTATATTCTGTCTCTGTCTGTCTGTATGTATGCAGGTATATATGTATATGTATGTATGTGTGTATGTATGGTACTGGTTGAGTCCAGGGCTTTCATACTAAGCTATGTTCCCAGCCGTTTTTAATTTTTATTTTGAGACAGGATCTCACTGAGTTGCGAAGTGGCCCAAGCTGCACTCAAACTTAATTATCCTTCTGTCTCCGCCTCCCAGAGTGCTGGGCTTATAGGCCTGTACTGCCTCGGCCTGGTTTTTGCCCTTTTTTTCACCGGCTCTCCCTCTGTAGTCCAGACTGATCCTGAACTCACAAACTCAGGCAATCCTGCCTCAGTTTCTCAAATGCTCATATTATAGGCATGTCATGATGCTTAAAACTATTAGTATAACATTCAGAATCTAACTCTAAGGAATTAGAGAGCCTAGTCAGTAGTGAATTAAAAGAAAAGGCAATTCAACTCAACCAGACTAAAGACAGAGGATGAACACCAGCAGAACAAACGGCCCACAGGAGGAAGGCTTATGTATTTACATTGTGTCATTGTTTACAGCCGCTTCACAAAAATATAGTCAATGAACCGAAAGATTGTTTTGTTGGGTTTCATTGGAAGTTTTATCCAGGGTAAGAACTGCTTCCCATAATACCTCAGCTGCAACCCTTTTTCATTACCAAAAGCCCCCTTCTCTTTCCCCCTGCTTTAGAACAGAGCCCGTGTGTATTGGGTTTCCTCCACCTATACGGGAAGGGAGGCATCTGGGAGGTCCAGAGAGGGACTTCAGGGTCACCAAAGCCAGTCTAGGGGCAGTGCCACTGTCTTTACACTTCCAGGGCCCCATATAGTCAGACTTACTGAGTACAGTAGAAAGAAAGCGCAGGGACTGAGGTGCTGGACAGTGCACTCTAAGTGAGACGTGAGTGGCCACTGCAGCCTCAGTGGGAAGGCGGGCTCCACGGCCACCAGGCTGAACACAGGTGCCACGAAACAACCTGGGGAATCTGCAGGGCTGCTGCTGCTTGGAGTCGTGATTTGAAGAGCTGAAGACTGTGGAAACACCACACTCTGAACAATGTCCTCAGTTTATCCTAAGTGGCCTCAAAATGGACAGAAAACACAATCTGAGAACTGCCCACTCAAGTCAGCATGTCTGAGACTCTCAGAAGGCAGCCAAGTGTTTTAAAAAAGATACTTGCTTTTTTAAAACTGTTACTTTGTTTTGGAGAAAGGAAAATGATCCTTCTGTTCATTCATATACTTACTCATTCAGCCAATATTTGCGGTCTACCGAGTGCCAGGAACATGGGGAGGTAGCCAGCTTTTCCTCCCTGCCCAGTGTCCACTGAGTGCCAGGAACACAGGGAGGCAAACCAGCTGTCTCCACCGGCCCTGTGTCCTTCGAGGGTGTCTGTGGCTGTGGCCGTCCTGCCGTGCAGGCCTGGATTCAGACCTGCAGTAGCAGCTACTGCTTTACACACATGGCCTCTCCTGAATCCTCCTGATAGCTGGGCCTGAGGTGGCCTGACGTAACACAGTCTTGTCACATTAAAAATACAGACTTTCCCCTGGGATGTGTGCCCAAAGACCTGGCCCTGAATGGGATGTCTCCTCTCCTCCAGGTAGATTTCTGCAGTTCACCGGCTGCACGGCTCTACCTGGCAGCCAGATGAGAACCTAGTTAAGATGTCATCAGCCTTGTTTGAGAAAGAAAAGTGAGAGATGTGGAGGTGTCAGGTAACTCAGAGTGTTCTAGTCAGTGAGTGACAGAACCTGGATTCAAGGCTGCATTTATTGGTTTCAGAAGCACTGCTGTCCTGCTGCTGCTTCACCTGGCCTTGCTGTGGGTTTGTCGGGGCTTCTGACTTGCCTTAATGGGGCAGTGATAACAGGACCCTGGGGCAGCCTGTTAATTTTGCATGTTTTCCTGTAGGTCTTAGAAGGCTGCCCTTCTCTCCTCTCTCCTCAGTTTTTTTTTGTTTGTTTGTGTGTGTTTTTAGACTACAGAGAATCTTGCTCTGTAGTCCAGAAACTACTGAACTCACTATGGAGCCCCAGGCTGACCTTAAATGTGGCAATCCTCCTGCTTCAGCTTACTGAGTGCTGAGATTACAGATGTGTGCTACTACTTCTGTTTTATATGGTGCTGGAAAACTTGGTCTTGAACTTGCTAGGTAAGTCCTCTAACGGCTGTGCTATTCCAATAGCTAAATACATGTTTTTCCCTGTTGCGACAGTTTAAATCCAAATTATTGAAACAAACAATACAGACATGATTTCTAAGCTCTTTATAAATCTTGCAGGTGAAAAATAATGCACGCACTTAGAAGTTTAAATGCAGGGCTGGGGCAAGGATGGAGGTGCAGTGTTTGTCTAGAGCACATGTGGGGCCCTGGGTTTGACTTTCAGCGTTGAAAACCCCCAAGTCATAATAACGCTCACGAAGACAACGTAATGCTTTTCCTTAGGCTGCTCCGTGGCTTGGATATGATTCGTCTCCCAAGGTCCACATGCTGGGAGCTTGATCATCGCGGTGGAAGTGCTGAGACATGGTGGAGCCTATCAGAGCAGGGGCCTGGTGGGAGGGGTTAGGTCGTGGTAACCCTCCAGGGGGATGGTACTCCTTTCTGGGAGTGGGTCAGGTCACGGGAGACCAGCAGAGTGCTCGTGAAGGATTGTTGTCAGTAAGCTGGTGCCTCCCTCATACACCAAGTGCTGCCATCCGTCCTGCCCCTCACCAGAGGCAGGAGCCACACTGTCTGGGCTCTGTCTACCAGAAACAGGAGTCAGGTAAACCTCTTCCCTTCCACAGGGCGGTGCCTTCCCTTAGGGCATTGCCTTCGCTGCCATTCGCCCACATTTCTCAGCTGCCTAGAGCGGGCATGAAGCAGGCCACCGTGCTCACCACCTGTCCCAGCTCCATTGCGGCAGCACCCCTGGGGAGACGAACCAGACCATTCACGTGTTGTCTCCTTCCACAGGTGCCCTGGCTGCCAAGAGCTTGTGTGGCTGTGGGGTCCGTACAGTGAGTGGCCTTCGTGGACGCTGGACCTGTTCCTTGAAATATTCCTGCTCTGGGCTACACCCCAAAGCCATCAGCTCCAGTTACCCTGTAAGTGAAGTGAAACAGCGTGAGCAGTGTGGAATATTCTGTAAGAAAAACCTCAGAGACCTTCATCTTTCAGGCAGGAAGTGACAGACACAGCAACATCTGAGCATTTGTGGCACCATCTGGGCAGAAGACAAGGTCTTGCAGGATGAGTTTCTCTTCACCCTGAGGGGCACATAGGCCTCCGGAAAGCATCTACCCCACGCACCACTTCTTGCTCCTTAACAAACACGGTCAGTTTTATAATACACCCTCCATTTCACTCCCTTCTAGTCTGACTTTACAAAATTAAGTAGTTTTTTCTTTCTTCTTTTTTTCCAACTCTTGGTATTTATTTTTAAATATAGAATTTATTCACATTGTTATAGAAAATCAGAAAATAACTACAGCCACTTAAAAAAAAACTACTATGAGATTTCACCTGTCTTCCAGTTTTGCTTACTGCTAAGTTAAAGCAGCACTATGATTTACATATTTCAAACCATTTAAGTAACAGTAATGTGTCATAATAGGGGCCAGCACAGGCTCTGAAGTCAAGCCAGTGGCTGAAAATACTGTCTAATGGTAAGCTGGGTAATTTTACACAAGTTGCATGTCTTCCTAGCATTTGCAAGGCCTTGGGTACAATCTGGTAAGTAACAATATTTCACATGTCAGAAGATTGCTATAAGCATTCTAGGTTAATTTGTGTTGAACACTTAGAATGGTACCTAGTGCACAAACACTGTTCAATAGGATTTAGCGATTATGGAGATTATCCCTCTAAAATTAAGCCCTTGGAGTAAAATAGCTTCCTCAAAAGGCACATAGTACATACTCTTGAGGTTTACATATACGTCGCCAACTTTAGGCTTAGTATTAATAGTCAGAAAACAGTCTTCATAATTTCACTAAGACTAATATTTCTGTGGGTGCCTTGTTTTCAATACAAGATGTTAAGCATTCAGGAATCTCATGTTTAGATTGTGGAAATAATGTTCTCCAGTTCAGTCTTACATCAGTGAGAGTGGCCTGACGCATGATGGGTAACAAGCAAGCCCGTAATCTCAGTGATTTCAAACAGCAAAGAGCCATGCCTCGTGGCACAGGCCTGTAATCCCAGCACTCAGGGAGGCTGAGGCAGGAGGATCGCAAAGTTGATCCTAGCCTGGGCAACTTAGAGGCTTAGCAAGACTCTATCCCAAAATTAAAAATAAAACATGATCTGGGGGTATAGCTCAGTGTGAAGGCAAAGGTTACTTCTCCCATAGCTGCCTGTGGCATAGTGCAGTGGGGTAAAAGGGTGTTGTCTACTTCCTGGAAGTCACAGACTCAGGCTAATGAGTTTCTGTCTGCTTAGATGTTCCCATGGCCCAGGAACCGGAAGGGGACAATATCACTCTGCCCTTGAACCTAACTGTGACTCACAAGAGCGTTGTGCGTGTTTTACCATAGCTAACTTTAGCAGAACTAGAGAAGAGTAGTCCTTATGCTCAGAGGAGAAGAGCCAGGCAATATTTGCAAACAGACCAATAACTATTTGCAAATGTTCTCATTTGATTTTTTCACTTTTTTAATTTAAGGGTTATTTAATGTTTTAAATAATATAATAAGTAATATATGTGTAGTGCAAGCAAAGCTCTGGGTTCAAAAAAAGACAAAAGCTGCAAAATATTATAGAGTAAAAAGTCTGTGTTCTTCTTCTGTCTTTCTCTTCTTTGAAGCTAACCAATGTTAATAATTTTCTTGTGTTTCTTCTGGAGATATTCTGTATGCAGACTATATTAACAGCTACTCTGTGTGGGCATGCATGTGTGTCTTGTGTGTGTGTTTGTGCGTGTGTGTATTGCCTGTTCTCTGATCCCCTGGTGAATCTGTTTGCCCCTAGGGAATCGATCCCATGGATACCCCACTCAGGTTCCCTCAGCTTTTCACTTGCGATCCAGGCAGGCCCATGGGAGGCCTGGGGGAAGCAGGGAAGGCAGGAGAGGAGAAGGGTTGGGCTGAGTTTCCCTTAATTTCCTCTGCTTTAGTTAGAGTGTCAACTAGGACTGGCACATAGCTCAGTGGTACCTCAAATGCAAGGCTCTGGGTTTAATACCCAGTAAGACTACCAAAAACATGAAAAATAAAAAAAGAAGAAGGTCTAAAATTAGGGTCGAGACCGAGTGTGTCTATACAACACAGCCCTTTCGCTGGGCGGCCCTCGCTGTGCTTGTCTCTCACCAGGCTCAGGTAACACTGCTATTCCTCTTGCTCCCCTAGGCTCAGGGACAGTAATGTTTCCCCACCACTGCTGGTCCCTGAGGGAGCCTCAGTTTCTCTCTGTCAGTCACTCTCCTCTCTTCTTCCCTCTCTCTCTCCTTTTCCATCCCTCCTTTTGTCCTTCTCCTCATCTTACATTAAAACAACTTGATTGAAGCCAGGTGTGGTGGTACATGCCTATAATCTCAGCATTCTGGGAGGCAAAGGCAGGAGGATCCCAAGCTCAAGTCCAGCCTGAGAAAGTTAACAACTTAGCAAGATCCTCTCTCAACATTTAAAACAAAATGGACTGAGGTTGTAGCTCAGGACAGAGGTCGTAGATTCAGTTCCTAGTACTAAAACTGCCACTACTAGCTTGGCGAAATATAATTCACGTATCTTAGAGCTTACCCCCTTAGTGTCACAATTGAATGGCTTTCGTACATTTGCAGGCTTGTCAGAAAACCAGGTGTTTTCTTAGGCTTACAAACTCCTTGATAAATTGTCCCTTCATTGAATTTTGGTCAGATTTTCCAGGCGTGCTCCCCGTTTCCTGCCAGGTCTTTGTCTAGTTATGCATACAGTGTGGTATGCTGGCACCAGCACTCTCGACTCATGGGAGCCAGTTGCTAAATTTAAAGGGACTTCGTGAGTTGGTTAATAAATGTGGCCAGTGTTGAAAAATAAACCTGCAGTCAAGTAATTATAAAAAGTTAATACATACGAAAAACTGGGGCTGGGATACAGCTCAGTGATGGATTGTGTGCCTAGCATGCACAAGGCTCAGTCCAGAACCATCAAGACTAGACACAAATGAAAACCACCTCATCGTCAGGCTATCTTTGACTGTTATCTGAACTCTTGAGCTTACTTGCATCTGTTGCATCTGAAGAGTGGAAATACTGTATCAACGTTGGGTGAATATGTGTGTTTCCTCCCAACTTCATCCTCTCTGGTAACACATCAGTACCTAGAAAAGGTACCCTAAGGAAGTATTGCCACTGAAGAAGGCAGCAAATATGATCAGGATATCATTTTTTTTTGTTTGCCTAGGCTTATGAAAATTATAGTAAAGGGGAGAGGAGAAAAAAATTATAGTAAAAAGTCAATGATGCACTTTACCTCTAAAAATTTATCATTGTGAATCATGAAAAATTCCGTTATTCCAGTGCTTAGTTATTATCCATTTCATCAAAATCACTCAAGTTGTGGAAGTGCCACTAAGGCTATACAATGTGTCTTAGCTGGTTCACTTTGACCTCACATACGAGCAGCCTTAGCGCTCCACATGGAAGCCAGGCCACGGCTACATGTGTGCTCACACACATGCATGGTCCTAATGTAACATTCAGTCCTTCGTGTTTTGTATGCATCTTACTGATACATGTTTAGACCACAGCCTTTTCCTGTTATAGAATAATGCTCTGGTGAGTCATTTACAAATGCGTATAACTTTAACAGCTGCACCGAGTGCTCTCTATGAACAGTTTCATCAGCTGAGACCTCCACCAGCCATATATGAGCAGGTCTGTTTTCCTATGCCCTCAGCACTGAAATGCCATCTAACAACTTGTATTTTACTGTACCAAATGTTAATTATTGCTAATGATTCATTTATTTATTTATTTATTTTTTGATGGTACTGAAGGTCAAGCCAAAGACCTTTGCATTGAATCACATCCTTGGCCCGTTTGTTTTGTTTGTTTGCTTCTTTTCAGACACATCTGGGTAAGTCACTAAATTGCCCAGGCTGGGCTTGAACTTGCATTTCTCCTGCCTCAGCCTCTGCAGGCCTGTATCATCTAAGATTTTTAAGTGCAGTTTCACTTGATAACATGCCTAAAATATTATATTTGTGTTTTTATGGTCCTGGGAATAGAACTCAGGCCTGTATCATCTAAGATTTTTAAGTGCAATTTGAGTTGATAACATGCATTAAATATTATACTTGTGTTTTTATGGTCCTGGGAATGGAACTCAGGGCCTTTGTACACACTAAGCAAGGGCTCTATGACTGACCCATAACCCCAGCCCTATGTTAGTATTTAATTATTATTGTAATTCTTACTTATATTTTGCTCCCCCCCCCCCCCCCCGACCCCATTGTATTAGTTTGGGTTCTTCAAAAGGCAGAATTTACATATTTATTTTTAAAAAGGATCTATTAGAAACACTTACAGATCTGATGATAGAGATAGTCTGAGATGTCTGCTGAGCTGTGAAGTAGATTACCACCTGAGACTGCTGCACAGCCAGTGAGGTGAGAGTCTGCTGCGAATCTTGGTTGTTTGAAGAGTAGTGGCGAACACTGTAGCCTAAAGATCGTTGACTGAAGATCAGTGACGGGCAGACAGGTGCAAGTCAAGACCAGAACAAATCTGTGATGGAGATCTGCGGCGTGTAGCAAGTCAGCATCCATAGACAGGACGGCGAGAGCTTTCCCAGAGCAAAAAGCCATAACAATCTTCCTTCTTCCTTCCTTTCACACTGTTGGAGCTCCAGTTGGATCTCCCACATCTGGTTGGGTGCTCTTCTCTCATTGGCCGGCCCACGAATCCCTCACACTCGAATCCAGGCTGGTTCTCAATTTACAATCTAGGGGTGGTTCCCAAATCCTAATGGAGGTGTGGTTCCTAATCCCCTCCAGTTGACATAATTCCTTCAGTGGTCACACCCATGCTGAGTATAGACCCAGGGCCTCACACATACTAAGTAACTGCTCTACTCCTGAGCTATACATAAGCCTTTACATTTCTTATTTACTTTGAGGCAGGATCTTACTCTATAGCCCATGCTGGTCCTGAACTCACTGTGTAGATCAGGGTATCCTTGGAGTCACAGCAATCCTCTTGCCTCAGATTCCCAAATACTGGGATTTTAGGACTGTGCCACCATGCCCAGTGGTCCTGGGGAATTAAACTCAGGGCCTTGTGCTTTCTAAGCAAGTGATTTAAAGGCGGTGCCATTCCTTCAGCCCAGCCCTTGCATTTTAAAAGCAATATTCTAAGTGATTTGCTTAAGAGAAAGCAACATTTGCTATTCAGACACAAGGTACAACTTTTAGGAGCAGACTGATCATACTGGAGAGTAAGAACAGAAGTTGGAAAGAAATCTTTCAGGCAGTCTGCCTTGGAACTAGAAAATGACAGCATGGCTGTGAAGATTTCTGCTAGGAACAGCATCGGGTTAGATAAGTGATTAATGTTTAGCTCCTCTTCTCTCTCAGAGTGATACAGGAGCATCTTTCTAGCAGTAGAAAAAATGAGAGAGAAAATGCCAGCTTATAAAAATGTCCACATAAAATGAAGTGGTTGTGGCTGTGCTTGAGAACCCTCTGCTCATCTCTCTGGCTGTCTGGAAAGCTGGGGTGAGACCCCAGCTCAGTGGGATCGCGTGAGGCCCTGTGGGAGGCAACCCAGGCACCCTCTCCCACAGGGCTCACCAGTGGGGTTTGAGCACAAAGGTGCTTCCTGTAATGTGACTTCCTCACCATTTCTCTTCCCCCTCTCCTTTCCCACTTCAAAAGAAATGGTGTCTACTGTAGACATAACAGAAAGAGGTTCTTTCCATAAGGACGTAAGGGTCTTAATAAGACTGGGTCTGCACGAAGGGTGTCAAAGGAACGGAGCCTTCAGGCCAAATTTTGTGGCTGGGCTGATGGTTGCTAGCCTTTGGCTCTGAACTCGCTGCTCAGTGCCTCTGTGACATTGGGGAGCTACTGGCCTTTTAACTTTCTGTGTCCTCATTTGGAAATGGGGATAATAATTATTTCAGACGGTGATGGAACCCTTGTGGGGTTTTTGCAGTGCAAGAGGAAAGGGGATAATCATTTGCCCAGCATGTCATGTCCATTATTTTCAGAGAAGGGTGGAATGGGAATTGTACACACTTGTGTTAAACAGTGGCGACTCAGGCGTCCACACTAGATTTCCTGATGGCTTTGTGGAGCCTGGAGCTGAAGAACACTGCACAGAAATCCCTGGTGACATGGCCTTCGCTGGAGTCGGTTAAAGTAGAAGAACGGGGCTGTCTATTCACAGCTGCCGCCAGCCTGGTTACCTGAGGACTTTTGGTTGATCCCGGCTTAGCTCACAGTTTAATTACCTCAGAGAGTGGGTAGAGCTGGCACGGAAGCCTTCAGATGGCCTAAGATTCAGTGACCTGGTGACACAGGTGCTCTTTCTTGGTGTCTCTGCCTGCCCTTTCTCCTTCCCCGTCGCTTTCAGTCTCCTGTGTTTTAGGTAGTGAAGCAATGGGAACTGATTCGCAGACTGATCTTTGAAAGATGGGTTCACAATTATCTGCAAGACACTAGGCTGGACAGTGTGAATAACAGGCAAGATAATGTCACCAAGGCAGTGTCACTCTCAAGGGAACAGAGAAATAAGTGCAAAGCAGACAGTAATAAGATGTGAAAAGTACTGTATGGGTAGTATAGAAACACTGTGAGGAATCCACCATTCCTGCGGGCAGGAAGGAGGAAAGTCCTCAGGGAGATTGTGCCAAAGGGACATTTGAATTACATCTTGGAGGTTTTGCAGGTTTTGTAGGAGGTTGGGAGTAGAGAGACAGGGAGCAGTGGGAACAGGGTAGACATGCTTCTGGAAGGGAGTTGATGCCAGGCAGTTTGCGGAGACCACACCATGAAGCCTGCTGCAGGGAGAAGCAGGCGTACGGCTAAGGCAGTGGAGGAGACTGAGGTTCTTGGCTGGAGATATGGGGTGATGGTGGGTCAGTGCCATAGCAGTGGAACAGGATGAGACGCTGGCGCAGAGGGCTTGTGAACAGGGCAGAGGGCGGATACAGCCGACAGGAGCTTCTGAGGGGAGTCATGGAAGGAAACAAAGGAGGAGGCTCCTCAGGGTGGTCGTCAGGGTTCAGACACCGTCAGTTAAGTCTAGAGAGAGCCAGGGGAAGAGGGACGAGGAAGGGGAGCTGGTCAGCTGCTGTCAACTGCTGTGCACAGTGGATTTCCCAGTAGATTTCCAGCAACCTGACCATTCTAGTGGCTCCTTGGAGACTAGCTTAAATAGAACGAGCAGGGTGGGACCCAGAGTTGCGTCAGGCATGGAAAAATAGTTGTTAGTACAGGAAAGTTAAAGATAGGCTGGAGCTGAGGTTGGCTGTTTCAGAGAGGGTTGTGTTTAAGATCAATGGAAATCCTGAGAAACAGGAACTAAAACAGTCTAATCCCCCAAACCAGACAGACGAAAACATGTGCAGAGCGATGTCACTCGCTTCCCTGGGTGACATCATTTTGTCCCTCAGATGTTTAGCCCAGATGGCATGAGTCAATTTCTATATTTGGGCATAAGGAGAACTACCTTTTGTGCTGTGTGCAAAGTTCAGAAATCAGTTTGGGCTTGTCTGGCTTAGCACTACCAAATTATTTTAGACTATGACTTCATCGACAGCTCGTTGTAGTCCATCTGTTTAATATCACACAGCTTGAATCCCAGAACACTGTGTTCGTTCAGTACAATCCTAGTTGGGGCTTTTCCCCCTTTGCACTTGGAAGGCATGGGGATTGTATTTACAAGTACATTCGTAACAAATTTCAAAAAGCCAAAAGTAGAAATATCAGGCGCAACCATAACTAGATCCAAGAGCTTATGTAGATTACTGGGCACAACTGAAGTCATATTAATAGCTTCTGTGAATTAAGTGCTCAGTGTCTACCAGGATACTTTTCACAAAGTATTGTTAGTTCTCAAAATGGCCCTGAGATGTAGCCATGGTTTCCAGCTAAAAAAGTAATTGCCTAGCAAAAGAAGAATAGGGACTCTACAAGGCCTTACCCCAAAGCCCATGAGCTTATCTTCCTTTCTTCTTTATCTTTCTGTTGTTGTTGTTGTTGTTGATACTGGGGTTAAACTGAAGGCTACACCCTGAGTTAGCCCATTTTTATTTTTTATTTTTAAGACAGAGTCTTACTAAGTTGCTGAGTTACCTAGGCTGAGCTTGAACCTGAAGTCCTTCTGCTTCAGCCTTCTAGAGTTCTGGGATTATAGGCCTGTGACAGACCCACGGGCTTTTGCCGTAATGTGCTTTATTTTTCAAAATATCATTATGGATCCTAGCTTCCTGGAAGGCTGAGGCAGGAGGATCACAAGTTCAAAAGAGTTCCAGAATTCGTGAGGGCATTTGTGTTCTAGGGCTTGTAACAAACTACCACACACCAGATTCCTGAGATAGAAGTGTATCCTTTCATAGCTCTGGAGGGCAGGTGTCCAGTGAAGTGGCTGGCCATGTACTCCCTGGAAGGCTCTCAGGAGTATCCTTATTCTGCTCTTCCTGAAGTCTCAGCGTTGCCAGTGATCCTTCACGTTTCTTGTTTATTAGCTACATATACCAGGAAGAGGCCAGCAAGGAGCTCCTCTCTCCTGGCATCTGCAGGAGAAATGAGAAGTGGAAGTTGCTTCACATCATAAGATTCTCCTACCCCCCCCCCTCGACCCCCTGCCATGAGGAAAGGTTTAGCATTTTCTAACACGATGCTCTGCTCTTTTTCCTCAGTTCTCCCTTGTCACCTCAGGTAGGAGTGATTGTCAGGCCCTACTACCCTCCCTGCCACAAAATCTGCAGCAGTCCCCCCACTTTCTAGCACATAAGCGAGCCATTCCTTGGTTCTTCCTGGAAGCACCCAGAATCTTCTTGGGTACTCCTTTCTTACAGACTGGATCACCCTTAAGAGCAGACCTCATCTCTGTCTCACAGCTACATCCGAAGAGCCGAGGATGGGGCCTGAGACACTGACAGTGACTGAAAGGTGTGGCCAGCTGACCGAGAGAATGAATGAAGTAAGGCTGTGAAAGGCGTGGCAATGTGGTTCGAGTGCTACGTGATGGTCTTTGCGCACAGAATGAATTCTGCATCTTTCTAGAAGGGAAAATAGTTATGGAGTTAGGGAGTATTACCTTAGTAAACTAAAGAAGGAAGACTGGAAGATGGGAAGATGGTGTGATAGTAAGAAGTACATGTTTGGGGGCTGGAGGAATAGCACAACAGTTAGAGTGCTTGCCTAGCAAGCACCAGACCCTGGGTTTAATTCCCCAGTACCATATAATCCAAGCGAGGCACATTCCTGTAATTCCAGCACTTGGAAAGTTTAGGCAGGAGGATTGCCGTGAGTGAGGCCAGCCTGGACTTCAGAGTGCGACCCTGTCACAAAAATAAAATAAAAATAAAAAAAGAAATGCATATTTGGATATGAGCCTGATGACATCGGTCTATAATCCAGCTATCTGGGAGGCTGTGAGAGGAGGATTGTTAAGTTCAACCAGCTTGAAAAATTTAGCAAGAAGACAGCTAGCTAGGGGAGAATACAGCTCAGTGGTAAAAAGCCCTGGGTGCAATCCCCAGCACCAAAAAAACCCAACAAAACCAGAAATATATATGTGGCTTTTGTCCCTATTTCCTGGCACTGAGCTTCTAAAACTCCTGGAATTCCCGGAGTAACAATGCATAGGAGTCTGTGTTATTCATAACAAGTTCCTGTCGACTATACCTGATTTTGGACTAATAAGGAAACTCTTGGTGTGCCTCTAGAGAGTGTCAGGAGAGGACTTCATGCCAGAAGAACCAACCATGTGCACAGATGGTAGAATTTCCAGGCTTCCAGCCTCCCCTCCAACCTCCAGGGAGGAGAGAAGGGCTGGGGAAGACAGAGATTAGTCAGCAATGGCCAGTGATTCTATGAATCATGCCTATATAAGGAAGTCTGTCTAGAATCCCCTAAGCAGTGGGATTTGGAGAACTTCCAAGCAGTGTTGGTAGGTGACAGGAACCTTTGCCCACACATGTACTTGCCCTATTCATCTCTTTCCTCTGGCCATTCCTGAATAGAATCTTTTATATTAAACTAATAACAGTGAGTATGTTCCTAAGTTCCTGAGCTGTTTCAGCAACTTGGCAAACTTAAGAGGGGTCTTGGAATTTCTGACTTGGTAGCTAACTTGCCAGAAGTGTGTCTTACTAATTTCCTTAGCTTCTCTCAAGCCAGACAACTTTGCAATCAAGATTGACCATTAGATATGTAAGAAAAGCAAATGTTGTCTCCATGCTATATATTTTTTCTCGAGATTCTTTTGATTTGTGTTGATGTGACTACAACCACCTTGCCTGGCACACATGTCAAACCTGACAGAATCAAGTGACTAATATAGTTAGCAGAGTGTGATATGCTAGCCCCTGACACATAGACACCTTGGTTGTTTTCGTATTATGACCATTGTGCGTGGGGTGACAGTAAGTCTGCCTGGGCATACAGATCTCTGGGACTTGGTGATTTCATTTCCTTTGGGCAAATGCCCAGCAAAAAGATTGGTAAGCCATGTGGTAATTCTGCTTTTAATTTTATTAGAAAATGACATTCTGCTTTTCATAATGGCTCTACTAATAATCTACATTTGTACCAACAGTTCCTCTTTGTGTGCATTAGTTTTTAGTTTTAAGCAAAATAATACATAGAATGAGTATAATCTACCTGTCTCAGAATCTTTAAAGTGACTGTCCTCTAATCCACTACTTATAAGAATTTAGCTAATAATTACAAATTTTCATAAAATTTAAGTGTAAGAATCCGTGGTGAGTCCTGGAAAAGACTAAATATTCAATAATCTGAAAGCATAAATAAATAATGATAAACGTATATGATACAGACAGGAAATCAGATTTTACAAAATGTTTAATGACTAGAAAAACGTTTGCAACGTAATAGAAATTCCGGTTGTATTTGTTTCAGTATAACCTGAGCTTTGTAAAAAGAAAGCACGCACACATTGGTGTGTGTAACAGCTTTTTCATTACTAAGGGACAGCAGCTGACATACACAGCTTAAAGGGGGAAGGATTTATTTTTGATTCCATGGTCAGCTGGCTGCAAGTCAGAAACAACACGGTGGAAGGGCACGTTGCTCAGCTCCTGTGGCCAGAAACATAGAGAAAGCGGAAAAGCCGAGAGGAAGGGGCCATGCTCAAGGTCATGCTCCTGTGACCCATGTAGCTGCGCTCAGAAACAGAGGTGTGCTTTGTTAATTTCCTAGGTGCCTCTCCGGCTAATCCAGTTGGCAGGCAGGGTTAACCATCACCATATATACATATTTTTTTTTCTGGAAATAGGATATATACAACAACATATCAATTGCAGGATACAAGATACAATTCTTCATCCAAATGGCTTTATTATGGGTGATTTTTATTTTCTTATTACTTTTATGTATTTTTTTCCCAGTGAGAATTGCTGTCTTGTAATCAGAAAAGAGCCAATCAACATGTGTAGCACCAGTAGGGTATGTAGTTGATAGCCCCTTTGTACAGCAGCTCTACAGGTCTGTACTAGATTGGCTTTGTCTTTATTTATTTATTTATTTATTTATTTATTTATTTGAGACAGGGTCTCGCTCTGTAGCTCAGGCTGCCCTTGGACTCACTGCAATCCTCCTGCCTCAGGAGTGCCAGGATTACAGGCGTGCACCACCACGCCCAGTTCATGTGGTGCTGGGGAATCGAACTCGGGTGCTTAGTGCTTGACTTACTCAGAACAACAAACTATGCTGTGAGGGAAAATGCTGGACTTCTGGAAATTCTTAACTGATTTCAATTCATTGCCTCCTGTCTCTGCTGCCCTGAGCCTAGCCTCTAGTAGCACCAGATTTTCTAGAACAGTCATCTGGTGACCATGTCCCTTGCTGGACTCTGAAGACACCTGTATCTCATGTGGGCCTCACCAGGGCTCACGTGCTGCCTCTCACCTGGGCCAGGGAGCCCTGCCTTTACCAGGAGGGGTAGGCGAGAACATCGAAACCCTCTCCTTCATGAGGAACAAAGCCATCAGAAGGGGACACGGGTATTCTCATTCTCTCTATGTGCCAGAGCCCCTGTTTCTAGAAATTCTGCTTATTCTACACTTTTGACTGTCTTTACCCCTGCCCTCTTAGGATTACACCCAAAATTGTTATTTGCTTTGAATGTACAGGACAAAAAAACCTCACATTCTGACATGTTACAGTAAATGACACATTGCCACAGCTATTTGCTTCGTGGGCTAGTTTTAGTTTAGCTTACCCTCCATCCCCCCAAAAAAATCCAAGTCCTCTTAGAAGTGCTGAAGTCATTCATTGGTTTTTCTTCAAACAGTTTGCATACTTGCTCTTTCTTAGAACCATTTACAGTTTCCTGTTGGGTAGGATTTGGTCTTGCTAAAAGTCTATTTGTGGAGTTTTTCTGTTAGTTTAAAAATACACATACACACAGAGCCTTTCTGTGCCTGGGTCAGCTGTCTGCCAGCTGAGCCTCCTGGGCATCGTGGAGCCTTCCTGCCTCTCTCACTAGCTGCTTTGCTGTGTTCACCAGCAGGGGGAAAGTCGGTGGTTGGGGTGGGGGGCGGAGGGGGAGTGGCAGGGATCAGCAGCTGCCTCAGAGCAGAAATTTCAGTACCTGGTGCAGAAGTCAGGAGGTTGGAAAAAATGGCCTTGCCTGGCATTTTCCCTGGGCGTTCCCCGTGGGTGGGGGTGTGGTTGCTGGCTGTCGCTGCAGGAGGGACGACGGGAGTAGTATAAGTAGAGTGGGCAGGGTGTGGCTGTAACTTGAAAGTAGATAAATAAACCCTGAACCAGTCTGGCCTAAGTAATAATGGGATCTTTTCCTTTTTTCTTTCTTTCCTTCCTTCCTTTTCTTTCTTTCTTTCTTTCTTTCTTTCTTTCTTTCTTTTCTTCATTCGTTCTTCTTGAGGCAGGGTCTTGCTTTGTAGTTTAGGCTGCTTCTGGACTCACTACGTAGCCCAAGCTGGCCTCAAACTCACTGCAATCTTTCTGTCTCAGCCTCCTGAATGCTGGGATTCCAGGTCTGTGCCACCACATCCAGCCTTCTATTACTTGTTTCTTCTCTCTATTCCTTATCTTGAACCTCAGACTGTCTTATTAGCATTTTTCTTTATTGTAGAACAAACACTGCCATGAAAATCTATTCTAAGGGGCATTCCTTTTTAGAATTTATTCTCAAAGGGGAATTAGCAGAGCAAAACTCAACAAGGAGGTCACTGCTGTTGTGTGCCTTCCGTCTCTGTAATGCTCGCTGCTGCTATTGCATGGAAAAGGTGGGAGGGAGAGAAACGCTGCCAGGTCTAAGTCCCTTACACCACACGTGCTTTCCCAGCCCTTCATACAGGGAGGCCTTAGTTCTTTCTTTGATTTACATCACATGCTAGTATGTGCCACATATTGGTGTTGGGGACAGAATCGTAGTCAATACAGTCAATATAAAAACAGTCCCTTCCCTCAGGGGCCAGCAAGGAACAAAGCTGTTGAAATAACTGGGAGTGATGCGTGTTACCCAAGTGCACAGTAAGGGGGCAGTGGAGGCCACAAGGCTTTGCCTTCCCTTGTAGTTGGAATGGCCAGTGATGAACTAGAAAGCTCTGGGCTCCTCTGTACACCCACCAGACAGGTACAGCCTTCCCTAGGACCTGCTGTGGTGGCCCAGTAAGTCTGGGTTTGAGCTCAGTTCCTTTGCTCTGAACCTGGTTCTTTCCTGGTATTTGAACCTTTCCCCCTACATAATTCTTGCCAAGTCCTTCCCCTTTGAGATCAAGACATTTCTATGGTGTCTCCAGCCACCAGCTGGGACAGGGTTGCTCTCCATCTACCTGGTTTTATCTCTAGCCTGCCACTAGGACGCTTGCTGTTGTGTGCCACCTCAAGACAAGACCAGCCTTCCCAGACCATGTCCAGCTGGACTTGAACCCTGCAGAGCTGCCAAAGTTCCCTGGGTTGGTCCTCAGTCCTTGTTCTGCTGTGATCCAATAGAATTTATGGTTAAGTGTGAGTGAAGACATTGTTGCCCAGAATGCCCAGGGATTGTTGGCAATTGAATACCTATTAATTTTTAAATTTTCCTTCATACATAGTATAAGTATTACCTATTTTTTTCAACAAAAATTTTCTAAAAGTCTTAACAGGCACTGAGTCTACCAGGTACCAGGTACAGAGCACTAAGGAGACAATAGTGAACCGTACAAGGGCCCATAACCTTCTAAATATCCCATTGCATGTGTGCACTGTAAAAACAGGAAGCTTTATCATCAAATGCACTCTGATGGGAGAGCTTTGGGGTGTCTGCAGAACATGTAAGTCCAGATCTCCAAGTTTCCCAAGATGAAAGAGCCTAGGATTTGCCTCTGTTACTCCAATGAAAACAAATCTCCGTTTGGCCCATTTCTAAAGCACCCAGCTGGGAGCATGACGTCACATTGCAGATAACAGCATCAAGTTTATAAACCACAACTGATAAGTGAGTTTCAGGCTTGGAAATCAAATAATTGCACTTGGAGACTTGCAGACGAGACAACACAGATTGCTCATGCTGACACAAAGATTCCAGGCTAAGGTTTCTCATTTCAGACACACTAACCATACTATTTAAGAAAACAAAAATTTGAGTTTTGCTCTGATTAAAACTTATTATAATAACATGGATTCTTTCCCTCCAGCAGTAATTATTTAGTGGCAAATGTGTGTGCACATGCACACACACACACACATTCAGTGTGGAATTTAGATTCCTGAATATATGTGAAGTTGTCTGTGCAATTCCTCTAGCTCTTCTTTTCCCTCTTTGAAGTGTCAAAGTTCTCCTGTTGACTCTGAGCTAACAAATATTACCTATCAGGAACAATATCTGTTAAGCAGAGCCTTTAAATCATGCCTAGGACTCAACAATTTTCTTGGATCTTGAGACAAAAATTGCCCCCCATGCCAGCTGAGCAGTAGCAGGAGAGGATCTGGGCCAAGATGGTCTCCCTGGTGCTGCCCACAAACCCAGGAACATGCGAGTGACATGAGGCAGGGCAATATTAGATAGCAGAGAGGGTGACTGGCCTTGTGGCATGATGAGACTGAGAAGGTCCCCCTCGCTCCAGCGGACAGAGCTGTGATTGGAATTACTATGGGGTAAGCCTCCCCATTCTTAATCCCAGCCTCAGGAGGCAGGTCTAGAGAGGAGCCCTGCCTGTTACCTGGGGCTGAGCCATGACCATGGTCTGTCATGGGGCCCAGGCTGATGTCTCTAATTCCTACAGAAGGAAACTACTTTGTTTCTATCCTTGGTTTCCTAAATATTTGACAGTGCTTTTTAGGAGCAGGGCATCATGTTAGACACCAAGAAAACAAAGCCAAGTAATGTATATGAGGTAAACAAAAAATATAGGGAGCGTTAAAATTTCTTCAAAAATTATTACAGTAAATGACACATTGCCACTAATTCTCTTCAAAATACTCCTTCTTACTTTGAACACACTTCTCCCATCATTCTTGCCAATAACTGAAGCAGTTCTGGAAGTTCTGTTTGGAATCTTTTCATGGCTACCTCGGTGTACTGAGTTGATTCAAAACATTTACAACAATTTCTGTCAAAAACATTAGAATGTGTCTTCATCTGCTTTATTCATTAGATGTGGCACCATGCAACTTTTGGCTCTTCTTTCAAGTCAAAATGACCGAGAGAAGTCAACAATTTCAGTCAACTGATTCGGGACATGGAAGCAGCCATGACAGTCCAACTAAACACTCAGGAAAGGGGACTTCCAGAACTTCTTAGAAAGTGGCAAGAACGGCGGGATACATGTGTGTGGGGGTGAGAAGGAGTAGCTTGAGGATAATTAGCAATGTGTCTTTTACTATAGTCACTTTAAAAAAATCTGTTTTTTTGCTTTTTGTTTTGAGACAGGGTCTTGCTTTGTAGTCCAGGCTGGTCCTAAACTCACTGTGTAGCCCTGCCTGACCTCAAACTCATGGCAATCCTCTTGCCTCGGCCTCTTGAGTGCTGGGATTATGGGCCTGTAGCACTGGGCCTGGCTCATTTTTAAAAATGTGGACATTCCCCATATGTTTTGATCACACTTGGCACACCCCTTCTCTCAAGAACCTGATGAGAATAATAAGAAACATTTTAAAAGATGCAGGTAAGGGAGATCGTTGTCATGACGGAGTGGTTCTGTATTGTGATCGTGGCATGGGTCTGTCAGCCAACGCTGGTGATAAAGTGACTCAGAAACATACTCATTGTTTCAAACACTGATTTCCAGGGCTTGATGTTCCACGATAGTTATATGTAAAATATA
This sequence comes from Ctenodactylus gundi, assembly GCA_004027205.1. Taxonomy (NCBI): domain Eukaryota; kingdom Metazoa; phylum Chordata; class Mammalia; order Rodentia; family Ctenodactylidae; genus Ctenodactylus; species Ctenodactylus gundi. Next base: position 176,934 of record PVKB01000159.1, on the reverse strand, counting down.
AGCTTTGGGAGAAACCGCATGAAGGGTACAGAGGCTTCACTTATCTTTCCAACCATCTGTGACTCTGTTATCATTTCCAGCTAAAAGAATTTTTAAATGACAGAAGAAGTAAAGTGCTCTTCTTTCCACCTTGTACCTAGAAACAGAGGCGTGGGGTGGGGGCGAGTTTAGTGACTGGGCCAGGGTGACGGCACCGAGTGTGTGCACTGAGCTAATGCATAGCGAGCTGGGAGTCGGGTAACACTGGGTTGCTTTTGTAGAGAGGGAAGTGATCGCCCTCGCTGTGGAAAAGGTGGGATGGAAACAGATCAGATTAAGGTGAATGTTAGGGAGCTGACAACGGCATCATGGGAGAGAGAACAGAAACTGAGATGGTGTGCCCGGAGGGAAAGGAAGAGATCCAAACAATCTGGAAGCCCAGGGCAGACACCAATTTGTGTAGTCAGTTTTCTTTCAAATTAGAAACAAATCATGAATACATCTTCTAAAAATTGTGCTTCATTTGCATAGAGCACTGTCTTACCAACACAGCGTGGCACTGAAGCGTTTGCGCGGCTTCTACCTCGGGACTGCTTGTCAGACAGTGTTGTGGAAGAGTTTTGCTGTTGTCGCAGTTGTTTTCTCATTGCTGGGACAAGAGAACCTGACAGCCAGAACTTTAGGGAGGAAGGATTTATTTTAGCTCATCGTTTCAGAAGGTCTCAGTCCATTCATGGCTGGGCAGCTAGAAAATAGTGGAAGCACGTAGCAGCGTTGGGGCAGGGTCCAGGCGCTGAAGCCAGAACTGGAGACAAAGGGCCGCATAGCATGGCAGAGCAGAGCCAAGTGTAGGAGAAAGCGTGGAACCAGCACACACCCCTCCAGGTCGAGCCCCAAGCATCACCCCTTCTGGCTAGGGCCCGCCCTACAACAATACACAGTATCCTTAGGTACACGAGGCTTTAGGGGGGCACTCCAGGTCCTACCACAAAGCTGTTTCATAGACCCGCAGAAGGAATACGCTGCACAGAGTTGGCCCATCTTTGCCAATGTATGAGTCTGATCAACTTTTAGAAATCTTTGCCAGCCTGGTGGGTGAAACTTATTTTTTGCCTGTCTAAATATTATTGAGTTGAACATTTTCCTATGTCTAATGACCATATTTATTTTTACTTTATGTATTTCTGACTTTTGCCCATTGCTTTCTATTGAATTTTTAATTTTTCTTGACTCATATATGTTCTTTTATTATTGTGGATCTTAATTGTGCTCATTGTTTTTCCCCCTCAATTTGTTGTCTTTCAATTTTTTTTTCTGAAACACAGTCTCACTCTGTAGTCCTGGCTTATCCAGATTGAACTATGTTACCCAGGCTAGCCTTAGACATGCAGCAGTTCTCCTGCCTCAGCCTCCCAAATGCTGGGATTACAGGTGGTGCTGGGGAATCAAACCCAGGAACTCGTGCTTGCTAAGCAAGTACTTTAACTGCTGAGCTGTGCCCCTTGCCCTTGTCTTTACATCTTGTATATAATTTTGTTTCCTTGCCTTCGCTCCTTTCTTCCTTTCTTCTTCCTTCCTTCCTGTTCTGGGGATTGAGCCCAGGGCCTTGTGCCTGCCAGGAATGCACTCTTGGCACTAAGCTGCATCCGCAGCGCCAGAAAACTTCAATTGATTGTATACAACGGGATTCATTTATCATTATTTTTCTGATATATTTTACTTTTATATTTAAATTTACATTTGCACCTTTGATCTGTCTGTAATTTATTTAGATGCAATGCCGTAAGGATTGAATATCTTCCCTCTAATTACTGGTGAATGTTTCTGAATGGTCCATCTTCTTCTTTAGTGATTGGAACATTGCTTTTTGTTACACACGTAATTAGGGCTCATGTCCCTCCTGCTTTCCCTCAGCCGTCTGCCCTGGGTTCCAGCCCAGTAGACTATGAGATGTAGCTCAGTCAGCCGCCAGGAGTTGAGTCCAGGAGGCAGGGGACAGGGCAGAGCAGAGGGCGAGCAGAGTGGCTCACGTACCGACTGGAATGTTTATGAATGGCTCCTTCGTGGTACATACATAATGGGCTCTAATAGCACAGGGGCAGGCTGCCTGGGCACTTATCTCTGCGCCCCCCCCCACCCCCCCGGAGGTAGTGGACTTCTGTGTTCCAGCCATCTCTAGGGTGCCTCATGGGAGCCCTCACAGCAGACCTGTCCTCAGCATGCCCCGGCATAGTCCTGGTGGACAGTGGTTTTCCCTCGCATCATAATGCACCCCAGATTATTTGCCGCTGCATGCCCATCTGATCATTTTCCCACCTGCCCCCAGTGGACTGATTCCTCCCCTGTTTTGAGGGGAAGAGGGGCTGGGGCTCCTCTTCCAACAGTGTCTGGTCTACAGGTTTGAATTCACCAGTGTATGAGAGGTACCCATGAATCCTCCCGTTGATCTTTTTAAGGATAGCTTCCCGACATCCTTGTGCAACCATACCCCTTAAAAAGAGTTATTTTTAGTGTTTTGAAGGTTAAAAAAGCAAAAAATTCTATCTCTATCAAAAAATGTTGTTATATAAGTTGCTAAGCAAAAAAAAATTTTTTTTTCTAAGTGGAAGAATTACCCAATGTCCTCCTGCATCTCGGGGTCCCTCTAGGACCCTTGGCGATGCCAGCGTGCTCCTGGTCTTGCCCAGCTGATGGCCCTTGCTCCTCATCCTCCCAGCTGCCTCTGTCACTCTGCTGAGTGGAGTGGGGGCTGTTCTTCCTTGGAGTCCTTGGAATTTGGCTAGGATTGACAGTCTGCTGTTGCTTCAGTCCCCGAGCCTGAGCTGACCTTTTGCAGATGGTGGAAGTGCTTGCTTTTGGGGAGACAGCAGCCTGCCTTTCTGCCCTCCCACCCTCTGGGTGGGTCAGGGTGCCTTAGATGTTTGTGCAGTATAAGCCCTGCTCAAGGATGTTTGGCTGAAGGCCAGGTGGAGACTCAAATTTGGGGCTCAACATGGAGTGCTGGTGTGGGGCTGAGCTGAAGGTGGATGTTGGTCTCCCAAAGGAAGGCAGTCTTCACCATTTTGCATGAAGTCCCACATGGATGGTTGGCAGCTGGGGGCAGGACCCCTGGCAGTTACCAGAAGCACCCATGTTAGGGTTACACAGGGTGGATTCTGCTTGTGAGCCTCTCTCATTCCCCCTACTCTTGAGCAGTATCATTACTGCTGTGGTTTGCACCTGGAGTGTCCCCCAAAACCCTCATGTATTTAGACGTAGTGGGATGCCTGTGGACTGTGTGTTATTGGAAGGAAAGACCTGGCTGAAAGGGACAGATGCTTGGCATTTGACCTGGAAAGATTGTGTCAACTTGTTGAGACTACAAGGTTGCCCAGGGCAGAGCTTTCAGGTATTGCTGTTGATTTGCAGGCCAGGAAGTGAGAGAGGGGCACTCGCCCTGGCCTCACTGGTGGCTTGAACTGAGTAAAGGAAGGAAGAAGAAACATTGCTACAGCTTCTTCCTGGGAAAGCTCTAGCCTTGAAAGAGGCTTGCTCCTGCTTTACTTGGCTTTCAGTCTGCAGTGGGGTGAGCAGCTAGCTCTTTAGCACCTGCCCTATGCCTCCACCATTGGCAAATGTCTGTGAACGGACTGTGTGACACCCTCCAAAAATAAGTTATATAAATCTTTCCTTCATGAAATACTGGTTGTTGGATATATTGTCACAGAAAAGAAAAAGTAACTGAGGCAATCACTGAGCGCCTTTCAGGCCAGTACGGATACTCTGCCTCTCTGGCCTTTAGCTGACAGGCCCCTGTGCTCCTGGGATAAATGACTGTCCTCCCAGTTAGCAGGTGTTGGCCCTCTTCATCCCAGTTTTGTCTTTCCAGAAGTTTAGCTCTTGTCTGCAAATGGAACAGCCCATGACAGGAAAAGGAGGGCAGAGACCAGCTTGGAATTGTCCGTCCAGCACTTTCTTCTGAGACCATCTGCCCAGGCCCTCTTTCCCTCCTTTCTCCCCTGTAATCACAGTTATGTATGACCACATCTCTTAGATTTGATTCCATCCTGATCCATATTTTCCCTTGGAATTTTCTAATGAAAACTGAAAGGGTTTTTTTTTTTTTTTTTCTCAATAAAGGTTGAGTTGTAAGATTTGAAAAAGAAAAAAAAAATGAGTTGCAGAGCAGTGAATTTTCCTTCCTGGTAAAGAACGCTGATCTACAATCAACAGGAAGAAGGTGGCAGGTGGAAGCCAGGCAGGATCCCCAAGGGAGAGGAGGAGCCTGTTGCCTTCTGAGCCCTGGTTCTTATTGTTCCAGGGTCCAGCTGCACCCCAGTTCCCTAGTATTTGGTTACACCCTACTCCTTGGATTCTGTGGACCCACAACTTCCACCTCCACGTCATCCCATTTTTAGATACAAGCTCTGTTTCATTTTGCAATTACGAGCTCTACTTCCTGTAAAGGAATATCCAGCGCGTGGGCATTTTGTCTGTCTGGGTAGACTCTGCTGAACCTGAGTCAATATAAATAAATAGATAAATAGACAGACTAATAGATACCATTTCATAGGTAAAAGCCAGCCATGTGATCATCTGTCCCTGGTATGGCTAAGTAGGATTTATTGCCTGGGGATGGTTTGTAGTCAAGTGAATAGTAAAGGAAATCAGTCAGAGGACTTTCTGTTTTGCAGAAATGCCAGTTTCCTGAATCTTGCTGGACCTCAGACAAGGCATTTTCCTTTTCAATAGAATTGTTGAGTCCTTAAACAACAGAGTGCTGTTGTATGCCCGGCATTCTTGAGGAGACTTCCTTTCTGTATATAAAAATGAAGACATTAAACAGGAATATATGCAGAATAACTGGTACAGCGTTTATGGCGCAACACAATCTGAAGGTTCTTGGTTGAGGTTTTGCCTGTTTTCCAAGATAAATGAATGTCATGAGATTTTTTTTTTTGATGTTTGCATTAAGATGTTCCTTCCATCACATTTGTCAAGCCCTACTTTGAGACAATATGTGGAAGCAACAAAGCTGGGTGCTCACGAGCTTGCCTGGAAGTGCATGTGTGGCAAACATGAATGTGAGACCAACTGAAGTAGAGGGAATGAAGTGTTGGGAGGTTTTAGGCAAGGAGCAGCTCTTTCTAGATCACATGAGACACAAATGATGTGTGGCAGATTCACAAAGAATTTTCTTCAAATCTAGAATGCCATGTTGTTCTTTTGTGAGCATGTGGGAGTTCTAAGACAGGGCTCCACTATGTACTCTAGGCTCGTTTTGAACTCACTGTGTAGTCCAGGATAGCCTTTCTGACAAGGGTTTAGACACTTTTATGTATGTGAGCATGCTACAGGATTCTTAATTTGACACCTGATACTAAACAGCGATTCTCTTTTTGTGATGAATATTTCTCAAAGTGTACAATAGTTATAGTGCTTACAGATTTTATGAGAGAAGAGAAAGATCTGTGAGTATTTTAATGGATTGAGTCTAAAGGCCAAATTTTCTTTTCACTAAAAATGAGGGGTTGATGATCCTCTCTCAGGAAGGGATCAAATAATATAGATTTTTGGCTTTGGAGGTTGTAGCTGTCTGTCCCAACTACCCGAGACTGCCATACTGGAGCGAAGGCTGCCACAGATAATGCATAAATGGTGAGCATGGCTATATTATGTTTATACAAATAAGTGGAGGGCTAGGTTCGGCCCCCAGGACATTGCCTATCAAATTCTGACCTAAAATCAAAAAGGGTTATGAACACTTAATAAAAGAAACCTACTATCACTTTGTTGTGCCTTGTGGAGAGAGAAACATGCAAAGACACACTCCAAAGTTGGTCCAGTGAGGAAATTTGTGAGCAACTAGCCAGAATGAGAAGTGAAGTGAGGATGTGTCTTCTTTTAAAGACTGTTTAGAGAAACCAGTAAGCACAGGACCTGCTCGCCAGGGATAATGGAAGGCTGTAGGAAGGAGTTGCTGGGTAAGTGTGCAGTCAGGGGCCTGAGAGCCCTGAGAAGGCACAGGGGCACTCAGGAGAACTCTTTGACCTGTAGTTACAGGCTTGCGCCTTGTGTTCTGTCTTTCCTTCTCTGAGTTCTGGGCTCCTGAGCCAGGATCAGAAGAGCATCTGTCCCCCTCCTGAGAGCCTGCAGGTCATTGGGAATATCAGCTGAAACAATCTTGAGATAGCCTGGTAAGATCAGTTCAAATAACCAGGCAGTTCTCCTGCTTCTCACCTTTTATTCCAAAAGGATTCAAGTGTGAAAAGACTGGGTCAAAATTTCTTCATTGTCACCTGTTTCTTGTAGGTTCCCTTAGTAAACCTAAGGAGTGCCCTATGGGAAACCTGGCTGCTGCTGCTTGCAGCCCCAGCCCCAGGATGGCCGAGGGAACAGCCAGGCTCTAGTTCTTCAAGCAGGGTTCCCTGTGTGGGCTGAGATCTGCTATTCCAAAAATCTCAGAGGAATGTCTGTCGGGGCCCGGGGGTTCCTGTCCACTGTTGGCCACCGGCAATCAAGAACCAGGGAAGTCTGGGGGAACGGGGTCTGGAGCAGCATGAGTATGACGGAATCACATCTGGGAGGCTGAATCAGTGTTAACAGCTCGTTTACTGGAGGTGAGGGCCAGGCTTATAGCAGTTTAAGGGAGGTGGGTCCACCAGGTAACAGGGCAAGGATCATACACTGATTGGGGAGATTTTGGAGTCTGAAAGTAGCCTAATTTGCATGGCAGGTTTTTTGAAACCTGACCCCGTGACTTCTAGTAAGGGTCTGGAAGCAGGGGAAAAATTAGGAATTTGGGTATGATGAGCTGTGGCCCATCCTAGGTCTGAGATAAGAGGGAGTAGCCCCATGCCTGCTGGTCTCTTCTTGAGCATTGAGATTATCTGGGTATGAGCTACTGCTACCTACAATCATCCCAAGCCTAGGCAGGGTCCCACAAATGTCTATACCAAACAGGGTAGGCTCAATCTTATATAATAAACAAATGTAAATGAAAGAAAAAAGGAAATAATTGTTAATCATTAAGGTTAGCAAAATGAAACTTAAAAAAAAAAGACCAGTTAACAAAGTCATCAGGTTTCATGTTGATGGGAGCATTATTTGGAAGAATTGCTCATACGCAATTTGTAGTTTGTACAAAATACCTTTGGGTTAGCATTTTTATTTTTCGAAATTCACTCTAAATGACTGCACAAGTAATAAACCATATGGTGGTAACTTATTATTTCAAAATAGAGAAGAACATAAATATCTAGCAATGGCCTCACTTAAATAAATTATGATACATCCAGATGATATATATCATTCTACCAATAAAATTAATATTTTAGAGAACAGCTAGCAGTATAGGAAGTACAGCATATTGAATGTTAGAATAGTGTGATGCTATGTCTGTAATTTCGTTATTTGTCCTTTTGTATAGATATCTTTATTTTATTTACTTATTTATTTATATTTTTTGAGACAGGGTCTCACTTTGTAGTCTAGGCTGGTTCTCTAGGTAGCCCATACTGGCCTTAAACTCACCGCAATCCTGTGTCCATCCCCCTAGTGCTAGGATTACAGCAGTGTGCCACCACACCTGGCTTATGCGGTACTGTGGAATTAACTCAGGTACTTAGTGCTTGCTAGGAAAGTGCTTTAATTGCTAAGCTATTCCTTCAGCCCCAATATAGATAGTTTTAAAAAACTGAAAAGAGACTGTATTTCACTAATGGATTGGGAAACCTATTGTGGCCCAGCCATACAGCGGAATATTATACAGCTAGTAAAGAATGAGGATGATCTATACGCTGGTGTGTAAAGATAACCATGATATGTTATTAAATGAAAAGATTACTTGGAAACCGATGTAATATAAGCTTATTTGTACACTGTTATTTTTGTGGTGCTGGGAATGGAACCTAGGGTCTTGTACATGTGAGACAAGCACCCTACCTGAGCTACATCTTCATTTGTATTTTTCAGAAAGTTTATCTGCATTAAAGAGTCCTTACAGATATATACTCAGCTGGTAAATGTGGTTATCTAATGTGTAACAGCTAGCAGGAAATGTGGTCGCATTAAGCAGCAGTATTCATTTATAAGCTCGCTGTGTCTGTATGGATCAGGGATTTGGGAGCTGCTCGACTGGGCACTCTGACTTGGGGTTCTCATGAGATCATGGTCTAACTGTGGCAGGGCTGGAGTCATCTCAAAGCCTTGCTCGTTCCTATACATGGTGCCTGAGTTGGAGTAGCTGGGTCCCTAAGAGCCTCTCCTTTCCTACGTGGCCTTTCCATCCAGTCTCTCCAGTGTGAGGCTTCAAGTTGCATTGCAACTCAAGCTCCAGAGACTCACATCCAGGGACAGAGGACTAAGCAGAGGTCACATCGCCTGTGTGATGTAGGCTTGGAAGTCACTTCTGCTTCAGTCTCTTGGTTGAAGGTAGTTACAGCACTCTGGCCAGGTCCAAGGAGAGGGAATTTAGACTCTTAGGCAGTCCTTCTTGGTGGAAAGTGTAACACCTCATTATAAGGAGTTTGTGGGATGGGATATATATTTGTGTAACCTGTAAAAAATACAACTTCCTGCATTATGTTTTGTATACATTAGTGTTAATATTGTAATGAACTCGTGTAGTTTTGGGATGAGCATAAACAGTGTCAATTTACTTCCATTTAAAAATATATAAAACTAAAAGGACAAAATATTCCATCCACATGAGATTTAAAAATTACATTATGTTCTGCCTACACCATAGTGTGGTGTTTTAAGTTGGAATGATTCTATAAAAAACAGAGAAGATAATATACCTTGTAATTATCACAGTAATCTTTCCAGACTACAACGGTGTTATAAGGGCCTAAGTTAACATAGTTTATCCATCTCACTAGGACTGGTTCAGGCTACTTTTAATTTTAAAGTCAAGTAAAACTGGAAAAATGATATTGATTCCTTATAAGGGTGATATCACTCCGAGTTCTAAAATAAAAACGTGACTCCTACTGTGATGCCAGAACCAGAAGTAAACTGACCCCTGCTCCTCTGTGCAGTAGGAAACTTGCTCTGCCTGGAGTTTGTCAGACAAAATGGGACCTAGGGTTCTGTCCTTTGACTTTTAACGTTTTCTGTTTCTTACACTTAAAAAGTTTCAATTCATTTCTGTTGCCGTTTTAAAATTGGGTCTTTGTTTTATTTTTTAAGTTCCTTATATATTCTGGTTATTAGCCTCCTGTCTGAGGTATAGGTGGTGAAAAATTTTTTTCCCATTCTGTTGGTTCTGTCTGCACTCTGTTGATAATTTCCCTTGCCATGCAGAAATTTTAAAATTTGATCTAATTCCACATTGATTCTGGAAGCTTTTTTCTTTTTTTGCATTGTGTGTTTTATTGAGAAATTCCTTGCCTACACCTATGTGCTTTAGATTTTTGCCTAATTTGTCTTCCAGCAAGTTAGGTGTTTAGGTTTTGACATCTAGGTCTTTGATCCACTTTGAGTTGATTTTGGTACATGGTAACAGGTGTGTGTATACATTCATTCTTCTGCATGCAGATAATCCACTTTTATCAGCACCATTTGTTAAAGAGGCTATACTTTTTCCAGTGTGTGTTTTTGGCTCCTTTATAAAAAAAAAAAATTAGGTAGCTGAGGGTACTTGAATTTGTCTCTGCATCCTCAGTTCTGTTCCATTGGTCAATCTGTCTTTTTTTTCCCCAGTACCATGTAGTTTTCTATAACTGTTGCTTTGTAATAATAGAACTTGATGTCTGGAATTGTAATGTCACCTGTCTTTGTCTTGTCTCTCAGAATTGCTTTGTCTATTCTATGTCTCCTTTGGTTCCATCTGAATTTAAGGATTGCTTTTTCAGGTTCTGTGAGAAAAGTTGTTGGTATTTTGATAGGGATTGCATTGAATCTGTGTATGAGTTTGGGCAGTATAGTCCTGTTGACTACATTAATCCTGCCTATTCAAGAACAGGGGATGCCTTTCCATTTTCTGATGTCTTCTTCAATTTCTTTCTTGAGCATAATATATTTCTTTGTAGAGGTCCTTAACTTAATTTTTTGATGGGCTATTGAGAATGGAATTATTCTTTTTATCTCTTTCTTAATGGGTTCACTGCTAGTGTAGGGGAATGCTTTTTTTTTTTTTTTTTAGTATTGATTTTGTATCCTGCAACTTGGCTGAATTTGTTTACTCTTCATAAGAGTTTCATGATAGGGTCTTCTATGTAGATAATCATATCACCTGCAAATAAGGATAATTTGACTTCAGAGGAAGAAGTTCAAATGGCCAGTAAAAACATGAAAAGATGTTCAACATCCTTAGCCATTAGAGAAATGCAAATCAAAACCTCACTAAGATGTCATTTAATCCCACAGAGAATGGCATATATCAAGAACTCAAACAGCCATCAGTGCTGGTGAGGCTTTGGGAAAAAAGGAACCCTCTTAAACTGCTGGTGGAATTGTAAACTGGTACAACCACTGTGGAGGGCAGTATTGTAATTCCTCAAGAGGCTAAAAATAAATATCACCTTTGGTCCAGTGATATCTCTTCTGGGAATTTTTTTCAAAAGAGTTAAAAGCATCATATAATGGAGATACAAGCTCATAGTATAACTAACAATAGCTAAAATGTGGAAGACACCAGAATACCCAACAGACCAATGAACACATAAATTGTAGTATGTGTACACAATGGAATACTTGTCATGTATCAGAACAGATAGTTTTGAGGCTTTTGTAGGTACACGGATACAATTTGAGACCATCATGCTCACTGAAGTGAGTCATATGCAGAAGGCTAAATATGAAATAGTTGCTCCCAGAATTCAGTCATTTCATAGAAGAAATGGGAGGTATAGTGGGAACTAGTAGGGAGTGGGAGGGGATTGGAGGGTCAAAAAGGGAAAGAGGAAGAATTTGTAATTTTGATGTGATATATATGTGCATATAATACTCAAGTTCAATGTAAACATTATGTATCACATACATATCAATAAAATGGGGGGAGGGAAGTTTCAAGAACAAAGTAGCACTTTAAGCTTCCCTGGTGACTTACAGTGAGGCAGTTGGATTTCACATCCCAGGAGAGAAGATCTGACCAAGCTTCACCTTCATCAGGGTCACTGACCCCCAGGGCTCACGCTTGGGGTCCTAACTGCTGGTTAACTATCACCTCTCTCCTGCTGTGCTGACCCACTTACTGCCAGAAGATAAATCTGCCTGCCTTGTCAGTAGTCTCTCCTTTGCATTTTAATTTTCAATGAGGCGATTCAATCTCAGTGTTAAAACAATCAAAGAATACAAAATTATTTTTATTGCAAATCAATAGCTTCCTGCCTCCTTGACCAAATCCAAGAAAAATTAAAGACCAGTTTGCATATTGAATTATTTATGATTTATCAATGTTGAACATGGTGTATTGACTTGCAGTAGATGATAAAATAGTCCCTTTCTCCACTTCTGTTCCCACGCTGGTTACCTGAACATTACCTGCAAAAACACAGAGCTATATCCTCCAGAAGCAGTAAAGGAGGAGACCTTTCTCATAAGAACGGATTTCCAAAGAGTTAGGCATCTTCATCATTTTTCCCTTCTCTTACTTCCCACTCTCTCACTCCCTCCTACATCCCTTTTTCTTCTCTACCTTGTTTCTTACCATCAATCTTTGTTTTTTAAATTTTTGAACAAATTTTGAGATAAGGTCTTGATTTGTAGTCCAGGCTGATCCTAAATTCACTGTGTAGCTCAGGTTGGCCTTGAACTCACGGCAATCCTCCTCCCTCAGCCTCTCAAGTGCTGGGATCATGGGCCATCCTGCGTGGCTCCTACCATCACTCTTATTTGGCTCTTCTGCTTATATATATTTTGAGTTTCTCATATTAGAGAAAACATGTAACATTTAAGCTTCTGTATCTGATTCAGTTTGCTAAGCATACTGATCTCAAGGTATATCCATTGTCCCACAAGTAATTTAAATTTAATCATTCTTTATAGCACATTTTTCTTCTCTGTTCATCTGCTGATAGATATATCAATTGCTTCCAGGATTTAGCTGTCACGAGTTGTGCTGTTTTAAATATGTACATGTACATTGTCATGTGGTATTTTTTAATTCTTTTGGAAATATACCTAGAAGAGGTACAGCTGGGTCAAATGGAATTTCTGTTTTCAGATACTAGCACGAAGGGTATGGAATGGGCAGCTTATCTAGGCCCGCAGAGGCCTTTGCCTAAGTCTATGCTATGTCTCATTCTCTGCACACTCCTGTGCACTTTTCCTGTCATGCACTGAACAGGGCCGAGGAGAAAAGGATGTTCACAACGTGCTGTCTACCGATTGCATCTCATTTCCAGTAAACAGGAGTAGTTTCTCACTTTTAGAAACTTGCCCTTCTTAGTTGACAAAAAATGAGTAAAACTAGTAAAGTGAAGGTGCCAATATCTCTTATAAAAATCATAGGTTCATCAGGTTACTATAATTGAGAAAGAAGATCTAACTCAGAAGAATGGCACGTGCACTCTGCTGTTGGTGGCACCTGTAGACCAGTCCAGGTTAGGGGCAGGGCCTGGGATGTGCTCAACAGGAGAGTGATCATTGGCATGTGCAAAGTTCTGGGCCCGATTCCTACTACCATAAAATAAAAAATAATTTTTAAAAATTGAAACAGAGTTATGGAGGATTAAAAGTGGGGATTTTGTCAAAATGGCCATACTGCCAAAACTAATATACAGATTCAATGCAATTCCTATCAAAATACCAAGATTTTTCATGGAACTGGAAAAAATAATCCTAAGATTCATATGGAAGAAGGTGAGACCCAGAATGACCAAAGCAATCCTGAGCAACAAGATAAAAGCAGATGGCATCACAATTCTGGACATCAAGTTAAAATTACAAAGCAACAGTGATAGAGTAGCCCAGTGAGTGTCCTCAACTCTGAACAACCATCTCAGTCACTCCCACAAGGAACAGCACAAGTGGCAAGTCAAGAGAGGGCAGAAGTGAAGTGGAGTTTGCATCTTTACTGGGTTCAGCAAACCCAGCAGGAAAATGTTAAATAACATCCTTTGTCTCCAGTGGTGTCTTTGCTGAGGGTTTCTTTTTTTCTTCTTCTTCTTCTTCTTAAAAATAATGAGAATCATAAGACATAGATGTGGCTCAGGATTCAACTGGGTCACAATTAAGCACAATTCCTGTGAGTCATGACATATAGAAGAAGCACGTTTTCTTAACATAAATATACCTGTCCCATAAAAGGCGTCTGTCAGTGAGAACTTACCTCAGGATATTCAAGGTCCTGTATTCTGGGGCCCATAATCACATTACATAATCTCATTCTGTTCTTGAGGGAAATGAATTCGTTAAAAATCTACAAAGTGTGTAAAACAGTATCTGCAGGTGAGCCTTATCATTGTGAGTTATCTTTGTTAGTTTACATTTGTGGGACATATTACAATAATTATCTCTTGATTTTTTTCAACCCTGTGGAAGAAGTAAGATAAGTCATGTTGCCCCCTTTTCAGATAAAGTGATTTAGTACACAACATACAATTCAGAATTTCTGATTTCTGGTTCAAAACCCTCTATGCTATCCCATGTGTAGGTAGCTTCCTGATTTCCCCCTTTCAGTTATTTAAAAGTTAGATATCTTACTTCTCTTGGGACCTAGCAAATTAGGACAAAGTAGAAATTTCTTCTCCACTAGGGAAAGAATTTGTTGGCTTGAATAATATTTGATATTTGTCTTTGCAGTGTCCCAGACCAGTTATATGTATTACGTAATGGATAAATGTTTGCCTTCTGCCTTATACAGAACAATTTTCACATGGTAATTAGTTTACTCAGTCTGAGTCAAACCATGGTGGGGAAGGAAGGAGGTGAACTTTGTGTCCCACTTGCACCACACTGCAGGACTTGACTTGGCTGGAGGGGAAGTTATAGCAAAGGCCCCTTCTTCTTAAGCACATCTTTTATATTTAAGTACAATGTGTTTAATATGTGTGAAAATGTGTTCATAGAAGGAGTATGTGTGTATATACATTACTCTGCAGACTACTCTGTAACTTTCTTTTTTCAATTAATAACATACTGTGAACATTTGCTATGTCCTGTGAATTAGCTAGGTTTACATTCCACTGTAACCTGACATATTGAGTCTCGGGTTAGTAGGAGATTTGTTGCATAACATAACATAACATATCCAGAGGTAGGCAGTCAAGGCTGGTGTGATCCCTTCACTGTATTATGTGCTTATTACCTCATCGGCACAAGATGGCTGCTCTACTCTGCCGAATGTGCCTATAGTCCAGGTCACATAAGAGGAAAATGGAAAGATACAAAAGACACATGTTAGCTGACACTTTCTTATAAGAGAGCTTTTCTAGAACCCTGTTCAGCAGCTTCCGCCCACATTTCAATGGCCACAACCGCATTACACCGGAGCCCAAAGCCACAAGGGAAGTTGAGTGTTGCTGGTTGTGTTTTTCAGGAAGCAGATGGTGAGGAGTTAGGCATGAAAAGGTTCTCTTGGAGAGTCATACTTATGCAAGAAGTAGGAAGCCAAATCAGGCTGGCGCAGCCATCATTCCCTGGTGCAAACCAGGCAGTGTCTATAGCTCAGAGCGTAGTGTGATTGCCAGTATGGTGTCTGTGGTAGAACAGAAATGTCTGCACTTTGTTTAGCCTAGGCTAGGGGCTGCCCAGAGAATTGCATGGAGTTAAGAACAGAGGCTGTCACTTAGTTACACTCTGTATGCAATGGGTCCTTTTCCTGAAGTAAAGAGACTGAGTGACACATTTCTATGTGGACCACTTGGGAAATATGAATTGTAAGTTGAGTTCATTGACACTCAAATGTAGATTCTGTTAGCAAGAAAGAAGAAAGGCTATTGTGTGAGTTGCTATGGATTCTGAGTCCTGTTTGGATCCCCACTTAGGAGACAAGGTCATCCTTGCCAGATAAAGAAGTATTTAGTGGTGTGTGGCTTGTAGCCAGGGCCAGTGGCACAGGCTTGTAATTGTAGCACTCTGGAAGGCTGAGGCAGGAGAATCCTAAGTTTGAGCCCAGCCTGGGCAACTTAGTGACTTAGTAAGACCTTGTCTCAAAATCAAAACCAAGAATAGGCTACAGATATAGCTCAGTGTAAGGGTCCTGGGCTTGATTCCTGTACCGAGAGGGAGGGAGGGAGGGAGGGAGGGAGAGAAAGAGAGAGAGATAATCATCTTCTTGTGACACCAAATTGCCTTACATTGGATAATTCTAAAGGAAATGGGGTTGAATTGAGTGGGAGGGCACACACTTGCAATCCCAGCTTTCTTGAACGCTAAAGCCCCTCTTGGAGGATCACAAGTTGAGGCAACTTAAAAACTTAGTGACTCTGTCTCAAAAAAAAAAAAAAGATAAAAAGAAAAATAAAAAAACTGGGAAATACAGCTCAATGTGAAGGTTGTGGGTTATATCCCCCGTGGTGGTGGTGGTGGCGAGACTAATTTCCAAGTGAAATGCTGGATACAAGTAATGGTAGAAAGAAGTGAGTCTGTGTGTTATTTTTTATTTATTTTTTAACCTAAAATTTGTACTTCTGTATAAATCACTGGCATAATAAGGAGTTTCCCTTTGGGCTTATAAAGATTTGGCTTCTGGTGCTTGATTGGTAAAGGGGAGAAGACCAATCATTTAACTTCTCTCCTGAGGTCAGATAGTGCAAAGCTCTTTGGAGGATTCAAAAACTCTTCAGGAAGTGTTCCAGGGAAAACAGAATAAGGGGAGTAAATGATTTAGGAGTAATTAAGTTTTTTCACTCAGGAAGTGGACAATTCCCAGTTTTGCTGAAGCAGTTTTCTCTAATCTAAATATTACTGAGGCTACAGAGAAAACACCCTATCTCTAGCAGCAGGAAAATACATATAGCTTTCTGAAGAGTTCAAAAATAGGAAGTTTAGAAAGGAGTCTTTCCACATCCACAATGCAGAGGTAGCTGCCTTCTTGCTGGGCATCTGGGTGGGGCAGAGAGCATAGAGCCAGATGGCTGAGGAGTTCTGGAAGCCAGAGGTATGCATGTAAATAAATCCGTGAAATATGCAAATATGACATAATGGAGAGTACATTTAGATCTTAGCTACTCATACAAATCTGGTGAATAACTTATTACCCTGATGAGATTCCTTAAAAGTCTAACTAACGTTGGTTATTTACTGTAATTAGCACTTCCATTTTTGCTCTCTGTCACAGAGAGAAAAAGCATGATCACTTAAACTGGCTGTGAGCAATGAAAGGTTTTTGGGATTCATTTATTGGAGAAAATAGAAGAAAGTACCACAATGATTATTTATTCCTAATTTCACCAACTAGAAGCGATCAACAGTCTAAAGCATATTCTTTCAATCAAAATATGGACAATAATATATGTAATCTATGTATGAAAATGTGTATGTAGACATACGTGTACACACACACACACACACACACACACACACACACACACAAGTTAAGATTATGCTCTGCACCCTGTTGTTATGCTTAACAAATTTTGTTATGCTTAACAAATTCTACAAAATACTTTTCAAAGTGCTACCTCTAAAATCCATGTACTGACTTATTCTACTAATCCCTGGTGATTGGACATTTTAATTCTTTCTGCATTTTCCTCATTATAAATAATTCTGGGTAGTGTCATGTTTTACTGGTGGCTTCCTGAGGGTCTGTGCATGGAAGTGCCTGAGCATTGTATTTGGGTGTCTCTTGTCACTTCCTGCCCACTATCCCTTTCCTTTTCTCCTGACAGCACCTCTCACCCCACCTGCTCATTTCTTCCTGGGAACGTCCCATCACCCCAGGAACAGTACGGGGCCCAACAGTAGACATGGGTTCAGGTGGGGCCAATAAGAGGAATGTTGTAGCTGGATTCATTGGTACAGGCCTATATTCCCAGAATTCCAGGAGCTGAGGCAAGGGATAGCAAGTTTAAGCCCAGCCTTGGGCAACTTGGAAAGACGCTGTTTCAAAATTAAAACTAAAAAACTGGCTAGGGATTCAGTTCAATTCAAAGTGCCTTGGTTCAGTTCTCAGTGCCAGAAAAAAAGAGACTGAGGTGAGGGGAAGGAGGATGTTCTAAATTCTAAGTCTGAAAGGCCCAGAGTGCACCCAAGATCGTTTGAGCTGGCCAGGGCCATTTCATACATTGAGAAGGAAGAGCTGAGCAATGGAATAGGAAGGTCCCTGAGACCAGTCCTCAATTCTGGGGCCATCTGGGCCAGAAGCTAGATTCCCCTTGGATTTACCTGACTACTTGACCAGATAAATTTTTCTTTTTAAACTAATTTGAACTGGTTTTCTCTCTTTGACAACTAAGGTGCCTGACTAATACATTTTCAAGGCTTCGTACATATTTCTACATTACCTCTCAGATCAATATTGCCACACATACTTGGAGAAAGTGGAGTCTTAAATTGAATTAATGTGGATATTGCTGTAGTGGCTTAGTCTAGAATTACAAGATGAATCATCTTAGCAATATTTTTTCTGTGCTACTGGAGATGGAGCCCAGGGCCTTTACACTGAGGTCCATCTCCAGTCCATATTTACTTTTAATGTAATTATTATTATTATTATTATTATTATTATTATTATTGATACAAAGTCTTGCTCTGAAGCCCAAGCTGGTCCTGAACTCACTGTGAAGCCCAGGCTGGCCTTGGACTCATGGTAATCATCCTGCCTCAGCCTCCCGAGTGCTGGGATGACAGGTGTGTGCCACCACATCTGATGTATGTGGTGCTGGATAATCGAACTCAGGTACTTAGCACTTGACTTAGTGTTTGCTAGACAAACACTTCAACTGTGGAATCATTTCTCCAGCCCCAACTTATTTACTTTTTAATCTTTATTTTTATCTTTATTTTATTTTTTGATAAATTAGTGTATTTACGTATTGTATCTTGATCACTTTTTCCTTCTCTTTCCCCTTCTCACCCTTCACCTCCTCACCTCTCCTTTTTCTCCACAAAGTCTATGTTCTTACTTTCTTCCATCTCTCTTTTGCTTTTTTTTATGGTTTGCTTTCTTATATTAGAAACAACAATATTCAGTATCTGATTCATTTTGGCCACAGTTCAGTTTTCTTCAGCCCTTTAGGCAGAGTTGGATCCAACCTTCTCATCTAGAGCTGGGCATGTTGGTGTAGGTCCGACATCCCAGCGCTGTGGGAGGCTGAGATAAGAGAATTGCAAGTTTGAGCCAGCCTAGACAAATTAGCAAGACCCTGCCTCAAAATTAAAACTTAAAAGTGGGCTGGGGATGTAGCTCAGTGCAAGGCCCTGGGGTGGATCCACAGCATCACAAAACAAAACAACAACAACAGCAACAAACCAAAAAACTCATTTTCAAGTGGGCAAGTCCCAGCTTGTACAGTTGTCCTCTCCACTCAAATACAGACACTTTCCTTGTGAGACTGGGAGGAGTTCTGTCACAACTACAGCCTGTATAACTGCAGCCTTCCTCAGCGACTCGAAAGGTCTCCCGAGGCAACCTCGCCCTGAAGTGGGTCAAGTTGCTGGGAGCTGCTTCTTGCCTGCCCAAACATCCCTTCCCAATCCCTTGAGGTGGACACTTTTGGATGCTGACCACCATCTGGAGTCCAGGATCACTACTGTGGCTGGTGCGCCTTCGACAGAGGTGATTTGAACAGATGGTTCCTGGAGTGGGCTCTATCGCAGACCCAGAAACAACTTCTTTATTTTTATTTTTTGGTTTGGCAATGAATAACTGAATCCTGTGGCAGGCCTGGCCCATGTTCCCTGGCCAGTTCTGATTTCAGTGTTTGAGAAACGAATTGTGCCTGCTCCAGAGGACCAGAGACAACACTATTGATTCGAGTCTGGTCTTTGGCCAAATTATGAGCTTGTTTGTGTTTTAGACATTTCTTCTCACCTCCCTTTCAGATGCTGCTTCTCTCCTGGCAGATCAGCTCCTATCCCAGATGCCTTTACGCTCAGACAAGATCAAGGTTGGAAAGAGTTTGATTAATGCATACAAATGAGAATGAGAGTTTAGGAGGTCATTCCTTTTAAGAGAACTGTTACTTTGTAGGGGATTTTAAGATTTTCAAGCCTTCAACATGACATCTAGTGATGGAATTTCCTACCTGTAGGAGAAAGACGTTTGGGTGGGACATTTTTCTTTTGCCTTCTAATTATATCATGTTTTGGATTTTAAGAAACATGAATATAAGTCCATCCTGTGCACATGATGTCATATATTACAAATATTAACTTATTTCTTACTGTCTTAGTTACTTCTTCGTTTCTGTGGGAAGATACCTGACATCCATAATTGAGGGGAGGAGAGATTTATTTAGCTCACAGTTTCAGGAAGTCTCAGTCCATTCATGGGCAGCCAGTGATGGTGAAAGCACGTGGCAGAGGCTGAGAGCTGCTCATCCCGTTATAGACAGAGGCCAGTGAAGCAGGAGCAAGCCAGGCAAGGCTGGAGCTATCCCAGGGACAAGCCGCAACGGTGTTTCTTCTTCCTTGCTTTACTTAACTCAAGCTGCCAATTGAGCCGCCATACACAGGATGGCTGGTCCTGCCTCACTTCCTGGCTCTCAGGTCAGTTACACAAACCCGAAAGTGCTGCCCTACAGGCTCAACAAGTAGACACAATTTTTCGACCTCAAACTCCAAGCATCTGCCCCTTCCAGCCAGTCTCTTCCTCCCAATAACAAAGAATTCCACAGTTCTCCCACTACATCCAAATATACGAGGCTTTTGGGGCACATTCCAGATCCAAACCAGAACACCAACAGCTACAGGAGGAGGCACTTATCCTCATTCTACAGGTAAGGAGACTGAAGAACAAAGAGGATAAGCAACTTTTTTAAGGTGACACAGCTAATGAATGGCAAAGCTGGATTCAAATCCGGGTAGTCTGCCTCCAGGACCCATTCTCAGAACTGTGGTGCCCCACCATGCTCTCCTGCATCATCCCTCTCTGCCCCGAGAACTCCAGGATGGATCTTCAGGAGTAGATGATTGTGTGTCACATAGTTGTTCTAACACCAAGACCAAAGTATAAAAAATCAAAAGAGAAAAATAAAAGAGGGGTGGAAATTAAATAGGAAGATAGACCTGGGCAGAGGGCTAGAGGATGTGGGGGAACTGAGAGGGTGAGAGGGAGAATGGAAGTAAAAAAATCTAGATATATGTATTTGCATCAGTGTCTCAAGCTGATTGTTATCATTATGTCATATAAATAATAATAAAATAATTTAAAATTTTTTTGAGACAAAAAAGATCTTATTTCAATGATGAATCATAAAAGAAAATCTTGATTCCACATAGATAGACAGATGTAGATTTGGAGTTTCTAGATTTATTTCATTATTTATGTGAAATATATGTGTATGTATGTGCATGTATGTATTTATTTAGAAACACGTCTTGCTCTGTAGTCTAGGCTGGTCCTGGACTCATTGTGTAGCCCAGGCTGGCCCTGAACTCTGGCAGTCTTTCTGTCTCAGCCTCCTGAGTGCTGTATTACTGGTATGCACCTTTATACCTAATTATTTTTCTTCGTTGTTCCCTTTAATGTAGACTTTCATGCAATGCCTGATTCTCTTTAGGTTGACTCCTAAGTGTTTCATTTTCTTTGAGGTGACTGTGAATGGGGTTATTTTCCTGATCTCTTTCTCTATGTTTTCATTGTTGCCATAGAGGATTGCTATTAATTTTTATGTATTGGTCTTATATCCTGCAACTTGGCTGAATTTGTTTATTAGGTCAAAGAGTCTTCTGGTGAAGTTTCTGGGGTCCTCTATGTGAAGAATCACTTCATCTGCAAACAAGGATAGTTTGACCTCTTCTTTTCCTTTGCATATTCCCTTTATTCTTATTCATATTCTTTATTCTTTATATTCTTTATTCTATTCATATTCCCTTTATCCTCTTGCATGATTGATCTGGCTAGAGTTTATAGCACTTTGTTGAACAGAAGTGGGGAGTGTGTATGCCCTTGTCTTGTTTTTGCTTGGACCATGGGTGTCTCTTTTTCTATTTTCTGTTGATCATTTGGTAATTTCCTAAAAGAGGGTGCATCCGGTGCAAAATTTTCAAATATTTAAATATTTGAGATGTTTATTATCAACCTTCAATCAAATTGATAGCTTGGTTAAAATTCAATTGCTTTTTAATTTTGACAGACTTGCCACTAATGAGAAGTCTGAGGCTTGTCTGGCTCTCTTTCCTATGTGATGATTTGTGTGAAGGTGCAATTGTATGTCCATGTGGATGTATGTGTATGTGTGTGTTTTTGTGCATGCATGCGTGTGTGTGGTGCTGGGATTGAACCCAAGGTCTTGTGCACATGAGATAAAGGCTGTAATACTAGGCTACAGCCTCAGCCTGATTTTGCATTTTTTTTTTTTGGCGTTTATTTTGCTTTAAATTCCAAGAATGAAACTTGTTCTCTGGCTTGTCCTTTCCATAGCATCTTGTTCCTATGCTCGTGGTGTGATGTGCAGTAGTCAGTGGGCTTCTGTAAGGAAGCATCATAGATAGGTGGCTTAAGCCACAGAGATGGATCTCCCCACAGTTCCCAGGGAGAAACCTGAGATCAAGATGCTATGAGGGTTGGTTTTTCTCAGGTCTCTCTCCTTAGATTTTTGGATGGCCATCTTCTCTTTGTGTTCACATCATCTTCCCGCCATACATCTCTGTGTCCTAATCTCCTCTTCTTATAAAGATACCCATCACATTTGAGAAAAGCTCACTCTAATGACCACCCCCCTCCCCATTTAACTTAATTGCCTCTAAAGATTCTTCCACAAATACTGTTGCATTCTGGGGCAGAGTGCTAGGAATTCAACCTATGAGTTGGAGATGGAGGCTCAGTGTAGTCCATAACACTGTTATCTCGATTTTTCTAAGTGTTTTATATGTATTCTTTTTATTTTCAGTTATTTATTCATTGTGCTTCTGGGAATCAAACCTGAGCCTCACACATGCTGTACACACAACCTTGGACTGAGTACATCCCTAGCTCCTTTAAATACATTTGTAAAAAGCTCTATCATGGGACTGGGGATGGAGCTCAGTGGCAGAGCACTTCTTACGATGCACAGGCACTGGGTTCCATTCCCAGCACTACCAATTTTAAAAGAAAGGGAGAAAAAAGTTCTATCGCATTGCCTGTGTTAGCTACTTTCTCCAGAGTCACTTTTTCTATTTATTTTTCTACAATGTTCCCTTTAATGTAGACTTTCATGCAATGCCTGATTCTCTATTCCAGTGTAAGAATGAGGCAATAGAAAGTTTCGCTGTGTATGTATGTGGATGGGCTTTGTCCTCTGGCAGACTTCACTTCAGGGACCAGCTGCCAGGCTGGTGGGCCCCCAACCTCTCAAAGTAAAGGAAAACACTGTCACTATCAGGCACCCACACTGCTGTCCTGTTCTCTTCTGCTGAGGAACCCTCTCTATTTTGTATTCTACAGGGAAAGTAGCGAACTCTAATTAAATTTGAATCCCAGGCAAACAGTAAACCACATCTAGTACAACTGCGCCCATCGATACTTATGACGTTCTTAACACTAAAAAAAAATTGATTTGTTGGATATTTGAAATTTAAATTTAACTGAGAATCTTGTATTTTTTGTGGTAATCCTCTGTTAGGGTGAATGAATAGGAGGTATAGGCCTGGCTCCCTGACCTGCTGCCCTGTGGGTGGAGAGTGAGGAGAGGGGATGGGTCCATCACAGATTTTCAGATAGCCATGGAGTTCCATCTCACTTTCAGGCCCATGGCAACAGAACCCTGAGGAGATCATGCCAGTGCTATGTTTCCTCTCAGGTTGCATATGTCAAATAATAATGATATATAAATAAATGTATGAATATATTTTATATATATGTATATATGATCTTTATTCCCATCCCCTTTCTGTATTGGGGAGGGAACTCAAGATCTTTGCACCAAGCTACATCCCCAGTTCTCTTTTATTTTTGATTTTGAGGTAGATTCTTGCTAAGTCACTAAGTTGCCCTTGCTGAGCTCATAGTAGTGATCTTCCTACCTCAGCCTCCCGAGAGTGCTGGCATCACAGATGTGCACCATACCCAGCTTCCCAGTGCTTGTTACTCCACACAACATCTCTGAGTAAACTATTGATGGAGGGTTTTTTTAAAAGCATTTTACATTTTTTCTAACAAAACTTTCTATCATAAAGTCCATTAGAACTCCAATTAAACCTGTGCTTCTCAGTGTTGTGAATTTTAAGACTGGCTCACAAGAGGCAAGGAACAACGTGCACTTACTTCTGTTTTGTACCATAATTTACACGTTCATTTCTTTGAAAGATACCAGTTAAAATTCTGGGTAGAGATTCAAAAGCACAGAAGCTCACCCAAGTCTCATAGAACAAGGTGAGAATTGAAGTTCACAGGTCCAGTGGGCCATTCTACAATTTACTACTTACTTAATGGGGTCTCAGACTTTTAGTCAATTTTATTAATTTAACTAGAAATAAAAACAGAAAGTATACTTAGATTAACCAACTACTCAAGCTTTCTTGGAATTGAGGGAATTCTTAGGACACAAAATATTCAATGTTGTAACTAACAAAAGGCCTGGAAAAAATGAGATGAAACTGTTTGCCTATGTATATTAGAGTTACAGAAATATTAAGTAAAGGGGATGAGGCTAAATTCTAATGGGAAAATTTTTCACCTCATAAATCACTCATATGTACAGTATATAAGAGTATGGATATATTTTCTAGCCTGTTAATTTTTCTTTAGTTGACTCAACTTTGAAATGAAGGAAAAAAGTGCAATATGCTCATGGGAGTGTTGAATTGCTTAGTTATGCTTACAAATGGATTTAAGGTCCTTTGATGAAAGCGCTAAATGATTATAAAGGTTTTTAGCAATATTCTGATTTTATTAGTGGGGCACAGCAGGACTGAATGCACCTTCCTGATTGAATACAGGCAGACTCTCTTGTCACACAGTTCAGGTACCATCGTCCTCACTGAGGGCCACGAACACTATTTGAATTTATGGAAGTAGTTCACCACAAATTATTCTTTTAAAAAATATCAAGCTGGGCATGGTGGCATATACGTGTTATCCTAGCACTCTACAGGCTCAGGCAGGAGGACTGCTGTGAGTTTGAGGCCAGCCTGAGCTGAATTCAGGGCTACCCTAGACTACATAGCAAGACTATGTCTCAAAAAGGAAAATAAGTAAATAAATAAAAGTAAACGAGGAATGTAAGTCACACTGAGGCTTTAGCATGAAAGGTATAGGTGCCTAAATCTGAAATAAATGGAGCCATTCGGCATTTACAAAAAGCTATAACAAAGAGCTTTTGGAAAATAGTGTCTATTCTCATAGGCATCTCAGTACATATATTTTTCTGTGTTGTAATATTATTCCTAGTTACTGCAAATGTCATATTCCATTTTTGTACTTTGTATTCATTTTATTAGTATGTATTTGCAATGCATAGTAATAACATTCAGATTGAGAAATTGGTGCCTACACGTATCACATCTTGATCCTTTTTATTTCCCTCCCCATAGTACCTTCTCACCACCCCCCACATCTCTTTTTCCTCTCCACAAAGTCTGTCTTCCTATAAAAGTGTCATATTCTCTATTGACAGATACTGAATCTTTTCCCAGGACAAAATTGGAAGTATTTGAAATAAAATCAAATAATACTGTTGAATTGGAATATATTACGTTTTGTACCTAAGTACTGCTGCATGTGTTTCTCAATAGAAAGGACATTCTCTTATATAATCATAGATCAATGATCAAAACCAGACAATTTACATCAGTACTGTCTAATTATGGATCGTAATCACATCCTGCCGGTTGTCCTAATACTAATGTTCTTTATGGCAAATATTAATGAATTCTGACAAGGATCCAATTGGAGATTAACATGTTGCACTTGCTTTATCTCTATAGTATTTTGAAATCAGGGACAATTTCTGCAGTTAATTTGTTCCCTATCCCTTCTCCCCTTCTTCATGATTAGGTTGAAGGTAAGCAAGGCACCATAGAAGAGGTGTGACCTCTGTGTGTGGCATTCATAGGCAAAATGGAATGTGTTTAGAGAATAGTGTCAATGGCTATTGCATTGGTACCAACAATAGGACAGTCTGGGACTGAGGAAGCCACTCCCCAGGATGCCAGCTATCCTAGCCTAAAGTGAGTCCCTCCCCTGTTCTTTGCACTCAACCAAGTGTGCTGTCTCACCCTCACCCCAGGACTACAGGACGCAGCCCCTGCTTCACGTGGACAGCTGTACGGAGCCATCCCCACCCCAGGCCCCTGAGGAGAGGCCCAGGCATCTGCTTAGCCCTCCCTTGGCCTACCCCTGCTGCCTGCCTTCTCTCTCCACCAGACAGCACTGCTTGATAATCTGCACATGAACCTCAGAGAGTAGTGTCTTTTCCCAGGAAAACTAGCCTGGGACTGGCCCATTTTACATAAGTGAGTGGGTCTTTTAAATGGGAATTTCAGATGTTAAAACAGATCTATTTATAAACATTTTTAAAAACATTAAAATCATCAAGGTATAATAAATATTTTTCCTGTTGCAAGAATTTTGCTCCCTACCTTTGTTTCTACCTTAGAGAGAGGTGATCAGAGGCCAACAACCAAAGATGTCATCTAGAGAGGGCATCCCACTGCTTGGTATGGCCAGACTTCAAGGTAGCTTTGCTCAGCAGGGGTTTCACTTTGTTGGAGGCAACTAAACTCAAAGAAACCCAAAGCAAAGGCATAAAGCAGAAAAAAAATCATGTGGCAGCTTATATCAACAGTGGTAATTCAGAATGAGAAATGAAGCCACCAAACAAGCCAAAAATCTCTATTGGCTAATTGGCACACTCTTGCCCCATAAGGACATCTACATGAAAAGTCAAATTGGAAATTTTCTTGATGGCTAGAGGATTTATCCAATCTTAATTTATCTAATTTATCAAGACTGGGTCACCTTTGTACCACTCAGCCCTGCTGAGACTTACCCACAGACCAGATATTCATTCCTGCCTCCAGGGCACTCTTCTCAGAGACATTTTATAACATACAGCTTATGCTTACAAATTAAACATCAGCCTCCTAAGGTCCAGCAATATTCATCCTGGCTCCATGGCACCTCTCCAAACTATAATGTCAGAGTTTTTTAAAAAAATTATCGCAAAGTTGAGGATTATCAGCCTTCTGGCTAAAATCTTGCAGCAGCTGCCTATTGCTATATAGAAAGTAAATCTACACCTTGTCCGTTGTGTCCTGTGTGGCCTAATCAGAGAAAAATCGGTATCAATTTTTTTTTTGAGACAGAGTCTTACCGTATAGTCCAGGTTGATCCTGACCTCACTATGTAGCCCAAGCTGGCCTCAAAGTAACTACAATCCTTATGCCTTAGCCTCCCAAGTACTGGGACTATGTGGGACCCTGACTAGGCCAAGGGATAATGGAAGGTAGAAGGTGGCTGGGACCTGATAATCTCATCCTAACAGCAGGAGTGGAGCCCCTCCTTCTTATCCCAGGCCCAAGACAGCCCCACTGCTCAGGTTTCACTCTACTCAAATCCCCAATTATTCCCCTATCCCAAGACCCTTACCAGAAATCACATGATCAGGTTTCATGAGTCCCACCATGCAAATTAGGCAACTTCCAGATCCCAAACTTCCTCTGATCAGTAAATGACCCTTGCCCTGTTACCCTGTCTGACCCGCCTCCCCTCAACTGCTTATAAGTCTGACCTCCACGGACAGACAATAAACCAGCTGTTAACACTTATTCAGACTCCCAGATGTTGTGACATCCGTCATCCATCATACTCATGGCTCCTCAAGACCCCCAGACTTCGCTGATTCTTGATCATTAGAGGCCAGTGGCGGCCAGGGATACAGAAGATGCCAACAGGACTACAGGTGTATGTCACCATGCCTGGCTTGTTTTTAATGGGACTCTGTAGAATAAACCCAGGGCCTTGCGCTTGCTAGGCTAGGACTTTAACTGCTGCGCTATGCTTCAAACTATATCAATTCTTTTAATCAAGCCTTCTTTGAGTACTTCTTCCAGACAACCAAATCAGCCTAAAGTACAGGAGGCCCACCCTCTGAAGACAACAGCTCAAGCCAGGAGGCTGAGACAGTATCAGAGTGAGAGGCAGATCCAATGTCATCTTCTGCACAGTTCCAGTCTCCTGTTTTACAAAATCACTCAGCAAAAAGAAAATTACCAACGCAGGAACACTCTATTCTAGGACTGCCTTTGCCTGGTCCAGGCCCTTGGAGAGTTCTTTATATCTAAGCAAGCCACAGGTTTT
Source organism: Ctenodactylus gundi (assembly GCA_004027205.1). Lineage (NCBI taxonomy): Eukaryota > Metazoa > Chordata > Mammalia > Rodentia > Ctenodactylidae > Ctenodactylus > Ctenodactylus gundi. Next base: position 149,639 of record PVKB01000159.1, on the reverse strand, counting down.
ATGACTTAGTTCCCATCACTGCCCTGTTCCCAACTTTAGCCCCAGAGCTGAAAGAAAAGAGGAACTTATGATGACATGTCTACAAAGTGCCTGTCATTTTACACACCTTATCTTAGGCAGTTCTCATGATAACTCCTATCAGATGGGGAGAGAGGAGTCTTCTTGGTTAGGTATTTATTATTTGAATTTCCAGTCATTGTAAGATCCTGCAAGGAGCCAGGCTTAGGGGCCTGTAATCCCAGCATTCTGTGATGTTGAGGAAAATTACAAGTTTGAGACCAGCCTGAGAAACTTAGTGATTTAATTAGACTCTGTTTCAAAATAAAAAACAAAAAAAATTAAAAATGAGCTGGGGATGTGACTCAATGTGATAGTCTCTGGGCAAGGAAAAATAAAAGATTGTACAAGGGAGCAAACTATAAATAATCACTAAACTGGCCCACACAAATTCCAAAAACAAATAACTAGGTTTAAATTCCTACTTATTCTGAGTAGCCTGATGAAATCTTTGGTTCACATAGCCTGTATTTTATTAATGCTTCAAGATGCCTGAGTAAATACTACACTTGATCTTAGCTGAAAGGCCAAGAAATGGTAAAATGCAAGAACAGAAATTCCGACAACTTGGATATGTCAGAGAAGCTATAAAGTGCTTCCTTTAAGTGAAAAGATGGAAGTTTGTATGAGGAAAGAAAAATTATACCATATGGTTAGTAAGATCTGTGGTAAATTAATCATTTATTCTACCTGGTTTATATTTAAACATGTTACATGTAAGTGTAGATGTGTATCAAAAACATAGTCTACATAGTGTTTGGTTCCATCCTGTTTCAAACAAACCCTGTGGATCCTGAAACATCTGCTTCATATCCAATGGAACTAGTGTAATTCTCATCCACATTCTAATGTTAGCAATTTTAGAATTTTCAGGTTAACATAAGCAAGTTCTTCACATATGTTGCCAAGGTTTTATGGCCTTCCCAAATCCTAAATCCTCCCTGTATAGTCCTGTCAAGGTGAACTTAAAGAGTCACAGAACACAGGTGGCTTCTAGTCCCAGAGTCACTCACTACACAAATGGGACAGTCTATTTTTCTGATCAGTCTCCTGATCCACAAAACCTGCGGATTTGTGGAGATTGACTAGGTCCGTCTCCATCCATCTAATGTTCTTTGAATTGCACTGTTGTGAAGCTTTGAAGAAAACACTGCTGGCATTTAGGACACATGAGTGATGCTGAAAGACAATGGGCCAGTTCTGAGAAAATAGGTTGGCCAGGTAAGGCTGGTAAGAGCAGGGAGCAGAGGTCACAGGCAAACTCCTCCTAGAGCAGCCAAGATGTCACCAGACGAGGTGGAAGGGGGCTGGACTAGGGGTGATGTCAAAAGCCACTTCCTCCTGGGGTGCTGTGACGTCAGGGCGAGTGGGACCGGCCCGGACTCCCGGAAGCCCAGGAGACAGGGCTTGCGAGAATTCAGAGCGGACCCCGCCTCCAAGAGGAGGGGCCGAGGCCAGGTTTGACGACAGAAGACTACTTCCGGCTGTGGTACGCGTGACGTCAGGGCGAGTGGAGGGCCCAGCCACCAGGAAGCCGGGGAGGGAGGGATCGCGAGAGTTCAGGGCGGGTCCCGCCGCGCGGGGCGGGGCGAAGCGGGGCAGGCGGCGGGAGCTACTGCTCTGCGGCCGCGGTCCGAGCTCGCTGGGCCCCGCGGGTCGGACCGGAGGAAGGTGAGTTCGCGGTGCGAGCCAGCCGCGGGCCGCCGGCTCAGGCTGGGGCGGGCGGGGCTTCGCTGGGCCTGTCGGTGTCCCGGGAAGGCGGCGCTCCCTCCCGGGCTGGAGCGGCTCTGGCCGCGGCCTCGGCCCTCTGGGTCCCGGGCGACACCTGCCCCGCGAGTGTGGAGCGGTGGCCCGGCGCCCCGCCAGCTTGTGTCCCTCTTCCCCCTGCCAGTCCGCTCGCGGCCCGGCTATTGCACAGGCCCGCGGGCCGTGACCGTCGCGGCGTCTCCCCGGTGGGCCGCTGCCGGTTCCGCGCTGCAGCCGGCGGAGCCAGGAGCGCGGATTCCGGGCTTGAGTCGGAACTGTGGGGCTGCCGGTGCCGACGTATCAAATCGGAGCGCTCCTGGATGCCCGGACCCGGGGTGCGGGGACCGGCCCGGGTCTGGCCGCGTGGGACGCGGAACTCCCCGCAGCGTCGCCTCTCCGAACCCCAGTCCCCTCTCGCGCTCTGTCCGCCACCGTCAGCGTCGGGAACGCGCGAACGGTGTTTTGGGGTGCGAACAGAGAGATTATCCGCAGTTGGGTAAGGGACGGTTCTCCCTTAAAAAGTTGCCAGGTTGACAGCGAAGGAACAAACTTCGTTTTCAGAACCAGTTTCCTGCCGTCTACCGATGAGATAGCCTTTCGTGGTTTTAGTTTGGAGAAATGACATGAAGCAGTGGGAGGTAGGGCGGTGCTGGAAGGGAGGCCGGTGCCGCGTGCTGGCTGCTGGCCTTAGCCAGCTCGTGCTGGCCCCGCGTCACGTGCGGTAAGTTCTCACAGAAGCTCCTCACTTGAAGGTGGCCCGAGTATTAGCTTTCTCGGCCGCAAAAACCCGAGGAAACGTCTAAGTGATTTTGAAGGTGTGCTGCTTTAAAATGGGAATTGAGTAGCATGGGGGCTTCAGTTTGACAGGTCTTCCTACTAAAAGGCACAGTCTCTTCTGAAGCCCGGTTTAGTTGCCTAATGTAGATCGATGAGAGTTCTTTGCCTTGGTCTTTGATATGTAAGATACTGAAAGCCTCTTTGAATTCGGCTCTCGTTTTCTGTCTCAAGATATATATTAAAACATTAAGCTTATTATACTTTTTTCCCAATGATTGAGTGGATTGTATGTGAGTTAGCCACTCTTGTAACTATTTAGGGAGAAAGAAGTTAGTTCAAAGTGTGCTGTTAAATTGTAATATCTGTTCAATGAATACATTTACCAATGTACTTTAATCTAAAAATATCTCGATTTCAAAAGAGGTACAGTGAATAAAAAAATCTTTTGGTTTGACCTCCACTAGTTAAGATGGCTGAAAATGTTTACCCATTGTTTGGGATGTGTATATAGGGAGAAGGTAAGTGTAGTTTGTGTTCTCTTGTGAAAGGCCTTGCCACTGGGGAATTTGAAAAAAAATGAGATAAGCCACATTAAGTGCATTCTTCTCCAGCCGTTTGCTTTTGAGTTTGTTTAAAAATAAGTCAAAGAATAGAGACATTGTTTGTCCAAATATATGTATCCTCAGCGTTTTCTTTATACCTAGAATCTAATTTGAAATCTGGAGCATAAGACAGTCCATAAGAACAATGGAAAAATTAGACTCCTAGAAAACAAACCGGCAGACTCAATTCAGCCATTTGTTTTCAGGTGGGTTCTGATCCTTCAAGGGAAACATCGCTGTGTTAGTGAAGTTTTGGATAATATGCTCAAGAAAGTGCTTTCCCAGTAATCTGGGAGGAGTCGGAGACTTTTGAGTGGGGGAGGCACTTTTTTAATAGGCGATAAAAGGCTCAAATTGAAGCCCAAAACACACACCTCTATCTAGTATTCAGTTATTTTATTTCACATAAATAAATGTAGGGTGAATTAAGCATGTCATTTAGCATCCTTAGGAGTTCATTAAAATCAGATGGGCAGGTTGCCAGGTTATGTGTAATATAGTGGATATGTTACGTTTGACTTATGTAAAAAATGTATTTTTATGTAAAATATGTAAAAAGCATGTGCTGTTATGTTGAAAGTGCCACTAGCATTTCGAATGTGATAATGAAAAGAAGGTTAAGACAGAAGAAAAATTAAAAAGTAGTTAAAATATTAATAAGTAGTAAACAAATCCTCTCCCCCACTACGTTTTTGTTCAGATCTTAACGGATTATTTAGCAAAGTATGATTAGGCCATGGTGCTCTGGTTGCATAAACCTTCTCCAGGAAGGTTTTGCTGATTGACAGGGTATTGTTCACAACCTTAGGGGGAGGGGAACAGGAGGGAACTGTCTAGTACAGTCAGATGAGCTATAGGCTCTGTTCTCTAAGAGATTTAGCTTAATGGGAGGGAATTCGTACCCATTCAGATAACTAAAGGACTAAATACATTTTATAAGGAGACCAAGGAAGAAGGTATTTAATCCTGTCAGACCAGCTAAGGAAGGCTTTGAACAGGGAAAGATATTGATGATTTGGGTGATCTAGTCATATGGTAAAGGTAGCAAGAAAACAGTTAATGTAATAATGCTGCTTGTTGCCAAATTCTTTTTTTGTACTACTTTTTTATTTGAGTGTAATCCTCCCAACTGCATGAAGTAGATATTTTTATTATTTCCATTTTGTTCAGTAACTGAGGTACCGAGTCCAGATTGCTAGCAAGTGGTAGAATCAGATTCCAATCAAAGCCTTCTGACTTGTCCCTCTACTGCTGTGCTTGCCTACTGTCATTTTCTCTTACATTCCAGATGGCCTCTTTCACCTCTGTAGTTTAAAAGAATTGATTTGGGAAATGCATTCGTCTGGCATCAAAATATTGGGGTCTGTCTATTAGAAAGAGCCTCAAAATAATGAAAGCCTAGGTAAATAAGTTATTTTTGCCATTAGCTCTTTTAGTCCGTTATTGGAAGCTTTGGTGCTGAATGAATATAACCATTGAGTGGGACTTTTGATCATTTTGACTTATCTGTTAGTCTCTATTGGGATTCAAAAATGAGTTGCAACTGCATTAGCTCTCTTGCCTAGCAGAATGTTGGAATTATTGTGTATTTTGTCTTGTAGCTTTAAAAAACTACTGGCACTAAATATCTTTTGGATTAAATTATGAAGTTGAAATTTAAAAGTTATTGAACATTAGTTGCAGTGCTTTCAGTTTTATATTCACAAACAGCAGTATTGTTTATGGCTGACGTGTTTTGAATAGTGTTATGCCTCTATAAAATGAGAGAATTTAAATCACTGTACTTTATATTGGGATAATTGCTGCTGCCTCCCTCCCTGCCTAGCGAGACCTAGGCTCTCCAGCTCTTGTTGGTCTTTGATTGGCCATGCTCGCAGCTTAAGAAGAACTTCAATGGCCAGTCTCTGAATTGTCCTCTTTTAGGACAATGTCCCCTTTTAGGTTGAGTTGGGTGAGTTTTAGAAAATGTCTCTAGTAAGATAATTTATGGTTGATGAGCTCAAAGCTAATGGGAAATGTAGCAAAACTAAGCCAGAACTTAAGGTCACATATTACACTCTAAGACAATGGTGGCAAGACAAATAAAAAATTAATATAAGTTGGTAGTGACAATATACTGTTTCTTTTTACCATCCCCTGGTTGACAAAAATTTCCAGGTCTTCAACTAGTAATTTCATGGAGATGCTTATAAAGTCAGCTTTACTTTGTTATAAAAAATATATACAGGTTTTTTAAGTACAGGTTTGGTTTTGAAATTTTACACTTAGCAAATGGGAGCAGGAGTTGGTCCATTAAAGGGAAACCAGATATACTCTCACCTCGTTGTAGGTAGAAATTCTGGGGGTATGTTTTCCCGCAATAGAACAATTCTTTCCACGTTGAACATCCACAGAGGCAAGTAGAATCCATCAGATGGTCTATGCACAGGTCTTAGAGAAGACCTGAGCAGTCGTGCAAGTCTTGTGGTGACCTGATCATTCACACACATGCCTCATGCCTTACCAGTTGTCTGGCTTATGATAATAACACCTGTACTATATGTAGCTTTTAAATTCTTAGAATAAGTTTTTGCCTTCCTCTAACTTAGCTGTGGACCATTTAGCAACCCAAGTTGATGTTGATTCTCTGGACACATATTCAGGAGGTTTCTTATTTTTCCTTTTTTTTTTTTGCGGATTCTTACTGATTCCAACATGTATACAGATTTCAGATTTTAGAATATGTAATTCTTTGATTCTGTGTGTACATTGTAAGAAATTTAAGTTATGTGCTATCTTTACATCTGAGACTCAGGAGACTTTTTTCTCTTTTTCCTAATTTTTGTAACACTTTTACTGCTTTTGCAATTCCTGAATGAGATGGAGTTAATAATGTTTAACATCTCATGTCAACCACAGATGTAACATGCTTCCAGTAAATAAGATGGCAGCAACTGAAATCATCATGCATGATTGCTAGTACCATCTGTTTTTGACATGCATAGTTATGGTGCCTTTGCAATGGAGTCCAGCTTTCATTCTGGTTGAAAGTTTAGAAAATTGAAATTTTGGGGGGGCTGGAGGAATAATACAACAGTTAAAGCACTTGCCCACCAAGCACAAGGCCCTGGGTTCGATTATCCAGCACCAAGATGAGTGTGGTGGTGCATGCCTGTAATCCCAGTACTCAGGAGGCTGAGGCCAGAGGATTGCTGTGAGTTTGAGGTCAGCCTGTGCTATGTAGTGAGCTCAAGACCAGCCTGAACTACAGAGTGAGACCCTACCTTGAAAAGAAAATTGAAAATTTGGGAAAGGGAAGCTTCTGTATAAACTGATAAGCACTTTGCTTCTTTTTCTCTCATTGTGTTTATACTGTTAAGAATTCAGCCATTGATATTCTGCTTTTATGACTTGATGATTTTTGACTATAGTTCTCTAAATCCCTCAGCAATCTTGGAAACACAGTGGTTTTTATATTTAATATAAAAAATACTTGGGGTAATCAGTATTTCTCCAGCTGTTTCTGAGTAATGCTATATTTAGCTCACTATCATCTTATCCTCTTACCTATTTTTGACCCTTTTATTGTCTTGAAAGTCACTGTTGTGGTTTGGATCTTGAATGTCTCCTGGAATTCTCATGTATTTAGATTTTGTGGAATACCTGTGAATTTCATGTGCTGCTAAGAGGTGGAGTCTAATCAAGAGGGATGGATTACAGGTGTGTGGTGTAGGGCAGGCATGTGGTAAGTTTGATTAGAGGCATGTGGCCTGGAAGAACATAAACTGTAACCCCAGCTTCATCTGGAGGCCTCTGATTCTTCCTCTTGTGATGCTGTGAGCAGTTTCTCCACCAGCCCGTTCCTGCTAGTGACAGTGGCCCATGAATAGATTGAGACCTTCTGAAGCTATGAACTAAAATAAACCTTCCCTCCTTTAAGTTGTGAACGTTGAGTACCATGTCTCAGCAATGGATATGTAACTAAAATAGTCTCCTACCAGGGTACAAGTCTGGTGATTTTATCAACAACTGTAATGATTTACTTATTACTATGTACCAGGCATAATGCTAAGTACTCTCTCTCTCTCTCTCTCTCTCTCTCTCTCTCTCTCTCTCTCTGTCTGTCTGTCTGTCTGTCTCCCCCCACCCCCCCGTGTGTGTGATGTAGGGTGAGATAGCTTGGTCAGGGTCACAGTAGTGAATGATAGAGGCAGAGGTAGAGTTAGCAATTGGTCCCCAAATCCAGGTTTCTTTTCTCTTATATTGTTTTATTTTATTACAAACGCTTACAGTTTTGCTGTTTGTATGCTTTCCTCTTCTAGTCCCACTTGACATTTGTTCCCACTCTCTCTCCTTTATGACCACTTCTGCTTTAGGAGTTATTTATGATTTTGTATATCAAACATTATTTTTCTTAGTAAAAGTATGCAGAAATGATTCAACTAGCTTCAGATTTGCCACATAGGAGGGCTTGTTCTTAGAACGTATTTTAAGAGTAATACTAGTAGTTATTATGTTTGTATTGTGCTTTATAGTATGAAGTACTTTTTGCACATTTTCTTAAAATTCTCATAGCCATCATGTGGTGTAGACAGTGAGGCCATGACTGTTACAGCTGTTTACAAGAGAAACTTGGAGTAAGTGACTTGCCTAATATCTCAACATAAGAGAGTCTGAATTTAAAGTTGGGTCTTTTCAATGATATGAAAACTTTAGCACACTAGCTTTCCTATAAGATTCAAAGCCAAAACATGTAGAATGTTGACTAAGGACTCTGTGATATTAGTTGGTGAGTCATGGTTCTTGCCCTCAGCAGTTTTACTGATAAAATAAGTAATGAAATGCTCTGATTTTAGGAGTGGCTTATGACGCAGCATTTTCTAAAGAAATGTTATAATTTTGTCAAAATTGTGAGGTTGGAATTTTAGTCCTGCATTTTAAATTATGATATGTAAAGTCGTCAGTTTTTAGTTGTCTCTCTCATTCGTTTGTGTCCTAAAACTACTGTGATTAAGTAAGATGAAGGAAGGAGAATTGGTATAAAACTGTAATTAAATAATTGATCACCTTAATAAGGGCTTGATGCAGAAGCTGATTCTGTTGTAGAAAATTGGATGTGAACTTTAAAGCTTGGATAGTTTGCAAGTAGGCTGCAAGTATTCACTTCTGGGAAGTTGTATTCTTTGAGAGAGCAGACAGCTTATTTAATAGCATGTGTGTTACTGAGGACTGAGCCCAGGGAACGTTGAGATACATCCCTAGCCCAGTTTATGCTAATCTTTCTGAGTGGCATGTCCCCCACTTTTAAATGTTCAATTTATATTTCAGTTCGTATAGGAGGCTTTCTGTATTTATTTTAAGATCGTGTCCTATTAAGTTGTGCAGATTGGCCTTGAACTTGCCATCCACGTGCTACCGTCTCCTAAGTAGCTGGAAATACAGATATATACCTCATTTTAAAATGTCGTCTTATACCAGTACCTTATTCTTTTGAATTTAATTTTTAGCTTGGTCTGTAATCTCAGCTCTGTGGGAGGTTGAGGCAGGAGAATCATAAGTTCAAGCCCAGCCTGGGCAACTTACCAATTTTGCAAGATCCTGATTCAAAATCAAAAATAACTCTCTACACCAATTTTGGCCTCTTTTTCCTTTTTTCTTATCCTTGCCTTTAAAGAAAAAAAAAGGAAAAAGAAAAATCCAATATATATAAAACAAAAACAGATTAGAAAATAAAAAATAAGAAAATGGGCTGGAGATGTAGTTTAGTGTGAAGGCCCTGAACATGATTCCTAGTACTGAAAAAAGAATCATTAGCTGTGGATATTTTTAATTTAGTTAAGCATTTGTTCACTGACTGGTACCTGTTACGGGAGCACGACACAATATTTGCCCTTCCTTAATTTTCTGTATTTGTTAGTGGGGCCTAGTTGCTCAATTTATAGCACAAGGAAGTTGTTCTTTGTTATATTTTTGTGATAGAGATCCATTTCATTTGGACACATCTTTAATTCTGGTTGAGAATATTCTGACCATTATCTAGCCAAACAAAATAGACTATTTCTATTTATGTTGCTAGAGTGGAAAAATTTTAGTGCTGAAATGTGTATATTTGTCTCATTGATATACTTACCATTGGCAAATCCAAGTTTTAATGAGGTTTACCTTCATAATTCCACATTTCTTAACTATTTGCAGGGCACTCATTACATACCTGGCAAAATAGATGTCTTGCTGTTTTATTTAGAAAGGTTCATTCCTATAAGAGGTGTAATGTATGGGTACAAATAGCCAATTCAGACAAAAAGTGATAAAGGATTAGCTAACAGGAAATTAAGGGAACAGGAAGGAGTGATTACTTCTGGCTGGATAGATGAAGAAAGCTTCCTATATGATTTAAGACATGAATTGAGAGGGATTAGCATGTGTCTCTGTAGAATCTGATAAATTCTGTGTTATTTACTTGTCTCTGTTTCATTGGATTTGAGTCCATGGAGTTTAATTGGAAGGTGATTTTCAGCCTTTCATTCTCTGTAACTTGATTAGAGTTGTACGTGAGTGAGATTACAGTGGTCATAGTAGAAATAGAATGGATTTAGAAGAAAAACCAGGGAAACAAAGACTGATGGAAGAACTCACTGAAATAATACAGGAGGTGAGGAGGTTCTAAAGCCGATGGGCTTGGAGAGGGATATGGGCAATGGATGGGGACTGCCCCTTCTGTTGAGACTTGGGGAGTTTCTTCACTCTGGGAGTTACCTGTGAGCACAGCAGTTGAGGTAGGGCTGGAAAGGTGTGAAGCTGCTGCGGGTTTCAGCAGAGCTCCACTTGGGTAGAAGAGGCCTGGCATCTGGGGACAGGTGAGGGGAGTGCACCCTATGAGGAAGAGGACTGCTGGTGTGCAAGAGTGGGAGCAACTTTCCTCCAGTGCCTGTGTTTGAGCTTAGACTTGAAGGCTGAGTTCCTACTCAGGCCAGTAAGCCTCAGGAATACATTATTATTTAAGCATGTGAGAGACTTAAAACATTTAGAGAGCCAGGAGAACCTTGATTATTTTAGTGTTCAGATGTATATATTTAAATGTATATATTTAAATACAGCTTCAGCAGGGTCAACTTTTGAAAGGAAGAGTTTTTATTGCTTCTTACGCTGGTGGAAGCATTTCTGCTGTGTTCCCCACTCCCAGCATGCAAGTGGAGTGTCAGTAAGAAATTCTGTATTGCTTCCATTTTGTGAAATTAGAGAAGTTAGCAGTACTGTCCGCTAGAGAGGTAAAACAAACAGAAGTCACAAGTGCCTTTTCTTTAATGAATGCCTGAAGCCACTGGTAGTGTTGTGTAAAGTAAATGCTGCATCAAAGCATTTCAGGGGCACTTGACTTGGGAGTGGGGTTGTAGTATGGACATAATTATTTGCCTTTTCCCATAGGGTTTTGGTGAGCCCCTCAAAATTCCCAGGGACTATAATACTATAATAACTGAGGTCCTTTCACTCATTTCCCAGCCATGACTTAAATGAAACAAAAATTTCTGTACTCCAACCTTTATCACAAGGTTCCCTAGCACCTGGGCTGCAGACTAGTATCACCCATGGCCTTGAAAGGACTGGGCTTCCTGGGGCAGATGAGCAGTGAGGTGGGAGCAAAGCTTCTAACCTAAGACTGCGCTCCTGTGAGATTCTAATGCCGCTGCTGATTGGCAGGAGGTCGAACTTTGCTCCCTTCTCCTGGCAACTGTTACTCCATTTCAAAGGTGTTTTCCAACAACCTCCTGCATAGAAAGCACACCCCTCCTGCCTTGGGAGTATGGTCTTTAACTAAATTGGCCCCTACTGTCAAAGAGGTTTGGGGGCTACTGCTTTATTACATTTTAAAAATAATATAATTTAGTCACTGTGTGGTTTCAAACTTCGAATAGTGTCAAAAATTGTCTGAAGGCCCCTTCCCTCATTCTGTTTTGTCACCACATGGACCAGCCGCTGCAAACCATGAGTCTCAACTGTTTACTGCTAGAGCTGAGAAACACCATAGGCTTCCTATTCATAGAAGTTGAAAACTTTCCACAGTGGTTATTGTCTTGACTCCTGAGGGCTGGGCCACTGAAACAGAATATAGTTGTTGTGAGGACAACAAGAGGTTAACGTTTGACTCCAGTTAGAGGAATATCCGTTATATTTCTAGGCTGCAGAGTTGGCAGCTGTGTTAGCTTTAGTGACATTACTGGTAACAGTAAAAGTTTATGGGTTTAGGCACAGCATACACTGGAAAGTAAAAAACAAGAGCAGAAGAAAAAGGCAGCTTGTGGGGTTATGGGAGAGGCCTAGGGTGGGGAGAAGGAAAAGAGCATGTGGGTAAGGAGTCAGGCACCTCCGACACCTGTTCCAGGTGCTGCATGTGGGACCATTGCCTTGTTTACGAGCGAGCTAAACTGTCAGCAGCCCTGCCACAGAATACAGGAGTGCATTGATTCTGCAAAATATCAGTTTGGTTTAATCACTTAAACAGATTTAATAAAAGGATTGGTATATACTGGAGTCTCTCTGATTTTAGAATTGAGCAGAAAAGGAAACAGAAAACAAAGTACTTTAATATTACTAAAAAGTATAGGCAGTTTTGACTTGGAGTAAGTGATTTAAATAAATATAGTAGCAGATTTAAGATCTCAAGTCATAGGTTACATGTACTCCCAGTCAGGCAAGAAGGTGGGAAGAAGTAAAGGGAAGGGTCAAGAGGAACGAGTGTTTGAGCTCGGTGGTGAAACTGCATTTTCAAGCTGACCAAGAAGGTAACTGGACCCACAAAAGGAAAAATATGGTAAGAAAGTAGATCTAGAGCTTGTACTCTCCTAGTTGATAAAACTAAGGGCTCCTTTCATTTCAGAAAACAACATCACACAGAAGAATTTTTCTTTAGAATGGTTTTTAGTTATTGGGCTAACAAAGTTAAAATATAAAAATGCCTCTGTTTGTTTTTCCTTGATGGTGGTAAAAATTATTTCTTGGAAATATTGTATTGAACTTTCAATTCATTTTCAGAGTTGGAAGATGCTGTGAAAGTCATCAAGTCTGATTCTCTGCTGTGAGTTTCCTCTCTATCGTCTCCAACAAATGAATGTCTAAAGGGAGCCTGAATATTTAAGTTTAGTTAGATCCCAAGGTAGCTAACTTTCATTCCTTTAGGTGATCCAGGCTCTCCAGCCTTTTCTCTGCCTGCCCAGATCTCCTCTTCTCAATCTAGTGGTAACTCTGTGATGATGACTTTTAAACTGATGTATCTTTCTCAGCTCTCTCCCCTGAACTTGAGACTCCATTGTCTGTCTCCTAAGTACCACCCCTGTGTGTTTCCTGGATAACTTGGTTTCAGCTTGCCCAGAATTGATTTTCTCTTCTCCCTCCCAAGAACATGTCTTATGCGTCTTACCTCTGCTAACACATGATGTTATTCTTTCCTAAATAATAATCCTGGAAGTCATCCTGGAATCCTCCGTGTTTATCACTCATACCCAGTCATTTATGAAATGCTTCTTTGTACTCACTGAACTCTTTTCATACAGTGCTAGTATCTTCCTTTAGGTACCAGGTGACAGAAATAGTATTCGCTTCCTGCTACCAGGCTTTACTTCTTTCAGCCTTTCTTCTTTTGGCTGCTACAGGGTTTTCCTGAAATATAAATCTGACTCCTATACTCCTATACTTAAAATGTCCAGTGATGCCAAAGCCTACTGCAGATCCTTAGCATGGAATTGGAGTTCTTTGTGGTACAAAGGGTCTTTGAGTTCGCTTGTATTATCTGTCGTAACTCCTACTCATCTTGGTTCCCACACACTTCTTACTTCTTGGGTAATTCCTATGCTTTCTTGAGGTTGCTGCTTAAACTCCTCTTTAAAGAAATCACTCTTTGGCCTCTTACTTCCTGTCACTTACTCTCATTGCCCTTCCTATGGTGCTATGTACATGCGTCTTAACTTTTTTTTTTTTTTTTTTTTTGGTGTGTGTGTCTTAAAAAAACAGTAATTCCTAATGTGTTGAGCATTTACTGTGTGCCAGGTCTAGAACAATGTTAATTGGAAAGTTCTTCCTTTTGGTAACTTTCAGCTGGTTCTTATCAAAGAACTGGAGATAATTTCATAGAAAAAGTGATTTTGAAGATGGCTGTCTTTTTACCTCTCTGTTTTTGGTTAAGCATTTTCTTTTATTTTGTGAAATATGCATTCTAGACCTTTTACTGTCCTGGCCATGCCCTGTGTACATATGTGTTAATTTTGTTAGCTTTCTCTCTTGAAACATATGGTTCAGTTTTGGACAAAGTAGAATAATGAAGAGAGGCTTCTCAGATGTCTAGAAACTGGAGGTGGATTCTCATATTTAAGGTATCAACGTTTCTAGTCTGTACTTGTGAATTTGGGGGGATCCAGAAGTCATCAGAATTATGGAACTTATGGCATAAAAGAAGAATGCTAATTTAGTGAACTTGTTACTATAAGAGTAAAATGGAAACTTGTGTCACTTAGTTGGTATACTTAGCTTGACAGGAGAACCTGTGCAAGAAGCCAGTTATTCTTCTCAAATGGGCAAATGCAGCTGGGAATGGCACTAAGCTAGGGTAATCCTGTGGAGGATTACCTAAGATAGGGTAATACTGTTGCAGTCTGTAGCAAGCACTCTTTGACCTCAGTTTTGAGGGCACACGGTCTTGCTTGCTAGAGTCCTGTGTCCTGATCCCAGATTAACAAGCCTTTTTTGTTAACACAATCTTTTCTTTAGCCAGAAGACAATTGAAAAGGCTTCAACTTTTTTTAGTTCACTTTCTAATACTACTTCCCGTAAATTATACCCTATTTTTGATTATACTTGGGTGTCTCATATTTTCTCAGGCATGTATTTTCTCGGAATTACTTATGTTGGTGGGCAATTTCTGCTGCTGTGCACTCCGTTTGATTCATGCTGTATTGCTTCCAGAGTACCACTCAGTTTTCGAGTTAGGAGGGTATTTGCTGTTCCCCTTTGTATGGCTGCAGAGCTTTGCCCAATGTTGAGCATTTCTCCAGGTGTAAGCCAACCAGTACAGTGTGGAATATGACATTTATCTTCCTTGGTTTTGACCTCAAGTGTTAAGATTGTGTACATTCTGGGGACAGCTGTATCATGCTCTCAATTTATGTCAGTGTTTTATTTTTCTCCATTTCATTGATATGTATCTATGTGATACATAATGTTTACATTGAACTCAAGTATTTTTACACATGTATAGAGCATCAAAATTACAAACCCTTCCCCTCTCCCTTTTTGACCTTCCCACCATCCTCTTCCCAGCTAGTTCTCACTATCCCCCCCCCCCAATTTAGTTGTGTATTTGTGTCAATGTTTTAATCAGCAAAAATCTTCTTTGTTCTTTTGTCACTGACAAAGTATAGTTTATCACTTAGTATTTGGCTTTTTAAGCTCAAATATAATTCATCACATTTTCTGTTACACTTCATATGTTGAATTTAATCTGTTAAAATTGTTTTGAATTCTGACTGTAGTACCCCAGTTGTGATTATTCTGTCCAGGCTCTCTCTAGTCATTCTTACATTTTTATAAGGATGCTGTCAAAAGTTTTTTCTGGATCTTTGGCAGCAGTATTCGTTAAGCCTAGTGAATATTGCAGAAGGTATTTAAGAGCATTCTGAGTTTTGTCTTAATCATCTCATGAATGTCTGTTACTCAGACCATTTCTCTTCAAAAAGAATTGTAGAGCAGGTTTTTAAGTGCCTTTTGGAAAGTCACAAAAATTTTTCTATAGCCTTGCTAACAAAAGAAATGAAGTTATTTGACAAGGTTTGGTCTTCCTGATCTCAGTGATCCCTCATCTTTGTATCTTTGTCTATTCAAAAGCTTTTTTTTCTCCCACATTTTATTGATATGTATACGTGCAAAATTCAAGGTTTACAATGGAGTTCAGCATTTTGTGCACATTCGTATCTTGTCAAGGTGACAAGGGCTTTCCCACTCTCCTTTTGTCCCTCCCTCTACCCACCCCTCCCGCCCTCTTCCCCCACCCTACTCCCCTTTTTCACTTTGTCTTTTGTCTTAAGTTCCATAGGTGTTGTGATCTGGGTCTCTCATATCAGAGAGACCATTCGATGTTTCACCTTCTGCTTCTGACTTACTTCACTAAGCATGATGTTCTCTGGTTTCTTCCATTTGCCTGCAAAAGCCTCCATGCTGTTGGACTTTACTGATGCATAGTATTCCATTGTGTATAAATGCCACATTTTGTGTATCTACTGGTCTGTTGATGGGTATTTTGGTGCTTTCCATATTTTTGTTATTGTTAGTTGTGCTGCTGTGAACATGGGTATACATATATCTCTGTTATATGTTGTTTTGGTATCTTGGATATATTCCCAGGAGGGGTGTCGCTGGATTGAAGGGGACATTTATTTCTAGTCTTTTAAGAAATCTCCATACTGTTTTCCAAAGTGGTTGTACTAGTTTACATTCCCACCAGCAGTGCAGGAGGGTTCCTTTCTCCCCCCAGCCATGCCAGCACTGAGTATTATTTGACTTGTTGATGTAGGCCATTCTCTCTGGGGTGAGATGGTATCTTAGCATTGTTTTGATTTGCATTTGTCTTATGGCTAGAGATGTTGAACATCTTTTCTTGTATCTGTTGGCCTTTTGCATTTCTTCCTTAGTGAACTGTCTCTTCATTTCATTTGCCCACTTTTCAATAGGATCCTTTGTTTTGATAGGCTTACTTTTCTTTAGCTCCCTGTATATTCTGGTTATAAGCTTCTTATCTGAGATGTTGGTGGTAAATATTTTTTTCTAGTCTGTTGGATCCCTTTTTACAATGTTGATGGTTTCCTTTGTTGTGCAGAAACTTTTTTACTTTGACAAGATCCCATTTGTTAATAATGGGGATAAATTCTTTTGCTCTTGGTGACTTGTCAAGAAAGTCTTTGCCTACCCTATGTCTTTTAGAAATTTGCCTACTTTGTCTTCTAGAAGGTTTAGTGTTTTAAATAGTCTATTCTAGAGTTTTCCTCAGGTCAGTTGATGAACACCACCATTTTCTGTTCATACTCTTTTGTGATTTTTCATGTCCTTTTTAATTTGAAAGAACAAAACTTTGTCTCCTGTCTTGCATCACAGCTCTCTAGGCTTCATAATTTGTCAGTGTACTTACAGCAGTCAACAATGTTCCACACAGGTTCATGATGGGCAGCTGGCCAAGTCAGGGTTACTGCACCATGGTGTCTTGCCAACCTGGGCTGAGAAGAAACAGCAAGAATGTGGGGTCACTTGGACTACGGGTTCTCCTCTCTGAAGGGGGTGGCGTCACCTCTCATGAGTGTTGGACAATAGAAATGTATAACAAGATGATAGTAAACTCTAAGATATTGCTCAATTGTAAGATTTCTAAAGAGCAATGGAAATGGAGATTTTTTCTTTTTTCTTTCATATATTAACATATATATATAAGGTATATGAAATATATGTTATTTCATATACCTTAATCAACATCCCCAGGGCTTTGTAAATTTTTTCCTCTAGACGTAGACTCAGAAGCTCATTTTATAGCCCTTGATAGGTTTTGTAAGTTCAGCTCATTGTGGCATTTTACTTTGTCATTTGTGTTTCTTTTATAACCATCATGTTATATGTCTTTCCTGTCTTTTTTGTGTCTTTAAAAATCTAAGTTTATACAAGACCTCTTTGTGCTACCATTTTTTTTTCATTAGCATCTTTTGTACTTTACAGTGAGAATTCTATTTCAAACACAAAACCACTGCACATTTTTATCTTTTCTGTGTGACTACAATGAATAGGATGCAAAACTGGTTACACTTTTTCCTCATGTTTTTATGACCCATTCTCTTTTCCATTCATTTATTCGCTCATTCATTCATTTTTCTCTCTGTGTGTGTTACTTATTTCTCTTTTTCACCCTGTATTCTTCTGGTGATAGAATTTTAGGAATGCTTTACACTAAAATCCAGAGCTTAAGTCTGGTATTTTATGGAGTCATATATAGATATAAAGTATTTTCCTTGCTATTCTTTTAAATTTGGTTTTAGTTAGGAATTTACTTTTAACAGAGCTGAAAATGGACAGTGCCATTCTAAGGCAGTAATTATGTTTTCTACCTTCTTGATGTTTTACTCACAATACCTACTAAAATGTAGGTATTTTCCATGGAATTTAGTATAGCAGAGCTTTGGAAGTGTGACTGCTTAGCATTATATGTAATTCACGAGTAGTCTGAAGTCCTTATGTTCTGTACATGGTCCCACACATTCTTCCACCTGTGACCTTCTCTGAACTCCTTTTTTTCCTTCTTACTAGTCAAGTAACTCATTCTGTCCTTGCTATACTAATGATTTGCTGTTTATTGCAAGCTTAGTCCTGCTTCAGGGCCTTTGCAGTTATCCTGTATGATGTCCTCCTCCTTCAGGTTTCTGAAGTTAACCTTTTTCTACTTTAATCAAGTTTCCATCCTTGGAGGTGGGAGAGTAGCTCAGTAGTAGAACCACCTGTCCAGCATGGGTGAGGCTGTCAGATCCCAACACTGGAAACAAAAAGGAAAATGAAGCTTTCTTCTTAATAGAAACTTCTCTAATAACCTTATTTAAAATTTTAGTGCTTCTTCCAGTCCTTATATTTTATGTTCACCTCCTCTCTCCATTAGAATGTAAATTCTATAAGGTCCAGGTATTTTGTTTTGCAGTACCTGGCACATAGGAAGATTACTAAATACTTGTTAAATTAATTTGGCAAAGCTAATTTATTTAGAAGTTTGGTTTTGAGAGCTTTCTAGAACATATGGCTCATCTTCCCTTTTAGAGTCGCAGGCAGGATTTGCTTTTCTTTTTTCTGAACATTTTGTAAATGTTTCCTAATTGTGTCCTGCATTCCCATTCTCAGCTATCTTAGGGAGCTTCAAAATTCTGTGGTTAATTGTTCTCAGGTTTCTAACTACTGATCAAAGAATTTATTTTTAGTAATTATATTTATGTCCAGAATATTTCTTTCTCAGTTTAAAGTGTGGAGGATAGATTAGCAAGGCATTCATTGGATGTGTTGATTTTAGCTCTGGAAGAATTAAAAATTGTGGTTCCTGGCCCCAGTTCAGCTCATTTCTGCATCACCTTTTCTCTCCAGAACACCAGCAGTTTTTTATGCAGCTACTTTCCTGCCAGTGCTCTGTTCCAGGGCAGAGACCCATCCCATCACAGCTTGGTGGTTTGTAATGAAGCGTCCATTTCTGTCTTTAATATTCATATTCTGGGCATAGGTTTACAAACCTAAGGACAACATTGTTCTTAACAACTTTGCCATTTTTTTTTCCTGCAACAAGTAATTTAGATCACCATTCCCATCATTGCCCTTTTCAGAGAATGCCCAGCTTCTTTTGTAGCTATGATAATAATGAACTTTCCCTGCCTTTTATTTTTTTCAGCTTAAAGTTTATTTGATCAGTGAACCAAACTTGCTACTTTTTTGTCTGGACTGAAGATGGAACCCAAGGCCTTTACAGTGACTAGCTGTCGCCCCATGTAGCTCATTTTTATTTTTTTGTTGAGACAGAATCTTGCTGTCTTGACAAGTTGTCCAGGTTGGGCTCAAGCTCAGAATCTTATGCCTCAGTTTCTACCATGAGGCCTGACTCAATGTTATACCATTTTTAGGTGAAACAAATTAAAATACTTAAGTCTTTTTGTATTGATAAAATATATTATTTGCATTATTATTCTGGGCATAGGTTTTGCAGAACCTAAGACCACCTTGTTGGTAGTACTTTTTGCTTAACTTTTGTGCAACAAATAATTTCCACACTAAAGTAATACCTGCTTCCTAAGGCATTCTCTTTTCAGAATTAAATGATGTTAAGATGTTGATAGACTTCTCTGTTAAATTTACTATTTGTTAGGCATTATTTTGGAAGTCTTATATGTATTAACACAGTATTTATGGTATGCAGTATGTTTATTACTATATAGTCAGTATGTCTTAATTTTTATAAGCATCAGCAGAAGGAGATCTCTGGACAATCATTTCTTTCTTGTTTTTTTAACTACTTTACCAGCCAGTTTATTTTATTTATTATTATTAATACTACTTTTATTTTTGGGGACAGGGTCTTGCTCTGGGGCCCACGCTAGTCCTGAACTCACTATGGAGCCCAGGTTGGCCTTGGACTCACCACAATCCTCCTATCTCAGCCTGCTGAGTGCTTGGATTGTAGGCTTGAGCTACCACGCCCAGTTTATGTGGTGCTAGGGAATTGAACTTGGGTACTAAGCGCTTGGCAGTAGTGCTTATTAGGCAGGTGGTTTAACTGCCGAGCCAGGTTCCTCCAGCCCCAACCACCAGTTTATTACAGGTAACCTACATGCTAAGGTATGAACCAGATATTAATGTCCCATCTTATGCTATTATTTAATGCTGTCTGCTTAATGGAAGAAATGGATGTTGTGGGAGATGTAGAACAAGGTAAGGGCAGGAGCCCTCAAGTAGTATGGAATTCAATGTAAATCCACATACATGAGACTATTTAATTAAGTGTCTAATTGTGAGATGCCTAATAAGTTCTGAAAAGTTAAACATAAATAATGCTAGAGAAATTATGAAGAACTTTGCAGAGGAGAAAAATTCATCAATAACAAGTAGGCAGAAGGTAGAAGGAAAAAGAAGTGCTATTTCATTAATATTTGTTTGTTTGATGCTGGGAATTAAGTTCAGGGCTTTGCACTTGCTAAACCTGTCTGAGGCCTGATGGGGCTATTGATCATGGCATGCCTTTAGTTGATGAGGAAGAAGATGTGAATAGTGGAAATTAAGTAGTTAGGGTGGGATCAAATTAGGAGTTTAAAATAAAGTGGGGTGATAAAAGCCAGGTGTAGATGTTTAGGTTGGAGTGACTTTAACCTTTTTGAGGGCTAAGGGGGCTAGCTCAGTGGTAGAACACTTTGCCTAGCATTCATGAGGCCCTAGGTTCAATTCCCAACACTTAAGAGGAGGAAGTTTATAAGCCAAACAATGGTATCTTCTCAGTTCTGTTTAAGAACAATTTAAAGATAGGGAGAATGACATCAGCACATCTGCTCAGATCCTGGCCCAGTGTTGACAGTGTGGTAAAGGTCTGTATTAGTACAGTGGTGCAAGTAAAGAGGAAAATGGAATTTGGAGATTTTTTAATGGTGCTTCTTAATAAACTTTAAATGGATAAAGGAAAGATCTGTTAGGGCTACTTTTAAAGCTTTCTGACTGGATATAACAAGGGATAATGCCACAGGCAGAAATGGAGTTGCTGGAACTTTGACTGTGGAGCATAATTATGCAGTTACTTTGGGCACAGGTAAATATGAGTTATCTGTAAGAAATGTAAGTTGAAATGTTAGCAGATAGTAGAAAAATGAGATTAGCTGCTAGATGAAAAGATAGGGCTAGAGTGTTGAGATGTCTCTCAGCCTGGTTCAATGTCACTTAAAGCCATGAGGAGGAATAAAGCTCTTAGAGATCAAAGATAGAGGATCAAAAACTGGCATGCATGTATGACTTCTAGTAGATAAATCTAAGAGGTTTTCATATACATCCAGACTAAAATTACCTTAAAGGGAAATTTTTCTGTGGTGATAAAAGACATATAATGCTGTTTAGGAAATTGGAAAATGCAAAAAGGTGCAATTATGTATTATAATCATAGTACCTTAGCACTTTGTCTTGTGCACATAAAGGTATAGGAGACACATGCATATATGTATAAGTGTGCATAGGACTGTGCACTATATACCTTCATAGGTTTTTAAAATTCATCATTATGGTTTTCTGTTGTCATGAATTACTGCTTAAAATACTAAGGGGCTGTATTTTTCTCACCAGTTAAATTTATCACTATTATAGCTATTGTTGAATGTTCAGACTGCTTTTGAAGTTTTTTTGTTCTTAATAATCTTACAATAAGCTTCTGTGGAAGATACAATCTTCACCTGTTACTTAGATATAAGCTCTTTGAAAACAGAGACCTCTGTATCCCCACACTGAGAAGACTACCTGCATGTAATAGTTTCTTAATTTAAAAAAATGATTGAATATCTAGTGTGGTGGTATGTATGCCTATAATCCTAGCACTGGGGGAGACTTGAGCAGGAGGATTACAAGTTCAAATCTAGCCTGGACAACTTAGCAAGACCCTATTTCAAGATAAACAGATAAGGGGCTGAGAATGTCACTCAGTTGTAGAGCGCCCTGGGTACAATCTCAGTATCCATACATTTGCATTCCGATTTCTGCTGAAGGTTGGTCAATTTTTTTTTTTTTTTTTGCTTCTTTTTGTTGTTTGTTTGTTTTTTTGAGATAGGGTGTCACTCTCTAGACCAGGCTGGTCCTGAACTCAGTATGGAGTCCAGCTGGCTTTGGACTCTTGGCAATCCTCCTGCCTCATCCTCCTAAGGGCTGGGATTATAGGCATGCACCACCACGCCTGGCTTTTTTTTTTTTTTTTTTTTTTTACTTCTAAAATATGGAGCTACTTTACTGATACTGAGAACATCCACTCCTTGAGCACGGAGGTTGACAGTGGGCTTGGGTTGAGGTCAGTAATCCTTATGTTGTGCACTGTCAGGAGCCCTCTGAGGAGACAGCTTGTCCCCCAACCAGGCAGGCATTCCTGGCACTGATACCTTCTTTCTGAATCACTGTGGTTCCCTAAAACCCAGAGGTTAGACTTTTTTCAAATAATATTTTAATATATTTTGAGATGGTAAAGGCATTGTATCTGCCAGGTTTTTTTTTTTTCTTTGAGAAGTATATCTTACTGCTACTCAGAAGTTAATTTTCAAGAGGAGTGTTTGTAGAGGTTTGTGATGGTGACCTAGAGAATTTTTTTTTTAAATTTTCCATATTTATTTGCTTTCAAAAGGCATCATTGTAATTATATTAACCCCTTTAATAAAAGCTCATTATGGATAATAAAAGGCCATTATGAAGAATTTCACTTTATACATTCCTTGTACCTAGGGAAATTTGTAGTAGAAAATGGTGTTGGTTTTTCTGGTGCTGGGGATAGAACACAGGGTCTTTGCATGCTCTGCAAACACCCTAATATTGAACTCCATCCTATCCTGGAAAGTCTTAATTTTATTAGAGAATACTGTGAAAAAGTCTTCACTAAGAGCTTTGATTTGAGATGTCAGTTTCTGTGCTGGAAGCTTCTGTCGAACTCTGGACACATCAAATAAAGCCCTTATTGCCTACCACAACATTAAAAGCCATTGAAATTCTCCTACATTCCACCTAGATCTTTTCTGTTCTGCTTTACTTCCACGTTACTTATTTTATACTTAGGAGAATTACAGACAAACTGTGTCCATGTTCACAGAATACAGAAAGTAATCACCTGTATAGTTCCTCCAGCATTCTGTCTGGCTGTCTTAGCTACTTCTTCATTGCTGTGACAGAGTACCCAACACCTGCAACTTAGAGGAGGAAGAATTTTATCTCAAGTTTCAGAATGTCTTGTCACAGCCAATCCATGGGTGACTGGCAGAGGCATAGCTGGTAGAAAGCTGCACATGGCATGGCAGACAGGAAGCCAAGAGAGGGAGGAGGATGGAGTTAGGGAATACCATTCCAGGTCCTGTCACAGTAATCTGCTCCTCCTGGGAGAAACCCCCATGTTCTCTCCTTCCAGGTCAAACCCCAGTGTTCTGCTGCTTTGGATCAGGCTCCACTTAATAGCACGTGGTTCTGTAGCTGTTCAACAGTATCCAAATGCGTGAGGTTTTTGGGGGACACGCCAGATTCAAACCATAATCCTGGCTATGAGGTTTGATCCCAGGGCTCCGGTTGGGCAGGCCAGCTGTTGGGTATAGGGTATAGATACTGGACACCTTTGTGGATTTTTCACTTCATTCTGTGGGCTCAGTATTCCATCTGATAAGACCTCTTCGTTGTAAAGTGTTCCCCAAGTCATATTAGATGAAACACAAATCCTAGAAGAATTACTGTATAGTTGGTCATTTAAAGAAGATTCCAGAAGTGAAGAGCTTGGGAATTCTGTTTTTTTCTTAGATTTTACTCACAGAACTCATTTTTCCTTAGACATAGTACAGTACAAGAAAATGTTTTATAGAGTAATACTTGAACAAGTGCTCTCGGTTCATGAATTAATTTGACTCAGTTTTAGAGTTTCAGAATTTTTTCATGTCACAGGTTTAGCTTTTCAGGTACCCTTTCTCCTAAAATCGCTACTTTTGTAGTCTGAGGTATATACATTATTTCAATTAATAATTTATTATATAGATTTTCCCACAGGTCCTCTAGAGGGACTAAATTGCTTCTTGGAAAGTTTGGAATGTGTCACATATGAGAATACAGATGTATCTGTACAATGTAAAGAAAATAATCAGAAGGACATGTTCTTACTGTGGTAGATGAGATTGCATATATTGACATGGGAGCAAAGCTAGGAGTGGGGCTTACCTAGTGGAAGTGTAGGTGATCAGCTGCTGGACGAACAGTTTTGAATCTTTCTGAGTGGATGGACGCCTGAGAAACAACTCAGGAAATCTGTAGCCTTTAATTCAGTCCCCCATATGTCTTAGGCAAATATTTAGAGAATTAATGAGTAGACAATGATTTGTTTGCTTGTTTATTGAGTCAGAGTCTCACTCTGTGGTCCAGGCTGGTTCTGAACTCACCCAGGCCATCATCGAACTCATAGCAATCCTCTAGCCTCAGCCTCCCTAGTGCTGGGATTACAAGTGTGTGCCATCATGCCCACCTTATGTGGTGCTGGTTTATCTTTTTTAGGGTCTTAAGCATGCTAATCATTGAGCCATTATGCCCCCAGCCCCTAGGTAGTGGTTTTAAAAATACTACAGAGTGCACCAGCCAGGTTTTGAGCTTGAATAACTACTGTTCAATTCAGAAAGAGCTATATTAAGAGATCACAGTTTGGATCAACATAGCAGCTTAGTGATAGAGACCTTGATTGAAAATCAAATGTAAATACCTACTGGGTTATATATTTCAGTGTGAAAGCCCTGGTCTTGATCCCCAGTATCACAAAAGAAAAAAAATGACTGCAGCACAGGAATTCTTATACCTATTTGGGAAGTAGCTCAACATATCTGAAAAGTGTCTAATTACTAGCTTTGGGTTAAAAATGATTTTTCTCCTGAGTCTTTTTATTTTGATTTAATGCTTTTTTTGTTGTTTCATAAAGCAGTTTCCATTAGTTTGCCATTACTGCTAAACTATTGGCTATTTTCAGGTATAGTTTTCACTCATCTAAGATTTGTTCATTCATTTAGCTATAGTTTTTTGATACAAGGGCTCTTTCTATAGTTTAGGTTGGTCCTGAACTCACTCTGTAGCCCAAACTGGTCTCAAATTCATGGCAGTCTTCCTGCTGTAGCCTCCCCCAATTCTGGGATTTTAAGTGTGTACCTTACCGCCATTTCCAGTAGATGTGTTGCTGGGAAATTGAACCTAGGACCTTATGAATGCAAGGCAAATACTTTAGTCACTCTGCTACATTCCAAACTGCTTAGCTATAGATTGAGACTTACATGAATAAAGATCTGTGTATTTATTCTAAAAATTAGGGAATTAAATGGTTGAGCAAAAAGAGGAAACATGTTAATAGTTTCTTCTTTCCCTCTCTCTTTTTTAGTACTAAGAATGGAGCCCAGGGCCTTTGTAGTGAGCTGTAGCATTCCTTTTTTATGTTCTATTTTGAGATGGGGGTTTCACTAAGTCATTAAGTGGCCCAGACTGGGCTCAGACTGCCAGTCCTTCTGCCTCAGCCTCCCGGAGTGCTTGCATTACAGGCCTGTGTCATTCAGTTTTAAGTAGAATTAATTAGCTTGGAGTTAGAATGACCATATATAGGAAAGATGATGTGGAGATGATCCACTGTAAGACATTAGGTTGGTGACCCAGAGTGTATATATGAGTAGGAAAGTTTTAAAACTTTGATATGAACCTGAAATATGATGCCCTTTCCTCTATTTTGCATCAAGAAAGAGTTGGAAAGTAGCTCTTTTCCACCTTTGTATAGTCATAATGAAGGATTAAAAAAATAATCAGCTGCTTTGAAGGCCATCATACAGGCTCATTTTCCATATTTGCCCCGGAAGGAAATCCAGACTTCTGTGTGAAGTGACTGAGTCTGTTCTGAGACTG
Organism: Ctenodactylus gundi; assembly: GCA_004027205.1. NCBI lineage: Eukaryota > Metazoa > Chordata > Mammalia > Rodentia > Ctenodactylidae > Ctenodactylus > Ctenodactylus gundi. The sequence continues at coordinate 124,305 of PVKB01000159.1, read as the reverse complement.
GGTGCAGCTTCCTTGTATTGAAGAAGGGGATCATCTTGTCAACAGCCAACTCCTGTAAGCGATTAAGTCATTAAGAAGTTAGTTCCTGCATGGAGCTTTTTCCTAGTTTCTTCACAGCCTACCTACCGTGGAGCTCCTAGACAGTTTGGAGGCTCGGGGAGGATTTGTGACAGACCTTGTTTTCTGTGTGGCTGGGACAGATAATTGCTCGTCACCCATCCTGGAGACTGATACATAGTGAAAATTTCTAAGTTCAGTATGGACTGTACGAGAAACATACAAAAAAGTAATTGGAAAAAAATGCACTGAAAAAGCTGGAATGCATGGCTTTGTAGACTAGTTTTTCTTTTCTTACTCTCTCTCTCTCTTTTTAATGATGTGAGTCAAAAGTAACCCTGTTAAGTCAAAAGAAGACATTGCATTTTTTTTTTAAAGAAGACCCAGATCACAACTCTTATGGAACTTAAAACGAAAAACAAAGTGAAACAGGGGGTAGGGTTGGGGCGGAGGGAGGGAAGGAAGGATAGAGGGAAGGACAAAAGGAGAGTGGGAAAGTCCCTGTCACCTTGACAAGATACTAATGTGCACAAAATGCTCAACTTCATTGTAAACCTTAAATTTTGCACTTACACATATCAATAAAATGGGAAAAAAAAGTTCCTCATGACTTTTAAGGTATGTTGATAAAGCCATTTATGTTTATTTTTTCCCTTATCTTGTATGTGTATCTTTTTCTTTTAAGCCAGGATGGGAACTTTCTACTCTTACCCTTTTAGAGGAGTTATGATTTGTTTCATAGAGTAAGTCCAGTCTTGGAGGTGGGGTGGGAGCTGTCCTGGTCTAGGAATCTCAAGTGGATTCTTTCCAAATGTGTTGTTTAGGTAGGGCTTGCAAGCTTTTTGAGCCGTGTGGATTTTCTTTGTCTTTAAAATAGGGATAGTCACAACTGCCCAGGTACCTCCCATGGTCTGGGAGGGCAGAGCGTGTAGTGGGGATGAGCCCCGTGCTCTGGGTCAGCAAGGCCTGCATGGGTTGGATGACATTGGGTGAGGTATGCATCTTCTCTGACCCCGTTCTTTCTACTGTGAAATAGAAACAGTATCTATGGGCCACTTTTTAGGGCTAATGTGAAGATTAAAATCAAGTGATATAGCTGGGCCTGGTGGTGTAATTCTGGGAGGCCGAGGCAGGAAGATCACAAGTTCAAACACAGCCTGGGCAACCTAGTGATGTAGCATGAAGTTGTCTCAAAATCATACATAAAAGTGGGCTGGGCTATAGCTCCATGTGAAGGGCCAGAGCTCAATCCCCACTACCCCCTCCCCCACAAAAAATCAAGTGAGATAATGTCTATTGAGTAGTAACCATGTTACCTGGCATGTAATTAATGATCAGCCAGCATTATAGATTATGCTTTTTTATGGTTCTGGGATAGAATCCAGGACCTTGCACATGCTAGCATGTGCTCCACCACTGAGCTGATCTTCAGACTATGGATTATGTGTTGCTATTGTTACAGTAACATTTGGGGTGGTGTTAGCTTTTCATAAAGCCAGGGGTCTGAAACAGCACACTCAGATTTCTTGTTTGGTGTTTGGTATGCTGTAGCTTTACTGCTGGGAAAATCTGGATGTATAAGAAGGATATAATTGAAGAGCAGAATTTTCTAATTTCTGAATAAGATTATCAGCAAAACATTATGTGGCTTATCCATGTTTTTGTGTTTAACATTTCATGTTTTTTTTGAGTAAAGACTTTTTTGAGAAAAAATATTGCTGTTGTTTAGTAAGTTTTGAACAAAAGTCCATGTACTCTTAGATTGACTTGATATTTATAAATGCCCTTTTTAGGGGCGTAGATAAAAGACGCTGTAATTTGTAAAGAAAATGATGTCTTCTGTTAAGGTCTGTAAGTAGGGGATCATCTAAATCTTAACAAGAACTTAATTTCTAACCTGTAGTTTATGAAATATTGGTGAAAAAAAGCATTGCTGAGATCGCTCAGCTTACAGAATGGTATAAAAATCACCTGAAGTAAAGCCGCCTCTCTCCTTGCCTGCGTTTTTTTTTTTTTTCAAGTTGATACTGATGTGGCCAGAGAGCAGGCTCCTATACCACATGGCAGTGACCAGAGAGAATGGTTTGTTTTGTGTGTCTTAATTCATCACGTTGAGCACATTGTCTGTATTTGGTAAGCACCTGATGTATGCTAGGTGTTGCGATTGAACCTGTAACCCATGGCTGTTGTGTGATGCTAGTTTCTGTGTTACCTTGAAAGATGAGGGTAGGGGAGTATTGGGGGTACCTAATCTGCATTTCTAATTTTTTTATGCTTTGGAGGAAGAACTTACTGCCTTCCTTGTACGTTAACAACGATTTACTCATAATAGTCACCGAATTTGTTTTAAACTGTTCTAGCAATTTATCTGAAATAAATCATATTATTTTTAGGCTTAAAAATCTTTCAGATGGCTTCCTTGTCACCTTTCAAGACAGTATCCAAATTTCTTGCATCACATTTCATGGTCCTTCCCAGTCTTCCCTGAATACTTCATGTCCAGTTTCACATACAGGTTCTTTGTCCTTGCTTATATAAGTGTTGACTCATCCCTGCTGTCTTGCTTTATAAAGGATTGTCATACTTACATTGTATTGCTCCCATTTGTTTGTATGCCTGTCTTTCTGGAAGTGGAGATTCTGCATCATTTCACTTTGTGTTGTTTCATGTCACAAAACTAGTACATAGTATGCATTCTCTGAATGTTTGTCAAATAAATAAATAAATAAATACAAAGATACATACATACATAAATAAGCAGGCCAGGCCTGTTAATGCTGTCCTGTAATCCTAGCACTCCAGGAGGCTGAGGGAGGAAGATCACAAGTTAAAGTCCAGCCTGAGCAACTTAGCTCCTTGTGAACCCTTTCTTAAACATCAAAAATAAAAAATGTGATGGCATGCAATTCAGTGTGAAGGCCCTGGGTTGGATCTCCAGACAAATAATAGATGATTAGTGTGATTAGTAACACTTGCATTTCCTAACTGTATCACACATTTTTAGCCAGTTTTGCAAACCCTTTAATCATGAGATTGTAATTAATCTCATGCAGTCATTCTGTCTTTTTTCAGTAAAGTCAAAACCAGTCAAACTGAATTGCTCATATAGTTGTCTATATGGGCACATAGTTGACTGTAGTGTCAGGATGGACTGTGACCTAAGTTCCCGAGCCTCTTGCCATGGACCAGTGTAACAAATTGAAATGTGATAAAACTTTTCATTTGGTGAAAGTGAAATAATTTATTTTAGTTTTGGGATATTGAAAAATACTTTTATGGAAAATTTTAAATAGACACATAAATAAAACATGTATCAGTTGTGTCCTAGCTTGTTTTATCTATACTCACATCTACTACTTCTGTATTAGTTTGCAGGAAATCCTTTAGGAAATATTTCATCTGGAAATATTTTAGTATATATAGGACACATTGTTAATCTTCTAAATACAGGTCTCTGTGGCATTCTGGGTAGTCATGCTAATTAACCATATAGCAAAGCCCCATTGAAACCTGGCAGCCTATCCGCTGGGCTGGTGGTCACCTGCCTTTGCTGTGCCCAGATGTTCCCAGACCACCACTCCTGATAGCCCCTATCCTTCAGCTTCCTTCTTTTTTTCATGTGTCCAGGGAGAGTTATACTGTATTATTTATATTCTGTAAGATAAAGGAGTCAGGAAGGTAGGAGATAGGACACTGGTGAGGAAAGTAGGTATTTGTTACTTGGTAGCAAAAAGTCAATACTCAGTGTCTAAAGCACTTTAAAAATATTTATGCATAAGAAACCTTTAGAATTTCTTGGAACTTTGTCATTTTTAAAAATTTCTCAGTGTAACATTAACAAACTTAAATTATTACTAACTAGTATAGACATACAAAGTGTAGAGAAATATACAGGGAACATTCGTGAGTCTACTGCACAACTTTAAACAAATCTTAATAGTTTGCCATATTTGCCTAAGCTTTTTCTTTTAAGTAACAAAACATTAGAGACAGAGTTGAATTTCCTTGATAATTCTTTCCTTTTGTCTCTCACAAGAATTAACTGCTATTCTGAATGTAAAATTGTCATTGTTACACTGCATGTTTAACTTTAGGTTGAGTGTGCCTTGCCTTTTATAAGGGAGCTTCTTTTTTCCTTCTGTCTTCACAGCTTTTACCATGTATAGGAAGTGTAGAGTATTTGTTTAACTTCTAAAAGTAAGCTAAATAAACCCACCAAGTTATTTGTCTCACTACAAAGCTATCAAGTATGAAGTGAAATGTTTTAGGGTTTACGTGTATCTGATTAGAAGAGTCCGGCGGCTTGTGCAGATACCTAGGCCCTGTGTTATACTGCTCTTTTTAAAGTACCAGTTAATATTTTGAAAGTATAAACAAATAGGACAGAAAGGAACCTCAAAGGCTAAAAAAAGTCATCATTTCTTGATTTTAGTGAAACTGCCTTAAAACTAACTCGTAGGTAAGTTTCCCATCCATGTGCAAAGAAAATGCTTACAGCAGACTACCCTCTCTTAGCAAGGTTTTTGGAATGACAGATGGATAAGGAAGTCATGGAGATGCTTTATTTTGTGTTATCTCACAATGCTTTAAAAATTAACTACCTTTATTTGAAAATTATATAATATATACATATGTTGAAACATCATATGGTACCCCTAACTATGTATATTTTTATGTGCTAAAAGAATACATTTAAAAAATAACCAGAATTTGCATATAATTTAAAATTTTAAAGCAAGTTTCTGCCTCATTCCCTCCTGAGCAATTTTCCCAGCTATGTTTAGCATTAGTTTTTACTCTTTGGAAGGAGATATGCGGTGTTCATCCTGTTTATCCAACTAAAAAAATACGCCGCCCCCCCTTTTTTTTTAAACCTAGTACTGGTAAAATTTCTGACTCAGTAATTTTGGAAGGAATTACTTCTTTCCACAAATAGATGAACCCACATACTAGGTCTTCTAAGTGGACCATTAAGTTTCCATGATGTTAGAAAGCTGGGTGGGATTTCTGTGGATGCAAGTCCTGTGGAATAAGGGCTTTCAGGTCCTGTGTAGGATCATATTCTGGTACTGAATAGCACATGGGCCCCAGAGTGTTAGGAGAATTTCCTGATAGGGTGTTTAGTGGTGGTCCCAGTGTAGGGTATGATCTGAGTAGCTGCTGCAAGAACCATGAAAGGCACTGGCTTACAGGATCCAGTTAGATTTACCATTCCTTTAGCCAAGCCTCAATTTATGAACTAAGTTCCAGTTGTCCTTGTTTTTCTCTTTCTGGAAGTCTCTAGTAGCTGTCATTAATTTTGATTGTCGCCAGGCACTTAGTTGGGCTACAGTTGAGCTGTCCAGTCTCTTAGTTTTCTTCAGGCACGGTGGCCCTGTCTTTCCTTTTTAATCATGTCACATGTATGCACGTGCTCATGTTACCTGGATCCAAAGGGACTACTGATCACTTAAGTGGTTTCTTCTTTTCCTTGCAAGCACTGTTTAATAGGTTCTTGAATACCTTATTTTATTTTCTGCAATTAATGTCAGATGGTTGGATGGATGCAGCTTTTTTCCTTTAAAAAAAAATCTTAGCTTCTGTCTGAGTACCTAGACTCTAAGTGGCAGAAATATCTTGGCAAAGGAACTGAAATGAGCCTCAGACTGAGGCTGAGGCTGGGTTTAAACTAGGCATTTCCTCTTTTCAAGAGATGATATCAAATAAAAACTTCAACAGTATTTTTTTGTTTCTTTGGAGACAGGATCTCACTCTGTAGTCTAGACTGGTGCTGAACTCGCTGTATCCCAGGCTGGCCTTGAATACTCAGCAGTCCTGCCTCACTCAGTCTTCTGTGTGCTCGGATGACAGTCATGTGCTACTGCACCTGGCTTATTGGTCCTGGGGACCTGAAGCCAGGGCCTTGTGCTTGACAAGTGCTTTAACCACTGAGCTATGGCTTAACCCCAACTCCTGAACAGTATTTTTAATGTTGTTTACAAGCAGATTCTAAAATAGGAAGAAGTATAAATTTTTAGGAGGCTTCCCAATCAGGTACCGAAATGTAGCACATAGTTATGAAAATATCTTTGGTTTAGCTGTCATGCTAAATAAAAAAATAGGTTATTGGAAGAGAGTAGTTTTAAAATCTACTGTTTTAAATGCCTAAATTCTGTAATTGCTAATACTCTTGCCTTAGAGTGTGTCTTAGAGCATATATTTTTCCCCTTCAGGTTTTAAAAATATGCTGCATTCTTAAGTATAACTTTTATTTTATGAAACCTTCGCATTGTTATTTTTACAAGGTTTATAGTGAAATACATGAGAAAACAATTTATTATAAATAACATGATGCTGTTAGGAACAATATACTCTATATTCAACAGGGAGAGCTTGAGGTTATAGCTCAATAGCAGAACGCTGCCTAAGCTTATCTAAGGCCTTGTGCCCTATCCTTAGCATCCAAAAACTAAAGCAAAAATGAAAACAGAGAGGCTTTCTAGGACTGTTCATATACCTCAGTGATAGAGTGCCACTTTGTATTGGGGAGTCTGTGGGTTCCAACCCCAGGATGAGAGAGTAGGAGAGAGGGAGGAAGAAGGATGAGCAAGAGCGAAATGGACACAGGACACACAGAAACAAACAGACACACAGAATGAGAAGAACACACAGAGTGGGGGGGGGGAGGTAGGCTGGCAGGTTGTCTGTCTAACCCACTTAGTATCATAAATCTCTGAGGAGAGATCAAGTTTGAGATTAGGCTGTGGTATGAGACCAACAAAGTTCTCTTTACTCATTGTACATCTTTGAGCTAGTGACTTAACGAAGCCCTAGTTTCTTCATTCATAAATACTGGTTGCAGCTACTCCACAGAACTGTAGAGAAAAAGGATAACATGTATGTTAAAGTTTAGCACTGTACCACACAAAAGTGTTACCTGTGTATAATTTTTGTTAGACCTTTACAATCACTGAAAAGTTTCTGTTTTAAAATTCTAATGCAGGAACTAGCTGAGGAGATTGCAGAGACATGGTTCTGTTTTCAAATCAGTTTCACAGCTTTCTTGAAAGTTCTTTTCTTTAGAGAACAGAAAGTTTAAGAACTGTTGATTATGCAGTGAAAGAGGTCAAAGAAAGTCAGTATAGATTCCAGCCCCCTTTCTCTTATTTGCTGAGAGAATCTGAGCAAGTTACTTGCTATAGTGAAGTTCTTCATTTTGTAGTAAGTATAAGGAAATGATTTTGAATTTTATTGAGAGAGAATTAGGCTAGCTGTAAGATGAGGGCTGCGAGGCTGCAGAACAGATGAGATGGACTTTGTCGCCCATAGGAGACAATGCTAGTGGAACTTCCTCTTTTTGTCCAACTAAGGCCATTTGAAGGCTCCTGGGACCCCATGTAGGTATAACTCAGACCTGGGCTTCAACCAACTCCCTGAGGATAGTATCTCTGGCTGCCCTTAAGTCTTCCTGCTCATGCAAGACAGTGCTCTGGTGACTTTCTTCTGCATATATATGTGAGTACAGTATAGCCTAAGCAGCATGTATTTTAAAAATCTGATTTAATTGTAGAAGTTTCCTATAGAGATGAGAACACTCCTTATAAAAGGATTTTAGAGATATTTATAGAACAAGGGGGGTTGGATGAGGAATGGATTAGCATAGCCTTGTTAGGAGGGTAAGTAAGTAAATAATTTGATCCTTGAACATTTCTTTAAATCCAGGGATTATACAGTCATTTAAGATGTACCAAGAGTAAGGAAGGTACTTCTATAAGAAAAGACTGTTAACTTTCCAGAGTTGCCTTTAAAAAGTTACAGGTTTTTTTGTTTTGGTTTGGTTTGAGTTTTTTGGCCTTAGCTTCATTTAACAGATATTGGTGTAGAAAGTGGGCATGGAGTTAGAACAATAGCTCTGGGGCACGCAGGGTTCAAATCCCAGCTCAGTCACTTCCTATTCTTGAGAACCTGTGGCAAGTAACTTTCCACTTGGAAAGTGGAGAAATAGTATTACCTCTTGTGGTTGCTGGGAAGGCTGAGATAGCACACAGTACTGACTAGCATAGAGAAGGTGCTAAGCAGATGGTAGCCACAATGATTGCAATGATAATAATGATGATTTTCCTTTTTTTTAAAAAAAATGCAGTTCTGGAGGTTGAGACCAGGGCCTTGAGTGTGTAGCCAAATGCTCTATCACTGAGCCACACCCCAGCCCCAAGGATGGTAATGATAGTAATAAAGACAGTTCTTCATTGATTTCCAGAGCATCATTATGCTGGGACATTTTCCGTTGATGAGAAACTTGGCATTTTTAAAAATTACAGATGCTTCTCCAAATAAAGTTTTACTGTTACATCTGAATAACAGAGTCTATTTGGAAAACTGTTTCTTCTTACACCTTTTAGTTGTGTGACAGCAGTTTTATTTTGATCTTGTTGATTTATAGGAAAGTGGCTCTGTAGCTGTTGCATGAGTTAGAAAGTTACTTAGATATTAGCATTATGGTGTGATTTCAGTTATTTAAGAGAGGCTTTGATAGGTTTATTGTCCAAATATTGTCAGAATCTTAAGACTAAATGATTTTTTTCAATTAATAGATAAATCCAGCAGGCATATAAAATAATTATTTAAAATAAAAATATGCCTAATACATTTTATTCAAAAGCATACAGGCAAAGCAAGGTCCTTGTGTTTTGTTTTGTTTTTGGTGTTGCTGAGAATTGGGCTCAGGTCCTTAAATGTGCTAGGCAGAGATGTTCTTTGATTCCATCAGACTGGCAACATTTAAAATGAGTGTCCAGTGTTTGGTTCATATAACTATGGATGGTCTCTGGAAAGCAATCTTCACATTTTGTTTAAAAAATTTAAATGTGAGTGTCCTTTGTCTCAGCAATTGCACATATGGAAGCATATAATAAGGAAATAAGATAAAAAGTATACTGTTATTCAATATGTTCATTGCAGCTTTGCTAAAAGTACCCTCCAACATGGAAACCATCTGATCATCTCTTAGTGGGCATCATTGTAAAAGGATAGCACTAAAGAAGATTCAGTATGCCATTTCTTAGTTTCAAAAGAATGTACATTCATATCCCGATTTCACCCCTTGTAGCCATATGATTTTGGGCAAGTAACGTAATCCAATTAAGAACTTTCACTTTCTTCTTCTCTGAATGAGAATAATAACAGTGTATACTTGGTCAGTGTTAAGGTTTGGATGTGGTATGTTTCCCAAAAGCCTCATGTATTTGGATGTTGTAAAATATCCATGTGTTGTTGAGATGTAAAGCCTGAATGGAAGGGGCAGAATGCTGGGTCTTGGCCCAGAAGGGACGGGTTACTGGGAAGTACCTGGAAGGCTAATTCTGCCTTTTCCTTGCTGGCTTGGCATCCTCTGCCATGCCGTGAAGAACCCTCTGGGTAACCCCCTGCCATGTGTTTCCACCATTCCAACAGTCCATGAGCTAAAATAAATCTTGTCCTTTAAATTGTGGATGTCAGGCATTCTGTCCCAGCAATGAAAAAGTAACTAAGACACCTGACCATGAGGTTTAGAAGCCTTTGAACTGGTTGTGGGAGTTTAGAAAAGTTTGAAAATGCTGGCTAAAGAAGCCTTTGAATGCTGTGAGCTAGCCTTGGTGGGAGGTTCTGGTCAGAGGTCAGAAGAGTGGAGTGCTGAGAGAATTGCAGGTTGGACAGATGGGGCCCAAGAAGTTTCAGATGGGAAGGAGGACTTTATTGGCACTTGGACTCTTAACCGTGCATGCTGTGTTGTGGCAGAATGTGTGCCTGTGTTTTGCCCTTGTCCAGAGACTTTGCCTGAAACTGCAATTAAGGGTCATAGAATACTTAATCTGGTGGAGGAAACTTCAAGGCAGTCTAGTGGTCACAGGGTTACTTGGGTACTGTTTGTGGCTTTTAGCCAACTCTCTGGTGAAAGGCAGAAAAAAATGGCCAAGAAACATGATATAAAAGTTGGCAATTTTGCTAGATTAAAAAGGCCTGTGGAAATAAGGCAGAAAAGCACAGAGGAGTTAAAGAGATTAGCCTTAGTGGAGAAGCCAAGTACTTACAAGCAGGACTATAAAAAAGGCACCTTGAGAGGGTGTCAGGCCCTACCCTTAACTGATTCAAGGATGGAAGGACAAAAGACTTTGCTCTGAGAATAATACCCCAGGCACCCTATAGTACCAAAGAGAAAAATGTTTGCCAAAGCTCAGCTGCTCGGTGTTCAGCCATCCAGGAACTCAGAGGCCTTGGCAGCAGTTGTTCAAGAGTGCCAGTCTACTCCTCACACCAGTGGTGGATCTTGTCGTTATCTCATGGTGCCAGTTTTGTAGGTGTGCAGAGTACAAGAGTTGTGGATTCTTGGAAGGTTTCACCCAGCCTTCAGAAGGCCTTAGAGGTCAGGCAGTGTGCTTTCGGAAAGGCCGTGCATGAAGTTGTGAAGCTGAAAGTGCAGTGGAGACTCTGGAAATTTGAAAATGCTAGGAATGTGGATTGTCTGCAGAGGAAGGCCACAGGCTCTGAACAGAGACAGCCCAGAGGCAGTGCGGTAGGGTGGGGCCATCCAGGCCCTTGGGGGCTTACATCTGGACACAGCCTGCATGGGTGCTAAACACAGAGCACTGAATCTAACATAACTGCAGGATTTGGTTATTGTCCTACTGGGTGTTGTTCCTGCTTTGGTCCTTTTGCTCTCTAGCTTCCTGTTCTTCTCTCTTGGAATGGGAATGCGCTTGTCCCTTGCCATTGTATATTGAAAATGCTTAACTTCGATTTTTCACAGGATTTCAGAGCTAAGAGTTTGCCTTGCGTCTCAGAGGAGACTTTGGACTTGGACTGTACTGTTAAGACTGGCAGCTCTTAAGGATGGACTAAATGCATTTCACATAAAGAAGCAGACATGAGTCTTTTGGGGGCTGGGACAGAATATTATGTTTTAAATATGGAGTGTCCCCCAAAAGCCTCATGTGTTTGGATGTTGTAAGATGCTGTTTCACATTTTTTACATGAATTATTTTACTTTTGTATACAGAAGAAAAAGGTATTTCTAGTTTGGAAAGAACAAAAGTAGAGTTTTATATTTTAGAAATCTTTTGTCCCCCATGTTATCAAGTGCTTTTGCAATTTCATAGATCTGAATCTAAGCCCACTTAGATTTGCTCTCTTGCTCACGTGTCCTGGGCAGGGAGTACCCATGGCCCATTACGAGGCATACAGTTTTGAGAACTTCTCTTCAGAGCACATTATTATAAGGAAGAAATTATATGGAGATGTAGGGTCCCAAGGTAAATCCTTATTGTTAATGATGACTAGTATCTGTAGTTGAAAGTCTTTATATCCTTCAAGAAACCTGTAGCCATGTTTTGATTCTCAGAAAGTTTGGGTCATTCTTTGCTTATCTACACAAAGCAAGTAGAAACCAGTTATTTGATACATAAATGAGATAGGAAGTAGTGACATAGAGGTAAATGTGGATACCTGCACTAGAGCTAATAGGTTCTATGGAGCCCAGGACTGTGTTCTGATATCTCACTTATCTAAAGAAGTGCTAGTGTCCTTGAGTGACCACTGCACCTAGAGTGGGTGCTCCACTTGTAGATGAACTGTCCTCATTCGGGCTTTTCCACCTGATTCCCCATGTATATGTTGGCTTCAATTCTATAACATGGGGCACGTGAACTGGATATAGTCTGTGTCACTTAATGATATATGAGATATCTGCATATCACTTAATGGTGATCTGCTTTTGTAATCAAACTTACATTCAAGTTCTTTGATTCGTGTAGTCTTCCCAAACTGAATTTGCCATCATGGTTGGTAGTAGAGCTAGAAAAATGCTGAAGGGAATTGAATCCATAAGCTGATTTATGGAGCGTTTGTCAGAGTACATAATTGAATTACAGGATATCCTTAATGACAACCAGCTATGCAGCTTACTTTTTATTCCATTTTAGATACTTTTTCCTATGTTTGTTTTCCAAATATTTCAGAATTGTGTTCTAAAAAATCACACAAATATTGTGGTTCTTTTCAGAAGTGACAGGTTGCTCAAGTATAAAAAGATAAAGGTCATTAGCACTTAAGCTTTTTTTTCAGTCTTTTAAGTGTTTTTGTATTCTCATGTCTTAAGTGAACCTTTTGGATTTTCCAGAGTGGTGAAAGTCAAAGGTTTGTGTGTTTAACACAGTGTCTGAGTCTGATGAGTCACATCTGTCTGCTTCTAGTTGGGGTATGTGTTCTCTGGCCACTTGGGATCCAAGTGACCAAAAGAATTTAAGTGACTCAAAGTAACTAAAAGTAACTCACCGCTACTTAGGTCTGAAAACTAAACTTGATGTCATATTCTAATTTTAGTATTATCTTTCTTTTTTTTTTTTTTGAGGCAGGGTCTCACTCTGCAGTCCATGCTGGTCCTAAACTCACTATTGTAGCCCAGGCTAACCTTGAACTCAAGGCAACTTTACTGCCTCAGCCTCCTGGATGCAGGGATTACAGGCATGTACCACTACTCCTGGTTTACGTGGTGCTGGCGAATTGAACCCAGGGGCTTGTGCTTGGGAGGCAAGTGCTCTAACTGTTGTGCTATTCTTCCATTCCTTTATTTGATTTTTTGCTTCTCAAAATGACTGTTGCTTTTGGCAGTTAAGTTTTTTAATTAGTCTGATATTTTTATGGAGTAGTTTTGATTTGAAAAGAATAACAAAAAACATAGTAATTATATTAAAATTAAATATTAAGGAATTGGTACAGTTGAGAAATGGATGTGTCTCTTCTGAAAATATTTAGTGATGTAGAAGCTCTGAATTTTTTTGAATGAACGATACGTTAAAATATGATTTTATATTTCAAATTAGTATTGCATGTTTACCTGAGAAATATTGTACATATTCTTACATATTCACTTAAATCTCTATTTTCAGATTTTATTTTGTGTACCAGTGTCTGTGTGTTTCTCTCCTTCATTCCTATTAGAAGTTTACTTCTGAGAAAATGAAAAGCAAGTGTTTAAAGATGACCCAGCACTCTTGATACGTGACTCGAGCTCCAGGCTGTTTCCAGGCCTGCTCCTCCCTTCCCTTCAGCAGGATGTCACACCACCTCTCCCTACTTGTCATTTTCTCTGCCTTGAGCATCCATTGGGTGGTGTATGGTCACATCAGACCTGCATATTTTAGCATAAAGTCTGTAATTTGGGCTGTGTTCCTGTTTTGAAATCATCATCATTACCTTCCTTACTACAGACCGAAGGAGTAAAGGGGACTGGGCCTCTAAATTTAAAACATTCATTTTTGTTTCTATTCTTTACAGGTTTTAAAAGGAAGATGATTTCCTTTGCATTGAATGAGATTTGATCTAAGATTTTAGCTGCCCTACTTTTTGATTTTAATATGGGTCTTTCAGGTCACCAATAGAAAAGCTACTTGGGAATAGAGTGACAGTGTGAGCCATTGTAAACATGAATATATTCTAGCCATTATAAAACTGCTGCTCAAAAGGGAAGTCTGCATATCCTGAAAGTATCTTGATGTCCTTGGTCTTGAAGGGGCTGATGGACTAGGTAAATTTAGGCCTAACAACCCTTGCAGTGTGGACATTCCTTAAGTGATAATCATGCCTAAGTGCTGAGCTGAGAGCTGAGCAGGCATCTGGCCTTGAGTTTTATGCTAATAAGGAAGATGTAGGAATTGGGGTCTTGGTCCACTTGGTTTTGTAGGCTTTCTGTGTATGAGAAAAAAGTAAGCTGAGTTCTTAATTTCTGAAATGCCTGGATAAACCTAGAGAATCAAAGTACAGAATACAGATAGGGATAGCCTTGGATAGATTGGATTGCGTCTAAGTTGCAGTTTTCTTAAAATATAATTTTTTCTTAAATTAAGATTTTTTTCTTTCTGCCTATCTTTATTTTTTTATCCTTCTTACTGATCATTATTTGTTCCATCATCCAGATCTGAAACCAGAGATAATTCTAGACTTCAGTCTTTTCTTTGTATATGTGAAACAGGCCAGCCAGTACCATTTATTATACATATTGAACAGCATCTGAGACCTAGAGGATCCTGTAGTGAGTTTGTTTGGTTGTGTTTTCTGTGTGAATTTTTTTTTTTTTGCATCAAACAGATTTTTCTAAAAGCTTGCTCACAAAGAAGACAAAAACAGAGAGATCCTCAGTAAAATTAAACAGGAGGTGAAACAGCCTATAACCAAGAACAATGTTTAAAAACCAGCCAGACACAAACTACTGTAAAACACTTGTTCATTTAATTTACTATTACGTATTTGAGATAACTGAGAAAGCCCCAGGGCAGCAGTGCTTTCATATTCTAGCTCAGGCCCCTTCCCTGTGACAGATTCATGCACACATATCTGCATGCACACACCATTGACCTAAGCAGAAGATACACATACATGCACAGATGGCTCGTGAACCATAGGGCAGAGCAGGATGGGAGAAGGAAGATATGGTCAGTATGCCATCCCCTGGAAACTGGGACTCCAGAGAACCCTTTTTTTGCAGGCTAAGAGTCAAAATGAAGTAGAACACAGAAGGTAGGATGCTCAGAGAAGTGGCCAAATAAGTGAAGAGTGAAAGATGTAGGGGGAGTTTCAGGCAAACGACCCCAGAAAGGGAGGCCATTCTTTATTGGGAAACTCAGACAGAGGTCTTGCGACTCCTGAAATACGCTGCATCTAAAGGTCTATGCCACAGCATTACCTCTGCATCCTGTACCCCCTCCCAAGATAAAGGGAAACCACAGACACCCATCTCTACCTCCCACTGACTCTTTTCAAGACTTTTCCCAGTACTCAAAAAGAAATGACTCTCTTCCCCTCAACATGCACAAAATACTGGCATAGGCCAGTTAGGCCAAATACAGAAAGCCTTACTCACTCCCCGCCCCCTCCCACCCCCCTTTTTTTGGTGGAAACAAAACAGAATCCCATCATGACTATCACGTCATCCTCCTCCTCAAATGTCAAGTCTTCCTAGGCCTTCCTGTTTCTTTTATGCTTTAGCCTTTTTCTAACTCTTCTCTCTGCTTGTTTCAGTTTCTCCTCGAAGTTGTAATTCTTTGGATTCTCTCCCATCTTCTCGTTGACCTCAAAACTTTTTTTTTTAAACCTGATCCAGAGTGTAATGTTCATATGCATAGAGATGCCCAGGTTTCACTGATGTTTCTTTCCATTAATGTGATCCAGAAATTTGACTTCACCACATAGTCACAGACACTGCAGTAATATCTCCCCATCTTAGATCCTGGGGTAGTCTGGGTAATGCCTGTTGTCATCCTGAACTTGGATTCTAAGTCCTTATGTTGCAGAAGCTCCTATGTGACTGGCTGCACTGGTTTTCCATCCTTTTTCTCTCTCTTCTGTGAACCTCTTAGATTGCTTTGTATATTTCTGTTTGTCCCAGTTTTGGCAGAAGTCCACGTTTTTTGTTCTGGTGCCTGACACTATCTTCAGAATAGACTTAAATCTTTCTAGCTGAGTGTCTGGACCCTCCTTTATAACTTTGCTGCTGCTGTTTAAATCTAGGTCTTCATTATTCTGTGCTGAACCAAGGATGGCATTCTAAAATCCTTAAAGTCAGGTAATAAAACGAATAAAGGAAACTGGATACAAGGAAGCAGAAAGTTGGGGGACCTGGTAAAATGTGTTTGAAGGAATTCTGCCTTGTTGCTCCATCCTTCCATATCCAGGCAGAAAGGTGAATGCATTGCTATTAGATCATATGGAAACAAAAGACTGTAATAACCAACGCAGTCATAAGCAAAAGAAGCAAGACTGGAGTTGAAGTGTTACAATACACAATTTCAAATTATGCCACAAAGCTGTAGTAATAGAAAGAGTATGGTGCTGGTACAAAATGCAGACAGTATAGGCAACATAGACCGATGTGTCTCTGAAACATAGAGAACACAGAAATAAACCCATGTAATTACAGTCATGTGATTCTTGACAAAGGAGCCAGAAGCATAAATTGGAGAAAAGACAGCCCTTTCAACAAATGGTACTGGGAAAATTGGAAATCCATATGTAGAAGATTAAAACTAGATCCCTGTCTTTCACATTGTGCAAAACTCAATTCAAAATGGATCAGAGACCTGGATATAAGACCTGAAACATTGCAGCTGCTAGAAGAAAATGTAGAGGAAACACTTGAAACCATAGGCACAGTCAACAGCTTCCTGATTTGGACTCCACGAGTGCTGGAAATAACAGCAAAAACTCTTATCACATTAAAATGTTTCTTCACAGCACAGGGGACAACCAACACTGTCAAGAGATAAGTTACACAATGGTAGAAAATCTCTGCCAGCTACTATTCCATCCAAGGATTAATAGCTAGAATATATAAAGAACTTAAAAAGCATCAAAAAATTAAAATAGGCCAGTTGCTTAAACAGATATTTCTCAAAAGAAGTACAAATGGCTAATAAGTGAAAAAAAATGTCCAACATTCTTAGCTACTTGGGAAATCCGAACTGCATTGAAGTTTCATCTCACCTCAGTCAAACTGGCTAGTATGATAAATGCTGGCTAGGATGGGGGAGTGATGGCGGAAGGAATGTTTCTACACTCCTGGTAGGAATATAAATTAGTAAAGCCACTGGAAATCACTATGGTGGTTCCTCAGAAAACCAAAAAACAGGACTGCCATATGACTCAGCCATATTATTATTCCTTTGTGTATATGTATATGTATACACACACACACACACACACACACACACACACACACACAAATACACCCAAAGGAATTAGCATATTATAGGGATACCAGCATATTCATCTTTATTGGTATAATTTACAATAGCTAAGATATGGAACCCACCTAAGAATCTATCAACAGATGGATAAAGAAAATATGATACATGTACACAATGGAGTACCACTCATTCACAAAGAAGAATGAAATTATGTCGTTTGTAGGAAATGTATAGAACTGGATTGAGATCATCATGTTAAAATAAGAGCCTCAGAAAGACAAGTGTCATGTATTTTTCTAATATGTGGAATCTGAGAAAGGTGACATGAAAGCTGAAGAGGAAGAGAACGGGTGAGGGGATGAGGAAGCTATGGAGCGTAGGTGTGGCCACCATATATGCATGTATGAAAATACCACATTGAAACCCGGTATTTTTGTAAAAGTAATAGGTACTAATATAGTACTAAAAATTAGAATGTACAAATAAAATTTTAGGCCTGGTAAGGAAAGTTAAATACATTGAAACACATTTAATCGTTTGGGTATTTTTTTTTTTGGTCTTTTTTTCTATTTCTGAGACAGAGTCTCTCTCTCTAGCCTAAAAGGGTCCCGAATTCACTGGTGTAGGCCAGGCTGGCCTTAGACTCACGGCAATCCTCCTGTCTCAGCCTCCCAAGTGCTGGGATTACAGGCGTGTACCACCACGCCCAGTGTGTGTGGGGCTGGGGAATTGAACTCAGGGTCTTGAGCTTGCACGACAAGCACTTAAAACCGCTGTGCCATTCCTCCAGCCCCTTGTCATTGTCTCAGTTCTCCAGAAAGTTCTTGGGTGAAGTTACATGAGTTAACAATAAATTTTGTGTGTGTTGGCTTAATTATGAGCTTGGAATAATTTCTACTTCGGCTCGGGATAATTTTATAACATACAGATCCTTAGCTGTATTCTTCCGTTTGTCTTCTGCTATGTCAGCAGACATTTTTGGCCCATTCTGTGCACTACTGGAATGTGTGTGTGTGTTCCAGGCCTCATGGCAGTCTGACCACTTTTTACCCTAGCCCCCTTCCCACAAGGTTCAGGTTGGGCATCTCTCATCAAACCTTTCATTGCACTTTTCTCTTGAAGGGTGAATTTCTTCCTGAAGTAAGTCCTGTACCTCCTTACAGACAGGAAATGTTAACATTCTTTATATGTGCAGTATTTTCACACTGCTGGCACATGGGGTATACTCATAATAAACACTGGTTGGAGTAATATGAGTAAAATCTTGAACTTGAACCCTCTCCTTACTGAATTTCCAGCTTTTCAAGCTTCACCCTAGAGAAGAAGGAGGCTGTATTGTTCTCTTATTAGGGACCAACATATATAGTGTCTAGTCTAAGGATGAGTGGTCTTGGGCATTATGATTGCCAAGGATTGATGGATCCAGGAAGATATTTCTACTGTAATGCAGTGTAGTAGCATTAAGGATGCTCTGTCTTCTGAAATGTAATATGTAAAATTCACGGCGAAATAGCCAACACAATTGCTGTGATTTTTTTTTTCTCTTAAGAAGTTAGATAATAAATGGTTAGAAACTCCACATGTATTTATAGGTGGCTGGAGTGCTAGATTTATTATTTCTCCAAAGGAACGTTGAAGGTAACTATCCATAAACGTCTCCTTGAATACGGGAGTCGGGATCAAACACGTGAGCAGGAGATTCAAGGGCACCTAGTGTTAGTTTTATCAGTTCAGAAATTTTAGACTTGCAAATTGTTTCCTGTTCTTTTTCTGGCTAAAAGAAAAAAGAAGAGTGTTATTTGAAGACAGCAAATAGCCTTAAACTCATGAGAGGGTAAATGTGAAGCATGGCAAGTGCCAGTTACCAGGTCATTCTTTCTGATAATTGGAGAACTTCTTAGTTACGTGTAGTTTCAAAATTTAAAGCTTCTGTGTGTGGTTAGAACAAAATAATTTGTTCTTGTTTCTTAAACCGTTTTCTAAAAAGATCCTATTTAATCCAGACTGCGGGTGAGACTTTGGCTTTTTCTAAAAACTTTTCTCTTAAGTCAGATTTGCTTCTGAAAATTAACACAATACCAAGAGATTTTGCAGTTTCTAAACTGGATAAGATTATTATATGTGAACCACTTACGTAGTTTAAATCATGAAATGTAGCTGAATTACATCATTTAGGGAGTGCCTGTTGTTTGCCCAGCATATTTCTCATATGCTTTCATTACAAATATGAAGCAATACGGGTTTTGCTTTGATTTAGTTTTTAAAAAGTCATGTATGCTTTTCACATATGTATAACAAGAGGAAAGGGACATACTTTTCACGACCAAATTAAATAGTATCTGAAAGTAATTGTTTTGTTACTTGACACTCATTTCTGGAATTTGAAGTAAAACTCGAGAAATTATGCTGGAAGAAATCTCAGATATTAAGTTCATGAATATCTAAATGATCTCATCTTTATTGCTGTACTGTCAATACAGACAATTTTTATTGTTTGGAATTGCTTTGAGTTCCCTAGCACTGTTCTGTGTTTAGCAGAAATGTCCCCACAGGCTTTGTGCAGTCAAATTTATGTAGACCTCTGGCCCCAATCATGCTTTGTCTTGGGATAGCTGGGTCACAGCAGAGCTGTAGCATAGCCATCTGCTTCTGGCCCTTGCTAGTGGTCAGGAGCTCTGCACTTTCTCCTGATGCCATTAAACGCTTAAATCAAGAAATAGTTGTGTTTGGGTAACAAGCAATCTCGGGTTCTAATTAAGGCTTCACATCTAGCTTGCCTAAAAGGAGAAAAGCATCTGTCACAAAGTCCAAGTATCAGTTCCTTGTTACTTGATTTTTTTTATTTAAGAAATCAGTACAGTTGCTTTTCTGTCTTCTGTGTCAATCTTTTGTGAACTTGATGGGATAAAGGAGCTTCCAGAGTTTGATTGCCCTTAGACACTGGCAACAGAAGAGCAGCCCTTGTGCCCAGCTGACAACTGGCAGCCTGTCCTGTGAGGGGATACCCTGAGCTCACCACACATGCTCCTTTTCTGCATGTATGAGCATAACTTAGGACTCACATAACTCTGTGCTTACTATTTGTCTGCACTTTTTTCAAGAGGCATTACAAAAAGTTTTTTTTCACCATTAACTTTTTGAGACAAATATATAAGCCTTGAAAAATTATAGTTGAATCATGATCATTTTCTCCTTCTAGACAGTAGCAGAGCTCTCTGAAAAGTCTCTGTCAGCTATGATATTTGGGCCATTTCCTAGTTTGTGAGTACTTACTTATCTCCTAGAAGAGAGGGAGAGAAAATCAAAAATTATGATAAAATCCTTAGGTATTGCTCTTAGTTGCAACTCTTAAGGGCCCTCTTCCCATAAATGTTTATTGGGGAAAGTAACAATCAATTGTTGACTAATATTTAAGGAGAAATATTTATGGATTTAAATTTTTTAAGTATATGTTTAAAGGAAGTTTTCCAGACTACCACTGCAAATTGTTTACCTCTCTTTTGAGAGTTTAAACTGCATGTTAGCATAGTAAAGATGCTGGGAAGTCTTAACAGTAAGTAACTTCTTTAATTTTGTGTGTGAGTTCTTTCTTTCTTGAATGTGCTTCTGTGGTACTAGAGTTTAAGATTCAGCTCAGGGCCTTCACACTGGGCAGCCATCCCTGGTTTTGTTTTTTTTTTGTTTTGTTTTGAGACAGGGTCTCAATAAGATGCTAAGTTGCCCAATTTGTGTTGTTCTTGCCTGGTATCTTAGGAACTTAATGAGGCCCTGTCTCCAAAAAATAAAAGGAGGTAGGTTCCTGGGAGCATCAAGTAGCCTCAGGATGTTGGTGGGAAGTATGAATACTCAGGAAGAGCAGTGGAGCATCTGGAAGGGCACTGGGACCTCTGACTCCACGGTTGCTACCTTGGTGACTTAACTTCACAGAGCTGTCTTAGGACAAAATGGGAAGTGCTGCTGCTTTCTTAAGCCCTCAGGAGAAAGGGGGAAATCAATGAATTAAAAACCATAAAGTTTCTGAGGTGAGCACAGGCAGTTTATGTGAACTGTTTTTTTTGTTTTTGTTTTTGTTTTTGATCATGCTGTTAGTTTGAATTTCTGTAGTTAAGAAGTAGCCATGAAATATTTTAAACAAGCTATACCATCAACTTCTTGTTATGAAAAAGTTAAGATAGTCTGCAGAGAGATATGTGTATAATGTCAAAATAATGAGATTGACATTCAGGCAGTACATTGCATATAAACTCCTAAAACACCATGGAACTATGAGTTTACCATAATTGTGACTTTCAGTCTGTACTTCACTTGCTCCTTGTTGAAAACCTGAAGGATGTTTCAATTCATTCTGTTGTCCTGTGAATCTAACTGAACTCAGGTTTATACCAGGGTTCTCTGTCTTCATATAATTGGTTCAGGATGGGTACTGGGGTTAGCTTGGGGAATACTTTTCAGCTAAGAATGAAACTTTGGATGGTGACTCTTGGCAAGTTATATCTTCTCAAGAATGATCTGGTACTACCGTTAACCAGATATATGTCATTTCCCCCACCCTCAAGGTTTTTAAAAAAAAAATTCCCACTATTTTTATTAATATGCATATGTAATACATAGTGTTTACAATGAAATTGGGTATTTTGTGCACATATGTATCACATTGACATTACAATCCCTTCCCATCTTCTACCCTCCCACCCCCTCCCTATCCCTTCCCCCAACTCTAGCTATCATTTCATGTGGTTCTATAGAATGTCTGTGTTCTGGGTTTTCCAAGTCAGAGAGACTATACAGTACTTAACGTATTAATCTTCTGCATCTAAATCATTTCACATAAGTCACCACTCTAACTCAGCTTCCTATTCCTTGAATGGGTCGCAGTAGTCAAATCTCGATGCTTGGTCTCTGAATCCAACCAATCCTTTTATTGGGATATTTACCAAAAATTTTTTTTCTATACTTTGCTGTATCTTTGTTGCTATTCTTTAGCCTGGCCTTACCCACCAGTTCACATTAGAAAAGAACCACAAGCATGTAGTTCAAAAGACTAGTAAATCTGGGAAAGAAGAAGGAAAAATGTTAAATTTCAAATGCCTTAGCTCAATACTGGAAGGTGCATGTTTGTACATTCACAGGGTCATCTTTACATCAATCAGTTTTCATCAGTGACCTAATAAGAGAATTCCTACAATAAAAGTTAAAACTATATCACATTGCTACATTAAATTAACTTAAATCTATACCACATAAATATACTTAAAGTAACAGATAGGAAGGCAAATTCATTTATTTCAGATTTTTTTAACTTTCATAACTTATTTACTCACATTTCACTGATTATTAATGTTGGTTTATAATTTTATCTATCCATCCATATATTCATGCATTTGTATTCTTAAGAGTATTTGTCAATTCCACATGTTGCATTATTAATTAGTAATGATTCTGTTTTGCACACTACTATACTATTACTAATAATAATGTTCCCACCCTCAAGTTTTTATTACTATTCCAAGGAGTCAGTGTTCATTTACAGTTTATATGGAGAGGCCTCTTTAAGTGTGAACTTTTCAGTCAGTATTAAACCCAGACATAGTCTGTGGTAGGCCAGTGTAGGAGGGTCACTGCCGACCTGTAGCTACTGCAAGAATACAGTCTGTTCCCCTGGGAAACAAACATTTTTCCACATTACTTATTTTTATCTAATTGTTAATGTTATATCTGCGGATTTTTCGGATTCTGATATTTTGGCTGGCCCAGAGTAGTTTCTGAAAGTTGGCATTTGGAAGCCCATAAGCACACATAAAACTGTCCAGTTAAGGCCATAAAAATTGCCTGTTGTTACCTGACTTGATTTAAATATGTTTGTTTCCTTCTTGGTTTCTATAAGCTATTGAGTGTCACTTAATAATGAAATGGATCCATAGTCTGGGGAAGTGTGCTACACTATTTTGTAGCATTATTTCGAATGACACAACTCCTAATGAAAAGGGAAGTTAAGACCCTGCCCCAAAGAGACCAATTCTAACAGTAGTTTTCCTCATAGTTCCTGTAGATTGACAGTTACATGCATATTTGATATATTTTATGCTTCATAGAGTTTCTATGAATGAACCTACTTCTTACTATTTAAACTGCTTTAGTTCTTGGGACTCTTAATATTTATTGTGGACATAACTAACTATTAGCAGAATCTTGGAAGGTTTTAGTGATCAATAAATCAAGGTGGACTAAAGCTTTCTCATCTTAACTAGTGTTAAATTTATGATATTTTGTATGTAAATATATTTGTATTTTGTATGGACTGCCTCTGATAACTTGTTTATTGTAATTCCTCTGGGTTTGCCAGTGCAAAATTAATTTCTCTTGCTTTGGAAATATTTCATCTGTTCTTTGTTTATTAGCTTTGTGTTATTTATAATGCAATAGACTTGATTGTGTAAACTGGGAGGTAGAATATTTCTTAGCAAAAATTAAGCATTTCCAAAGTAGGTTAATAAGGAATAAAAAGGGCTTTTTGCTGAATAATTTCCTTTTAATGTGTCATTTCAGTTTCTGTTACTATGGCAATGACAGCAGGGACTACAACCACCTTTCCTATGAGCAACCATACCCGAGAAAGAGTGACTGTGGCCAAGCTCACATTGGAGAATTTTTATAGCAACCTGATTTTACAGCATGAAGAGAGAGAAACCAGGTATAGTAAAGAATCATCAGGATTTTGTTGAGCTAGATGAAGAACTGTGTCTTGAGTAGACCATAATGTGTTGTTCACAAACAGTCTGAAGATAAGGGACCCTCACATGCTGTTTGGCTTCCTGCATTTGCCGTACACCCGGTTACTTGTTTTATCTTCACATAATAGTTTCTTGAGGACCCAGAATCTTGTGTACACGTGTACTTTTATCAAATATTCATTGCTGTTTTAAACTGTTCTAGCCATACAAATATTCCTTAATATGTTTTTTAGAGAGATGCTTTGTAAATGATGGACTTAATTCCAAAAAATATTTCAAGTTTATATCTATGGCAGAGTCAAAAAATGGCGTATTTTGCATTCATGAAATTTAAGATATAGTAAGTGATTTAATACACATAAATAATTTATGGAGTGGAGATATCCCTAAAAGGAGGACAAAGAAGGGAGATAGCGCTCTTTTCAAGGCAATTGGGAACACTTTGTAAGTGGTAGTCACATTTAAATGGATCTAAAAGGAAGAGTACTATTTATATGTTCATGAAAGGAAGAAGAAAGAGGTAAATAGTGAAAGGCAGGATAAGAGGGGAGAAGAAATTACCTCCAGGGAAGGCATTATCCAGTTTAGCTCAGATGCAGTATATGCTAGGTTTCACCATCATGGGAGCCTTGATTGCATTGCTAAGGTTGCTGTTATGGTAGTAGAGATCCTCGAAGTTTTTTTAAGCAGAAGAATTAGGTGATCATAAATGTTTCTTTGGAAGAGAACTTATTTGTGCTAAACAGAATGGATGGGGATTAGAAGCAGGAAAGGCTAGTGAGGCAGGCAAATGGAAAGGAGGCTTGAATGGAATTGAGACAATACTGGAGAAGAGCTGAAGAAGTGCTGAGAAGGATCAACAGAATGTTGCAACTAAGCAGGTAAAAAATTTAGGGGAAAGAAGTACTGTTCCCAAAATGTCATGCTCAGGCAAGCTGATTGTGATATAGTTTAGTGACATAGCATTAGGGAAGAATCAGATTTTTGATAGGTTTAACATTAGACGCAGTTAAGAGAATTATCAATGAGCTAGAAAATAAAAGCCTAAGTATTCAGAAATCAGTTTAAAGAAACAGAGAATGGGATATCTGAAAAAGTTATGAAACGTGTAGTAGAGAGTAAGAACAGTCAACATGTTTTTTTTTTTTTTGGTTCTTGATTTTTAAAATTGTATAGTGAAGCATTTTAAAAGGAAGTTTTAGTATACTATAATAACTGTGTTATATGTATTCTATATCTATTTTGTATGTGGCCCCAGGCAGTTACTCTTCACTCAAAAAAAGAAGGGGAAAAAATGGCAGGCTACAGATTAAAAATTCCTGATTTAAATGGTAAATATGTGGATAAATCTCAAAAATTATGTAGGTACCCCCTGATTTAAAATCACTCAACTTAAGATAGCTCAACTTTATGATCGCTATAGTTTGGATTTTGAATGTTGGTCTTTCCTCAGAGTGCTGGCATGTATAGGATACACTCTGGTGACTTGGGAGTGGAAGTGAGCTACTTCTTCATGTCAGCTAGGCTTTTACCATGTGAAGAACTGGTGCTCCGTGAAGGGACATATGGCTAAGCCAGAATGCATCAGTAGGTTAGGTGTAATAAGTGCATTTTCAACTTGATGCTATTTTTGTTTTATAAAGGGTTTTTTGAGATGTAACCCTATTGTAAGTGGAGCAGCACTTATCTCAGCCACAACAAAAATATAATAATGTCCTGTGTATTTTCCAAAAGTGAAGTATAAACTAAGAGAAAAATAGAACTAAAATGTTGTTAAATAATACAAAATGTTAATTAATCAAGGAGTTGGTTTTTCAGAAGAATAAATAGAATTGATAGACCTCTAGCCAAATTAAACAAAAGAGGGAAAGAAAAAGACTTTCTCAATGCAGTTAGAAATGAAAATGATGAAATCACAGTGAACACTGCTGAAATCCAGAGAATTTATGAGAAACTATTTTGAAAACTCATATTGCAACAAATTGGGAGAATTTGAAAAAATGGATAAATTCTTAGACATATACAAGATATCAAAATTGAACCAAGAAGATAAAAACAACTTGAATAGATTATTAATAAGTACAGAAATTGAACCCATAGTAAAAATTTTTATCTACAAAGAAATGTCTAGGACCAGTCAGATTCACTGCAGAATTTTACCAGTACTTCAGAGAAGAGCTAACACCAATACTTTTCAAATTGTTACATGAAATTGAAAGAGAGGGAATGCTGCCAGATCATTTTCCGATAGCCAGCATTATTCTGATATCAAAACCAGACAAAGAATTAACAAGGAAAGAAAATCATAGGCCACTTTCCTTAATATAAATGCAAAAATTCTCAATAAGATAATTACAAAAAAATTCAGTAGCTCATTAAAAAGATCATACACCATGATAAAGTTGGCTTCCAGGGATACAAGGTTCAACATGCATAAATCAGATAATGTAACATACCACATCTAAGCATGGGCAAAAATTACATGATCATCTCAGTAGATACAGAAAATGCCATTGACAAAATCTAACATGCATTCATGATAAAAATCCTGATGAAAATAGGTATAGAAGGACATTACTTCAATCTGATAAAAGCCATCTATGCCAAACTACTGCCAACATTATACTAAATGAGGAAAAATTGAAAACATTTTTCCCTTAACTTAGGAACAAGATAAGGGTATTCATTCTCAGCGTTCCAATGTATAATAATTGAAAGTCTTGCCAGAGAAATCAGGCAAGAGAGTGGAATAAAGAGAATATGTATTGGAAAGGAAGAAGTTAAACTATCCTTATTTGCAGATGACATTATTCTCTACATAGACAACCCCAAAAACTCCACAAGGAGATTCTTAGATCTAAATAACAATGTTAGCCAAGTTTTCAGGATATGAAATTAATGCAAGAAAATCAGTAGAATTTCTCTGCACCAACAATAAATTCACTGAGAAAGAGATGAGCAGAACAGTTCCATCTCAATAGCTTTCCTCCCCTAAATTAAATACCTAGGAATAAGGCTAAACAAGAAAGTGAAGGACCTCCACGGTGAAAACTCTAGTATGCTGGAAAAAAGAAATTGAAGAGGACATTAGAGAATTGAAAGACCTCCCCTGTCTTGGATAGACAGAACTAATGTCAAAGTGGCCATACTTTCATAACTGATACATAGATTCAGTGCAATTTCTATCAGAATATAACAGCATTTTTCACAGAATTAGAAAAAAAGTTAATTCTAAGTTTCATGTGAAACCAAAAGAGACCCAGAATGCCAAAACAATGCTGAATAACAAGACAAAATCAGATGGCATCATAATTCTGGACACCAAGTTACATTACAAAACAACTGTGATTTGGAAAAAAAAAACACCCATGGTATTGGCACAAAAACAGACAGATGGATTGATGGAGTAGAATTGAGGATGTGGAATCATCTGATCTTTAACAAAAGAATCAAAGTCATACACTGGAGAAAGGGTAGCCTCTTTAGTAAATGGTGTTGGGAGACCTGGTTATCTACCTGCAGAAGAATGGATCTAAACCTAAACCTTTCTCTGTATACACAAGTCAAGTCAAAGTGAATCCAGTCAAAGTGGAAGCACTGTATCTCCTGGAGGACCAAATAGGCATGAGGAAAGACTTTCTCAATAGAATACCCATGGCAAAAGAAATACTGCAAAGATATTACAACTGGGATTATATTTAATTAAAAAGCAAAGAAAACAATCAACAAGGTGAAGAGAGAACTGACACAGTGGGAAAAACATTTTGCCACCTACTCTTCGGACAAAGGGCTAGTAACTAGAATATACATGAACTGAAACAAAAAATAAATTGCCAAATGAAAATGGACAATTGAAATAAATAGGTCTTTCTCGGAAGAAGTACGAATTGCCAACAAATACATGAAAAAGTGTTCAGCATCATTAGTCATTACAGAGATGCAAATCAAAACAAGATTTTTGAGGTTCCATCTTACCCCAGTGAAAATAGCTTTTATCAAGAACTCAAAAAAAAAAAAAAACAATAGATACTGGGGGAGATACGCGGGCAAAGGAACCTTTTTACATTACTGGTGAGACTGTAAACTGCTACTACCACTATGGAAAGCAGTATAGAGATTCTTCAAAACACTTAAAATAGATACTCTGTTTGACCCAACAATACGTATTCTGAGTATCATTACAGAAGAGTTAAAAACACCATAGAACAGTAATACATACTCATGTTAAACATAATGCAACTAATAATAGCTAAATCCTGATAGGTGCTGAAATATCCATCAGTAGACCAATAGATATAATGTGGTATACATACACAATAGAGTACTTACTCTGTCATAAAGAAAGATAATTTTGAGTCATATGTAGAAAAGTGGGTATAGCTTGAGACCATTAGGCTTAGTGCTAAGTAAATCAGACTCAGAAGATCAAGTATTGTAAGATCCTTTTAATATGAGATACTCAGAAAATAAATAAGTAATAAATCCAGGCAAGTGAAATGTCAGGAAGAAAGTAGAAGCATCTGTAGAAAGGAGGAAATGGTGAAGGAGAGGGTGAGAGGGCAGGGAAGGGAGGGGGAGGAATGGGAAGCGAATGTGATATGTATATGCACACATTTCTCAAGTTTAATGTAACCCTTGTGTATCATATATACATATTATAAATAAAGAAGGAAAAAAAGATTGTCAGGATCTTTGTAGAAAGGAACTAAAAGGGCTGGAGTGTAGTTCAGTGGTATGGCGCTTGCCTACCATGTGTAAAGCTCTGAATTCTGCCCCAGAACTCCTGCCAAAACAGACAAAAAAAAAAAAAAAAGACAGGAAATAGAATAAAGATTAACATCAAACTTCAACAAGTTTACATGTAATTTTGCGGTAACTATCAGAAAAATAAAAGTGGAGTGTAACTTTCTAATGACAAGATACAAACAGTATGAAGAAAAAATTCAGTTAGAATAAACGTAAGAGAAAAAAATTGAATTACCAAAACCTAAAAATTGAAATTTCAAAATCAAAAGGGTAGTCATATAGATATAAGTGCAAATATGTTAAAAAGTGCAATTAAGGCCCTTGAAAGTAATCATATCATCAAAGGGGATTAAATAAAATAGGGAACTGAGGAAAGAAGGAGTCGCTTTATTTTTCAAAAAATAGACACTTAGATTATTTCTCATAATTTTAAAGTTTCATTGTCTTTTTTGCAGAAACTTTAAAATAATTTAGTTTTGACCTTTATTTCTAAATAAAAGTAAGAGTAAAGACAGCTGTCTTATTAAAAAGAAAAGTCCGTCTCAGCATGGTGCCATGGAAGTTGAATTAACCAGTTATCTCTTTTTTTCTAAAAGCATATACTTGAAAAAGACGTGATGTGTTTTTGAGCTTTAATTAATTGGGCAAATACATAAGCTCAATAAAGTACTAATCAGAGCAAAGTCAGTGCATTTTGGATGGAAAACTTTTTTTTTTTTTTTAAAGAAGTACAAGTAAATTCATGAATGTTTCTGTTTGAATATTGTAGAAATGGGTAAAAGTTACCTCCACAGAGTGAGGGATGGTTTCATCGGGTATTATTTTGGCAAAAATCGAGGGAAAGAGATCTGATGGAGAATAAAGTTGCTGATATGTTTATATCCCTCTCAGACTAATGGTTCTCTTACTCTTGGGATTTGTTTTGCACCGGAAATTGGAAATCATTCACCACTGAGCTTGGAAGTGCCTTTTCTGAGGGCAGGTGGGAATCTAGTGGTAGGAGCTTTTTCTCTTTCAAAGGTTAGGGCCTGGGGAAATACCATATAAACAAGAGATAAAAATGAGTGTCCTCAGCACCTCCCTCATTATCTGTGACAAGCACTGCAAGGGAAGGTGATGGGACAGTGTTACTTGGTTTCTTCTTTATCGGGCTTATTTATTTACCATCAGGCTTTAGATGATTTTTGTTATGAACTTTCCACAGGAAAGAAAAATCATTGACTTAAAAATGGTTTAGGAAAGAGCTTACCTTTGTTACATTGTCATGAGTAGTAAATATCAAGATACGGGAACATTAGTTCCAGTCTTCAACCACTTGGGTAACTCTAGGATGTTAGTGTTATTCTGGCATACCCTAAACTAACCAGGAAGAGCTGTTCAGATTTGTATTTAGAAAAAATGAGAATAGTCGAAATGAAATACTGTTTACTTGGAAATACATTGTGAAATGTATTTGAATCTCTTTAGTTTACTAGTTACTTGATCCATATGCCCACATCCAAGTGCTTATTAACTTAATTAATTTTAAGAGTACCATTTTAAAAAGAAAGAATACCTGAACTTGGCTATTGCTGTTAAAGCAGATGTTCTGTTAGGTAGAGTTTTTAAAATATACATACAGTATACATACATAAATATATGGATATATATGACTTTCTAGTTTCCAGAGAATTTTAACAAAGCAAAGTATCCTAAGTTGCATTAAACATTTTTGATAAGGAAAACTGAGCGTAAAGTAGTAGAATGATAAAAATTATTTTGACTAATAAGTGTCAGAGTCAGGTTTCAAACATAGGGATATTCACCTTAGAAATGTATAATTTAGCATTATTATTTCTATACTAGTTACTTAGATAGACTGAAGATTCAAGTGTGTTCCATATTAGGACATTAGTCATTGTTGCTAACAGCCATGTAGGCAGGAAAGTGAAGTAAGCCACAGTAGAGTTTTAAGACCAGGAAGTAGCTCAGTGGTAGAGTGTTTACCTAGTATGTATGAGGGCTTGTTTAATCCTCAGCACTTGGAGGCAGGGTGGAGGAAAGCTTTGGCCAGTATTAAAAGCTAAATTTAGATTTAGATATTGAGAAAGAAAATGATTCTTATTGGCTATTTTGGTTATCTGAAAGATTTTCAAGTTGAAGTTGTTAACTGAAATAGCTAAATGTTGCCAGGGGTGGTGGTACAGCTATAATCTCAGTTTTCTGGGAAACTCAGGCGGGAAGATTACAAACTTGAGGCCAGCCTGGGCTACTGAGTGACTTAGCAAGATCCTGTCTCCAAATGAAAAGGACTTGGATTGTGACCTAGTGCAAAGGGCCTGGGCTCAATCCCAGTACCATAAAAACAATAAATAAACTGTGTGTTTCTTGAATGATAGTAATTAAGAACATGTGTACTTAAAATTCTTTTTTTTTTCCTTTGAAAAGGCAGAAAAAATTAGAAGTGGCCATGGAGGAAGAAGGCTTAGCTGATGAAGAGGTAATGTAGTTATTTGTGGTTATTACATGAAAATAAGCAGAGTGATTTTTTTCATGTGCCATTGTTGGCTGATTTTATAACAGATCATGTGAATTTTATCATTTAAATGTGGGCTTCTTATTTTGTTGCAATCATGGCTGTCTTTAGAAGGCGGCAACATTTTTTCTTTTTGGTTTCAAGAATGTATATTTTGTGAACATTGTTCCAGTTACGTTGAGCAAGAAAGTCTCCAGGAGGAATCAATTAACCCTTCGAAAGCTTTTTTTCTAAATACTTTTAAAGAAACATTTATTTCTCTAGTTCAACACTAATACTCTAATTGAAGATACTATATATTTCACATGAAAAATAACTATCCCAAAATAATCTACCTCTAACCTATTTTTCCTTCTCTCTGCATCCAGAGGAATCCATTTGAAAATGAATTTGCTTGTTCCTGTCATTGTACTTTTGGGAAGGTTAGACACTCTAACACTGGTGAACAGAACTCTGGCTAGCCTCTGCTTCTTGCTGAGCAAGCCTGCTCTACTGCAGTCTCCTTTTGCACGTGTATTCTTGTTAGAATTAGTTCATTTCCTTTATTGCTCAACCTCTTACCGTTGTTGCATACATACTTTTCCCAGCGTACCACCATATTTTATATTCTGTATCACATGTGTACAAGGACATTAGGCATAGCTTTTAGATTTGCATATTAGGAATGGCTCAGCGGTTAAAGCGCTTGAGCAAGTGCTAAGCCAAACGCTAAGTACCCGAGTTCGGTTCCCCAGCACCACATAAGCTTGGCGTGATGGCGCATGCCTGTAATCCCAGCACTCGGGAGGCTGAGACAGGAGGATTGCCGTGAGTCCAAGGCCAGCCTGGGCTCTGAAGTGAATTCAGGACCAGCCTGGACCACAGAGCAAGACCCTGTCTCAAAAAAAACCCCTAGATTTGCATATTAAAATTTATTTTCACATTGTCATAATTTCTATTATTGATGTGCCTGGGTGTGTAACTTACATTTAGCTGTTTGAAGACTTTTATTTCTTGGTTTCATTGTTTCATTTTTCTGGAGGTATCAGAATTCCTTTTGCATTATTGATATGTATTTATGTTTTTTCAATAATTCGTCTAACTCTTTACAACAGACACCAAAGCAAGCAGCCTCTGCTCAATGGTTATATCTTGAGTGCAAGTAGGAGCTGTTACAGTCATTTTCACTTGTTTTTCCTAAGCTGAACTACTGAAAGCTTTATAGGGTCCATCTGAAGATGAGTTCAAGAATTTAAACGGACGCCAGATACAGTCTACCTCAAAATAAAATTCAGAAGGGCTAGGAATGTAGCTTAGTGATAGAATGCTTACTTAGTGTGTAATGAGGCCCTGAGTTCAGTACCCAGCACTGAAAAAAAAAAACCACATAAAAAACCCAGAATTACATTGCTTGAGAGGGGAAAATGAAGTTTTGAATAGTAAAATGCCTACTTCTAATGTAATCTTTAGTCTTTTCAAGCTATTGCTTATTAATAGTTATTTTTGTGATCTTTGCAGAATCAGATGTAAATTTATTGATGAATATTTGACTTAATTTTTTGCAATTTTATATTTTAGGAGTTTGTATGTCAACTGTCTAGCAATTTATTAGAATGTATCCAAGAATAAATTCTACCATAAAATATAAGTAAATTTCTTTGGAAACACTGTCATTGTGTGATTTTGGTGTTATAAATCTTGGTAGCTGTAGCAGAATGATTTTAGATATTAGAGAAGCAAAGCAAATCTCCTGCCTGAAAAAAATTAATATCGGCATATTACCATTATTTTATAATTTTTTAATATATGAGGTTAGCATAGAGATGACACATATGAATTAGTTAATTGGCTTATTTATGAGTTGCTAGCGTATTAATGAAAGAATGAATTATGTGTATTATTTATACTAGTTAAGTTGAAATATTCCATGAGTAAGGATTTATTAATGTTAAAAATGTATTAACATGATTTTATTCTTTTCATCCTTAATGCTTGACTTTAGTGAATGTATAGCACTAGTGTGTAAAATACGAGATGCCCCACCTTTTATTTTTTATGTGCATCATCTTTTAATATTATAAAGTTTTTTTTGAACCAACTCAATTATAACATCCTTTAAATTATCTTTTTATTTAAAGAAAAAGTTACGTCGATCACAACATGCTCGCAAAGAAACGGAGTTCTTACGTCTCAAGAGGACCAGGCTTGGCTTGGATGACTTTGAGTCTCTGAAAGTCATTGGAAGAGGCGCCTTTGGAGAGGTGAGTTGCTTTTTTTCAGATTGGCACAGTTTATACATACTAGATCTTACGATAGTTTAAATGTACATTCAAATAACACCTTTCTTTAATGAAACAGATTCCAACTTTCTTTAAAGAAACCTGCTTTTCACTTTAGAATAAGTAATAGTAACTTTAATATCTACAGTATCTTTTTTGTATTCTAGGTGCGGCTGGTCCAGAAGAAAGATACAGGCCATATCTATGCAATGAAGATATTGAGAAAGGCTGATATGCTTGAAAAGGAGCAGGTATAGGGTTTTTCACATGTGTAATGCAAGGGAAAATCCATGATTAGGTTTTAGAATACATGCTTATATTGGAATTTTATTTTATTTTATTCTTTAAGATAGAGTCTTGCTCTCTGTAGTCCAGGCTGGTCTAAACTCACGCTGTATAGCCCAGGCAGGCCTAGCACTCATGGCAGTTCTCCTGCCTTAGCTTCCTAAGTGCTGAGATATTGGAATTTTTGGAACAGATTCTATCGTACTATATAATCTGTTAAGCTTTGATAGCCTGTGTCAGTGTTTTTAATTTTTGTGTTTGAAATTTCTCCAAATTCATAAACTCTACTAGTCTGCTTAGTGTGCAATACCATAGGCTAGGTGACTCAAGCAATAGAAATGTATTTTCTTATGGTTCTATGGACTGGAAGCCTAGCATCAGAGTTCTGGTAGGGTCTGGTTCTGCCGAGGGCCTCTTTCTGGCTTGCAGATACTGCTTCTCAGAATCCTCACGTGAACTTTCTGTGACAAGTGTAGGAAGCAGTACTGAGAGTAGGCAGAGGTGGACAGACTGAGAATGTGTGCCCACAAACATGCTCACATGATAACTGGTGTGTCTTATAATCTCACCTTTATGACCTTTTAACCTTAATTTCTTTCTCAGAGGCCTCATCTCTAAATATTATTATCCCACTGGGACTGTTCCAAATGCATTCTAGGGAGATCCATTCAGTCCCATTACAGATACTTTCTAAAGTATCTCCTTTTCTTACTTTAGTGTAAATAAAGAACAGTTTTCAGCACCTTCAACTTATCACATATGAAGTAAACAAAACCCATTTTCTGAGAATTTTCTAAGTTTATATATTTCCAAAATTTGTTCACTACTGTTTTTATACTTGCAGTTTTGTGGCATGCCATAATGTCTGAAAATATCAACAGTAATGTTTTCACCTTGACTTCCGGTCTCGGTAGGCATGCCATAGAGCTTTCAGTTGGACACATACTCCGGCAGTGGCTCAGTAAAGGGCACACACGGAATGATGGCAGCTGTCTGTTCCTTATGCTTTGTCTTTTAGTCCTCACCCAGAGCTGATTTTGTCATTGCTACAATGCAATACTGATCTGTTTTTTTTTTTTTAAACTGTGAACCATTTGGATTTTCACTCTGTTCTTTTACTTTGCTATTTCTGTTATTCAGTATTTACTGAGTGCCTACAATGTACTAACTATACCACTAACTATAGTTAGTTCTTAACTAATAGTAATGAACAAAACAAATCTGACGCTTATCCTTGTGTAATAGTAGAGAAGATGGACACACAATTCTCCAATTGTCATGACTTATATATCCTATTCAGAAAAATTGTTTGAATAGTAAGTTGATCCATGCTATCTGGGGTTTGGAGGAATGGTTAGATCATGGAAAGTTCCCCTGGAGAGGGAGTAGATGTTCAGAGACAGAGTGATGAGGAAGAATTTCATGCAAAGATCTGGTGGGATCAGGGTCTCAATACAAATAAGGAGGATCTGAATCAAGAATAATCAGCCTGCTCAGGAGGCAGCAGTGGCTGCTAGGATTAAGGAAGGAAGGGTAACCAGAGATGAAGTGAACAGCAGGCAGTATATTTATACTAGTTGTTTGTAGCAGTGATCCGAAATTTGGAATGTATTCCAAGTGTAGTGGGATGGCAGTGAGATATTTTGTTCTGTTTAGTTGGATAGTGCTATGTCTGTTTATACTTTACAAAGAAAAATCCATCTTTTGCAGCTTTTAGACAAACTAAGAATTGAAGCAAGGAGACCATTTGAGAGAGTGTATCATTTCCAGTCAAGGCGTAATTGTGGCTCTAATTTGGTTACAGCAGTCAGGGTGAAGGTTAAGAACAGATTATGTATTGAAGGAGGGGACAGTAGAATCTGCTCTGATGGACTGATTTGGGGCTGGGAAATGAGAGGATGGGCAAGAGTAATGAGAGAAAGGAAAGAATCGGGAGCAAGCAGTGGGTCAAGATGAAATCGCAGAAGTATCAAGGGATAGAGACAGAAGGGGTCTGGATTCAAGCCCTCAGGATCACCAGGCAGAGGAGGGACTTCAGTAGAGTCCCCAAAAGCCTCATCTCTGATAGCTCTTGTCACCTCGTCCTAACTGAAATCAGGTAAAAATCACTAAAATATACCAACTGTTCTCAGTAATTTTTGTATTGATTACACACTGAAATTTTATTTAGATATCTAGTTACATAATACAGTATTACAGTGAATTTTGTCTATTTTTGCTTTGTGTGTGTCTCCTAGAAAATAAAATTGCATATATGATTTGTGTTGTATTTATATTAGACTTCCCTCGTCTAGAATATATTGCTGGAAGTGAGGAGCCTTTGGACCTCAGGTTCTTCCCAGATGGGGCACTCACGCTTGGGGCTTAGCAAGCAGCCAAGTTTGCAGTTGGGAATTGTTTTCCCCTTACAGTCATTATTTGTCATTTTAGAAAATGCTTTTCCTACTCAATCCATCTGTAGTTTAAGTTTTATCATACTTACTCTAATGCTGAACACTCCACAGAATTAGCTAGTAACTGCAATGATACCAGATTACTGTATGTCATTCTTTCAGGCCTTGGGATCCCATTTCAGAAACATCCCGTGGCCTGGCCTTGAGATACTCAAAGGCAAGCTGGGACTGGTGTGATGCTAGTGTGATCCTAGCACTGTGTGTAGGACCCTGAGGTGGGAGGATTGCAAGTTGCAGCCCACTTTGAGCAGTTCAGCAACGTGGTGGGACCCTGTCTCAAAATAAGAACAAAGAAAAGGAGCCTGGAGATTGAGCTCAGTGCAGAGGCCTTCAGTTCAATCCCTAGTGCTTCAAGATTAAAAAAGAAAAAGAAAAGAAAAGAAAAAAAAAAAGATACTAAGACAGGCAAGTCAAAATTTGGAAGAAGTTTTCCTGAATTTCATGTAATGCCTAAGTCTAGAGGTTTTCCTTTACCATCTTTTAACATACTTTACAAAAGGCATTACATGAAAAATTTTTAACGTTTTCACTTTTTTTTGAAACAGCGTTTTGCTCTGCCCATTTATACTTACTAAAACAAGTTGAGAGATTATTATATAAAGTTTTTGATGCCAGAAAGCAAGTTCTTATTATTTATTGCACCACATAATAATGCAGTAATTCCCACTATTGCTCGTAAGCAGATTGTGGTTTGTTAGCCTAAAATGTTTTATAACTAGGTGTTCTCATGTCCTTTGGGCCAGCGTTTATAATGTTGTACAATGAGAACAACAAAAACAAAAATTAAATCTTGCTGAGTAATGATTTTAGAACTTTTATAAGTGCAAAACTGAATAGTTATGCCAACCCCATAAATTATTCAGCTCATAAAATTGTCCAAGCTATAGAATTATCACATAATAATATCCCTAGTAATTTTGTGCCTAACAAATGAGTAGCAATACCTCAAAACTTACACTAATTTTTTATAGCTAATGTTATATATGCTGGAGGGGTTTTACATTAAAACAGTGGTATTGTTTGGATCTGGAGTGTCTATCAAAAGCCTCATACATTTGGATGTATAGTGTGATATAACTATGGAACTGTGTGCTATTGGGAGGTGGGGCCTGGCTGGAAGGGGTGGATTCTTGGGACTTGATCTGGAGGGATTGTGTCAGTTTGTTGTGGTTAGTGGGGCACCCAGGGCAAAGCTTTCAGGTGTGTTTTGTTGACTTGTGGGCCAAGAAGTAAGGGTATAGGGGGCCTAACTGGAAGCTTGGACTAAGTAAAGGAAAGAAGAAGAAACATTGTTACAGCTTCCTGGGAAAGCTTTAGCCTTGCGGAGTCTTCAGACATCAGCTTGGCTCCTGTTAAATTTGGCTTTCAGTCTGCAGTGGGGTATACAGCTCTCCAGGCTCTGCCATGTGCTCTCCCATTGTCGTCCTCCCATGAATGGATTGTGAGAGACCTTCTGAAATTGTGAGCTAAATAAAGCTTTCCTCTCTTATATAGTGAGTGTTAGGTATTTTATACCAGCAATGAGAACATAAGGTAAACAATAAAATAAACTTAATGTAGTTATTATAGATATTCCTGCTTCCATTAAATAAACAAAACTCAAGCTGGATCCTTTTTTAATAGCTAAAAGTAGCTTGCTGTTTTTAGCAAACCTTTACTTCATCACACTAATCTACAGGGCATTGCTTACTATTTTCGTCTTTAGGCCAGTATTATAAATTTATATAAAAAGGTAAGATTATGAGCTATGGAGAGATTCTAGTTAGAAAGCATTTAGCATCATTATCTGACCTCAGAGGCCACATCTTCCCTAACCCATTAATCTTAGCTTTTCAGACCTAAACGAATGAACTAGTAAAGTTGTGAGCATGTGTCTCAAATCTTTTCTAAAACTTGAGCTTTCTTTATGACTCCTGTAGCTGGATAATTGTAAGAAGTAAGTTTGAAAAATGTGTGATGTGTTACAACTATTTTTTTTTCAAAATCTTTTTATTTAGGTGGCACATATCCGAGCAGAAAGAGATATTTTGGTAGAAGCAGATGGCGCCTGGGTGGTGAAGATGTTTTATAGTTTTCAGGATAAGAGGAACCTTTATCTAATCATGGAATTTCTCCCTGGAGGTAAAAGAAAACAGCAATGACAGACTGACCAAGCAAAACTTTGTTGATTTGGTTTTTTTTTTTTTTTTTTTTGCAGTATTCCTAGTGTTAAAGTTTTACATAGTCAGTTTTTCAGGATTTACCTCTAAAATAATGTTCATTTTGATCACAAATGAGATTATTTTGAAGGAACATGTAGGATGGCCTATTTTAAATGCTAGCATTTTGGGTTCACTATAACCTGTTGACTATTTTAAGTTTACTGTTAAGAAAAATAAATAATAGCCAAAAAAAAAAAAAAACCCTCAGTAGGCAGCCAGACAGGGGCACATTCCTGTAATCCAAGGTATTCAGGAGGCTGAAGTAGGGGGTTCTGAATTCGATGTCAGCATAGCAAAGGCTTGTATCAGAATAAAAAGGGCCGGGGTTGTATGTAGCTTAGGGGTACAGCTTCCTGAGTTCAATCCTTACCACCAGAACCAAAACAAAGTTACAGTGGGCAAATGCTAGGCAGTATACAGAAGAGAAGCTCAGGCTGGTCTATGAATATATATGAAAATGTTCAGTTTCATTGATACCCAAGAAAATGCAAATTAAAACCCTTAACATCTAACAATGCTTCATGTTGGTGGGACTGTGGAGAGCACTGGGTACAAGTGGAACCAAAGCTGAAGAAGCGGATGCCCTGTTATCCAGCACTTCCGCTGTGTTCCTCACATGTGCACAGACCTACGCTGCAGTATTGTCACAGTTGTGAGAAACTGGACACGTGGCAGATTCCTGGCAGTACAGTAGAGAAATAAAACCTGCCATAGATACCATGAAATACTGCACAGTAGTTAAAAGTCACAAGCTGTAAGACATTTCAGCAGTAAAACCTCAAACTGGAGTGGAATGAGATGAATCATTCTGCAGAAACACATATAGTTCATTGCTATTTATGTGATTATTTAAAAATACACAAAAATCTAAAAATACAAAAGTCTAGACACTGGCAGACATGTATGTATAAATGCATATTATAAGTATGAAAACATATTTTTAAAGTAAGTTAGAAAGATATACACCAAACACCTCTCTATCCAGCTAAGAGGGAAAAGGAAATACCCGGGAGTGGGAGACAAAAGGATGCTGTTACATAGTATCTTTTAAATGACTCAAGAAATATGAGAAAAATATAGTTGTCAGTTCTGTGTTGTAAGTGTACCAGTGTAACAGTGTTCATAGTAGTTGAAACTGCTTATTTTCCCATTTTTAAAGACAATATCTAAAATGCCTTTGTTTTGTGGGCTG
Organism: Ctenodactylus gundi; assembly: GCA_004027205.1. Lineage (NCBI taxonomy): Eukaryota > Metazoa > Chordata > Mammalia > Rodentia > Ctenodactylidae > Ctenodactylus > Ctenodactylus gundi. The sequence continues at coordinate 85,173 of PVKB01000159.1, read as the reverse complement.
ATGTTCTGTTTTAGTTGGACTGATGCACTCAGGCTTTTTGTGAAACTTTAGAAAGTGTATCTGGCTACCAAGGATGCTTATTCTGATACTGTGCAGGTTGCCTAATTTCCCAGCACTTTATATGCTGTCTGTTGGGTGGTGAGTTTTTGCTTTGTTATCAGCTCTGCTCTGATTTGATCTCACATACTATCCGTCCTAAAACTCTTACGTCAGAAAACTTTTGCTTATGTAGTGATGCTTAAATTTATCCAGAGATGGATAGAGATATAGTGTGTGGATCATAAAATGCCAAATCAAAATACATTGTGCAAATAAAGAGTTTGTGAAGTGTTCCCTTTGGGGTCTGTTAAGTGACATGATCCAGTGACATGATCCTTCCTTCACTCAGGTGACATGATGACACTACTGATGAAGAAGGATACCTTGTCAGAGGAGGAAACACAGTTCTACATTTCAGAGACCGTCCTGGCCATAGATGCCATCCACCAGTTGGGTTTCATCCATCGGGATATTAAGCCAGATAACCTTTTATTGGATGCCAAGGCATGTGAATACATTGTTAAATTGTAAGGTTTCCGATTATTTTATACAGTAATAGAGCCAGTCTTATAATTAGAAATGGGCAACCACAGTTCAGATTGTTTATTGCCAAGCTGCATTATTTCATAGAAAGGCTCAGTGGAAAGGATCCTGGAATGGAATCGCATGGGAAGTGGCTGTCTGTATTTCCCTGTGTTTGCTGCTTTTTAAAACCATCATCCTTAAATATTGATAATTTTACATTTTTACCTATGTGAATTTCACACTTAGAATTTTTATAAAAGTTAAATTTAATAAAGGAATTTGTAATAAGGCTTTATGTTCTCCAAGTTAATATAATCTAATTTTACCTAGACTTTCCTTTTTTTAGGGACACGTAAAATTATCTGATTTTGGCTTATGCACAGGATTAAAGAAAGCTCACAGGACTGAGTTTTACAGAAATCTTACTCACAATCCACCAAGTGACTTCTGTAAGTTGTTTTATTCCTGGTTAAAATATGATAGTTTGTTTAATTCAGTAGTGTTAAGAACTGAAGATTATTGCCCATCCTCTCCCCATTCCCTAAATTTACTCGTGCTTTAGATTGAACATGTGTGATTTTGTGTCTTTTGGTAAGTTTTTTTTTATGATTACAATTCTTTCTTGTTGAAATTAGCATTTCAGAATATGAACTCAAAGAGGAAGGCAGAAACATGGAAGAAGAACAGGAGGCAACTGGTGAGTTATTCACATTTTGAAGAAAGAATTTTGTATCCTGGTCCTAAAGTCTCATCAGATTTTATTTGGTTGTTTTATGTCTTCCCAGTGATGAATACTTCATCGCTACAATGGTATTTGTTCTATGATCACTACATGTTTCTAGCTTCTCTTTACAGTTTCCTTGCCTGTAGAGCAAACTGTTGGTTTTTATTTTATGATTTAATTCTAGGTTACTTTAATGAGCATACCTGTGAGTGAGTAATCTCTGTTCTATAGTAATTAGCACTTTAAATGGAGCTCACCGAAATGAGTACACCTGTTGAATGGCTTGTGTTTTCATTTTTCCATTATCTGTGCCTGTCGTGTAAATTCCGCAACAACGAATGCCAGATAGTAAGTAGAGTAGTTGTTAGTTTCTAAGGACTTCTCTGCAGACCAAGTAAAGAGGAAGTCAAGATGTCAGCAGTGTTACAGTAAGGCAGATATAAAACTTTGCCACGGACAGATAAATTTAAAACTTCTTTAACTTAGAATTACACTGATGTATTTGACCCTCTGTTTCTCCTCTGTTTCGTAGGAAGTATAAGAACTGTTGCCCCTTTATCTCTTCCCTGTATCTTGTTCACTAGGACCTTGAACATTCTTAAGATTAGAAATATGCCATTTGACTTTGTATTCTTGGTTCCTATATGTGCTGCCTGACATATACAGACAGTATAAATACTTGCTCAATTCAACTGAGTAATGAGAGTGGATACTAACTCACCATGCCCTCAGGGAAGTAAGCAGGCTGAAAAATTATTAATAGTCTGCCACCTTCCGGAACCATATAAAGGATCTTTGCATTACTGAGCTCATTCTTTCATTAGCCCAAGTAAGTCAGACTTACCATGGTGGTTAAACTTTCTAATGAATTAAAAATGTAGTGAGCTGTGCATTAAGGAGAAACTTCATTCTGCTTCTAAAATTGTCACTGTTAGATCAGATTTTACAGTAGTAGAGAAAAGAATTGCAGTATTCCCCACTTATAATGGAGAAGCTGAATACGGCTTAACAGTATGGCTAGGGAATTTTGCACTCCTGTTACTATTTACAAGCAGTAAGTCGGGTGTAAATGGCTCATGTTCTCATGGCCCTTGGTCACCTTGTCTCATATCGCATTACCCAGAGGAATAGGGAGAAATCAGATATTCATAACGTCATGTCTGTCTTAGGACCTACCACATGGTCAAAGTATGTATTAAATGAAAATTTAACTTCTTTATTTGTTGCTTTTAGTAGTAATAAGCCATGTTGACTTTTGTTTTTCAATGCTGGGAATGTTGGCTGCTGTGCCGCCCCTTTGTAGGCCTATTCCACAGTGGGGACGCCAGACTACATCGCTCCAGAAGTTTTCCTGCAGACAGGCTACAACAAGCTGTGCGACTGGTGGTCTCTGGGAGTGATTATGTATGAGATGCTGATAGGTATGTTCTGCCGTTCACTGATTACATAGTATATACACTTCATGAGTGTCACTGTTTGAACAGATATCTTGGGGTGAAACAGCAGAGCCATTTTAAGCGTATTTCTGACATTTCTTGATGTTGAATACCTTACTGATAGTAATAAATACCAAGGACTGCTTTAGGTCTTTGTTTGCAAATGGGAGGTGTTTAATCTGGATTCCCATGTCCCTAAATTGACATTTGTGAGGCTACCAAGTAAAATGGGGTGGGAAAATGCTTTTTTGATAAATGGTAGGATTATTTCCCTGTTAACTGGACCTTTCAAGGTTGCTTTGCTCCCGTGGTGCATATTTACTAGGTGTAATTTGGTCATAAAAGCTGATAAAACTTACCTTTTCTTTGATATGTAGGCTACCCACCTTTCTGCTCAGAAACACCTCAAGAAACATACAGGAAAGTGATGAACTGGAAAGAAACTCTGGTATTTCCTCCAGAAGTACCTATCTCTGAGAAAGCCAAGGACTTAATTCTCAGGTTAGTGGTTAAATTCCAGAGGAGCTCAGGGTATCGTAAAACTTTAGAATATGTGTATGATCCATTTCAATTTTGTGGGGAGAGAAGAATACCACTGGTTGGCCAGGGGTGTAGCTCGGTGGCTGAGCCAGGCTTTGTGTTTAAACCCCCAGCACTACATTAAAAAAAAAAAAAAAAATTAGCCAGGTGGTGGTACTTGCCTGTAATCACAGTACTCAGGAGGCAGAGACAGGAGTATTACCATGAGTTTGAGGTCAACCTGGACTACGTAGTGAGCTTGGGACCAACGTGGATTAAAGAATGAGACCCTGTCTCAAAGAAAAAGAAGAGTGTTACTTGTCTGTGTAATCAAAGAGGTCAATAAAGAAAAGGCTTTAAAAAAAATCAAAGTCTTAAGAAGGAAGTATGCATGGAAAAAAGTGGAGTTAAGAAGAAAGAAATAAATTGTTTCAGGTCCTGATCTATATTAAAAATAAAATGTCATTTCCATTAGAAGGCAGTGACGCAGTCCTATTAAAGAAAAAAGTGAAAATAAATTTGTTTGTAGCAGAAGCTCATGTAATGAAAGTCTGTACATGAAATCTTTTAAGCAAAAGATTCTATTGTGTTTCTCACCTAAGGTGAAATGTTTGGTGCTGTTCTAAGTGACTGTTAAGTTGGGAAAATCTCTGGCAGCATATTTTAAAATATATTTAAATTGTGTGTAACTTTGACCCAGCCATTTTGCTCCTGGGAATCTTGCTTCTGCAGATGATCAGATGTGTATAAAAATTTAGTGTATTTGTCATGGTATTATTTTAATTGTAAAAAACTGGAAATCATCTAAAATGTTAGAAAATAGTGGACTGGCTAAGTAAATTGTAGTAGTACTTCCATATACAAATCTTAGAAAATGCATTTACAGAAAATGCTTCATGTTTTCAAGAAATTTTTTCAGTATGGTATGATAAAAAGTACCCCAAATAATCAATACTATATCAACACAATATTTTTAGTATTATTGTAAGAGATCAGAAGGAAATAGCTTCAAAATATTTATTGCTTTGGTTGCTGTGCTCAGTGAAGTCAGCCTGTAATCATAGCACTCTGGGAAGCTGAGGCAGAAAGATTACAACTTTGAGCCCAGACTGCTCAAAATTAAAAAAAAACAAAATGGTGTGGGAATATAGTTCAGTGTTAAGGCCTTGCTCTCTATCCCCAGGACCAAAATAAAACAAAAACAAACAGCCTCACCGAGGTTATCCCTAAATAATACAGCTAATTTTTATTTTCACCTACATTTTCCACAGTAAACATACTTTAGTAAATGAAAAATACACGCTTTAAAAATATTTGAAATAGGGCTGGAGGAATGGCTCAGCAGTTAAAGCGCTTGCCTAGCAAGCACTAAGTCAAATGCTAAGTACCCAAGTTGAATTCCCCAGCACCACATAAGCTGGGTGTGTTGGGGCATGCCTGTCATCCCAGCACTTGGAAGGCTGAGACAGGAGGATTGCTGGGAGTCCAAGGCCAGCCTGGGCTTCCTAGTGAGTTCAGGACCAGCCTGGGCCCCAGAGTGAGACCCTGTCTCAAAAAGAAAGGAAAAAATAAACATTTGAAATAATGCAGTTAGAGCATTAAATGGGTATGACTTATGTATGGTAATTTGTTTCCTTGCCCTAGATTTTGTATTGACTCTGAAAATAGAATTGGAAATAGTGGAGTAGAAGAAATAAAAAGTCATCCCTTTTTTGAAGGTGTGGACTGGGGACATATAAGGTATGTTCCTAAGCTTCGAATGGGAGAGGTCCGAGTAAGGCACATTTCTAGATCTACCAATTAATTTGCCTGCCATTCTGCTGGATGAAGTACAAGAAATAACATTGTTACAGTATTACTAAGTTTTTGAATTATGATGAGTGAGACTGTACTGGCTAGAGTTAATTACTATAATAAAACAAGCAACATTTAAGAATTTGCCTACAGTTGCTAATTGTGAGCTTTGACCTTTTTCAGTTTATAGCCACACTGCCTTCGATGGCTCTGGTCTGGTCTACATACAGTAGTTGAGCAGCACAAACCTGATCATGCCTTTTTTTCTTCCATTTACACTTGAAGTTAAGAACTCTTAACAGGCCTGCCGGCAATCTTGCCTCATTGGTACAGGCTCTATCTTCTGAGGCTTTTCCTGGTTCTTCCAGGACTTCAGAGTTCTATCATTTGTTATTCTGTCTGCAATGCTCTTCTCTCTCCTGCCTGGTTCTTGCCTCTGCCCCGTCCCTCCCCTGCCCCGTCCCTCCCCTGCCCCTGCCTTGCCTAGCCAGATCTTTCTTTCAAGGGAGTTACCGTTACTTCCTGAGGTAGAGCCTCCTGAAGATACCCACTTCTTATAATATGAGCTTAGATTGTAAATCATCTGTTGCAGCAGTTCCCAGCCTTTTGACACCAGAGGCTGGTTTCAGGGAAGACAATTTTTCCAAAAGTGGTTGGAAGGAGGTGTTTATTTCCATCCACCTCAGGTCATTGGGCACTAGATCCTCACAGATCCTGCATGTGAGCAGTTTCATATAGGGTTCATGCTTCTATGAGGGTCTAATATTAAATGTAAATAAATTGTAATAATTCTGGTAAAACTATATATTAATATTGCATATGCATTTACATAGTTTGATAAACTTAATATATAACAAATCAATTAAATATTTCTTGGGAAACGCAATAGAAACTGATCTTTTAACTATTTCTATATAGTTGTGTTTTTAACATAAGCAGGCATTTGCATGAATACTTTGTCTTAACCTAAGGTACCTGACTCAAAAATATGAGAAGCCTCTACATTAAATTTCATCATACATGCATAGTCCTTTCATCCTTTGTGACTCACATTTTCACGAATGACTTTGGATTTATAGATCTTCTATTAGAAGAATTCTAGTTCTAAGTCTTGTAGGTAGGATCCAGTTCTTGCAACATCTCTCATATAGTACATAATTTAATCTTTTTAAATAAAATCTTCTATGTTTGACTTTTGCTTTCTGTAGGTCTTATTCTTCCCCTAAAATGTAGCATGAGGAAAGTCTTGGTACAAAATGTAAAGATTTCCAAGTAAATGAAAACATTTTAGTAAAAAATCATATTCAATTATTTTGAAATCCATTTATATATTCTCAAATCCATAATAGGTATTTGACCTTTCTGATATCTATAAAATAACATGCAAAATTTTCAGGAAGTATTTGTTGGAAAATTAAGAGTTCGAGAAATTTACCATTGCTTGCACAATACCTTTTTATAGGGAAAGGCCAGCAGCAATCCCCATAGAAATCAAAAGCATTGATGACACTTCAAATTTTGATGACTTTCCTGAATCTGATATCTTACAACCAGGTAAGACCATTTGTGACCTAACTAATGCTATTCAAAGTCTATGAAGACAATATTTCTCTAAAGAAATGCCTCTGCTCTTGGTTAATTTTTCTCTCTTTCCAGTGCCAAATACCACGGAACCAGATTACAAATCCAAAGACTGGGTTTTTCTCAACTATACCTACAAAAGGTTTGAGGGACTGACTCAGCGGGGTTCCATACCCACCTACATGAAAGCTGGGAAATTATGAGTGAAACTTGCATCTGCCCACAGCCAAGAGAACTCAGGTAGCAGCATCACCAGGCTTGCTTGGCTTAGTTATCAAGATACTGAAATACTCCTGAAGATGGTGGTGCTCACTGAACAAGAGGAATTCTACAGGATTAGGATTTCTGAGACTACAGGAATTGGTTGGCAGTGCCAGCTGGCTTTTTCTTTTTAATATTTTATTATTTTTGTTAACTTTATTATTTGAAGGTACTGGAAGAAAAGGAGCGTACACCCCTCTGTAAGCACCCTGCTGATGTGCCCATTAAGAGCCCTCTACTGTGAGCCCTGTGGCACCGTTGACCAGTTCAGGAGAAATACGTATCACTTAGAGCAGCACAGGCTCACCTGTAGGCAGCATTGCAGTGTTGCTCTTTACTACACATCTATGGGTCTAGGTAAATCCACAAAAAGCCATCCTTCATAGTTGGAGTTACAACATTTGCCCTAGGTTTGGACATAAGTAGAATATATATGAAGACAATTTCTGTAATGGTTTTAAGAAGTTAAAAAGGAAATAACACTGATTATTTAAAATAGAATTTACCAACTTAATACAGCTCCACAGCTGGGAGTGACAGACTCCCAATGAGGAAGGGGACCTGCAACCCTCACAATTCATTAAAATATTTACTTTGCATTAGAAATACGATGACCTTTACATATGTGATCTGTGTACTCATAGGGAGATGTACTGTATTACATAAAATGTAAAGTTGCTTTTCTTGTGACAAGAGGACTTCTTTTTAACAAGAGAACATGACATTATTTAAATTTGATTATGGTGAGTTGAATTTCAGAAATGACCATGAAGGCTGCTTGTAGAACCTAGTGTATTTTTATTAAGCTATTTTTTTAAATGTCAAACTTCTGATCATGTAAATAGACTTGTAAGAACAAAGAACTGCTTTGATTTTCTAGAAAGTTGTTGTATATCACAGTTAATTTTTCTTTCAGTGAAACATTTTCCTTCAGTAGATAGTCCTTGGACTACTGTGCCATTATTTTTTTCTGCTCCATCTGTACCAAAGATTTTGAACAGAGTGGATGTCCACATGGCATGGGATTTTTGTTCTTGTGGGAATGCTGTGCTCAGACGTGACAGGTCTCTGATGGAGCCCAGCTTACCAAAGGGCAGCACTGTTCATGTTTAACTGTATCAGTCTGGTTGATGCTGAAAGAAATGACGGACAGACATGCAGACCAAAGGGGAATGATTAAAAGATAGGGAAAAAATAGCATCAAATTCTTTGGACATTTTCCTAAGTAATAAATAACATTTTCTTGTTTAACATTTTAATTCTAAAACAACTTTCCAAGGTTTTGGTTTCATTAGTACTGGTTGAGGAATAATACTTTATCAAAGAATGGCTTAATGTTTATCTCAACTATTAGTGAGTAGAATCACATTTGGTTGTGATCAGCATTGAAAAGGGTGATTTCTTTGTAGCAGTGTCTTTTCTAAGGGGAGGGCTTGTGGAGTAGTAACACCATGCTCATCTACAGGAGCTTTTTGTAAACACTGCTGCTGTGCAGCCCCAGTGCTTCACTGAGCTTGGCCTGTGTGGCCCCTTCCTTTTGTGTGTTTCTTTATTTTCGCGTATTTGTTGAATACTTTCTGTGTGTTCGTCTAATAGTTTATTTCCATTTTTCTAGTCTGGATCATATGGCTAAATATTTTGAAAGAATTATGAAAACTCTGGGGCTATCTTAATTTGACTGATATTCCTCTGACTGCCTTTAATTTTTTAAAAAAATTTCTCCTACTAGGAGAAAAATCTCATACTCCTACTAAGGTTTATGAGATTTTCTTGGTCCAGCCCATTCTGCTTTTTAAGGATTTTAATCACTAGAGATGCCTGGCTACTGGACACGTTCCTGTTTCATTTAGGTTATACTTTTAAAGCAGGAGAGCTTTGATGATGTGATAAAAGGTAAGATCGGAAGAAATTGCAATTTTCAAGTATGGTATTGGTTCTAGTCCAGAAAAACATCATGAATTCAAGTAGAGAGAGATTGAAATTCATATGTAGGAGCTGACTTACCTAAATTTACTTTTTAATAATAGAGCATTTGAGATAAATTTCCCTCATTGTTACTATCAGGAAAGAACTTGGACATAAGTATGATTTTTTGGCAGTAGAAGGTACATTGTGGAAAGTTTGCTTCCTTCAGTCTCATTCTTCCTTGGAGTTACCAGGTGTTTCCCAATCTTCTCATCAAAAGCATTACTTAAGTGCCTATCTAAAAGCAATTAAAGACTGTATCTGCCCTTCGGAAGCTATAAATTTGATTCATTATGCAAATTAACCAGGTAATTTGCAAAGCATCCTTGAGATTGACTTTATTACACATTTCCTATATTTCAGGTGAATTATTTAAATGAAAAACACCCTACCTAATCAACTGGGCATAGTGAATTTTCTTTAAATTAGACTATTTTGAATTAAAAGTTTTATTATAAACTGTGGTTTGGTTTTTCTAAATATATAGGAATCTTGTATAATTCAGGCTTAATTGGTTTCCTGATTTAATGTAGACTGACTTTTATTAAAAACCTTTGTATTAAAGCAAATTAGGATATTTTTTCTTTATGCACTCATTATTGCCATAGCTTTAGATCTTTCATGTATTTTAAAGCATTGTGCTGTCTGAAAGATTGCTTATAAGCCAGCCACTTCTAACTGAAATGTATAGCTGACCTCATAAGCTAGTTTAATGAAAAATATCAGATGTAGAATATTAAAAACACTCTTAGCCGAGGCTTCAGGTAGGGTTTTACTTATTTCCAAAATAACATACTTTTATGTTTTAAAACACTTGCATATCTTTTGTGTAAATCTGTAAAATGTTAAAGTATTATTTAGGTTATGTTTCTTTTTTGGTATTTTAGTGTAAAAAATCTCTTTAGACAATAATCAGTCTCTACTGTTAGGAGAAGCACCCCGTCTTTTGATGGTCTACAAATAAATTGAGATTTTAATCAGTAGAGATCCCAGGCTACTTGACACTTTCCCTCTTTGAATTGTTACAAATTCAGAACATTCAAAATGACTTTTTCTGTAACCATTATTATTTGCTGTTTTCTTTAAAATTTATTTTCTCTTAGAAGTGCACTTATTTCTGGAAAACCTTAATGAAACAAACATTTAGAACAAATTACATATAAGACACTTGGGACTATTAGAGATATTTTAGATTTTTATGACAATGTGAGGGGATATTACTGCTTTAAAAAGGAATAAGTAATAAAAACATATCTTAGTTATTTTTTTAAAAGCAATATAATTCATCAGTTGTCTAGAAAAATAAACATCAGGCTATTGGGTTATCTTAATTTGACAGTGTTTCCAAAACTGTTACGGTGGCATGAGGGCTTTTTCATTGAAGGTGAGACAAGAATAAAATTATGTTTACAAAATTTCTGTTGGTGAGGTTTTTTTGGTTTTATTTTTGAGTTTTGAGATGTGTTATCCAGAACTCAAGACTGTTTTGTGACTGCAGATTACTAAGTAACCATTGCACTGGAAGAGCACCATCAAGAGCAGAATAAATACTTCAAGTCTCAGTCGTGTTCCATTTAAACAAGCAGAACAGTTGAGCCAGTTTACGTTTGAAATCATTCAAAGTGGTAGCCACAAACATGTGAACAAGGCATGTAGCTTATCTCTGGGCATATCGCTCATATATAATTGCCCCATTACATCAAAAACAAGAAGTAGTAAATTGAAAATGCATCATAACAGCATGGAGATAGAAGAGGCCCAGCCACAGCCGCACCGGCTGCATCCCACCGTGCGGAAGATTCTGGCAGGAGGTAGAGGTAGTAGGCGCATGGGCGGTTAGATATAAAGGGGCTCTCCCAAAAGGGATCGCTTACGGGATTAGCAGGTGGCTGCTTCCTGCGACAGTTGGTAGTTCACATGCTAAGTAGTAGTTACGGAGACAATAGAGTGGAAAATCTTGGGGTGGAGGACCTTGGCGCCTGAACCTCCGCAGCTGAACCTTTGACCGAGCTACTTACTGAGATCTCTTCCTTACTCAGCTTATCTGTGAAAGTCCCTCGACAGCTACGGGGGCTGACGTCCTTTAGGTTCCCCTCCTGACTGGCAGAAGCTTCTTGTCCCCTTGAGTTTTCCTGAATAAAGTACCTTCTCTGCAGCTTGCCTCCCTCACCCATGATTTTATTCTCCGACATCATGGGACAGGAGTCCAACACGGACCGCTAGCAGCACACCAGCTAACAAATCCCGATCCTTCCGCTGAGCTCGGCCCCTGCTCAGCCGCGTCTCCTCCAGCGGCTCCCTGACTTACAGCTGCGCTTTTCCTTATCCTGCTGGGTAAAATAATGGAGTAGAACTTGAAGAATTTTTTAAATTCTATGCAGACTGAGGAGGGCCCAGGACATCACGTCTACTTAAGTGTATAAAACCTGCAAAATCAGATGCTGGGTTAGGCGTTCACATGTGCGTGTACACACTTCTAAAGAAAAAGTAGGCAGTAACTCCACATGTAAAGAAATGTCTAGGTTTTTTTCTTTTTTTGTTAGTTTTGAGGATAGAATGCAGGAGTGCTTTACCACTCTACTACGTTTCCATCCCTCTTAGGTTTTTATTTTGGGACAAGGTCTCACTGAATTGCCCAGTTTGGGCTCAAATTTGCAACCTTCCTGCCTCTGCGTCCTGAATGGCTAAGCTACCAAGCCAGAACGCCTAATTGTTGTCCTAAATTTTGTCCCTTCCTGTGGGATTTTAATGTATTGTCATTACCTGTCTTATGGTGTGTAGACAGCCCTATGTTATCCTCTATAAATGATGGATTTTTTTGAGGGGGGGGGTGAGTACTGTGTCATGGCACCTTCACACTGAGCTATATCCTCCTCCTCCCCCCCCCCCCTTTTCAATTTTGAGACTAGGGTCTTGCCCAGGCTGGGCTAGAACTTGTGGTTCTCCTGCCTTAATGTCCAAAACGCTAGGACAGGCATACGCCCCCCTACCTGGCTCCCTGTTGGAGTCAGAGCTTTCTCGGATGTCTCCTCTCCATGGCACCTGTCACCGCGTCTCCCCTCTCGTGAATTCAGCCTCCGACTGCTCTGTGCTTGTCTCCCAGGCCAGACTGAAGCGGGCCCTTCCCACGCCAGAAGCCTCCCCGAGGTCTGTCTAGCCCTCTAAACACAGAGAGACGTGGGACTTTTTGTTTCCAGAATCACTCCCATTCACCTCAGCGAATCCACCATCTTCTAGAAAATTCACTGTCCAGTGACTGCTGGCAAAAAGGCAAGAAGGGTGGTCTTTCCCCCGTCACTTAGGAGCTCAAAAACGAGTACTTATTTTTGGTCACATTGTAAATCGTAGCTGTAATTGACCCTTCAAGGCAAGTGGCTATGTGTGTGTTCTGGACAAATAGGTGGTCAGGGAGCCCTCAAGCTGCAGCACACTTTCATGACCGCAGGAGGAGGTTGAAGAGTTAGCTTTTCACCAGTTCTACATGGGCAAAGGAGTACGTGTTTTATCTTGAAAGTAGTCGTGTTCTTCGTAGGCCTGTACTCCCAGCACGCTGGGAGGCTGAGGCAGGAGTATTTCATGTTCTAGGCCAGCCTAGGAGACTTAGTAATGGGACCTTGTCTCAAAATCAAAAATAAACTGTAAAGTTCCTTTACCACTCACCCTCCCCTTCCCCCCCCAAAAAAAAAAAAAAAAAGAGGAGAAAGCACTGCTTTTACCTGAATTTTGTTTCTTAGCAGTGAAGCAAATAAATCCCCTCAAGGGTAAGGAATGATTTCTGCAGAGCAAGGCTTTTCCTGGGCTCTTGGCAAGGCAACGTGTTAACCGAAAGAATTGTACTATGTATCCTGCAAATCACGTTTCAGCCACTGATCGGAAATGACAGATCACCTTCCAAGCCACCTAGCAAGATACCGTGCGGCTCTCTACCTTTTCCCTCGTCCTTGGCGGTATAATGAACTGCTTGTTAGTATGTATGTATGTGTATGTATGTACGTATGGACTTATTTTTAAATATAAACCATGTCTTCGTAAAGCTCCAGAGCCGAGAGGAGGGGGAAAGTAGGCTGTACTTGAAGGATTAGGGGCCCCTCTAAGCAGCCTTAGGGTTGTGGCCCCTCCCCGAACCCCGTGAGTCGGCTTTGCTGTGCGCGGTGTCCCGCAGTTCCCTCGCTGGCGCTGAGTCCCCTCGCTTTCAGGCTGTGGGTGGAAGCGAGTCGTCTAGGAAAGACTGCTCCAGCTCTCAGGCAGGCGTAAGGACCCCGCACAGTGCGACTCAGCAGCCCCGCTTCTGCGATGCTGCCGCCGCCGAGGGATCCGAGCCAAAATACTCGTGGTCTCAGAACTCTGCTTCCTCGCGGGTAAGGGGGTTGCAGGTGTGCGTCCTCCGCAGAGGCCCAGAAGGCGGCATTGACCGTGGTCCAAGTCTAGGAGGTTCCCACGCCCTCGGCCAGCCGCCTCAGACCCTTGCGCGCCTGTGTCAACCTGCGTTGAGCCGCCGCGGGCGAGCGGACCTCCGGGTGATTTGTCGGGAACGCCCCGTGACTCTTGCCAGGCTGGAGCCCCACGTCGCAGCCGCGAGCGCGCCGTTTGCGGCACGGGTGTGCCCTGTGCGCGGGGCGGCCGGGCCGTCTTCCCCACCCGGCCTGCCTGCAGCGCGTGGATCGGCAGCTGCGTCCCATCTCCGCGGAGCCCGCCACCGGCTGCTCGGCCACCCGGCCCGCCGCTCCGGCCTCGGCGCCCAGCTCGCACGCTGTGCGGAGCTCCCGGCTCCGGAGACCGCCGGCCGGCCTTGGCGCTCCCTGCCTTCCTGGGCTCGGGCACCCCACGAGGCGTTACGCGCCCTCCGCGCCGCCCGCGGAGCCGCTCGCCCCAGCTCCCCACGCCGGCGGCGATGTCCCCCAGGCCCCTCCTGTGCGCGCTCGGCCGTGGAAATGGGGTCCTAGAAAGGCGCTGCCTGCGTCTCCCGCGATGACGGCAGGAGGAGGCGGGTCCCGGGGCGAGCAGGGCGCGGGGTGTCGCTGCCGGGACCACGGCGCGTCTTCAGGGAGGGCCCGGCTCCGCCACACCCTGCGGGGCCGCCCGGACGCGGGCCGGGCTAGTCACGATCCACATCCAGGCCCAAGCACCCAGCAGCGTGCTGCCGCGTCCCCCATCCCACAGGGGGAGTGCAGAGCAGCCTGGAGCCAAGGCCGGCCGGAGGGTGGCGGAACCGAGGGGGCTGTGGCCGGGGCTGCTCGGTGCCGGGTGCTCCTCAGAGACGGTGCTTGGTTCCAGACGCCCCTTTCCCTACGAAGGAGAAAAAGATTCTTACCACGCCTCCCCGTTCCACGAGGGAAAACAGAAACGAGTCTCCGTTTCAGATGCCAGGATTCCTGGGCAGCTGGACAGCTGGTGGTGGTACTAGCAAGACCGTAGTTTGACTTACAGCATGTTGAAAAAAAAAATTTTCCAGGATCGGTTGAAGATGGCCAACAAAAACCTGGTGGCGCCGCACATAGCCACCCGCTCACTTTACCAGGCCTTGAGTAACCGCCTGGCACCCCCTTGGTCGATGGTTCCAAAGCTGGGGGGAGGGGCAGGCGGCACATTTCCCGTCAGCTGCAGAGGCGGCCTTGGCTGTGCGTCTGTGTTCGTGGTCTACCGTCTCTGGCTTCTACCTGGGACAGTACGGGACGAAGCTCTTCTCAGGTTGGTTCTGCAGTGATAGTGGCATAAACTAATTTTTGTGACGTAAAACCGACTCCTGTTCCAGTCATGAGCCGCTCCCAGCCTCAAGCCTGGGCATTTCACCCCCAAGTGCTTTTTGGTCGCGCCAGGATGCGCTAGTCACCTCTCACAGGGAAGGGCTCAGGCATCCGGTTGCTTGGGATCTGGGACCTGCCTAACTAGCAATTCACCCGAGTTCTCAGGGCTTATAGCTCCGGAGCCAGGGGCTCCCGGACCCCCGCCTGCAGGTGAGGCAGGGACTTCCTGTCCTGGATTCTGCAAGTTGTTACCGGGAGAAGTGGGCTCCCCTGGTTCCGAATACCTCAGGCTTCTCGAGCCCAGTCCCTGCCCTGCGGCAGGGGGAGGTGGAATCAAAGCACTTAGAATTCTGGCGCTCTCAGGACGGGACCTCAGGTGGACTCTGCTGTCTGTATGCATGGTACTTTTTGATGTTTCACAAAGCCATGCGTGCCCCGCCCTGTGTTCGTCTCTTGCAATGGTCCCTGCTGCGTCCTCTGCATATGTTGTCACTTTAGGCTGTCGTATCTCATTTGCCTACTGTTGTGGTTTGGGACCGTAGTGTCCTCCCCCAAAGCCTCATGTGTTTGAAACTGTGTGTTCCTGAGAGGTAAGTCCTGGCTGGAAGGGGCAGATGCTTGGGGTTTGACTTGGAAAGATCGTGTCGATTTGTTGAGACTGTGGGGTGTCCAGGGCAGAGGTTTAAGGTGTTTGTTGGTCCAGGAAGTAAAGAAGGGAACCCCCCCCCCCCCCGGGGGGTGAGGGCCCAAAGGGCGGCTTCAACTAAGGAGATGAAATTTGACTTTACGGAAATGTATAGGTCCGAGTCCCTGGGCTAGAAAACAAGCAATTCCAAAGAAATCATCGAGCGATGTGGGCGGAGGCCCGGGCAGCGCGACACCCACTCGGGACGGCAGGTCGCGGCCGCTCGCCCTGGCGCACCGCGCGCTCCTCTCCGTCAGTAGCGGCCCCGAGCCCAGAAGAGCCCGGCGGCGCTCAGCCCGGGTGGCCGAGAGCGGCCTCTGGGGGCGACAGCGCGACGCCGCGCTGCCTCTCCGCGCCGGAAGGTCTCTGCCCGACTCGCCCCGCCGCGGGTCCTCGTCTCGGCGCCGCTGGCCGCAGGTCCCCGGAAGCCTCCCGGCCCACACGGGTGCAGCGCCCCAAAGATGCCGCCCGGCCCCCACCCCGACCACGCCCTCAGGACTGCGGCAGGGGACCCCCGCGCGCCCGGCTCGCCCCGCCGCGAGCGATGTTCGAGAAGAGCCCAGAACCGTAGGAATTTGCGACTGACTTCTACCAGACTAGTAAAGAAGAAATTCTGCGCCTCCCAACGCTTCCAAGCTCTAGAAAGAGAAGTGATGATTCAAGCACACCTCTTTTTATGAATTCATCTTTACTCTGATCAAAAAGAAATGTAACGATTCGTGGGAAAAAAAATAAAAAAAGCTCGGGGCCAGGATGCTAGACGAACACAGGAGCAGCCGTTCTCCGCAAGACGCTCACTGGCGACACCCAGCGGCGTGTCCCGGGACCGCCACCACGACCCAGCCGCTTTTATCTCAAGGACTTGAGGATAGTGCAATGCACACAATTAATGTTTGTAATAAAAAAGTAAGTAGCATTTAAAAAGAAGTCACAAAATTATCTCAGGAAACGCTTTTTAAAAAGCCTTTATCAGTAACTAACACCCCTGCATAATATCACCCTGTAGAAAAAGGTATAGAACATTACAGCAAAATCAAAGTGCTTGTGACAATCCTTATCCAACGTTATATTCAATAGGAAAAAAAAAAAAGAATTTTTAAAGGTCTGGAAGGACACAAGGGCATCCAATGTCACCAGTGCTGTTCCATATAGTGCTTAAAATTTTAGCATGAGTAATTAGGCAAAATAAACAACCATAATAATAATAAAAAATACTAGGGAAGATACAAGTAAAAAATAAAAAGTCATTATCTGCAACCACAAATGTTAATTTTTTTTTTTACTTAGAAAACCCTAAGAAGAAAAATCCATTAGGCTTTTGGTTCTAATGAACAATTTCTGCAAGATGGTAGAATATAAAACCAATACTCAAAATTCATTTACATTTTTGTACACTAATAATCAACTGAGAAAAAAAATTAGGAAAATAATTTTATTTAGAATGCTTCAAAATTTAATACAAAAAAATCAACCAAACCCAGAAAACAGGAGACCTCTGTCACAAAAAAAAAAAAAAAAACAAGATGAAAGAAGACTTAAGAAAATGGAAAGGCACCCTTCAGTTGTGGAGCGGCAGCGGTAATATCTTTACAGTGACTCTACTCCTGAAGTGATGTATGAATTCAATGACAGTTCTATTCATATATCAGCAAGATTCTTCATGGAACTAGAAAACAATGCTGCAGTTTATCTGTCTTCAGCAATAAACCAAAAGAGGCACAGTACCTCTGAGAAAAAAGAATAGTACTGCTGGAGGCCTCATTAGAGTGAATTTCAAACTTTTCTATAAAGTCCTGTATTAAGAAACACACACACACACGCACACACACACACACACACAGCAACAACATGGTTCTGGCCCATAAACAGAAATATGGACTAAAATAATAGAACCAGTGTTTCAGTTTTAATATCTAGGTCTTTGTTCCACTTTGATGTGGTTTTGGTCCTTGGTGACAGCTGTGTGTCTAGATTTATTCTTTTGCATGTGAATATCCAATGATACCAGCACCTGTTGTTGAAGAGGCTGTCCTTTCTCCAGTGTATGTTTTTGGCTTATTTAGCAAGATCAGGTAACTGAGAGTACTTGAGTTTGTCTCTGCATCCTCAGTTATGTTCCATTGGTTAACATGTCTGTTTTTTTTCTAGTACCATATTGTTTTTTTTAAAAAATAGCTGTTGCTTTGTAACATAACTTGATGTCTGGAATCATAATGTCACCTGCCTTTGTCTTGTTATTCAGGACTGCCTTAGCTATTCTATGTCTCCTTTGGTTCCATACAAATTTGAGGACTGTTTTTCCTAGTTCTGTGAAAAAGTTGTTGGCATTTTGATAAGAATTGCAGTGAATCTATGTATCAGTTTGGACGTTATAGTCATTTTGACTATATTAATCCTGCCTATTCAAGAAAGGGGATGTTTTTCCATTTTCTGATATCTTCTTCAATTTCGTTCTTGAGTATAATTTTCTTTGTAGAGGTCCTTACTTCCTTGGTTAGGTTTACTCCTAAGTATTTAATTTTTTGATGGGCTATTGAGAAAGAATAGAATTATTCTTCTCAGCTCTTTCTTTCTGAGTGAACTCACGGTTAGTGTAGAGGAATGTTATGATCTTTCAGTACCGATTTTGTAGCCTGAAACTTGGCTGAATTTGTTTATCATTTCTAAGAGTTTCATGATGGAGTTTTGGGTTCTTTTATGTAGGTAATCATATCTGCAAATAAGGAAAGTTTGACTTCCTCCTTTTTGATGTATATTCCCTTTACTTCACTCTCTTTTCTGCTCTGGCAAGGGCAAGGGTTTTGAGGACTATGTTAATAAGAGTGGTAAAAGTGGACAGCCTTGATGGGTTCCTGAGTTAAGGAGAAGTGTTTTCAATTTCTCCTTATTTGCTATTATATTTGCAATACGTTAAGCATTTATGGCTTCTATCAGCTAGAGGTAAGGCCCTTCTATTCCTATTCTCCTCAGGGTTCTTATCATGAACGGATGTTGTATTTTTGTGAAAGGCCTTTTCTGCATGGAGATGATCATATGGCTTTTATTCTTGTTTTTATTGATGTGGCATGTAACATTAATTGATTGATGTATGTTAAACCAACCTTGCATCACAGGAATGAAGCACACTTGATCATGGTATGTGGTTTTTCTGGATTCTATTTGCCAGAATGTTATTGAAGATTTTTGCATATATATTCATTAAGGACACTGGTCTGTAATTTTCTTTCCTGGTTGAGTTTTTGTCTGGTTTTAGGCACAAATGAGTTTGGAAGTACTCCTTCTCTTGCAACTTCACGAAACAGTTTGAGAAGCATTGGCATTAGCTCTTTTCTGGAGTACTGAAAAAATTCTGCTGTGAATCCATCTGGTCCTGGGCTGTTCTTTGTAGGTAGGGACTTTATTACTGCCCAATTTCCGTGTATGTTATGGGTCTATTCTAGTTTTTAATGTCTTGTTGTTTCAATTTGGTAATTTTGTATGTGTCTAGCAAGTTACCCATTTCTTCCAAGTTCTTCAATTTGTTGAAATATAAGCATTTGAAGTACTTCCTTTTAATTCTCTGAATTTCTGCAGCATTTATTGTAATTTCACCTTTTTGTCATTTCTAATTTCATTGAAACTTGTTTTTTCTTTTATTATTTTGGTTATTTTGCCTAGCAGTTTATCAGTTTATCAATCTTACTCATTCTCTTGAAAAATCATCTCTTTGATTCATTGAATTTTTGTTTTAGTTTGAATTTCATTGATTTATGCGCTGAGCTTTACAATTCTTTTCTTCTACTACTTTTTGATCTAGATTGTTCTTGTTTCTCTGAGACCTCGTGGTGCATCATTAAGTTGTCCATTTGGTGTGGGTCCCCGACTAGGCTGAGGGATAATGGAAGGTAGAAGGTGGCTCAGACTTCAATGATCTCCTCTCAAGACCAGCAGGACTGGAGCCTTTCCCATCTATCCCAGGCCCAGGATGGCCTGCAGCGCAGGTTTCCCTCTACTTAAACCCCCAATTTCCCCTTCCCCAAGACCTTTACTAGAAATCACGTGATCAGGTTTTGAGAGACCCTCCACGCAAATTAGGCGACTTTCAGACCCCAACCTTCCTCCAATCAGTAAATGACCCTTGCCCTGCGACCCTGGCTGACCCTCCTCCTTCCAACTGCTTATAAGCCTGGCCCTCACCTCCAAAAACCGAGGTGTTAACACTGATTCAGACTCCTGGATGCTATTCTGTCATACGCCCGGCCCCTTGAGACTCTGTTCCCCCAGATTTCACTAATTTCTGATTGCTGGTGGCCAGTGGTGGCCAGGTAACTCTGGAGACCCCAACAATTTGGGACTGCTCTGTTCTTTTGACGTGTGCATTTATGGCTATGAATTTCTCCCTTAGGACTGCATTAATTGTGTCCCACAGGTGTTGATACAATGTGCTTTCTTCTTCATCGGTTAACTCTGGGAAGTCTTTTTTATTTCTTCCCTGATTTCTTCTTTTCAATGTGATGCACTGCCCTCCTGGAGGGTCACGGCCTGACCTTCAAGGTCTTCCTCTGAAATCGGGTGGAAGCCTCTACCATCCCACAACTCTAGCACACTGCAAGCCTGTAAAGGCAGGACCATATTGACATCATCAAGGTCCAGCACTGGCTTGAGCACCACACATTGGCTTGTCCCACCTCGCAACAGTACTCAGCATTTGGCCCCCTTGAACAAATGCTGTGGAAGCCTCTGAGTTCTTAGATGGTTGATCTCCAGGCAGCTGAACTCTGACAGACATTTTTTTTTTCTTTGACCTTGGGATACACTTCTCAAAGCAAAGTCTTTCACCTTTCACTCTTGAGCTGGTAAAGGGTGAGGTCTTGTAGACTTTTGATATGTTCTCCTGACGTCTTTCCTATAGTTCTGATTGTAAGTACTTTGTCGTTTTTTTTTTTTTAATTGCTAACCTCTTTAACTTCCCTGTAATCTTCTGCCCCACCACTGCAGGCCCTTTCAGTTTGGCAAAACTGCAAACTTTTTATATCACTTTTCTCTGCTATTTTTTCTGCCTTTCACCGTAGAGTTGGTAAAAAGCTGCGGATAATAGCTATGTAGCAGCCTGAACATTGGGCTACCTTGAAATTTCCTCTGCCAGATTAAGTAGTCCAATGTTGTTAATCTCAGATTTTGGCAATCTCTGGACAAGGGCAAAATGTCCACTTTTTACTACACTGTAGCGTGCATAGTTTTTAGACCACTTGCCTGTATAGTTCTCCTTTCCATCTGAAATTTTTTGAGGCAGGCCTTTACAATCTACACTTCTCTTAGGATTCCAGTCTCCTGAGCACCAACCAGAAACTTGCAGCAATCCAGAAGCTCGGATTAGAGCATTCCAATGCTTCTCCACCTGATATCCTCAAATCTCTCCAAACTTCTCCCACAAACCAGTTCTATAGGCTTCCAAACCACATGGTCAGGTAAAGTCACAGCAATGACCCAACTCCTGGTAACAATTTCTGTCTTACTTACATTCTCATTTCTGGGACAGAATACCTAACATCCACCATATTAGGGAGAAAACACTTATTTCAGCTCACAGTTTCAGAAGGTTACAGTCCATTCATATGGGTTTGGCTGG
Source organism: Ctenodactylus gundi (assembly GCA_004027205.1). Lineage (NCBI taxonomy): Eukaryota > Metazoa > Chordata > Mammalia > Rodentia > Ctenodactylidae > Ctenodactylus > Ctenodactylus gundi. Next base: position 64,292 of record PVKB01000159.1, on the reverse strand, counting down.
AAAGGGTGGAACTACATTGTGGAGCCAGAGCCAGAGCCTGGAAAAGAATGCCACACAGCTTGGCAGAACAGAGACAAGACAGATGAAGAGTGGGGCTGGTATGCACCCCTCCACCCAAGCCTCTGCCCCTTCCAGCCAGACCCCATCTCACAACAGTACTCAGTATTCATAAGCACACAAGGCTTTTTGGGGACACTCCAGACTCAAAACAGAATAGCAACTTTACATGGACTATATCAGTCTTCATAAAAGGCCTGTATTAGTTTTAAAAATTAAAATACAATTATAAATATTATTGAGAAAAACTAAGATGAAATCATACAAACATTGTTACAGGGTTTCTACAGAACAGAAGTAAAATTTACGATATTTACTGAGCCTCAATAAAGTTTAAAATTAATTGCCTTTGAAAGAAGACAGATTTTTCTTAGTCAAAAATACGTTTAACATGCTTCCTAAAATATGATCAACTCAATTGTAATAATTTTACAAATATAGCAACACAGTATCATTTGCACAACACTGATTCTGGCTACTTTATATAATGGAAAGAGAAGATTACTTTCTTGCATAAAATATATTGCCTTTAAAAGTGTCTACTGTTAGGCTTCAGGAAGTTTACTTAATAATATTTATATAAATGTAATTTAAGGTATAAATCATGTTTAACCAAGCCAATTTACTTCTGAGAATTCACTGCAGTCAGAAAGCTACATCTGTATGTACCCTGCACTTTATCATCTATTCAAAATCTATTGTCTTCCTTATAAAATATGAAAGTAGAAACCAACTAAATATTTAGAAACATTCAAAAATTAGCAAGAGTTTAAATACTCATGTTTTATAGGATACTATACTATGGAGATACAAGAATTACTATGAAGACATTTATGCATGTATAAACACATACGTTACATTTTTGTTATGTAAGAAAAATAAGCTGAAGCCAGACAGGAAAAGAATATTTCTACCTTTTTTTGGGGGGGGAGGTGGGGGGACAAGTCTCACTCTGTAGCCCAGGCTGGTCCTGAACTCACTATGTAGCCCAGGCTGGCCTTGGACTCACAGCAATCCTCCTGCCTCAGCCTCCTGAGTGCTGGGATTACCAGTATGTGTCATTCCACCAGGCAATTTTCATGTAGTGCTGGAGGGTTGAACACAGGAATTGGCAACAGTCTGGCATCCAGGTAAAAAACACAAGTTAGAAATTATATTTGAGCATCACGGTCTCCAACTCGGGGCGTTATGATGTCACCCAAGTCCACTTAGAGCAACATCCCAGGGGCCACCTCCCTGAGCAGATTTGCTAGTGGGCGTGGGTCAATACACCATTAGCCTAGATAGCATGCTCATATTTATTTAAAATTTTTTGGATTATTTTCTAGTTTATTTTAAAAATCAGGTGACTGGGGGTGCGTGGGCATGTCTCTGTATCCTAGTTCTGTTCCACTCAGCTTCCTGTTTGCTCCTGTTTGAGCACAATGTAGATTGAATCATTGAGGATTTGTAATATATTTTGAAGTTGGGAATTGTGATTCCTCCAGATTTGCCTTTGTGGCTTAGGATTGCTTTTTGGAAATTCTGGGCCTTTTCTGGTTTAATAGAAATTTTAGGATTGTTGTTTTTCAGTTTTGTGAGGAATGCTGTTGATAATCTGATTGGTAATGCACTGAATCTGTAAAGCTGTTTTGAAAGTGTGGCCAATTAGGATATGTAAATTCTTCCTATCTAGGAACATGGATGTCTTGCAGTTTCCTATACTCATCTTCCATCTCCTTCCTCAAGGCACTTTAACTTTCTCTGTATAGATTTTTTACTTCTTTGGTAAAGTTTATTCCTAGCAACTGTGAATGGTGTTGATTTCATGATTTCCTTCTCACTGAGTTCATTATTGGTTGATAGGAATACTATTGGTTGGTGAGTATTGATTTCATATACTACTACTTTGCTGACTTGACTTATTAGTTCTAAGAGACTTCTGGTGGAATTTTTGGGTTATTGATATAGGGTATCATGTCATCTGCATATAAGGTTATCTCAATATTTTCTCTTCCAAATTTGTGTACATTTTATTTCTTTTTCTTGCCAGAATGTCAAGAACTGTGTTGAACAGCAGGGGTGATAATGGACATTCTAATCTTAATACTAACTGTGGAGCGAATAGCTTCAGTTAATCCCCATTTAGAATGATATTGGCAGAGGGGTTGCTGTAGATGACTTGGATCAGTTTGAGGTAAGGTCCTTCTATTCCTATTTTCTTCAGGATCTTTATCATGAATGGATATTGGATTTCATCAAACACGTTTTCTGCATCTACTGAAATAATCATATGGTTTTTACCTTTGCTCTGTTAATCCTAATTCTAAATAAAGTCCTAGCTCTGACAGTAACCCAAATTCAACTTTAGCCTTAACCCTAGCCTTATGCCTACCCTGAATCTTAATCCTCACCCTAGCCCTAAACCTAACCCTAACCCTAACCAACTACCTATCTGTGCCTAAACGTAATGCTACCACTAACTCTAGAGTTAATCTTGTTGTGATCCCCTATTTTTAGTTGATGATTTAAATATTAGAATTTTGTCCATTTATTTTATTTTTAATTTACATATCACCTCCACTTCCCCTTCCCACCTATCACCCTTTCCCTCTCTGCCAAGTCCATCCTCTTACTTTCTTCCACTTTCATGTGTTTTTTGTGATTTGGTTTTCTCATATGAGAGAAATCATATTATATTTAACTTCCTGAGTCCAATTCATTTTACTGAGCATAATGGTCTCAAGGTGCATCCATCTTCCTACAAATGACTCAAATCTGTCCATCTTAATGGCAAGTAGTATTCCACGGTGCATATATACCACATCATCTTGTTCTGTTCATCTGTGGTTGGTCATATTGGCCTCTCCCAAGATTTGGCTATTATAAGTTGTGCTGCTACAAACATGGGTATGCATGTGTCACTCTTAAATGATTACTTCGAAATATACCTAAAAGAGCTTTATGTGGGTCAAATGGAATATTTACTTTCATTTTTTGAGGAATCTCCATACTGCATTCCATAATGGTTGTACCAGCTTACAGTCTCACTAGCAATGTAGGAGTTTTTTTTCCTCACAGCCTCCCCAGCATTTCTAGCTAATACACACACACACACACACACACACACACACACACACACACACTCACACTCAGAGAGAGAAAGAGAGAGAAAGAAAGAGAGAGAGAGAATGAAAAATTCAAAACTGAGGAAACATAAAAATGAAATTAATCATTTAGAACTTGGGTCAGCACATTATTGTTCACAGGCCAAACATAGAGCCTATGGCCTGTTTCAGTTTGTCCCTTCAGCTAAGAACAATTTTTAGGGTAGTAGGTAACAATAACGACAAAGAATATTCAAGAGAAACTGAACGGCATACAAAAAAAGTTTACTATCTGACCCTAAAAAAAGAGCCAACAGACAAAAGGTAGTCTTTCATGTCACTCTAAATAGTTATGACAAATAAGACAACAAACAGGAACCACAGCTAAAAGCCAACCTTCTAAAACGCATGTACCATGTAGAGACTGAAAGGACAAGGCAGACACACTGCGTATTCGTCAATCAACTAGAAAAGAATACCATGCTAAGAAAAGAAAGAGGTTAAAAAGCCAAGTTTGAAGGAAATGAGATTAGAAAACATAAAGTACAGGAAAGATTGGCAATTTTCCACAGAAAAGTGAGCGATGAAAAAGGATTTAAAGATGTGCACTGTTCCGCTTTGATATAGTCAAGAAATGTTTGTGTGCGTCAAAGTGGCAGCTGTTTCAATATGCGCTAGATGACCATTCAGTGACTCAGGCTTTTTCTTTCACATTCAAAATACTATAACCCATTTGTTTTATACAAATACATTTTTTTTTATCTTCACTCTTTTTTCTACATTTCACATGGCACCTACAGAACTCTGTAGGTGTTCAATAATTACAGAGATCATACTAAAGTTACAGAAACTCCTTCATTGTTACTTTTATATGTAGTAGGTCAAATTAAAAAAAAAAAAAAAAACTCCTGGGGGGTTGAGAGTGTATATGGCTCAGTGGCAGAGTGCTTGCCTAGCCCGAGTTCCATCCCCAGCACCACCTTAAAATGTCATACATGTTTTCATAGAATTTAAAAACATACACAAGAATATAAAAAACATCACAAATAAGGCCATTGTCTCATATTTGTTCAATATTGTGAAATATTTGACAACAGAATTGGTGAGGAAGCATTTTATCATTAGAGTGGAAAATCTGTATAGCTTGGATTAAAAGACTCTAACAGTAAAAATTCTTTGTCATTGAACTGCGACCTTGATGAGTCACATACCTAAGAGTAGAAGGTGCACCTAGGCAGGCTATCAAAGCCTCCAGGAAGGTTAGGGTTTAACTGAGGCCAATGCTGACCGCGTTCAAAATGTTTTTCGTTATCTCTTTCCCTTCTGCATCAGATTCATCCTCAGAGATAAATGGTCGAATTATTCAGTGTTACTGTCAAGATTAAAATATTCTAAATTTAAGATTTTTCTTGAAATTAAGGTTTAATTTACATACAGCTATTTTTAATGCTATCTATTTTTATGCCTAAAAACTCAAACTGTTTCTAATATATCCATTAATTTACCAGTATTTTCTTATTTGCAGTCACAGAAAAACTCAAAATTTCAGAGCAAAACTTAACGACAACAAAAGCACATAAGTTAGAATCTGCTTTGTAGCTCCAAATCCCAGCTGCTGCCTAGAAATTTGAGAATTACTTTTAAAACTCTATAGATGACAACACTTGTAAATTTGTACTCTCAAGCAATGTTTTCATAGGTGAAAATGATTTCTTTTCATACAAGACAAAGATTTTTAAGACAGCTTAAAATTAAAAACTAACTTTCAGATGAGTGGCAAAATCCCCAAAGTGCACACCTGCCATCTTCTCTTTTTACCTGGGTTCCAAGGGCACCACCTAATTCTCCAATCCTTGTAGGAATTCTCCCAATAAACTTCCATGCACGTTTTCTGTCCCTTATTTTTGTGCTACCCACTCTGTAACATGCGCTAGTAAAAACCCACCCAAGGGTCCAGGTTTAGCCTGTCTGACAAGAAAACTACTTTAAGCAACTGTCCTAATCATCCTGAAGAAAAGATAAAAAGAAAAAAGAAAATTTAACATGTGATCAATGTCATCTGAATTATTTTTTGAGTACTGCTTAGAAGATTTGTATTACAAAATATCCAAAGCACTCATGATATGTAGTAAAAACATTATGAATTATAAATAAGTACATTATAAACCTGTGACTTTGCAGCATGGTTTTCTCCTGGGTTCTCTCTACTGTCGGACTCACAGTATACAAGATTATCTAAGAGACCCTGGAGAGGATAGGGACCCTTAAAAAATACGCTTGAGAGCCAGAGCATTATCTAAGCTGCTAGCACATGTTCTAGGCTTATAAAAACATCTAAAAACCTTATCACCGACTGCACAGAAGTACAGTCACGGCGGGGGTTGAAAGTAAAGCGGTCAGATCCATGTCTATGCGCTTTGTCCTAGGAAGAACGTTACGTATGCAGAGCAGCTTAGTCAGTGGCATATTCAACACCGGAACAAAAAACTTAAAGGAAGAAGCAAAAGATACACGTGCATATATATCACCTGCGTTAAGAAACAAAATACGTGATTCCATATCATCCCTGAAAATATGCATAATGTTAAAAGATCACATCTTCAAGTTTACCTATCAAATTTCAAAAACATTGTAAAGTTAGGGCTGCAAAAAGAATTTTAAACACATAAAAGTAGCTAGAATATAAAGAACATTCATTTCCACCTTGCACAATTATCAGCTGGTGAGCAATTGCTTCATTTCTATCCTTACCTTCTCTATAAAATATAAACATTTCTTACTGTATCTCAAAAATTTAACATACAGTATAATTTGAAGCCTAAAAAACTAATTCACTTATTATCATCAAATATCCAGAGAGGTGGAGATATAACCCAGAGGCAGAGTGTTTGCCGAGCATTGTTAAGGGCCTTGATTCGATACCCAGTATCACCAAAAAAGCCAGCCATTGTTTAATTTTTCAGTTGGACGCTTTGTACGCATTGCTATCAATCTATGACTCTTCTAATGGATAGGGTGCCCACCAGATTGAAAAATACATTTTAAAAAAGTCTAGTGTCTAATGACTAGAGAAAGTATAGTAGAAAAAAATGGTTTTGAAATACTGCTGGTGAGGGTCCTCTCCCACACTCCTTCTGGAGCATGGGTGACACAAGCTCTGAGTGGATGGGAACCCAAGGATGTCACCTGGGCCAAGGTAAGTGGGTTCCCCCCCAGGCAGCCACCAGCTGGAACTTTGTGGTCCTGCGTGAGGGTGCGCACCTTCCTGGGGGTGCTGCATGTCACCTGAGCACCTCTGGAGGGTCTTCTCCTGGACCTGTGTCCAGGCCCCAGCTGCTTCCTGTGGTAGATGAGCGTTGTAAAAACAGTTTCGTAAGTGTGGCTCGTGTACTTGATTCCTCATATCTATCTATCTATATCTACTTTATTCTATAATACTTAAAAAAACAATTCTCATGAAGGTGGCAGTGGGGCACTGTTCACCTAAGAGGGGTATGTAGGAGCCAGTGGGAGAAGAGCAGATCCGTAAGAAAGAACTCCAGGTGAGTGGGCAGCAGACGCCGGGCAGGGCCCACTGTGCCAGGCACGGGGAGGCCACCGCTGCCCGGACCCTGCACAGGAAAGCGGGGGCGTGGGGCGTGGAGGACAGGCTAAGAACCAAGAGCTCACCTTCCTTCGGACGGCGTGGGAGCCAGCAGGCGGCGGCATGGAGCGGGGAGGAGCAGGGGTTACAGATCTGCACCACTAGGTTGTCAGAAGTCTTTTTTTGAAATTTTAATCGTCGGCCTGGGATTTGATCCCTACCACAATAAAAACAAAACAACAGAATTAACAGCCAGGCTCAGCCGCACAGACTTGTAATCCCCTCATGCTGGGAGGCTGAGGCAGGATGATTACAAATTTGAGCCCAGTTTAGTAATCGAGCAATCTTGGTGAGCGTGACGGTCTGAGCTCTGTCTCCGGCGCTACAACAAAAAAGCTGCAGCCAAGAACCTGCCATCCTGGACTCATTCAGTCACGGATTGGAGCTATTTACTGTCATTTAGTGCCCGAGGGGGTGGGACCTGGCATTCTGTCCAATCAGAGACCGAAAGGTGGCCAATCAGGCACAGAGCCAGGGAAGCTAGGGCGGGCCGCGCAGCTTCCGGGAACCTTTGTCTCCTGAGCCCGCCAGTTGAACCAGCGGATCTTGGAGCCTTTCCGTGGGCTACGTCTTGCCTGTTCTGGAGGCCACCTGAGTCGGCCACAACCTCTGTACTCTGTGACTTGCAGGGGTGCGAGATACCCGCAAGGAAGACCCCGGAAATCTTGGAAGCTAAAAATGGTGCGTTTGTGATCGGTGTTATGAAAGACAGGTGTGGCAGCGCTGGCCTGCTGAGGTCCACAGGTGTCCCTTTTCCGCTGAGCAGCTCAGCCCTCGTCTCTTCCTCTGGCGGGGTTAGAGTTAAACTATGGCCAGGACCCACGGCGTCTTGTACTGAACCTCCTGCAGGGGGCTTTTGGAGCCACCGAGGCCGTTTACGGGCGTCTGGTTTGTGATTCTGACTGGCGTGGAGCGGCTTCTGGCCGCAGCCAGGAGCCTGACCATCCTTTCCTGTCTATCTTGGGTGACGGGACGCCCCTCTGGATCTTTTTGTGGCCTCTTTTTTTCTGGCTTCTTGGCTGGGTCTGGACTAGGTGCTAGGACTCCTGTATTTTTCTTTTCTTTTCTTTCTTTCTTTCTTTTTTTTTTTTCGTTCCCTGCATAGTTACTCCAGTCTTCTTTAGAGCCATTTCTGGGCAGCTCTGCCGTAACCGCTTCACATCGCTTCAGATTGTGTGGTGACAGCTTGGAATATCATTAAGGTGACCCCAACTTCGTAGGTGGGGTTCCGGTATTACAAGAGTCCTTATGGCTCTGAGGTTCTCCTGCTTCTCAGGTAACCCGTTTTCCTGTTGATTCTAAAAGTACTGGAAGCTGGATCTGATTCTGAGCCCTCAGCTTCTCCCAGGTCTGACAAAAAATTTCCCAAGTTCCAGATCATATTCTGCACCATTATTGTTGGTGGTGAGGATGGAACCCCGGCCTCGCATCTTTTGGTTGCCCACCTGTCCCCAGGTGCAAATTCTGCACTTTGATCATGCTTAATTTTTCAGTTAGTGTTGTCTTTGATACAGCGAGTTGGATTTACATAGGACTTTGTGTTGCTGTGAACAACACGAACAATTCTAACACCTATTTGGATTCATCTACGTTTTGTTTGTGTGGTGATTCTGGGTGTCATAGGTCACAAGATGGACAGGGAAACCCAGACTCACCATGCCCACGGAATGGGTTCTCTGACTTCTGTCACAGAAAAAGCATTTTTCAAGACTAGTTGGTCAGTGGCTCAGGAAAGATTCATTAGGCAGAAATTTAAAGTGCATCCTCAGAGACGTCAGAGTGTGGTCTCTGAAGATGGGCATACACAAGAAATGTAAAAGTACACACTCAAATAGAGTGAGGGCCCTCTGTGCATGAACATAGTTGATTTTCCTGTATGTGTGAGCGTAGGGTCTGTTTTTCTACCCAATCTGTATTTCCCTTTCTTTTCAAGGTGGGTGATATTTTGCCTAAAAACATTCTTCAGATTCTCTGAAACTACTTTTACTTAATCAGCTAACTTAATTTATAGGCTTAATGTATCCTTAAAGAATTTTGGATATGGCAGTCCAGGAAGAAAAGAAGCATAAACAAGGATAGAGAAAATTTTGGGTGACTTTCATGGTGTTCTGAAGTTGCAGTCTTCCAAAAAGTAAACACATTTAAAAAATTATGGTTTTGTCACCTTTCTACCCTATCCTAACTCACTTTGGGCTTTACTTTTGTATTATGATCATTTTATAATATACGTAGTGTCAGTTAATGTAGCTATTTTTAGTACTCATAATTTAAAAGTTTCTTCACTAATTGCTTATATAGCTACATTTTAATTTTTCAGATGAATCTGAGAATTTTAGTTTGGGTCCTTTCATTAAAATGATGTAAAATTTTGATCTGTAAATTACTTCAGAGGAAAATGATCACTTTCATAATGAGTTTTACCATCTACTCACTAACTTTTTAGTGAATTTTTTCTATGTGCCTTTGTATATTTTTATTTACTTTTTGGTACTTAGTATTGAGCCCAGGGACTTTGCACTGAGATAGGGTTTGGTTACTAAAGTTACTAAATTGCCCAGATGGGCAAACTTGGGATTTTCCTGTCTCAGCCTTTCAGAGCGCTAGGTTTATAGGTGTGTGCCACCACCCTCAGCACACAGGACATTTACATAAGACTTCTGTGGTGGTTTATGCATCTTGTTTAACAGGACATAAAATAACTATAACGTGGCTTTCGCATGAAAAGTTCCCACATTTTCCTGTGCCTTTCTTCCTGAGCGTACCTCCTCTTTCCCCATGTTTCGCTTGTGCCCACAGCACTGTCTTCTCATATGTACTAGTACTTACGTGCACTAGTTTATGTACATGTTGTAGAGAAATGACAACTTAAACTGCTTCCCCAAAGGGACAGAGACAACTCACACTGCATCCCGAGTTTGTGAGAATTCAGGTGTTCCACGTGTTTATCGATACTATTTAGATTGGTCGATCTCATGTGATTTTACATTTCTAGGATTTGTAAGGATGATGATTATTGAACATTTGATAGCTCATATAATGTGACTGTTCAAGTTTTGTGCTTGCTTTTCTTTTAGGACCTCTTTTTATTTAACATAGTATGTTATGTGTGAGGCAAATACTTTTTTCAGTCATGTTACTTCTTTTGCACATATAAGCAATGAGTGCATTGAGCTGTGCTTTTTGAACTTGTGTATCTGTGGTGTTTGTAAAACAGTGCCTTTCCCAGAAAGTCTCTCCATTATGAAATGAGCCATGAGTGTATATATGCATTTATATGTATATACACATATATTACTATTATATAATATATACGAGTAATGTTTTTAAATATATCAGAACTCTTAATTTCATTAGTCTCCTAAGAAAACCAACATTTGGCATTGCTGGCAATTTGTGTAACGTGTTCATTTTCACTACAGTTAAATTTTTCTCTTTTACTCAGAATTCTTTTATGTTTATTTTATAAAATTTGCCTTTTCTCAGTTATTAAAACAGGTGATTAGTGAATTATTTGTTTGTTTTTTATCTTACCAATTTAAAACTGTATGCTTTCTTTTAACCTCAGGTTTGCAAGCATACCATTTTTTAAATAGAATTGCTGAAATATAATTAAAATATAATCAACCTACATATTTATCAATGTGCTTTTAGCATTCTCTGAAGAGCCTCCTTTCTGGCCTTTGACTCAATTTTTTTTTTTTTTTTTTGTTTTTGAGACAGGGTCTTGCTCTGTAGCCCAGGCTAGTCTCGAACTCACTATGAAGCCCGGGCTGGCCTTGTACTAAGGGCAGTCCTCCTGCCTCAGCCTCCCAAGGGCCGAGATGAGAGGCGTGTGCTACCATGCCCAGCTTATGTGGTACTGGGGAATTGAACTCAGGGTATTGCACTGTGCTTTAACCACTGTGCCATTCCTCCAGCCCCTCAATTTTTTTTATTGATTATATCTACTGTTTTATTGATCAAGTAGATACTAGGACAAACATCAAAATTACATAGTCAATAAATCATCAAAATTTGGTGTAACTACTTCCTACATCAAGAAATAGAATATTATTGGTTCTCCCTAAAACCTCTGCACACCTTTTTATATTTTCTCTAATTTCTGTAGTGATAACTATCGATTTTTTTGTTCAGCCAGTATTGCTAGAGGATCCTTGTAGGAATTTTTGGTGCATTTCTCTTCTACCTCTTCAGTAGAATTGATGAATTGAGTAGACTTACTACATAGGATATATATGAGAAGTTACTATCAAAAGTTTTCCAAACTGGTATTTTGTCCCAGCAATGAATAGGATAGTAAGACAACCATCTTTAGGATATTGCTTTTAGGCTCTACCCATTCATAGCTATTGTATCACTGTATTTATGATTCATACATTATAAAAGATTTCCCTTGTGATATACTAGTACATTTTCACTGAAGTTTATTATGTTATAGTAAGACTTGTACAACTAACACAGGCAATTGTGCATGGAGGAATATTTTAATTCAATACCTTAAAGATACTGTATATTTTGCATATTTTGATTATATATGAGAAATTATATCTTACTATACTATGTAATTTTGTTCTGCTGTGCTCAAGGTATTCTTGTCCTGGATTTCATAAGTTTAGTTATGTTGTAAATAGTTTTCTTTATATTGTGTTTTGTTTTAGCTTCTTTTATCTCTAAGTTGATATATGATATAAATTTGCAAATGCTAATCAGTGTGTCTGATGATATGTTTGTGTGTTTCTTTTATTCTTCCATTATATATTTGTCCATTAGCTCTTTTTACATATTTTTCTATTATTGATAAAGGTTAGAGAAAGTCTAGTCCTGACCTCATTATGTTGTCCAGGTTGGTCTCAAACACATGGTAGTCCTCCTACCTCAGCCTCCCAAGTGCTGAGATTACAGGTTTTTGCCACCATTACGAAATATTTATTGATTAATCCAGGCTTTGCTTTTTCATCTGCTGTTAGCTTATCAGTACATATTTTGAGTTCCTGTACTTTCTATATCTAAATTTTTCAGTTTTTTAAAAGTTATGGTTTGTTTATAGATAGTTCACTTTTATATATTATTTCTCCTTAAGTAATTGAAACATTTGGAAATGGCATGACCATATTAATGATTTAAACAACTGAGACTAATTAAGTTTTTTTTTTCTAGTTATTTATTTTGGGAGGGGGATATCCCATTTTTCTGTATGTTTGCATGTGTAGTAATTTTTGAACTTTGTCCAAGGCACCAAAATCTATGTGTTGTGATGATTGTGTAGGCTGCATAGCCTGGAAAGGTTATTCTATTCTACAAGGCAGTTAAAGGCTAGTTTCAAATTTTTAAACTCTGCTTTTTTTTTTTTCTGATAACAAAGGCTGCTTTCAGTAGCTGCTTTATATTATTGATTGTCTCTGAAATCTATCTTATATGTGTAATTTAATATTATAACTTTTTAATGTTTTTTTCAGTCTTAGGCTGTACTTTTTTGGCTTTTCTTATATTAATTACTCTTTTTACCTAATTTTTTTTTTGTCTTCTCAGAGCTGTAATTAGCCCTGTAATATTCTTGAGCCTTTGAAAGATTTAACTCCCTTGATCTGTGTACAAACTGGGAAGTATCCTATTGTAACGTGAAACTGTTTGCAAAGGAGATTTTAAATTTTTATTTTGTGGAATGTCCCAATTTTATTCAGGGATTTCACTTATATTCCCCTACATGTGCTATACCAACATAAGAAAAAGATTGCTGAGTCTTGTGGTTCAGGCTTGTAATCCCAGCACTCTGGAAGGCTGAGGCAGGAAGCTTGCACATTTGAGCCAAGTACTCTCAAACTTTTTCTATACAACTGAAAGTGAAAAAACATTGTCAGACTTATTTCTGGATGCTAGCATTAACCTGGTTACAAAAACAAAGACTTAACAAACAAACAAATGAAAAATACAGACTAGTTTTCTTGAGGACTATAAATGCAAAAATCCTCCACAAGATACTAGCAAACCATTCAACAAGTCATTGAAAAGATCCTAAACTTTGACTAAGGTGACTTCAAACCACAAATGTAAAAATTTTAATAAATTTAGCCAAGTGGTGGAATACAAAATCAATATGCAGTAGATTTCCATATACGTACTTTGAACTTACTGAGAAAGAGATCAGGAAAAAAATCTAAGAGTAATTTCGAAAAAGTTAAATGCCTACAAAGTAACAAAGAAAAGTGAAAGATCTTCATAAGGAAAACTATAGTACAATAAAGGAAGTAATCGGAAGCCATTAGAATAGTGTTAATTTAAAGAATAAATCTATTGGTGGACTTTTGTAAGGTTCTTACATAAATAATCCTGTAATAAAGATGCTATTTAAAAAAAATTTTGTCTTTGTAGCTTGCTTTGAAGAATAAAGGCTACTAATTCTATGTACTGAAGATTTTAGCTTTACTAGTAGAGGTTTTATAATAGATCTTAACTCTTTTAGATTTTCTTTACATTATGATTTGTACCACCAACATATACTTTTAATAAAAGGAAAAGAATTATGTAATGTTTTCAGTGTTTTAAAGGTTTAAAGTATATCTCAAAATATATAAGTAAAGAAAGAAGTAGAAGAGTGCATTCAGAATCTGTAGTTCTTCTTTTAGTTTCTATTTTAAATATTTATTATAATTTAAAAAATCCTAAGAGTTCTACAGGTTTAAACAATTGAACATTTTTATTTTAATTGTCATTAAAATTTTAAGTTTTAATTGTATAATGTTTTATGTTTGTGCATAAAATATAAAAATTGTGATCAATTTTGTTTTGCTGAAGATATTTCCATTTCTCTTTCATTACAAAAATTTTTCTGCATATCCTTGCATTGACAAGAATTCTGCCGTGTATTTTATGTAAATTTTATATCATATAAACTATGTAAAACCCTGATCATTACAATTTAGTGGATGTTTGACTAAACATTTTTATTAGACCAAACATTGTTGTGTATGAAAACAATATTATTCATAAAATAATTTTGGATTATGATATAATAAATATAAAAATATTACATCTATCTGTGGTATTTTTAAAAATTTCCAAAAGAACCTTCTTTCAGTACTTGACAATATGTTTAAATGTGTAAATACTATGAAATTTATTTTATTTACCAAATTTAGTTTGTAAATTCTTGCCTAGAGTCTTGTCATTTAGCTACTGAATATAGTGCTTTTTTGGACTATTGAACTTAGCATCACCAGCTAGCATGATGCCTATTTAAAATGCAGTTTATGCCTCAGAACTATTGATTCAGAATCTGGATTTTTAATAAGATCTCTAATTCATCTTTGCAGCATTACAATTTGAGAATTAGCCTTTTAACTTATATGTCACCTGATACTACACAGTTACTTTGTTGAAAATGCCTTAATTTTATATTTCATGTGTTATAAAGTTGTAGTATCTGCACTGGTTTTGTAAATCTTACTTCGTGTTTTTACCTCAAAATTTCATATCCACCTAGAAAATATTACTAAAAAGTAATTTAGTGTTTAAAAGTATCTTATCAAAAAACGAAGATCATTTAATGTCAGATGTTTTAACTCACTCATTTCATATTAGGTCAAACTAAGTTCTGCCGATACCCAAAATAAAGGTGGTATTTATCTGTGTTTCAGGAACTGTTGACATTTAGGGATGTGACCATTGACTTTTCTCAAGAGGAGTGGGAATTCTTGGACCCTGCTCAGCAGCATTTGTATAGAAATGTGATGTTAGAGAACTACAGAAACTTGATCTTCCTTGGTGAGGATAACTTTTTTTATAGTATTCCTAACTTATTATCAACATTTAATTTTTATTTTTTAAAGAGATCTTTTGAAAGCTTTTGTTTTGAAAAAAATGAATTTTTTTTCTTGAAAATATTATGTGCAGTATTTATGATTCTTAACAGTTACATTTCACGGGAGGAAACGGTGTACATACATGTTGGATCTTGATCCTTTTTGCCACCTGTCCTCTCCCATCCTCATACCTCCCCCACAGCCTCTCTTTCTCTCCACACATCTATTTTCTTATTTTCTTCCTTTGCTCTTTTAGTCTAGCTCTTTTTACTTCGGTTCTCCAATATTAGAGAAACTATGTGATAGTTAACCTTCTATGTCCAATCTACTTCACTAGGCACAATATTAGTTTGTATCCATTTTTCTATAAACGAATCCATTTTATCTTAATGGTAGTGTAGTACTCCATTGTGTGTATGTATGGTATCTTTACCTGTTCATCTGTAGATGGAGTTATTGGCTGCTTCCAAACTTCATCTATTATCTGCTTTGCTGCTATAAACGTGGCTATGCATGTATCACTGTTGTATGATGTCTTTAACTCTTTTGGGGCAGTATTCACAAGAGTTGTAGCTGGGTCAAAAGGAATATCCATTTTCATTTTTTTTTTGAAGATTCTCCATGTTGGTTTTTATCACAATTGTATCTGTTTACAACCCTACTAACAATGTAGAACTAAAGATTATTTTTTATCTATAGCATTAATTTTTTGACTTATTGGTAAAACCCATTCTTATGATGGTATGATGGAATCTCTGTGTTTTGATTTGCATCTCTCCTATGGCTAACATACTGAAACATTTTTCTCTATTTTAACTGCCCACTTCTTGATGGGGTCTTTTGTTTGGAACAGTGTAATTTTTTTTCCTGTTCTCTTTATATTCTAGATAAATAGCTGTCTTAGTTACTTTTTCGTTGCTGTGACTCAATACCCGACACCCATAAACTTAGGAAAGAAAAGGTTTATTTTAGCTCTCAGTCCATTCAGGGGCGGCCAGCAACAGTCGAAGTACATGGCAGAGAGAGAGGTGGAGGCAGGTTCCCTGACAAACAGGAAGACAAGCTGAGGCTAGTTGAGACCAGTCCCCGCCCTCCAGGAAGGCAGGTGCAGCTTATGTATCCTTTTAGGTATCACCCAGTAACCAGTCCCTCCTGCATCCAGGTGTGGCCACTACACACCGTTAATCCTAACTTAACTGCAATCCACCCCAGCAGACCAGACCCCACCAATCCACCAACATCACATGGTTCCATTGAAATACATGAGACTTTTGGGGGACACTCCAGATCCTAACCTCAGCAATAGCCCTCTATTCAAATAGCAGCTGGAAGTTTTTTTTTTTCCATTTTAAAGAGGTTTTTTTTTTTGGGGGGGGGGGTAGTTTTGGTCCCATTGTTGAAGATGATGCCAGTGCTGAGGTTGTCTCTGTATCTGTAATTCAGTTTCATTGTTCTGCATATCTGTTTTTGTGCCAGTATTTGCGTGTGTGTGTGTGTGTGTTTGTGCTTGTGTGTGTGTGCGCGCTTGTATTTGTGTGTATTTGTGTTTGTGTGTGTATGTGTGTGTTTCCTTCAATCACTGTTGCATTGTACTATAACTTGATGTCAGGTATTCTGACACCTGCTACTTTTGTCTTGTTTAGAATTGCTTGGGCTATTTTGAGGCTCTTTCAGTTCTATGTGAATTTTAGGATCACTTTTTTAGATCTGTGAAAAATGCTGTTGGTATTTTGATTGGAATTGTATTGAATCTATGTATCTGGGTACTATGGCCATTTTGACAGTGTTAATTTTTGTATATCTAGAAATAGAGTATGTCTTTTCATTTTCTAACATTCTCTTTCAGTTTCTTTTTTCAGAGTACTGTAGTTTTCATTGTAGAGTTCCTTCACTTCCTTGTTTAGATTGATTCCTAGGAATTTATTTATTTATTTATTTGGTGTTACTGTGAATGTAGGATTGTTTTTCTCATCTCTTCTGTGTTTTCATTGTTATACACAAATGCTGTTGATATTTTTGTATTGATTTTGTAACCTGCAACTTGGCTGAATTTGTTTATTATTTCTAAGAATATTCTGGTGAAGTTTTGGGGTCTTCTACATAAACAATTATATTGTCTGTATATAAGGATACTTTGTCTTATTTCTTTCCTGTATGTATTCCATTTATTTCATTCCCTTTTCT
This sequence comes from Ctenodactylus gundi, assembly GCA_004027205.1. NCBI lineage: Eukaryota > Metazoa > Chordata > Mammalia > Rodentia > Ctenodactylidae > Ctenodactylus > Ctenodactylus gundi. The sequence continues at coordinate 47,523 of PVKB01000159.1, read as the reverse complement.
GATTTCTCTCACTAAGTTTTTGAGTGATAATGTTGAATAGGAGTGATAAGAGTAGATGCCTTGATTTTGTTTCTGGTTTTAGGGGAAATGTTTTATCTTATTATTTAGGGTAATGGTGGCAGTAGGTTTGTCAGAAGTTGCCTTTATAGTCCTTCTAAGTTTCATCAGGATTTTTTTTTTGTCATGAATGGATGTTCGATTTTCTCAAAGGCTTTTCCTGCATCTATTGAGATAATCATAATAATGTGATTTTTGTTTATGGGGTGCATTAGATTAATTGATTTACGTACATCAAACCATCCTTGTATCCTTGAAGTAAAGCCCACTTGGTATGATACGATCCTTTGAATTATTTGTTGCATTCTGTTTACAAGTATTTTTTAAAGGATTTTTGTTTTATATTATTGAAGTTGTTGGCCTATTATTTTCTTTCTCTTTTTTTATTAAGTCTTTATATGGTTTTGGAGTCAGTTTAATGCTAGCTTCTTGGAAGAAGCTTGGCACTGTTCCCTCTCTTTCACTTTCATGGAAATATTTGAGAAGCATTGATATTAGCTCTTTGATAACAGTTTGTGGTGGATTCGAGATCTGGGCTTTTCTTCCATGGTGGAGACTTTATTACTCCTTCAATTTCATAACTGATAATTGGTCTGTACAGGAATTTTTCATCTTCTTGGCTTAATTTTGGTTTCCAATATGTCTAGAAATTTATTCATTTCTTCTAGGTTTTGTCATTTCTTTGAATATAAGTTTTCAAAAAAGTGTCTCATAATCCTATGGATTTTCAGTAATGCCTATTATGGGTTCATTTCTAATTGCAATGATATTTTTTCTTTTTTCTTTTGGTGAAATTAGGAGTTTATCAATCTTATCCTTTTGAAAAACAATCTTTTCAATTCAGGGATCTTTGATTTTTTTTTTTTCTTTTGTCTCTATTTCATTAGGTTTTGCTCAGAATGCTATGGGTTGGACTTTAGTGTTGTCCCAAAAGTCTCATGTATTTGAATGTAGTGGGATAACTGGAACCATGAGTTATTGGGAGGTAGAGCTTGCCTTAAAGGGGCGAATGTTTGGGGTTTGACCTGGAGGGATTGTGTCAGTTTGTGTGGGGCACCCAGGCAAGAGCTTTCAGGTGTCTGTTGTTGACTTGTGGGCTAGGAAGTGAGGGAGGAGCAGCCATCCTGGGTGTGGGGGCCCCAACTGGCAACTTGAGCTAGTAAAGGAAAGAAAAGGAAACATTGTTACAGCTTATTCCTGGGAAAATTCTGACCTTGCTTGAGTCTCCAGATAGCAATTTATTTCTTGCTTCACTTTGTTCCTACTTGAGTTGGCTTCTGATTGAAGTGCTGGAAGCAGCTCTAAAGCTTTTACCATTTGTGTCCACCATTGCCAGGTGCCTATGAATAGACTATGCCTTCTGAAACTGTGAGCCAAAATAAATCTTTCCTTCCTTCATGTATGGATGTCTGGTAATTTGTCACAGAACTGAAGAAGTAACTAGGACAGAAATTGGTACCAGACAAGTAGAGTCATTGCTGTGACGTTACCTGGCCATGTGGTTTGAAAGTAGAACTGGTTTGTGGGAGGAAAGGTTTGAAGATGCCATTGGAGAAGCCTTGGAATGCACTGAGCTGAGCTTGATGGAAGAGTCTGGTCAGAGCTCAGAAGACCACAGTGCTGATGAAAGTGTGGATTGTAACGATCAGGCTCAGGAAGTTTTAGATGAGAAGGAGAACTTTTTTGCCAGTTGATCTAGAAATCATATATGCTACCCTCTGGCACTAAGTGTTGGCATTTTGCCCTTGTCCAAAGACTTTTCCTAAATTTGATATTAAGGGTGATGGACTGCTTAATTTGATGGAGAAAATCTCAAGGCAACCCAGTATTTACACTGTCACTTTGGTTCAGCTTTCAGCTTTTAGCCATCTCTATGATGAAAAGCAGGAAATGGCAGGGTTAAATAATGTAAAATGTTTCAGTTTTGCCAGGGTGAAAGAGCCAGCAGTGGTGGAGCCAAAGAGCACAGGGCAGTTATAGAGTTTAGCATTAAAAAATAAACCAAATATTTAAAAGCAGCACTATAAAAAGGATGCTGTAATAGTTTGGGTTCTTACAAAAGGCAGAATTTACAGGCATTATAACAAAAAGGATCTATTTGGAAGGCTTACAAGTCTGAGGACAGAAATAGTTCAAGATGGCAGCCTGCACATGTGAGAGCTGAATGGTCCAATGGCTGCTCCGCCATGAGTTAGAACACCTGTTCGGGACTGCAGGACAGCTGTTGAGGGTCTTGGTTATTCAAAGAACAGTGGCAAAGACTGGAGACTGAAGATTGGCAACCAGGAGATGAGGGCAAATTGAGCCTGGAGCGAATCTGATGAAGATCTGCGGTGTGTATCAAGTTGGCATCCATAGACAATTGCATAGGCAAGAGCTTTCCCAGAGGAAAAAGCTGTGACGATCTTTCTTCCTCCTTCCTTTCATACAGTTTGAGTTCCCAGTTGGGCCTTCCACATTTGGGTGGGTGGTCTTCCTTCATGCACTGGCCCACAAATCACTCACACTCTAATCCAGGCTGGTTCCTAATTGCCTAATCTAGGTGTGGTTCCTTAACACTAATTCAGGCAAGGTTCTTAATTGCCTCAAATTGACATAATCTCTCCAACACAGATGCCTTGAAGGGTTGTCAAGATTCAACAAGACTCCACTTTTTACCAATTAAAGGATCTCGCTCTGAGAAGAGTACAGCAGTGTGCCTGTGGGATGGCAGTGTGTGATGTTGTGAAGCCTCAGGTGAAGTGCAGACCCAGAAATTGGAGATGTGGGAAACGTAGATGGTCAGCTGAGGAAATTGTGAGCAAAACTAGCCCAAGGGGAGAGAAGATGGAGGCCGCAGCCTGAGGTAATACTGTAGAGGTAGGGTCACCCAAGCCCTTTGGAGCTCACATCTCACCACACGTTACCCTCAGGACTAGACAAGGAAATATTAACCCTTGCCTGACTGGATTTAGAACTTGGTTTGGTCTGATTGCTTTCTGTCCTGTTCTTCCCTTTTGGAATGGAAATGGTTATCCTGTGTTACTATATGTTGGAAGTGTTTAACTTTCTTTGATTTTCACTGGGGATCCCAACTAAGAATTTGCCTTGAGTCTCAGAGGAGACTTGGGACTTGGACTTTTTAGTAGTGTTGGAACTGTGAAGACTTTGGCAACTCTTAGAGAAGAACTAAATGCATTAGGCATAAAAATGTGGATATGAGTGTTTTGGGGGCCAGGGGAAAATAGTATGGCTTGGATCTGGAGTGTCTCCCAGAAGCCTCCTGTATTTGGAACTGTGTGCTCTTGAGAGATAGGAACTGTCTGGAAGGGCAGATGCTTGGGGTTTGACCTAGAAGGGATTGTGTCATTTTGTTGAGATTGGGGGGGGGGGGGGGTTCCAGGAAAGACCTTTCAAGGTGCATGTTGTTGACTTGTGGACCAGGAAGTGTGGGAGACGCACCCACCCTGGCTATGGGGGACCCAACTGGTAGCTTGAGTGACTTAAAAAAAGGAAGAGGAAACATTGTTACAGCTCCTTCCTGGGAAATCTAGCTCTGCCTGAGTCTCTAGGTAACAACTCACTCCTTATTTCACTTTGTTGCTTCCCTTGGCTCTCTTTGTAATGCTTTAAGCTGCACTCTGGCTCCTGCCATGTGATTTTACCTTCACCAGCTGCCTGTGGTGGATTATGAGACCTTCTGAAACTGAGCTGAAGTTAATCTTTTCTCCCTTAAGTGTAGATGTCTGGCAATTTGTCCCACCAATGAATAAGTAAGACACAGAGTTTATAATTTCTTTCCTGTTATTTCTTTGGGTTTTGGATTATTCTGTTTTTTAATTAATTATTACTTATTTACGTGTCATATCCGATTCCATTTCCTACCTTCTCATTCCCCCCTCCCCACATTCCCTTTCCATCTCCACAAAATCTACTTATTCCACTTCTTTTTAAATGTTTGTACTGTCTCATATTAGAGAAACCAGATGATATTAACCTGTGTCTGATTCATTTTGCCAAGCATAATGGTCTCCAGGTGCATCCACTTACCAACTGATAACGTAAATTTTCTTTTTGGCAGAGTGGTACTCCATCATGTATATACACCACATTGGTGGTTGGGCTTTTTCCAAAATGTGGCTGTTACAAATTGTGCTGGCCTAAACATGGGTATGCATGTGTCACTCTTGTGTGATGACTTTATCTCTTTTGGGAAGATACCCAGAAGAGATACAGCTGGGTCAAATGAGGTATCTGTTTTCATTTTTTTGAGGGATTTCCATAGTGCTTTTATAGAGGTAGTACCAGTTTATGGTCTCACTAGCAGTGTAGGAGGGTTCCTTTTCCCCCTACAGCCTTGCCAGCATTGGTTGTTTTTTGAGTTCTTAGTAGCCATTCTTACTTAGTTAGGTGGAACCTCAGTGTTGTTTTGATTTGCATTTCTCTGATGGCTAAAGATGTTGAACATTTTTCATGTATCGATTGGCATTCAGACTTCTGTGAGCTGTTTAGTCATTTCAGATTCCTATTTTTGATTGGACCCTTTTTTTGGATGGCCTGATTTTTTTCAGGCTTTGCGTATTTTTGATAATAGTCCTTTGTCTATAGCTGGCAAAGATTTTTTCCCCCGTTCCGTTAGTGCTGCCTTCACTCTGTTAGTTCTTTTGCTGTGCAGAAGCTTTATAATTGGTATAATTCCATTTATTGATTCTTGGTGTATCTCATATGCTGTGGGTATTTTATTGAGAAAGTCCTTGCCTATGTATTTGTCTTCAAGGCTTTTGCCCATGTTTTTCTCCCAAGTTCAGTGTTTCCATTTTAATATGTAAATCTTTGATCCATTTTGATTTGATTTTGGTGCATATTGAAAGTTGCGGGTCTAGTTTCATTCTTCTGTATGTGGCTAGCCAGTTTTCCTAGCACCATTTATTAAAGAGGCTGTCTTTACTCCAGCATGTATTTTTGGCCCCTTTGTTGACAATTAGATGGCTGAAAGGACTCAAATTTTTCTGCATACTCAATTCTAATCCATTGATCCACCTGTCTGTTTTTCTGCCAGTGCCATATGTGTGTGTGTGTGTGTGTGTGTGTGTATTTTAAAATCACTGTTTCTTTGTAACATAATTTGATGTCTGAGATTGTGATGTCTCCTGTGTTTTCTTTTTTGTTGTTGCTTAGGATTGTTTTGGCTATTCTGGGTCTCTTGTGGCTCCATATAAGTTTTTGGCTTATTTTTTCTAGCTCTGTGAAAAATGCTGCACACACACACACACACACACACACACACACACACACACACATATATATATATTTTTTTATTTTTATTTATTTATTTTTTTAGACAGTGTCTCACTTTGTAGCCCGGCTGGTCCTGAACTCACTAATGGAACCCGGGCTGGCCTTGGATTCATGGCAGTCCCTGCCCCAGCCTTCCGAGTGCTGGGATTACAGGCACCACCACTCCTAATTAATGTGGTGCTAGAGAATCGAACTCAAGTACTTAGTGCTTGATTTAGTGCCGAACCTTCCTCCAGCCATGCTGTTGGTATCTTGATTGGGATTGCATTGAATTTGTGTATCAGTTTAAGCGGTATGGCCATTTTGACAATATTGGTTCTACCTATACAGGAACAGATGTCTTTCCATTTTCTAAAATTCTCTTCAACTTCTTTTTTTCAGAGTACAGTGCAGTGCTCAGTATAGAGGTCCTTCACTTACTTCATTAGGTTGATTCCTAGGTATTTGATTTTCTTTAAGAAAACTGTGAATGGGATTGGTTTTCTGGTTTCTCTGTTTTCTTTGTTGCTGTAGAGGAGGGCTATTGATTTTTTGTATTGATTTTATATTGTACAACTTGACTGAATTTATTAATTTTAAGAGTCTTCTGGTGGAACTTTTGTGGTCTTTCATGTAAAGGATCATGTCAGCTGCAAATGAGAATAGTGTGTCTTCTTCCTGTCCTGTGTGTATTTCCTTTATTTCTTTCTCTTGCCTGATTGAATATAATAGAAGTGGTGAGAGTGGACACCCTTGTATTATTCCTGATTTTAGGGGAAACAATTTCAATTTTTTACCACTTAGAATGCTACTGCTTTTAGGATTGTCATAAGTTGCATTTATTAGCTTGAAGTAGGATCCTTCTACATCTATTTTCTTCAGAATTTTGAAGGGATGTTGTATTTTGTCAAAGGCTTTTTCTGCATTTACTGAGATGATCATATAGATTTTGTTCTTTCTTTTGTCAATGTGGTGTATTATATTAATTGATTATGTATGTTAAACAGCCTTGCATCCCTGGAAATGAAGACAACTTAGTCATGGTGTATGATCTTTTTAATAAATTGTTGCATTCTGTTTGCAGGTACCTTATTGAGGATTTTTGCATCTTTATTCATAAGGGAAATTGGACTGTGGTTTTCTTTTCTTATTGGGTCTTTTGTCTGATTTGGGAATCAAAATGATACCTGCTTCCAGGAAGGGGTTGGCCTCTCTTTTAATTCCTTGGAAGACTTTAAAGAGCATTGTGCTGTTTCCCTAAAATTCTGATATAATTCTGCAGTGAGTCTACTGGGTCTTGAGCTTTTCTTTGTTGGTAGATTCTTTACTACTGCCTCAATTTCATCCCTGGTTATTGCTGCATTTAGGGCTTTTATATCTTCTTGGTTCAATTTTGGTATATCATAAATGTCAGGGAGTTTATCTGTTTCCTATGAGTTTGTGAATTTCTTGGAACATAAGTTTTCAGAATAGTTTCTTAAATTCCTCTGGATTTCAACAGTTTTGATTTTCCCTTTTACATTGCATTGATGGGAATGTTTTTCTTTACTTATTTTGATGCATTTGGCTAGAGCTTTATCAATCTTACTTATTCTTTTGAAGACCCAACTCTGATTCATTGATATTTTTCTATTTTTTCTTTAGTTTCAATCTCATTGATCTCCATTCTGGTTTTTATATTGTTCTTTCTTCTACTGCTTTTGATTTTGTCTTGTTCTTGTCCCTCTAGAACTTTGAGCTGCATCATTAAATTGTTTATTTGAGATTGTTTTTTAAAAATATATGTGCATTTCTAATTATACATTTCCCTATTAGTAGTGCTTTCCTTGTGTCTCACAGATTCTGGTATGATGTGTTTTGATTGTCATTTAACTTTAGGAAGTTCTTGATTTCTTTGTTGGTATCTTCTGTGATACTTTGCTTATCCAATAATGTGTTATTTAATTTCCATATATTTTCATAGTTTATATAGTTTCTTTTGATTTTGATTTTACGTTTTATTCCAGTATGATCTGAAAGTATCTAGGGAATATTTTCAGTTCTTTATTTATGTATTTTTAAAAGCATAGCTTATATCTAAGGATATGGTCTATTTTGGAAATAGTCTTGTGTGCTGCTGAGAAAAAGATGTATTCTGCTGACAATGGAAGGGGAATAGGCTGTAGATATCTGTTAAATCCATTTGCTTCATGGTGTGATTTGGCTTTATATATCTTTGTTATTATTATTATTATTTTTGTCCATTTGACTTGTCTATTTGTGACAGTGGGATATTGAAGTTCCCTAGCATGATTGTACTGGGGCCTATTTGGCCTTTCACATCCAGTAGTTTTTGTTTTATTTAATTGGGTATGCCTGCATTGGTTGTATATATGTTTATAATTGTGAGTTCTTTCTATTGGATTGTTCCTTTTACCAGAATATAGTGCCTATCCTAGTCTCCCCTGGTCTGTTTTGATAGGAAGTTTGCAGTGTCTGACAAGAGTATAGTGTGTCTGCTTGTTTCAGGGTTCCAGTAGCATGTAATATTAGTTTTCAGCCTTTTACATAAACTTCAGTCTTCGTGCTTCTTTGTGGATGATGTATGTCTCTTGCAGTCAACAAATGGTTAGGTTTTGTTTTTTAACCCATTAGCATTGGAAGTAGTTATTTTAAGATTTTTACTGCGTCATGTCATTGCCCTGTTTTTCTAATGTTGGTTCTTTACTTTTTCTTTTTGTTACAATTTCTCTTTTGACGTTTCCTTTTCTCTGTGTTCTTTGTTGCTGCTTGTCTTTATTTCTCTTTAACTTTCATTTTCTCAAATATTTTCTACAATTCTGAGAAGGTGTTTGCAAATTCCTTCAGGGTTTCTTGGTCATGTAAAAGTTTTATTTCTTCAGTTTTTAGGGATAATTTTGCTGGATACAACAAGTTAGGTTGATACTTGCTTTCTTTAAAGCTTGAAAGATTTGCCTCTGACTCTCTTGGGCTTTAAAGTTTGTATTGAGAAACCTGCAGTAATTTGAATGGGTTTGCCTTATTAAAATAATGTTTATTTTTCTCTTACTACTTTTAATATTGCTGTAATTTGGATATGAAATGTCTCATGTATTTGGATGTAGTGGGATAACTGTGGAATGATGTGCCATTGGGAGGTTGGGAGATGGAAGGGGTAGGTGCTTGCAGTTTGATCTAGAGGAGAGGTATTTTATCAAGTGGTTGAGATTTTGAGTTGCCCAGGGAAGAGCTTTCAGGTGTATTTTGTTGACTTGTCGGGCAGAAAGGGAGGCATGGGTCCCACAATAGGTATGTGTGTGGGGGCCCAACTACAACCTTAAACTAAGTCAAAAAGAAGAAGCATTGTTACAGCCTCTTCCTGGGAAAGCTCTGTCCTTGAATGAGTCTCACAACATTCACTCATTACTATTTCACTTCTGTTTGCAATGCCAGCCTCTGCCATATGCTTCCATTGTTGCTGGCTGCTTATGAAGGGCTTGTAAGACCTAAAACTGTGAGTTAAGTAAATTTTTCCTCCATTATACTATGGATATCAGGCATTCTCTTCCAGTAATGAATATGTAACTAAGACAGAAATTGGTACCCGAGATTTTTGGTCATTTCTGTGACTTTACCTAACCATTCTGTTTGGAAGCCTTTGGAACTGGTTTACAGGAGTTTGAAAAATTTGAAGATAGTCAGCTAGAGAAGGCTTAACATACTCTGAGGTACCCTGGATGGGAAAATCTTGTCAGAGTTCAGAGGACCAAAATGCTTATAGAAGTGTTACTAGAAAGTGTTAATTAGGCTTGAAAAATTTCAGATGGGAAGGAAAACGGTATTGGCAAGTGGTCTGAAAACCATGCATGCTATGCTGTGGCAGAAAGTATATTGACATTTTGCCCTTGTCCAGAGACTTTGATTAAGGGTGCCAGATTGCTTGGTCTGGTGGTGGAAATCTCAAGGCAAACCTGTGTTCACACTGTCATTTGGTTACTGCTTGCAGCTTTTAGCCAGCTTTTCACTGATAAACAAGAAAACATGGCCAGGAAAAGTAACATAAAAGGTTCACAGCTTTGCAAGACTGGATAGAACTGCATAGGTAGGGCACAAGAGTACAGGAATGTTAAAGAGATTAGCATTAAAAAGAAACCAAGTACATGTAACCAGGACTGTGAAAAAGATTCCTTGAAGGTGTCTCAGGAATCATCAGGATCCCACTCTTTACCAGTTAAAGGGTGTAAAGGCCAAAGACCTTGCTCTGAGAAGAGTGGCCTAGGGCATCCTGTAGGACCAAAAAGAGAAGTATTTGCCAGAGTTCAGCTGCCTGGAGTTCAACCATTCAGGCACTTGGCCACTTCTGTAGCCCAAGGTCAAGAGGGCCAGATTAGTGTTCCAGTCAGTGGCAGACCTTGGCATTGTCCACGTGGTGCTGGTTTCACAGGCACACAGAGTGCAAGGGTTGTGGGGTCATGGAGGCTTCCTCCCAGATTTCAGAGGCAGGTCTTGGAGGTCAGGCAGTTTGCCCCTAGGAGGGCAACGGATTGGTTATGAATGAGAAACCTGAGGTGCAGGGTAGACCTCCATATTTGGAGATGCCAGAAAAGTGGATCATCAGCTGAGGAAAGCCATGGGCTATGAGCAGAGTCAACCTAAAGGAGAAGCTCCAGGGTTTACAGTCAGAGGCAGTGCTATAGGAGCAGGGCCTCTCAGGCCCTTTGCAGCTGACATCTTGCCGCAGCTTACCTCAAGTGCCGGACACAGAGCTACAGGATTTATCCCTTGCCCCGATGGGTATATAACTTGTTTTGGTCTGATTGTTTTGTATCCTCTTGCTTCTCCTTTTTGGAATGGGAATTTGTATCCTGTGCCACTACATGTTGCAAGTTTTAAACTCTTGATTTTCACTGGAGCTCTCAACTAAGAGTTTACCTTGAGTCTTAGAGGAGTCTTTGGACTTGAACTTTTTAGCAGTGCTGAAACTGTTAAGACTTTGGAGAATGACTAAGTGCATTTTTCATAAGAAGGTAGACAAAAGTTTTTTGGGGCCAGAGGTGGAATTCTATGGTTTGGATCTGAAATGTTCCGCAAAAGCCACGTGTAATTTGATGTAGTGGGATAACTGTTGGAACAGTGTACTGTTGGCTGGCAGGTGTGGATGCTTGCTGTGTAATCTCATCATTTCATGCTATACTCATTAAAGAAACTAATCTCGGGCCTGGAAAAATGGCACAGCAGTTAAAGTGCTTTCCTTGCAAGGGCAAGACCCTGAATTTGATTCCCATTGCCATGTAAAGGCAGGCATGGTGGTGCACATGTATAATCCTAGCAATTGGGAAGCTGAGGCAGAAGGATTGCCACGAGTCCAAGGCCAGCTTGGGCTACAGAGCGAGTTCAGGAGTTTAGCAACAGTCTGGGCTATAGAGTGAGACCCTGTCTCAAAAAAAGAATGAAAATAAAAAAAGAAACGAATCTCAACAAAGTTAATTACTGCCTAATATTACTTATGTGGACTCTAAAGAGTTTGAATATGTGTATATAGTGAATAAGACCAGGTCATCGTAATTGTTGCAGGAGAGATTGAAGTGATGGTATTCAAAGATAACAACATTTTTGATAATAAACATTAAAAAGTTCAAGATATGCTATACAATATGTTGAATATAGCTTATATATTCTTTTTATTAAGGTGCGGGGATTATAGGAATGACACAGTAGTTAGTACTTTCCTGGCAAGCACAAAGTGCTGAGTTCCCCAGAACCACATAAGCTGGGTGTGGTGGCACATGGCTCTAATCCCAGCACTCGGGAGACTGAGGCAGGAGGATTGCCATGAGTCCAAGGCCAGCCTGGGCTACATAGTTCAGGAGCAGCCTGGGCTACAGTGCGAGACCCTGTCTCAAAAAAAAGATGCTATTAGAATATATGTAGTGTTCTAAGCAAAAATTATATAAAATATGTCTAATTTAAGTAGTTTATTTTAAAAGAGCATGATATAGGTACATTACAAATACTTAAATATAAATGAATGAGTCATAAATAGGTGTTGTTTTAGGATTATATAAGGTCATACTTCCATACATCTGTGAGTTAGTGTCATTGAGATAATACTGACACCAATGATCTGTGCTAGATATTATTGTTGCCTCTCGAACCTGTTTTAGTATATGTCTATTTTGGAGTATCCATATATTTCTTCTTCAAAAGTTTATTGTTTTCTTAATACCTTATCATCTCTTCTACTTATGTTGACTAATTTTGGCATCGTATTCACTGTGCTAGCCTAGTAGTTACTTGTATTTGATCTCAAATGTTGCGAAACCACACAAGATACAATTTTTACTCCCAATGCCTGTGTGAGGGTAGACAGAAAACAATTTTCAGACAACTCCCAAATAAACTAAAAATTTGTCTATATGTTCTAGTCTGTTTTTAGAGGGACAAGAAAAGTTGATTATATATATATTTTGTTGTAATTGCTTAGTGCTGAATAGGAAGGATGAATTGTGGTTAACAAAAAATTAACTTGATTAAACTTTCATCTTTCAAGTATGTGATTCTCTACAGTTGTGCTCAACTGGAATGCTGTGAACTTTAACTGATTTTGAATGTTTTCACAAAGGTAATCTAAATTCTTGCTAAATTCTTATATATGTAGAGAAGTGAAGACCTTCTGTTTAGTATTCTATTCTGCTGAAGTCCTCAGCTGTGTGTTAATTTTTATGTTATATTTATATTTATAAATTACATTGATTTGAGTCTTACAAATGGACTAATCTGCTATTTTTTATACTTTTTTTCAGTTATGGCTTCTCATAATACTCAAGAATTTTCATCAGAGCAGGATATAAATTATTCCTTCCAAAAAGAGGAAAATCTAAGATTTGATTATTATGGCCTTAATAATTTACATTTATGGAAAGATTGGATAATTTTTGTTGAGAGTCAAGGTGAGAAACCATTGTATAATGGACATAATCAATATGTGACAAATAAAAATAACCAAAATTTCACTGTCCAAAGAGAGGAAGAACATGTAGCATCTCAGAAAATATTTGAATTTATACCTCTTCCTCTTAATGATCCACCTGTTTCCATGTATAAACATCCATATCAGATTATTAAAGATAACTTTTCTCACAATGAAAACTTGGGAAAAATGGTTCCATCCCATGACTTTATTAATATTGCCAACAATTTGAAGTGTAACATTGGATTAAATTTTCATGCAAACATTTCAGAAGACAAAAGATTTAACCCAGAGGAGCAAAATTCTAAATATGATCAGTATGGTACTCTTTTATTAAAAAGATCACTGTTCTGCAACCAAGAAAGGTTTCTTGACTGTGTCAATCTTAATAAATCTACAAATTCATTTATCCTAGAAGTAATGCTTAATCAAACTCCAGCAATAGATATTTGGAAAACTAATGAAAAAATTAATCAGAATGGGAGGGACTTAAATGAGGGCTATACCTTACATAATTACCATGATATTTATATTGAACAGAAGATATATCAATATTATAAAGTTTACAAAAATGATAATCATGTCTCAAATTCTAGTAAATATCAGTGTATTCATTTTTCAAAGAATATTTGCAGCTATGATGAATGTGGGAAAGTTATTGCTCCATGCTCTGAACACAGTAGTCATCAAAATACCTGTAATCAGTCTGAGCCTTATGATCACAAAAAATGTAACAAAGATTTTGTTGATTACTCTCCCATTGATCAACACCAGAGAATTTGTACTGGAGAGAAACCCTACAAATGTAAGGAATGTCACAAAACATTTAATCAAAACTCAGACCTTATTCGACACTATAGAATTCATACTGGAGAGAAACCTTATAATTGTAAAGATTGTGGCAAGGCTTTTAAACAAAATTCACACTGTATTCGGCACCAGAGAATTCACACTGGAGAAAAACCCTACAAATGTAAAGATTGTGGCAGACCTTTTAATCGCAGCTCAGCCCTTACTCAACACCAGAGAATTCATACTGGAGAGAAACCCTACAAATGTAAATTCTGTGGAAAGGCTTTTAATCGAAATTCACACCGTATTCAACACCAGAAAATTCACACTGGAGAGAAACCCTACAAATGTAAAGACTGTGGCAAAGGTTTTATTGAGAAGGCAAAATGTGTGATACACCAGCGAATTCACATTGTAGAGAAACCCTACAAATGTAAAGAATGTGGCAGAGCTTTTAATGATAACTCACTCCTTACAAAACACCAGAGAATCCACACTGGAGAAACAGCCTACAAATGTAAAGATTGTGGCAAAGTTTTTAATCGTGGTTCATCCCTTACTCAGCACCAGACAATTCACACTGGAGAGAAACCCTACAAATGTAAACTTTGTGGCAAGGCTTTTAATAGAAATTCACAATGTATTCGGCATCAGATAATTCATACTGAGAAGAAACCTTACAAACGTAAAGACTACCGTAGAACTTTTAATGATAATTCACCAAGACATTAACTGCCACCAGAGAATTCACTCTGGAGAAAAAAATCTCACAAATTTAAATAGAGTGGCAAATCTTTTAGCCATAGCTCATCCTTTGCTGTACTCCAGAGAATGCACACTGGAGAGAAACTCTACAAGGTAAAGACTGTGACAAAACTTTTCACCAGAGCTCAGACCTTACTCAACACCAGAGAATTTAAACTATACAGAAACTTTACAAGTGCAAAGATTGTGGCAAGACTTTCAAACAGATTAAAAAACATTACAAAAAAAAAAAGAGTACAGATTTTACACTGGAGAGAAACCCTACATGTGTAAAGGTTGTATCATTGTTTCTATGTAAAATTTTATACTATATTCAACACCAGAGAATATATACTAGAGATGAACTTTAGATATGTAACGAGTGTAGAAAAGCTTTTTGTAAAAGATCACATTTTCCTGACTAACTGAGAATTCACACTGGAGAGAAACACCACAAATATAAGATTGCAGCAAGTCTTGAAAGACAACTCATCCATTATTTGACATCAGAGAATATATACATTAGAGAGTAATCTTACTAATGTAAAGATTGTGGCAACAAATTTAATTGAAAAAATTCTTATAAAACAGTAGAGAACTCACACTGCTGGAAAGACGCCCTACAAATGTAAAGATGGTGGCATTGGATTGAACATTTCCTCAAACTTTACTCAAGACCAAAGAGAGCTGGTAATAGATGGGAATCAACCAATGTGAAAGATACAGCCTTTCCAAGCATTCGTGACTGTTAACATCATGGAACAATTCATGCTAGATAAAATTCCTACCAATGTAAAGACCCTAGGGAATTCATACTGGAAAAAAAGGACACTAAAAATGTAAAGAGTAAGAAGAATACGATAAATGTCTTTAATGGAAAATCAGTGTGTATGCAATGTGAATAATTCATTTTACATAAAAATCTTATATGCTTATTCACTTTGGAATGACTTGCGATGAAAGTATGCTCGCCAGAGATGAAAATATTTATACTGGATTATTTGGAATTGTAAATGTGTGCCAGGACCTTTATTCACCTGTTGTAACTTAGTGTGATAATTGTTTCTGGTAGGATATTATACAATTATGAAAGATGTGGATGCCCCTCTGCCTGATGTATTCTTGCTCAAACTGTCTGCGAGGTCATCAGCCACTTGGAACCCACTGAAGTCCAGTGCTCACCATTTGCAGTTCTCATTATGTCATATTTCTTTAGCCAAGTCTAGCTGCCCTCTGGTGTTGTTCTTCATCCTGCAGTTTGTACGAAGTCATGTATTCCTCTGTTGTTAAAAGCTTCATTTCTGTTAGATGGCAGATGGCAGCAGCTGCCCGAAGGAATTGCAGTGTTGTGGTTTGTGTCTAGAATGACCTCCCAAAGCCTCATGTGCCTATGGACACTGGGTGCTGTTGGGAGGTGAGGCTTAGCCGGGAAGGGCAGATGCTTGGGAGCTTGACCTTGAGGAGTAGCTCCACCCTTCCTCTCAGACTTGGCTTTCTGTCTCCGGAGCTCTGGCTCTGCTCACCTGTGATTTCTAAAACTGAGAGCTAAAATAAATCTTTTTTTTCCCAAAGTTTTGGATGTCGGGTATTCTGTCACAACAACAAAAAATTAACTTAGATTTGATTTTTTTTTTTGGAGATAGGGACTCGCTCTAGTCTAGTCTGGTCCTGAACTTACTATATAGCCCAACCTGGTCTTAAACTCAGAGCAGTCCTGCTATCTCAGACTCGTGAGTCCTGGGATTACAGGCAAGTGCCGCCACATCTGGTTTGACTTTTCATTTGTATATTTATGACACCTGGAATAGTACCCTCTGTTGGGACAAAGTGGTTAAAATAATAGCAAAATCTGTCTGCTGATGTAACTTATCCTAATACTGACTCTAATGAGGCGTTTCTTTACAAAATAGAAGTTAATGTGTATAGATATCCTTATCTGAAACTAACGGGCCTTTTGAGGTCAAAGTAAATAACTGTCAGTTTGCAACTTTAATGTACAACTTTAGATATAGTTTAAGAATTTTTAAAAATTACTGAAAAGTGCACATTCAGAAAAAAGCTTTCTTGAGAAGTCCTCATTTGCCCCTAAACAATTATCTTCTAATCATCACCATCTTAGAAAAAACAATCTCTTCCTGATAAATAATGCCTTCTTGAAAACTTACCCACTTTCTCTCTGGACATGCACTCTGATCTAAGTACATACGTGTCTTTGTATTCTCATTAAAATCTTGGTGACCCCCCCCCCCCCCCCCCCCGCACAGTAAAAAACAAAAAAACCCCAAACCCAAAACTTGAGCAGTGACACTGCACACATTGGGTAAGGAGTGATTGAGTGATTTTTGGACACTGCATTGGTGACTTACTAACCAGATGAGAAGGCCTAGCCTAAGCCCATTGTACTCTACTGTTGTCTGAGTCATGTATTTGTGTACTGACTCACATTTACTAGAGAATGACATTGGGAAACTGAATTACTACTTTCTGTGTCTTTGGATGTAAAATTAGATAATAATAGAACCTGTTTTTCCTGGTTGTGAGTTGAATGCGTTTAGCTGTGTGACATGCTTACAAGAAATTGACAGAGGGAATTGGAATATGTGATATAAGGTAGGTGGCTACTTTTCAAAGATGCTGTAAAACGGGTACTGATCCCCTGCACCCTTTCTTTCTGCCTATTTTCTGGTTCTCCTACCCCAAGAGAACTTTTTGTTGGGCGTGTTTTTGTGGGTACACTGAGCATATAACAAAAGAACAAGGGAAGTAGGCAGGTGGCTACCGTGTCACAGGTGATGGGCCGTATGTCCTCCAATTACATGCCAGCAAACTGGTTTCTTGCCCTAAGGATTAGGCAGTCCGGAAATGAATTGTCATTTCTGTAATAGACAGACAATGGGTGGAGACCAGGAGGAGGGTCCTGAGCACTAGAAAATAAAAAGCTTGCTGTTGTCGTACTGTGCGTGCGTCTCTGCCGAGAAGACACCTATCTTATAAGGTTTATTAAAATCTTATTTCACTGTTCCTGTCACCATGCCCATTGTAAATTTGGGCATGTGGACTTGTTTCTTGTGTTCTTATTACTGTTTCTCATATCAGAGAATGCAAGGATAGACATAAAAGCCATTAATCCTAACATGGAGCCTGGGAAATAGCAAAAAAAATTGTTTTTCTTTTAAAAAGCCTACATATTAGAACACTTCACTAGAAATTGTTAGGCTCACATTCTCATCATTTTTTTTTCTCTACGTGTCTGTTACCAGTGCACATAGAAGGAAAGGCAATGAAGTCAGGGGCTTGGCAGAAAATAGAAAATTGCAGAATTACATCAGATATACTAGCAAATAAAGGTTGGAGCTGAAAGAACTGTAAAACTTATGAGAAACCAGTCTAAGAATAATGATTTTTCAGTTGCATGTTTTTGGCTTTGTATGGCTTTGGAAAACCCTCAATTCACCGAAAATTGCAAAGAATATAAAATTTGAAATGAGTGCCATGGGGGCTGGAGGAATAGCACAGTGGTTAGAGTGCTTGCCTGGTATGTGTGAAGACTTTTTTAAGTTCTCCATCCCATAAACCAGGCAATGTGGTGCATGCCTGCAATCCCAGAACCAGGTAGGCTGAGTTAATAGGAACGCCCTGAATTTGAGGCCACTCTGGGCTACATAGTGAGTTCAGGACCTACCTGTATTGCAGGACTATCAAACAAATAAAAGAAAATGGGTATCATGTATGCTGAGAAATAATACAATGGATAATGTAAATGTTCCATGTAAAAAAAAACCCGTTGTGTAGTGGCCTTTTAATGGAAATTTTAGCAGCAGAGTAAAGGTCTGTCTCACCTTGAGCCTGAAGCCATCACTAGACCAAGGTGTGTGGAAGATGGCATGGGAGCTTTTAGCTTTTCTGTAGTGTTGGGCATTGAGCCAGGAGATACACCCTAACACATATCTGTAGCCCTCTCCTTTTGAAAATTCTTTATTCTGACAGAATCTCAAGTTGCAAGCTAGACTTGAACTTTAGGTCTTCCTTGCTCAATGTCCCTAAGTACTGGAACTATAGTGTGTGCTACCTTGTCCAGTAACGCTTTTATCTCTGACAAACAAGTTATTTCAAATGGCTGTGACTTCTGAGGGAGTTCAGTTCAGTCTTGCCAATTTCTGAGCCACCTCTATTAGTCTTTCTTATTTATTCCTGGGTGGTGTGCCCCTCAAGCATTTCCCAAAATTTGATGAAACTGAAGGTGCTCCTTTTAGATTGGTGCTAGTTCAGTACAGCATGGAAAGTCAAACTAGTCTGGAGTTTCCACTGCAGAAAATGTGACCTGTGTAATGAAGGCCCCTCCCAGTCTGATGCAAGTGATTACTACAGATCCCTGAAGAGTTTTCCATTACCTGCCTGAGCACTGATATTGCAGGGGCACTGTAGTCACTTTCTCCTTGGTGGAATACGACAACACGTACAACCTAAAGGAGGAAGGGTTTCCTTTACATTCATTTCATTGATTTCAGCCATTCATGGTCAGTGGCCTGGTGAACGAGCAAAGAAAGAACAGCAGTTCACTGGATCATACAAGAAAGGGATCGGATAAAAAAATTAAAGACAACAATGTTTCTTTCCATACCACATCATTAATGTTCTGCTAAGCAGAACTCATGTCTTAATAGCACCTGAAACCCATAGGTTAATCCACCTTATCCAGTGGACAGTCACAGTGTGATCACCTACAAGTGCATATCAATTCACAGAATTTTGCCTTTGATTCCTGAAAAACTCCACATTTGCAAAAATGTTTTTAGTTTATCTCTAAAACTACCAAGTCTTGAAGGTCTAGCACTGTAAAAGAAAAGATTGCAAAGTCTCAGACTCAAGCAAACTTTTAGTGGTGTCCTGTGAAAGTCAAAAACTTAAATACTTTCAGCAGAGTATGGCACAGGGTAAAATTCCCACTTCAAAAGGGATCTGACCTATCACAGATATGTGTTGGCAGGGTGGCAAACTTCCATTCCAGAATGCAAGCAAGTTTCACTGTGGAAGCTTTGTGACTGCTCAAGATCAGTCTTTATCCTTCCACACTTAAGGACTCTGCTCCGTAGTTCTAGGTTGTTCTCTGTGTTCAGTGGTGGCTGCTGCATTCTGCTGTCAAATCCATGGGCTCTTGGTCCGTATGGGCAGACGATCCCTGGGGTACAAATCCTAAAGAAAATATAATTTCTTCACAGCCTATAATGGGCAGACAGTAGAAGATCCTGTCTGACAGTGAACTAAAAGAAAAGCTTCTGCCGCAGGACAATGGGAAAGCCTTAACTCCAATCCCAGCAGTGAGAAAAAAGAAGATATGTACCTAAAATCATGAATTAATTAATTATGACCCATGAACATCAAAAGGGTAACAAAGTGACGAGATTAGTGGCTAAGAAAGTGTATAGAATACTGAAAAGAGCTACATAGACTTGTAGAAAACAAATGAGAAATCTGTGGCTTGACGAAACATGCATATCTAATAGGCTGTCATGCACAATTGTAGACAATTCTGTCTATTACATGGATAAGAAAATGGTAGTTGAAAGAGCCTTAATTACAGTTGGGTGATGGAAGAAGACACATCTCACTCTGGTGAATCCCACAGTCACACACATTGGCCCAGAATCTCAGTGTTATGTATACAGGAAGCCTAGTAACCTGCAATGTTAGTAAAGCCCGTTGTTCATATGTGTAGAGATGTTTTACAAGAAGAAAGTTCAGTGGTTTCAAATGAGTAGTTCTGAGAGACAAAATTCAAGGGTGTCAGTGTCATGCTAGACAATATAATGACAGCTGAAAGCTGCATTCTAACTTTTGATACTTATTGCAATGTGGATCCTGGAACTTAAGGCCAGTTTGATGAGGCAGCCACGATGTTACACATTCAGGTCACACAGTGGGCTCCAGTCACCTCTTTATTCCCCATCATTGTATCATTTATGTGCTTAGAATGTTTTTAAGTGTGTGGGTGTAGTATTCCATAGAATAGTCATTTTTATTTTTAAATCTAGGGGCAGTTGTATGAGGATACATTAGGTACTTAGAATTGTTGCCTTGGGGGCTGGGAATTAGCTCATCAGTTAAAGCACTTGCCAAATAGCATTAAGTCCTTGGGTTTGATTTCCCAGCAGCACAAAAGTTGGGTGTGGTGAAACACCAGTAATCCTAGCACTCAGGCTGAGACAGGAGGATTGCCACCAGTCCAAGACTAACCTGAGCTGCATAGTGAGTTCAGGAATGATCTATAGACTACAGAGTGAGACCCTATTTCAAAACAAAACAAACCAAAACCAAAACAAGTTTCCTTGAAAAGTGGAGGAGCTTTTCTTCTACCTAAAATGTTGGAGACTGGGTGGATTATGTGGGGAGCAGCCTATTCCTAGTTCTGGTGTAAGTCAGGAATCTCACCAGAAAATCTTCCCATATTAGGAAGGTGATTGAATCATGGGAGTTATTTGTATCAATTAATTCTTTGACTTTCTGTGCTGTTAAGAGCTGGAGCCTGGTCAGAAGTTGGCAGATCACTGGGACATGACCTACAAAGAATTGATCACGCAGGCATGACTTGGCAGGGTATACCTCTCTTTTGGCCCCATCCTTCTTTATATCTGTTTACTGGCCGTGATAGGGTGAACAGAATTGTCATCTAGAGAAACCTTAGAATGCTGTAAACTGATCTTGCTGGGGTATCATGGTTGGAGCTCAGAAAATCAGAATGCTCATAGAAATGCAGATCAGAAAAGACCTACTCAAGAAGTTTCCCATAGAAGGCAGGATTTTATTGGCAGTTGGTCTAGAAATCATGCATGCTTCAACTTTGGTAAAAAAATGTGTTGTGTTTTTGTCTCTGTCCTGAGACTTTGTCCAAAAGTGAACAAATCAATCTGGTCTGGCATTGGAAATTTCAAGGCAGCTTAGTGTTCAGGCCGCCACTTGTAATACTTGAAGCTTTTAGCCAGATCTATTCTGAAAAATCAAAAAAAGAGTGGACAAAAATAATGTGAAGTGTTTGCAATTTTGCCAGAATGAAACAGACTGCAAACTTGGGGCACAAGAACGCACGATTGTTGAAGAGATGAGTGTTAAGAAGTAGTCAAGCATCTTGTATCAGGACAATAGGTAGCATTCCATGATGGCATGGACATACTTTATGAGACCAAGAGTGAAAACATCAAAAGACTCTTCCCTGAGAAGAACCCTTCATAGCACCTGTAAGACAAAAGAGGGAAATATTTGTCAGAGCTCAGCTATCCGAGAGCTCTGGGGTAGCTTCACCTGTGGCCCAAGGGGGTCAGACTACTGCTGAGCCAGGGACATATTTTAATCTCTCTTTTAGGGGGGTTGGTATTACAGATTTGAGTGCAAGAGTTGAGGAATCTCGGAGGATTCCACCCAGATTTCAGAAGGCTTTCAAGGCCAAGAAGTTTGTCCCTGAAAGAACACTTAAGTTGTGAAAGGGAATTCAGAAGTGCAGTAGAGAGCCAAGAGTGTGGATCATCTTGTGAGGGAGGCCACCGGTTGTGACTGGAAATACCCTGAGAGAGAAGCCATAGAGGTTGCAACCGTTGGCCAGGCCGAAGGGTCAGTGCTACCAAAAGCCTTTGGAGATCACGTCTCACCACAGGTTGTCACTCGTGCTCGACATAGAGTTATAGGATTTAATGGACTTGCAGAATCTGATGTTTGCCCTTCCAGGTCTTGCTTTTTGGTCCAATTTCTTTCTATTCTCCAGTTTTTGTTCTCAAAATGGAAGTGTTTACACTGTCCCATTTTAAGTTGGAAGTGTTTAATATTTCTTTGATTTTTTTCATACAAGCTCATCTCTGAGTTTGCTATGAGTCTCAGAAAACTTTGGAATTAAACTTAAAAGAGCATTCTTAGAACTATTAAGACTTTGACAGTGGAAATGGACTAAGTGCATTTTGCATAGTCATGAAGACATGAGTCCTTTGGGGGTTACCAGGGGATTGTAATGGTTTGCATCAGGAGTGTTATCCAGAAGCCTTATGTATTTGGACAGTGATTGGAACATGGGGATTAATTGCATTAGTGAGTTAATTCAGGGCAGTCGTTGGGGCATGACTTAGAGGGTCTGGTAACAGGAGCATGGTCTGGAAGAGAATACTTCCCTCACTAGATCCATGATCTCTCTCTTTTAGAGCCATGACGGAGTAGACAACTTTTCTCTCACTAGGCCCTCTGCCCTACTTTTCTGTCGTCATCAGCCAAGCATGAATGGACTGAGAACTTTGAAACTGTGAGCTAAAATAAGCATTTTCTCCCTCAAGTTGTTGGCGTTAGGTTGTGGTATAAAAACAAGAAAGTAACTGAGACACCCATTAGAATGTGACTGACTGGCACACCATCAATAGAGCCAAACAATCAAAACTCTGAAATAATAATTTTAAAAAGCTGTCTAAGTGGGTAACAGAGCATGAATGCAAAACCAAATTATCACCTGATGGTGTTGGCATAATACTGTAATGCTAGGCCTATGAGAGTCGAAGGCAGGAAATCTGAACTTCTAACCCATACTGTGTAGCTCAGAAATTAAGCAAAATCATGGATCAAAATAAAAACTAAAAACAAGAAGGCAATATGGCAGTATCTGCAGAGAAACACCCTAGGTGGTATCTCACTGCCAATGAGAAAATAATTGAGAAAAAATATGCTTCCTTGCGGATAATTGGGAATGTCAGATCAGAGCCTCGTCTGCTGGTAATTTGGCAGCCTACAGGCCCTAAGATCGGATACTTATCCTCAGTGCCTTCCCAACAGTTCTCTGTAGTTGTAGAACTCTTGTGACAACAGACAGGAAGTGACTATAATGTAAATAGAAGGGAAGGCAATGAGGCCCTGTAGGAAGCTGTGGGCCTGCTGAAGGGTAATCCCATCCCTTACACGTGTCAGAGACTCTCCATAGTTCTAAGTTACTCTCTCTGTTCAGTGGCAACTACTAGGTTTCTCTGGAAAGGAATGTTTCAAAGCTGTTGGGTCCACAGTCAGGAATCAGGCTCTGACCCAGAAAGACAAAGTCTGGAGGAGGGGAAATTTCTTCACAACATGCAAGGTACATATTCAATGGACCCTGTTTCACAGTAAACTGTAAAGGAAGATCAGCAGATGTAGGACCGTGAGAAGACCCATAATTTCATGCCAAGCCTGAAAAAGTTAATAAATACATACATCAAATAATGGATTAATATCCATCCAGAGATACTAAAGGGCCAGCAGATCACAAAATCAGTCCACGACTAATGGCTAAGAAAAAGAAAGTGAAGAAAATAAAAAAGAACCTCATATACATTCAAAAAATAAATGACAAGTAACATCACAGCTTGCCCAAACACTCATGGCTAAGAAAATGTTACATATAGTTTAAGGAAAACTGGTTAGTAAGTGGAACCAGGAGAAAAGAATGGTTAGAAATGCATTGATTATACATTGGGATAACACAGTCACAATAGGACAAGTGACTGGTGAATCCCATAAGCACATAGTTTTGCTTGGAAAACCATGATAACCAACGTTATATATGTGGGGAGCCTACTGACCTACAATGCTTGAGGACTTGTTTAGTTAGAAAAATGATGTGGCTGAATGGTTTCAAATGTAGTTGCTTTTAAAGTGTAAACCTTTCCTTTGTTCTTCTAGAAATAAAATTTGAAGGTGGCAACGTCGTGTTAGATGGAAGTGAATGAAGGCTGAAAGTCTCGTACTTTAAGTGCTTCCAGTTGCATTGTGCATCCTGGAAACTGGTGTCACATGGTAAGTAACCCATATGTGCTACAGACTCAGGTCTTGGAAGGCATCCCACTGCCTTTTGTTTTTTTCCAACATAGTATTTTTTATGTGCTTAGAATGTCTTCTTTGAAGAGTATAGTGTAAGATACCACAAAATGATCATTTGTGAAATCAAGAGTACTCTTGTGCCAGAGCACATTGGGTACCTCTATGGAATAGTTTCCTTGAAAAGTAGAGGGGCTTGCTCTTGATAAAAAATGTTGACTAATGTGGATGGTTTCCATGGAAATAATTTCTTCCTAACTTAAATGTGATTGAAAAATAAAGTTCACAAACAAAATTAAGGATACTTCTGGAATAAGAATTTTTAGAAAGCTACCCAAATGAATAATTAAGGCAGAAATCAGAAAACCTGATTCCAAGTGCTAGCCTGTGATCCCAGCCCTTGAGGAGTCTAAGATGGGGTGATCTCAAATTCTACCCCATGCTGGAATAGTTAGGACTCACCTCTATCAAATTATCATATCATTCTCTACCAAAATTAGAACTAAAACCAAAGAAAGGGATGAGGAAGTATCTGAAGGCAAAAGCAGCCCTGGATAGGATCCCTAGATCTCTAGTGCCAAGAGCAAACAAGACAAAACAAAAAAGCCACCACAATAAATGTCTTCCTGAGGCCTGAGGATGGTTGGAAACCTGAGATCATAGTATGATCTGTTGGTGAATTGCCAGCCTCCAAGCTCTAAGATTAGATACTTATCCTTAATACATGCCCAACAGTTTTCTAGGCTATCATTAACTCCACTGTGACACCTAACAGAAACTGTCCTATTCTGCACATGTGGTGGCAGGGCAGTAACTTTAATTCCAGAAAGCCATCTGGACCCTGTGGAAGCTGTGGTCCTCCTTAAAGACAATCTCAACTGTTCCACAAATCATGGACTTTTCTTCATAATTTGGGTTGCTCCCTATGTGCAGTGATGGTGGCTTGGTTCTAGTCAAACATGACCCATCCCATCAGAGCCTCAGGTCCCTGGTCTAGTGGGGAGAAGCCTGTTCAATTTGCAAGGTGCAGATTCGTTAAGACCTTCTCCTACAACTACCTAGAAAAGAACACTGTAGGCAAAAATCAGTGAGAAGACCCACACTTCCATGCCAGGAGGGAAAAAATAAATATGTGTATAAAATAATGAACAGCCTTTCATAAACACTAAAAAGGCTAACAGATGTTATGATAATGTGAATGGCTAAGATAAAGTTAGAAAACCAAATAGAACTCCATAAACATTCATAAAACAAATAACAAGTAACACCATGGCTTTCCAAAACATTCATATCATGTAACCAGAAAGCCTAGAAACACCCAGTGCTGGCAAAACCTCTTGTTATTTCATGAAGGAATGCTTAGTAATAAGAAAGCAGTGACTGGGCTGGAGGAATAGCACAGTGGTTAAAGCGCTTGCCTTCCAAGCACAAGACCCTGAGTTTGATACCCCAGCACCACATAAAGCTGGGCATGGTGGCACATACCTGTAATCCCAGCACTTGGGAGGCTGAGGCAGGAGGTTTGCCATGAGTCCAAAGCCAGCTTCAGTTACAAAGAGAGTTCAGGAGCAGCCTGGGATACAGAGTGAGACCTTCCCCCCCCCCCAAAAAAAAAACAAAAAACAAACAAACAAACAAACAAACAAACAAACAAACAAAAGCAGTGACTGAGTGATTTAAAAAGGGTAGTTGTCTCTTCGTTAGTTGCAATGTGGATTCTGGAAGTTTGTGCCAGGTGGGTGGTTCAGCCATAGGTGCTGTTGATTCTAGCCATCAGTTTAGTCCCAGCCATCCCTTTGTCTCTCCATTAGGTTATTCTTTGTGTTCTTAGGGTGTGCTTTACCACAAGTACAGGTGCAGCATTCTGCAAAATGATGATTTTTGAAATTCACTGTTTTTTTTTTTGCCTCAGGAAGCTTTTTATTTGTATCTTCTATAAACTCATAAAACTTTGTCAATTAGGACAATTATTTGTTTAGTAAATTCCTTTTTAAACTTGTTAAACATCTCTTACATTCATTTAAGTATGTCTTGTTTGAACTGATAGACTGCTTGGTCTACTTGTGATTTGACTTTTCCTGTTTCTATTCAGAGCCAATCATATTAGCTTCTGGGGAAGTAGGCATTTCTGCAGGTGTTTAGGCCTTGTTTTTCTCATGGTTCTATTGCTAAGGACTTTAGATTAGCTAAGGGTCAAAAAACTATCCCTACTGTGGAGTTTTTTTTTCAATTAGATTATGATCTGTTGTGTGTATGTGTGTGTGTGTGTGTGTGTGTGTGTGTGTGTGTGTGTTTAAAATAAATATACCTGTCTTTTTAAAATTGGGTTAACTTCTTTTTATAGAACACAGTGGGTTCATTCTCTAGTAAGTGCAATACCCAAAAAACAAACTTAGGTAACACACCAAGAGTGGAGAAGAAGGATTTAATTTGCCTGCACATAAAGGAGGTTTTTATTTTTTTATTTTTATTTTATTTATTTATTTATTTATTTTTGGTCTCCAGGGGTCTCCCAGGAAGGCAGTGTTGGGATAGGGAGCATGTTGGATTAAACCATGACAGGTGGACGCTCACATGCTGGTGGTGATTAGTGCCCCAGCCCCTTCCTTCTCCCCTCTCCACACAGGAGTAGGGGGGGGAGGTTCCCAGGTCCGTTGACTCTCCTTTTGTTAAGAACAAATCAGACAAAATCCAAAAATAAAGGAAGCAAGAGTGTATTGAACCAAACAAAAGTGAAAAGAAAGGCTCTGCCAACAAGCCAAGAGGGGACATAAGCAGGTTGCTGTCTGAGACAGATAAGAGAAAAAGAAAATTAAGAAAGAAAATTAAAGCTGCTGGCTGAGATGCCAAGAAGGGCTCGAGCAGGTATCCCCCCATGTCGCCGGAGGGTGGCTGGAGCTTACAAGATGGTTCTCAGTGACTGGCTCCTTCACACACTCAAAACTGGACAAAGCTGGGCCTTCTTCAAGGTGGGAGAAGTGCAGCTTAAAAAATTGAAACAACAACTCCTTGATTGGGAAAACGAAGAAGAAAAAACCCAACCTCGACTGAAAGAACATCTCTGACAGGTGAGGGGGACAGGTCTACCAAATACCCTAACTCTGCAGTTTTTCTTACCTGAGCACCTGCCTTTCGTGAGGAAGCTCCCTTTCTTCTCCTGATAAGGTTAAGGGAATTCTCACTCCTGTTCCCAATAAGGCAGAGAAAGCGAACATCTTGGAGGAGATCTCACCTCCCCAGTCAGGCCCTAGGACACCTCTGGAGGGCCCACATCCTGTTCCTCCCTCCCCAGGTCATCCACCACTCACTGGTCTAGGGGCACATGCTCTCTCTTAGGTCAGCTGCCCCAGGAGGAATTTTAATAGTCTTTTTCTTACTTATGAAGTGCAGAGATGTAAAACAGTAATCAGACAAGTAACGATCCAAATAAGCATAGTGTAAGATTTGAGCCTCTTTGCAGTATTTATGATTTGGGTTGTAAGGATGTAAAGTTACTGATGGATAAAACATTTAACTCATGGAAAAGAAACAGACCAAAGAAAAAGGCCAAACCAGACAAATACCAAGTACCAGTGCCTTCAGAAAATTCTTTTCAAGTAGGAGGGGATACATCAGAGCTATCGAAACCAAAATAGTCTCATATGTGTCAGCCTTACCAAAAGATTAATAGATCTGCAAGGTAGTAAGAAGTGATTCTTACAAATAGTGCCTAATAATAACTACCCCAAAGGATGCTGCCAAAATTATGTTTGTCTTGAATCAATGTAAACAAAGTGTAATAGACCTGCCATTAAAAATTTGTATCTTAAAATGTTCACAGGTTAAAGAAAATAGTCATAGCTTGTCCAATGAAAAGTAACTCTTCCCAAGGAAAATTGACAAATAGATTTCTTTTCTTTCTTTCTTTCTTTCTTTCTTTCTTTCTTTCTTTCTTTCTTTCTTTCTTTCTTCTTTCAACATAGGACATTGCTGTGTAACCAGAATGCTTCTGAACTCATTATTTAGCCCAGGCTGACCTCAAGCACACTGCAATCCTTCTGTCTCAGCCTACTGAGAACTGGAATTACAGGCATGCACCACCATGCGCAGCTATTATGTGGTCCTAGGGATTGAACACTGGGGCCTCAGCTTCCTAGGAAAGTGAGCTATGCCCCCAACCCAGCAAATAGATTTCACCAACCTGCTCTCACGCAGAGGTCCTAAGTATTTACCCATCTTTACGGATACCTTCACAGAGTGAACAGAGTTCTTTTCAACCAAAAATCAAGAGAATCCCTGAATTAACTTTACTTTCTAAGGTCACTCATGAGACTCAAATATTTTGGCCCACTCTCTTGCCAATACATCTCTTAAGGTCTCGCACTGCTCCAGAAGCCACTTCTCATCTCAACCTCCTTAAAATTCTTTACTGTAGGTCCTTCTTCAAACTCACCTTCTTCAAACTCACTTTTCTGGAGGGACCCCTTTTCTGCCCCAGTGCTCCAGTCCTCCCAAAAAAGTCTTGACACTCCTACTTAGGTAGGAAGGGCTATTCTCCATTATTCTGCACACTTCAGTGGCCATCAAGATGTCAGGACAAGATGCTTGGATTCATCACCCCTTGGTGAAGGCATGAGAGCTGCAGCCTCCATCCCATACCTCTCAGCACCAGACAGGTCTCCACCTTCAAAACTTTCTACACTATGAGCCACTGGAGAATCTTTAACTGCTCTTCAGAAAATAGCTATTGGCACTTGTAAATCCAGATAAGTGTTGGTTTGGTGGACATAACTGGTGGGTGGTTGGTTTATTTATTTATTTACTTATTTATTGCTATGGTACTGGTTTTCATATTTGTTTTTGCCTAAAGAAACCCTTTTCAGGGAAATACCTTATCTTCCCCCTATGGGGTTTAAGCCCATTAAAAGGTCTCAATACAACCAACGGAGATATATTACTAGAAATGCCTTAGAAGGCGTCACTAGTCAACTACCTGCCATAAGTAGGATGACGTGAGAAAACAAGACCTCAGTATATGATTCTGACAGAAAAAGGACAAGTTTGTGTCATGCTTAATGGGAATGCTATAACTTTATTCTCGATTACACTGCCCCGGAATAAGAACCTCTGTCGTCACTAAGGATCTGCAAGGGCGGAACACCTTTACAAGCAAGTTACAAACAACAAGAACGAAATGCTTTGGCACTGAGGGCTCATGCATTGACCAGTTACAGGGTGATTTGGGGAAAAAAAGATGGTAGCTTTAATTCTAACTTCTCTTTTAATTACAGGAGGTATCCTGACCCTTGTGAGATGCTACATCGTTCCCTGTATCTGGGGTCTAACTCAAAGCTTCATGGAAACTGCAGTCACCAAGCAGATGCTAATGGACTGACCACATGTCGGTCTCATGATGATGGACCTTGACATGGATTTTCTACACAAGCCCACGGGACACACCCATCTTGGGGCACCCCTTTCTGTCCCTTTCCTGCAAAAGAACTTAGCATGACCATTGGCTTTACCCCACCAGCACTTGGGTGGGCCTGTCAGAGAGGAGAATATCCCAGAAGCTGACAGGAGAGGCGGGTGAGATTAGAGAAGTGGGTCCTCTGCGAGTTAAGATGGGGGATCGACACAAATGAAAACAGATGTAAGCGAGAGGACACTTGATCGTCAGCTTCTTCCTTCCCCTCACCTCCTGGTTCTGCCCTGTAAAATTTGGTGGGTACATTTTGTGGGCTTTACACACTGGAAAGACAACAGGAGGAAGAGAAAACAGAATTTTTTGTGACAGATTATGTAACTTCCCAGGTTACTGAAGTGTGTGGACCCCCAGTTCCAACAAGTCTGGTTGGGTGACAGCCCAATCTCTGAGCCTGCCTGAAGATAGAAGAAAGCCAAAATTTATAAAAGGGGACTCCCTACACCAGAAACATGGACTTTTGCCCTGGTTTTTCTTTTATCCTTTTGTTTGTTTGTTTGTTTGTTTTGAGACAGGGTCTCACTGTGTATCCCAGGCTGGTCCTGAACTTCCTATATAGCCCAGGCTGGCCTTGGACTCATGGCAATCCTCCTGCCTCAGCCTCTCGTGTGCTGGGATTACAGGCGTGTGCCACCATGCCCAGCTTATCTGGTGATCGGGAATTGAACTTGCGTACTTAGTGCTTGACTGAGCCCTTGTTAGGCAAGCACTTTAACCCCTGAGCCATTCCTCCAGCCCTGGTTCTTCTTTCTTGACAAGAAGCATTTGTTCTTCTTTGTCATAAAATTTTGCTTTGTGACTTCTCTTGCTCTGACTGCAAATTTCAGTATCAGCTTGAGAGTCAAAGACCCAGGGAAGCAATTTCAGGTATATGTAAACCAGGGACACCACAAGCAATATTCATGATATCATACAATCCTCCTGTTTTGCATGGAGGAATGCAGAAGGCACAGCTTTAGGTTGGGCACAGCTATTCCTACAATTTAATCATTTCTCTCCTATGTATTTTTTTCCTTGGGTCTTGCAGGCTGCTGAGTTTGTGATCTGTGGGTGGATATAACATATGTCCCAAAAATTACGTAATTTAATTAAAACCTCTCTGGCACCCTCATAGGATTTTAATCCTATTTTTCTTTATCTTGTCTTCTTTCCCAGATACCTCTGATTTTTTTCATTCTCCTTTTTCTTTCTTTTACTTTAGTTTAATTTTGTGTCATTTATCTCTTCTCTTGGCCTCCAAGCATCCCCAGAAAGCTCTAGGCCTAGTCAGCAGGAGTTCCTGAGGGGTATCTTGCCACAAAATGTCACCTTCCCCGGGACTCTTACTCTCTCTGTCTCTCTCTCTTTTCCTACTGGCTAAATAAACAACTCTTTATTTTACTGTGTTGAATCCAAAAGTTTATACCTTGTAGTTTAACATAAGTGTAAGTTGTTAATGAATGAGAATAAGACCAAGGCCAAGGCCAAGTTGGGTTCAGTTTTTCTTGAAGGGATCCTGACCTTTAAGTTTTAAGTATATTTAATCCCCTGATTTGTAGGTGTCAAGTCTCATCCCTGTTGGATGAGGAAGCTTTAGCCTTACATGCCCATTGAAGGTTGATGTTATCTGCCCTAGGTTAGCTCTGTTATATTGCTGTGTTGTTAGTCTGATTTTTTTAATATATAGGTCTAAGAGTCATTTTTTTTCTTTCTGTCAGTACAATGATATTTTAAAAGAACTTCCTTTGAACTTCCCTTTATGGGTGGCCCTAGTAAGTATCAAAGCAATAGGAAAAAGCTTCAGCCAATTGCATGATCTTTTTGATGTGATTTGGCCAAGGTAATGCTAAAAGAATGGTTCACCTTTCCATTTTCCCTATTTGTCTCCATGATTGAAAAGAAAATTTCTCCTGACATATATAAAAAGAGACAAACCATACTTTCCTGTCTGCACGGAGGAGAGAAAAAAAAAAGGAAATCACTTGTTTTAATTCTAAGGAATCAGCTAAATTGTTTACTGAATGGAAGTGGAAAGCAACTTGTTTTTATCGTAAGAAAAAAGCTAAATGGATAAGAAGGGAATTGCCACTTGGAAATGGCACAGTGTATGTTTATTACAAGGGAATTTCTGTTTGGAATATTATGTTTATTATCAGATGCATTTAAAAATGTTTTTGCTTTGGTATGTCTGGGCAAATTAGAGATAGAAAAGTTCTTGGCAGTATTTTGGATGTACATGTAAGCCCCACAGGTGCCTGGGCATTACTTTTATCCAGGTGAAAGTCTCAGCTTGGCAGAGGCGGCACTATGGGAATAGCATTCTCTCCCAGGACTTTTTTCTTTTTCTAAAGAGGGACACTATGCTTGGGTCCATGTGTCTGGTCACCATCTTTGAGAGGGGTGATGGTCACCGTCTTGAGCAAAGTAGGAGCCATCCTCTTGGGCACGGCCATCTTTAGTGAGGCACACACTTTTGGGCCTACCATGCTGAGAAGGGTGCTAGTATTCGCATCCTGATGGTTCCTGCCATCTTGAGGTGGTTACCAATGTCCATGGTGTGTGACATGCTGCAGGGAGATAAAAGCCAGGTGCCTGCCCAAGGCCATGTGGCAAAGCCTGCTTCCTGTAGGCAGAAGTTTAATCACCTGTGAGCAATAAAACTATAAAGTGTGTGTTCACTGATACTCATGTTTAGTTCAGATTAATAAAAAAAAAACTGATTGTAGCTCATAACTTCAGAAGGTCTCAGTCTGTTCATGAACATCTTGCAATAGTGGAAGCACATGTTGTAGGCAGAGGCAGAGGCAGAGGCAGCTCCTCATGGCATGGCTGATGCAAAAATCAAGTCAGAGAGAAAGGGTGGAGCTATACCCTTCCAGGTTGTGCCTCAGTGGTCTGTTCCTTCTAGGCCAAGCCCCACCCCGCAACAGTCCATAGTATTCACAAGTATATGAGGCTTTGGAGAAACACTCCATGCCCAAACCACATGTACCAGTTATGTTTCTTTCTCTCCAATAAATTTTTCTTTAATTTTCTGACAGTACTCCATTGGGCAAGATCTCAAGCATAATATCTGTTAGAAGTGGGCACATAGTTTTTGTTTTGTTCTTGATTGAAACATAGATACACAAAATGTGATGACTGTTTTGTGATTGGGTGGATACTTTTTTAGGGAATTAAGACAGTTTTTTCACACTACGGGTTATTGTGGGAATTTTTTTCCTTTAAAAAAATTTTTATGGGGGCTGGAGGGATGGCTCAGTGGTTAAAGTGTTTGCCTAACAAGTGATAAGTACCAGAGTTCAATTACCCAGTACCACATAAGCCGGGTGTGGTGGTGCATGCCTATAATTCCAGCACTTGGGAGGCTGAGACAGGAGGATTGTGGTGAGTCCAAGGCCAGCCTGGACTCCATAGTGAGTTCAGGACCACCCTAGGCTGCAGAGTGAGACCCTGTCTCAAAAAAAAAATTATTGGTATGTGTTTGTGGTACATAATAATGACATTAAACTTGAGGAATTGATGTACATACATGTTTCATTTTGACCACTTTTATATTATTTTCTACATCTCACCAGCATTTATTACTTTTTGAGTTCTAAATAAAACCTATTCGTACTGAAGAAAGATGGAACCTCAATGTTTCTTTGTTGTTTTGACTTACATCTCTGTTATGGATAAAGATGCTGAAGATTTTTGAAATGTATTTCTTAGCCCTTTGTATTTCTTTTTTTTTCAGTTTTTGAGACAGGGTCTCACTGTGTGGCCCAGGCTGATGCTGAACTCACTATGTGGCCCAGGCTGGTCTTGAACTTGCAGCAGTCCTTATGCCTCAACCTTGCAAGTACTGAGATCATAAACATACACCACAGCACCTGCCTCTTAAGGGTTGTCTATTCATTTCAGTTGCCCATTTTTTGATGGGGTTTTTTATTTTGGGGAGTGTAATTTTTTCACTTCTTTGTGTGTTCTTATATCAGCCTTTTGTGTGAGACATAGCTGATTTTTTTCCATTTTTTGATGCTTTCTTCACTTTGTCTGCTGATTCTGTTAACGTGCAGAAGCTTTTTAATTTGGTATAATTCCAATGTTGATTATTTTTCCCCACTATTTTTATTAATATATATGTAATACATAGTATTTACAATGAATTTGAGTGTTCCATACACATATGTATCATATCAACTTAACAATCCCTTCCCATTTTCTACCCTCCCACATCCTCCTTATCTCTTCCCCCAACTCTGGCTATCACTTCATGTGGTTCCAAAGAATGTCTGTGTTCTGGGTTTTCCAAGTCTGAGAAACCATACAGTGTTTAACATATTAATCTTCCGCACCTAAGTCATTTCACTTAAGTCATCACTCTGAGCTTCCTATTCCTCGAATGGGTCGCAGTAATTAAATCTTGATGCCTCTTCTCTGAATCCAACCAATCCCTTTAATGGGATATTTACCAAAAGTTTTTTTCTATATTTTGCTATATCTTTGTTGCTATTCTTAAACCTGGCTTTACCCACCAGTTCACATTAGAAAATAACTACAAGCATGTAGTTCAAAAGATAGTAAATTTGGGAAAGAAGAAGAAGGAAAAAAAAGTTAAATTTCAAATGCCTTAGCTGAATATTGGAAGGTACAATATTTGTACATTCACAGGGTTATCTTTACATCAGTCAGTTTTCTTAGGATAAATTTTCATCAGTGACCTAATAAGTGAATTGCCACAATAAAACAAAGTTAAAACTATATCACATTGCTACATTAAATGAACTTAAATCTGTACCACATACATATACTTAAAGTGACAGATACGAAGGCAAATCTAGTTATTTCAGAATTTTTTAATTTTCATAACTTATTTACTCATATTTCACTGATTTCTACCATACTTTTTCTTAGCTCATTCTCCTCTAGCTGTTGTAACTTTTTCTCTGGGGTCATTGGTGTCGCTGGTCTCCCTTTCACTTTATAAGTTTACTTTAAGTATTTTCTGCAATACTGGCTAAGTGGCTGCAAATTCCTTTAAGCGTTCTCTGTCATGGAAAGTTTTAAGTTCTCCCTTTAAATTAAAAGATAATTTTGCTGGATATAGCAGTCTTAGTTGGCATTTATGCTCTTTTAGTGCTTGGATGACATTGCTCCATGATTTCCTGGCTTTTAGTGTCTGGACTGAGAAGTCTGCAGTTATCCTGATGGGCTTATCTTTGTAGGTCACCTTCTGTTTTTCTCTTACCGCTTTTAGTATTTTCTCTTTGTGTTGGGTTTCTAGAATTTTAATTATGATGTGTCGTGGTGAGGATCTCTTCTGATGAAAGTTGTTTAGTGTTCTGTATGCCTGCAATAGTTCCATGCTCATTTCTTTTCTTAGATTTGGGAAATTTTCTTCCATTATTTCATTAAACATGTCCTTTAAGCCTTTTCTTTTGTCCTCAGTCTTCTCCTGTACTCCCATAATTCTGAGGTTGTTTCTCCTTGAATCATCTATCAGCCATTATAATGATTCATTTTCTTTCTTATTTACTTTGTGTTCTTCATGGCCTGTATGTTGCAGCTCAGTCACTTTGTTTTCTAGGTCTTATATTCTATTCTGAAAATGTTTAAAGTGGCTGCTTATTATTTCCTGCATATTTTAACTTCCTGAATATCTTCATTCAATTTTTCTATATCTCTGTTGTGATCTTCTCTAATTTCTTGTATTACCTTCATTATCTTCTGCTCTATTTCTTCTTTGGTCTCCTCTAGTTGCTTTTCAAGGCTTGTTTTTTGCTTAGCTATGTGTTGGTGTAGCTCTTGCGTTGTTTTATTTCCTGCTTTAATTCCTACTTTAATTCACTGAATATCTGGGCCCAGCAGTTACCAGCCTTTTTGCCATTTTCGTCTTTGGATTCTGCAATTTCAGTATCCCTGGTGTCATCTTCTGGGATGTCAGGTCTTTTTTAGGAGATTTGTAACCACGTTTCCCCATTTCTTCTTTAGTCTCCTCTAATTGCTTTTCAAGGCTTGCTTTTTGCTTAGCTATGTGTTGGTGTAGCTCTTGTGCTGTTTTATTTCCTGCTTTAATTCCTGATTTAATTCACTGAATATCTGGGCCCAGAAGTTACCATCATTTTTGCCCTTTTCATTTTTGGATTCTGCGATTTCAGTATCCCTGGTATCATCTTCTGGGGTGTCAGGTCTTTTTGTAGGAGATTTGTTACCACATTCCCCCATGGTTATGCTACCTCTGGCTGTCTCTGGTGCACAGGAAAGAAGGGTTTGGTGAATGCCCAGTCTTAGATGCCTCTGGAATCCTCTGGCCCAAGGGACAGACAGGGTGATGGAATTCCCAGTCCTAGATGCCTCTGAAAGCCTCTGGGGCTCAGGATTGGCAGGGTGATGTCATTTCCTGGAAGCCTCTGGAAGCCTCTGGCTCATGGGTTGGACAGGTGGTGGACTTCCTCATCCTAGATGCCTCTGGTGTGCAGAGCAGCGGTGAACCGGAAGCCTCTGGCGCGTGCTGGAGGAATGGGGCGATGATCCCCCTTTTGAGGTGTTTTGTTCCCCCAAGTCCACTCAGCAAAGCTCTCAATCAGTCCTGGCTTCCCTCCCCCAGAGCAGGGCTCTCCACCTTTGGAGCAGAGGTGCCCATGAGCCGTTCAGGGGGTCAGCAGCCTTTTCCCCTCTTTTCTCCTCTCTCTGCCTCCTGTGCCAGTTTCTTCCTAGGCACTGTTTAAGGGTGGCCCCAAAGCCCTGGTGTGCTCTTCTGAGCTTTCTTTTACTCTAAGGGTTCAGTCTTGGGCTTTATTTTTTCCTTCTTTTTAAAATGGCTCCTGCTGACATCACTGCTTGCGACAGCTGCTGAGCCCTGTTTCTGATCTGGGATCCCGGGGCCTTTTCTAGGGGGAGCGCATGTTGCGTTTGTAGTACACACACCTGCGGGTTGGTTTTTCAGATGCTGGGTCCGCCAGTTGCCGACAATTCCCACTTCTCCCGATCCGTGCTTACTTTGGGCTGAGGTTCTGCCTTCCGGACCTTCCTCCGTCTGGTCTGTTGGTGCCTGCACCTCAGGGCCGCCCTGAGTTGGCTGCTTCTTTCCTCCTCTTCCGATGTAACATCAGGATTTCTGTCCTGCCAGCATCCTCATATCCGTTGTTGGGTGCTCCGTCCTCTCCTAGCTCCGTCAGATATTCCGGGTCCATGCGAGCTTTCCTCTGTCTGCAGCTACCTGCGGCTCCAGCTGTTTGCAGCTGGCCTAAGGCGGCTTCCTGGATTGCTGGGATTTATTTTTCTTCTCTGCTTTCAATGATCCTTCGGAATTTCTGGCCTCCCCCTGGCCTCCTTTCAGTTGTCGGGGATGCTCCTCTGTTTCCTAGCTACACTGAACACACTGTTTCTAACTAAATTCCTGACTTTTTAAGTGTGTCAATGAGGAGACATTGTGCAGTGTGATTACTCAGCTGCCATCTTGACCAGAAGTCCATTGTTGATTCTTGTTACTATCTCATGTGCGGTAGGTGATTGGTTGAGAAAATTCTTGTGCAGGGCCATTTTAATTTGATTTTGGCAACTGATGAAAGATGTGAGTTTAGTTTTATTTTCTGCATTCACAGCATTTGTTCTCACAGCCTTTTGCTAAAGAGTCTATCTCGCCCTCTGTGTATATTTTTCACCTGTTTTTCAAGAATAGATGGCTATGAGGGTTCAGGGTCGTCTCTGAATCCTCAGTTGTGTTCCATTGGTCTACATGTCTTTGTAACAGTATTATGTGATTTTTTATCATTGTTGCTTTGTAGTATATCTTGATGTCTGGTTTGGCAGTGCCTTGGGCTTTCGTCTCATTGCTTAAGATTATTTTGGCTATTCTGGGTTTTTTCTGGTTCTGTATAAATTTTACGATTTTCTCTGTATCTGTGTGAAATACTGTTGATATTTTTGAAATTGATTGAATCTGTATGTCAGATTTGAATATATGGTCGTTTGATAATATTTATTCTGCCTATCCAGGAATAAAGGATGTCTTTCCATTTTCTGATGTCTTACATAATTTTTTTCAATGTAGTATTTTTTTATAGTTGTACTTCACTGTTTTAGTTAGGTTGATGCCTAGTTTTTTGTTTTAGAGACTACTTTGAGGGATTTTCTCATCTCTTTCTCTGGATTTTAATTGTTGCTTCACAAAAATGCTATTATTTGTAGTAACTTTTTAATCTAACATGTGGCTGAACACGTTTATTCACTCAGAGTGTTTTGGTAGAGTTTTGGGGGTCTTTTTTGTAATGGATCATGTATTCTGCAAATAAAAATAGTTCAAATTCTTCCTCTTATGTATATATATTCCCTTTATTTCATTTTCTTGCCTGACTACTCTGGCTAAGGATTTTAGTACTGTGTTGTCCAGGATTAAGGAAAGTGGACAACCTTGTCGTTTCTGATTTTGGGAGAAATTCTTTTTTTTCCTCATTTAGGATGATGTTGGCAGCAGGACTGTCACAAAAATCATTTTTATCAGCTTAAGGTAAAGTCTGTATCTATGCCTCCTATACTTATTTCATTCAGAGGTTTGATCATTAATGGATGTTGAATTTTTTTCCATTTTATAGATATGTACAAGTGCAGAATTTAAGGTTTACAATGGAGTTGAGCATTTTGTGCACATACGTATCTTGTCAGGGTGACAAGGGCTTTCCCGCTCTCCTTTTGTCCCTCTCCCTACCCTCCCTTCCCTCCCTCCATGCCCACCCTGTCCCCCTCTTTCACTTTGTTTTTTGTCTAAAGTTCCATGAGATAGTTGTGGTCTGGGTCTCTCATTTCAGAGAGACCATTCCATGTTTCACCTTCTGCTTCTGACTCACTTCACTAAGCATGATGTTCTCAAGTTTCTTCCATTTGCCTATAAAAACCTCCACGCTGTTGGACCTTACAGATGCTTAGTATTCCATTGTGTATAAGTACCACAGTTTGTGTATCCACTGGTCTGTTGATGGGTATTTTGGTGCTTTCCATATTTTTGCTATTGTTAGTTGTGCTGCTATGAACATGGGTATACATATAGCTCTGCTTTATGTTGTTTTGGCCTCTTTTGGATATATTGCCAGGAGGGGTGTCACTGGATCAAAGGGGACATTTATTTTTAGTCTTTTGAGAGCTCTCCATACTGCTTTCCAGAGTGGACCAACGAATTTACACTCCCACCAGCAGTGCAGGAGGGTTCCTTTCTCCCCACACCCTTGCTAGCCCTGATTGCTATTTGACTTGTTGGTATAGGCCATTCTCTCTGGAGTGAGATTGTATCTTAGCATTGTTTTGATTTGCATCTTTCTTATGGCTAGACATGTTGAGCATCTTTTCATGTATCTATTGGCCCTTTGTACTTCTTCCTGAGTGAACTGCCTCTTCATTTCATTTGCCCATTTTTCAATAGGATCCTTTATTTTGGTAGGCTTAATTTTCTTCAGTTACCTGTGTTTTCTAGTTATGAGTTTCTTATTTGAGGTGTTGGTCGTTAATATTTTTTCCCAGTATGTTGGTTCTCTATTTACAGTGTTGACAGTTTCCTTTGCTGTGCATGGATGTTGAATTTTATCAAAGGATTATCAGCATATATGGAGATAATCATGTGGGTTTTGTCCTTGCTTTTATCTATGAGGTCAGGTGCATCAATTAACATATATGTAGGTTGAATCATTCCTTGTATCCCTGGGATACAAGTTTGGTCATGGCATATGATATTTTTAGTAATTTGTTACATTCTACTTGTATCTTGTCATGAAACTTTCATCTTTATTCATTAAAGATATTGGCATATAGATATTTTTGGTTAATTCTTCCCTCCCATTTTATTGATATGTATAAGCACAAAATTTAAGGTTTACAATGAAGCTGGGCATCTTGTGCGCAGTGGATTGTTTTCATAAGGTTTATTTGACTGCCTACAAGCTGGCCCAAAGGCGTAGATGTTAACAAAAGGAAATGTTTCCTTTCAGAGCATATGTGGTTCTGAAAAGACAGCAGCCCTTCTCCGAAATGGCAACATTGAAGGCGCCACTTCTGTAGAACAGTTTTAAGCAAAAAGTTACAGTTTATGGAGGTTGACCTAAATTGGTCTACCAAAGGAGAGTGGACCTGATCTCTTACTTGAAACCAAAGAATAAAATCCACTGAAAAGGATTTTCCCATTCTTTTTTTTCTTTTGTCCCTTCCCCTCCCACCTTTCCCTCCCTCCCCACTGGATTAGGGGAGTGGCATCCCCAGCCTTCACATCCTTCCTGCTCCCTACTAGAGGGCTGGGCTCCTGGGGTTCCCCTGCAGGGGAAGAAGGCACAGATCTGTGGGTGGGTGCTGGGGACCTGAGAAACCATGGAGGCCAGGGATTCAGAGTGGCCCAGATGAGGACACGTGTCCACTGCTGCCTGTACCAGCCAGGTGAGCCCGGACACCCTGGGGTGGGAGCAGTCTGCCACACAAGGACCTCACGTGTGCGCTCTGTGATCACTTGCATGTGTGCTGGTTGGCTCTGCTTGGAACCTGCTCTGTAGGGACCACTGAAGGCCTGAGTGAGGTCAGGCCTCTGACTCTGCAGCCCTCCCCTCTCCCAGAGTCCTCTGTGCGTTGCTGAACACGTGGCTCATGAAGCACCACAGGGATTTTCCCCAGGACCTGGACCAGGACACCCTCCATTACCTGAACATATATGCCCTTGAAACCATGCCTGGCTCCCCCCTCGCTGCCCACTAGAGCTACCTGCTCCAACAGATCCGTGAATCTGGGCAGAGCAGTAAGGGTGTGCCCAGCAGCATGCGAACAGGGTGGTGCGGGGCCCTCCTGGGGGACGTGGAGTTGGGCTGGGGCAGAGCCATGGCCAGCCTGGGAGCCTCAGGGTGAGGGGCACAATCTGAGTAGACATCCAGATAGAGGGTCCGTCCATGGGAGACTCTGGGAGGGGGTGCCCTCTGTGCCCTTGGAAAGGTCAGGGACAGGCCCTCATGTGGGGACCTTTTCTCCTCCCGATGCTCCAGAACATTCTGGACTCATGTCACCTCCCCCATTGGAAATGCCTGATTGATATCCTAAAGGAGATTTGGAAACAGGACCGTCCCGAGCAGCCAAGCCTGAGAGGATGTAGAGGACATCGATAACATCAGTGATATGTAGGCCAGGCAGGCTCGGCCCGCGGGGCAGCTCCTGGGCTCCACCCCGGGCCAGCTCCATCGGCCCTGCTCTCCCCGCCCCGGATAAGTCGCCTCTTCATTCCACAGCCCCCGAGTAGTGTTCACTTGTGCTTCCATTGTTCTAAAAAAAATGTTACAGTCTCATTGGCTTCCAGTAGCTCAACCCATGGGCCCTCCATGCACCGGGCTGTGCCAGTACCAGCTCAGTCCACGGGCAGCCTGGAGTCGCAGGCAGAGTGTAGGTGGTGACATTCTCATCTCTTCCTGGGCAGCCCCAGACCCTTCCCAGTCAGAGAGGGGGCTCAGAGAGGGGGCCACAGGATGGGACCTCCCGCCCGTGACACTGGAGCACAGGGCGCTCAGAGCCCAGAGCTGGCCCTTCCCAGCTCACTTCCCTGCTGAGTATAGACACGGGAAAGGGTGCGTAGGTTCATGCTTCTCCTGCTCTCGACTAAAAAAGACCAGGAACAGGGCAGTGTCCACACTGAAGTCAAGATGGCAAAGGTCTCGTCCCAGGTCTGTGTGGGGAGCTTGTGAGACCATCCAGTAGAGTAGTGCCGAGCCAAGTGGCGCTGGTCAGAGCCGGCCAGCAACCCCACAGATCCCCCAGGGCATCCCTCATCATCCTCCAATGCGTGTGCGTGTGTATACACATGTGCCTGTGTGCCTCTGAGCATGCCTGTGTTTGTGTGTGGTGTATGTGCTGTGTGGGAAGGCGGGAGACCCCAAGGGTTTTCGAATGTGCTACTGTGCCCGCACGGGAACCCTCCCATCTGGGTCCCACCCAGGGGGGAAATGAAGCCCCTCTAAGACAGACAAAGCAGGAGCTGGAGGAGCTCGTCCTCTGGGGGGTCCACATGGCGTGGACAGCGTGGGAGCGTCAGGACCAGCAGTTCCTCATGGCCCCCCGCGAGTACGTCACCACCTGGGACATTCATTCTACACATGCTTTTTGGGAAGTGAGTACCAGGTCCCTGCTAAGGACTCCCCACCTCCTGCCTGATGGTTGAGAGTATTGTGAACCTCTGTGAGCCCTGGCTTGCTCTTTGGAACCTGGGGTGCTCCGGGGACCCTCTCAGAGGCTGTGTTCAGGCCCCAGTGGCCTAAGGACTCAAGTGCTACTCTTGGGCTGGCCGTGGGTGGTGTCTGCCAGGGCTGGGGCTTCTGCTGAGTAACTCCCTGGCCACAGGATGGAGCTTTCTTCTTGGGGCCTCCCTTCCCTGATGCTTAGTTTCCGCACTTGTAAACGGGAGCTCCCAACTTCCATATTCTCAGAGCAGTTACCTGGGCAGGTGTGGGGTGGACGGACTGGTGGATGTCAGGCACACAGTGGTGTCTGGTTAGAAGTTTGGCAGCTTGGCACATGGCACGATGGAAACCACCTACTGTGTGGGGGCCCGTTGTAAATGGCATCATGTAAAGCACCTACAGTGTGCAGAGAAATTGTGTGCAGCCTATCCTGTGCTGGCTCACTGTATGTGGCACAATGTAAAGCACCTAGGGTAAGCTGGCACATTGTACATGCTCTACATGAAGGACCTACTGTGTACCAATCCGTCGTATATTAATGTAAGGCACCTACTGTAGGCAGGCCCATGTCCAGGTCCTCAGCATGGAATTCAGGGTGTAGAGAGACAAAACCCCTAGCTCCCCAGGATTCCATTCCTACATAGGAATTACATAGCTGTGGGACCCTTACTAGGCCTGGGATGATTGTAGGTAGCAGTGGCCCATACCCCGAGTTATCTCAGACCTAGGATGGGCCACAGCTCAGGTTTCATCATTCCAAAATTCCGAATTTTCCCCTGCTTCCAGACCCTTACCAGAAATCAAGTGGGCAGGTTTTGCAAGACCTGCAGTGCAAATTAGGCTACTTTCAGACCCCAAATTCCCCCTAACAATGTATGATCCTTGCCCTGTTACCTCGTGGACCCACCTCCCTTAAGCTGCTTATAAGCCTGGCCCTCATCCCCAGTAAACGAGCTGTTAACACTGATTCAGCCTCCCAGATGTGATTCCGTCGTACTCATGCTGCTTGAGACCCTGTTCCCCCAGACTTTGCTGGTTCCTGATTGCCAGTGGCCAGTGGTGGCCAGGAACCCCCAGACCCTGACACATAGTCCTCCTGATGTCTTGGGGACAAGGGACACAATGTTAGAAGTGACACCTTCCCAGATTCCTCTAGGTACCCCTCCTTCGACACAAATGATTACCAAGATGTCCCCAGCTGGAGGTGAGTGGACTGTGTGTCTGTAAGCAGGTCTCCTGTCTCCAGAGAGCGGACATTAGGGACCTGGGTTTGGGGAGGGGCATCCCCAGCTTTCACACTTCTGTGGCTCCTGCTGGAGGGCTGGGCTCTGGGGAGAAAGACACAGGGCTAGGGGTGGGTAGTGGGGACCTGGGGAGCCTGGGGCAGGCCAGGGGCTCAGAGCAGGCCCACTGAAGGCCCGTCCCAGCCAGGTGATCCTGCTCACCATGGGTTGAGGCTGAACAGGGGTGGGAGCAGCCTGCCATACAAGGACCTCACACTTCTGCTCTGTGTGCACACCTGCACATGTATGGTCTGACTCTGCCTGGAACCCGCCCTGTCAGGGCCAGTGAAGGACCGGGTGGGGACAGGCCTTGCCACCCTCTCCCAGAGCCTCTGCGCCTTGCTGGGTATATGGATCATTCACTACCCAAAGGACCTCCTGCTGGACCTGGACACCCTCTGGTAACCATGCTTGTGTGCCCTGGAAACCACGCCTGGCTGCAACCTCACTGTCCACGGCAGCCACCAACTCCATCTAATAGACACCAAGCTGAGCACCGAGGGTGTGTCCGAGGGGGAAGCGTCCTCTAGTGGGTGCTTCAGAGCACGTGACCAGGGCCTGTGTTTGGTCCCCCAGAGGGGAGGCAGCTCTGGGGTGGGCAAGGTTTCCCAGTGACTGGGCCACAGTCTCTGCAGACATCCAGCTGGAGACTCGGTCCCTAGGCATCTGTGAGCCCTTGGAATGGTCAGGGACAGGCCCTTGGGTGGGGATCTTTTCTCCTCCTGATGCTCCAGCACATTCTGGACTTGTCACCTGCCCCTTCGGTGGAGCCAGGTGGACACCCTGAAGGAGAGCTGCAGCGCACCCTATTGGTCACTTGGCCACGAGGCACCTTGAGCACTTAGGCCTGGACCCGAATTGCAGACTCTCCGTTCCCTCCAGGCCTGCGGGTCTGTCCTGAGCACCTGCAGGGCACCGTGCATCGCTCCGACACAAGCCTCCAGCTGAGGATGTGTCTGAGGGCTGGAAGCCGCTGGTGGGTGCTGGAGAGCACATCATGGGGGGGGGGTGCTGGGTCCCACAGGCGGGGTGCAGGGGCGGGGCTGGCGGGAGCCCCGCCCAGCCTGGGAGCCCCAGGGTGTGGGTGCAGTCTGTGCAGATGTCCTGCTGCGGGCTCAAGGCTGGGTGTCTCCAGCAGGGAAAGCTTCAGCCTCCACAGTGAGGATATCAGAGAACCCGAGTTAGAGGGGGCTGGGCACACCCTGAAGGCATGCTTGCTGTGATTCCCAGTAGAGGGCGGAGCTGGGCTTCTCCTGCAAGAGGAGACAGCAGGCTGGGTGGGGCCTCGCCCACATCTGGAGGTGCTGTCCCAGCACCCGCCCCCATCCCCACGTCTTTCCCAAGGACACCAAGATTGACAAAGGGCAGTACACAGCTGGTCAGGGCAGGGTGGCACAGCTGGTCAGGGCAGGGCAGCCCACCCATCACCCACCACCCACCACCCGTTGGGTCTTCCTGGGCAGCCCCAGACCCTTCCCAGTCATATGTGTGTGCACAGGGGTGATTGGGGTAGGGGCTGGCGAGCTCCCGAATGGCACAAACACGTGCCAGGTGTGTCCTGTGTGAAGGCACCTTACCAGGTTCTGAGGACAGCATTCAGGACGTGCTCCCAGCCCCTGGGAACTCCATTCCCGTTAGGGAGTCACAGTACCCTCCTAGATGTCCTGGCGTGTGGGGATCCAGGTCAGGATGTTAGAGGTGACGCCTTCCTGGCCTTCTCTAGCCGCCCCTTCCTCTACGTGGTCGGTCATTGAAGACGATGGGAACAATCAGAGCGAGTGACCTTCGAGTCAGGAGGGAGGGCTCCCAGCACCAGGCCTGTCCGGCGTCCCCACCTGGTAGAAGGGGGTGGACACCAGGTTTGAATCCTGCTCTGCCTCTGCCAACCTAGGCCCTGGCTGTGCCCAGGTCTCCCTGAGGATTCTGGGTGGCGTGTATCGCTGTCACTGTGACCAGGGGTGCACGTGATCTCTGGGAAGGGGAGCAGGCTTCAGCCCAGGAAGATTTTTCAGATAAAATGTGCGATTGAGGTGCAGGGAGAGGCCACGGGAGGTGCGGTTGCCTCAGTGCCAGCAGACCCCAGGGGACTCAGAGCCCAGAGCCAGCCCTGCCCAGGCCACTTGTCTTTGGGCTGTGAACAAGGCAGGCTGTGCTGTGACGT
Source organism: Ctenodactylus gundi (assembly GCA_004027205.1). NCBI lineage: Eukaryota > Metazoa > Chordata > Mammalia > Rodentia > Ctenodactylidae > Ctenodactylus > Ctenodactylus gundi. The sequence continues at coordinate 2,852 of PVKB01000159.1, read as the reverse complement.
GTATCCTAGCAGCTGTGGCGGATGCCTGAGGAAGGCCCTGAGAGGGGACAGTCTCACCTATGGACACACTGGCTGAAACTGGGCACCTGGCACGCGTGTGAGCAAATTAGAGGATCCAGGAGAGTGGTGCCACAGGTCAGAGGCAGTCACTGGTGCCCTCTGTACCTCTACCTGCTCCCAGGGAACACGTGTGTGCGCTTGCATGCAGTGTGTGTGTGTGTGTGTGTGTGTGTGTGTGTGTAGGCAGGTGGAGGAAAGAGTCTCTGCTGGGATCACGCCCCTTGAGAACACTGAGGGCTTTCTAGTGTGCAACCATGCCCATGCTGGAACCGTCCCATCTTGAACCCACCCAGAGGGAAAACAAGTCCACACCCACCCAGGATGGGACCAGTGGAGTGGGGACGCCAAAGAGCCAGGAGTCTCCCAGCTGATTCCCTTAGTGCAGTGTGTGAGCGCAGGTATGCTTAACACTTCCTGAGACTCTACCAGGGGTACGGCACCACCCGAGATGCGCTAGGCCTGCTGCTCCTGCAGCGGGTGCCCCAGCGGCCTCTCTGTCCTACCACATACCCAGCCTCCAGGGTCGCCTCCTTCCTGCCTGGGGGCAGTTACTGCACCTCTTCCCCGCCCCAGTTTGCTCAATGGAAACTGGGGTGCTCAGAGGACTCCACAGTGTGTGGTCAGGACTTCCATTGCTACAGGAGAGTGGAACGCTCTCCTAGGTGTTCTGGCATGTGGGGACAAGGGACAGGTCATCAGGGGTGACACCTTCCTGGCTTCCTCCGGGTAACCCTTCTTCAACGCAGCTAAAGACCAGGAGGTCCTAAACCAGAAGTGAGTGGGCAATTATGGGTCAGGAAGGAGGTCTCCTGTCTCCAGAGAGCGGACATTAGGGACCTGGGTTTGGGGAGGGGCATCCCCAGCTTTCACACTGCCTGTGGCTCCTGCTGGAGGGCTGGGCTCTGGGGCTTCCCCTGCAGGGGAGAAAGACACAGGGCTAGGGGTGGGTAGTGGGGACCTGGGGAGCCTGGGAGAGGCCAGGGGCTCAGAGCGGGCCCAGGTGAGGATCTGTCCCCACTGAAGCCCGTCCCAGCCAGGTGATCCTACCCACGCTGGGGTGGGAGCAGCCTGCCACACATGGGCCCCACACGTCTGCCCTGTGTGCTCACCTGCTCGTGTGCTGGCCCGGCTCTGCCTAGAATTCGCCCTGCATGCACCACAGGAGAGCCTGGGTTGGGACAGGCCTCTGACTCTGTAGCCTACCCTCTCCCAGATACCTCTGCATCTTACTGGACAGGTGGCTCACTCATTATCCAAAGAACTTCCTACTGGACCCGGACCAGGACACCCTGCGATACCGGTACTTATATCCCCTTGAAACCATGCCCGGCTCCACTGTCGCTGTCCACTGCAGCTGCCTACCCAATCTTTTAGACACCAGGCTGAGCAGCGAGGGTGTGTTGGAGGAGGAAGAGTCCTCTAGTGGGTGCTTGAGAGCATGTGACCATGTGACCAGGGGTTGTGCTGGGCCTTCTGGGAGGGGATGCCCGGTTGGGGTGAGGCAGGAGCCATGGCTGGTCTAGAAGCCACAGGGAGGGGGCACTGTGTGGGCAGATGTCCTGCTGGAGACTCGGGCCTGTGGTGTCTCTGGCAGAGTCCTCCATACTTTTTGAAATGCTCAGGGATGAGCCCCCATGTGGGGAGATCTTCTGTTGCTCCAAAGCTATCAGAACATACTGGGCTCAGGTCACCTGGCCCCTTAGAGAGCTGGGTGGACACCCTGAAGGAGAGCCGGAGCCAGGACCGTCCCTGGCAGCCGAGCTGACATCCCTGGTACTTGAGGACATCTAGGGTGTGTCAAGTCCTCCTGAGACCACTCGGTTCCACCTCTAGCTACCCAGTGCTCCTTCCTGTCCCCTGGGCTAGAGGGCCTTTGGTGTTCTGTCCCTCCGTGTCCATATTTGCTATGTGTAGTGATTTAAAATTCTTCGGCTCACAGGCCCTTTGTCCACTCACCGAGGTCTGACCCGCCAACACTCTCCAGGAGCAAGCAGCCTTTTGTCCCCAGCAGCTCACGGGGTCCTGGGAGGAGGGCATTCACCAGCAGTCCTGGAGGGAGGAGGCAGAGCCCTTGGTTTGACAGGATACGGGAGAATGCCCAGCGTGGCAAGGGATCCAGGCCACCCAGTGACACTGTGCACTGCTGGGCAGTGCCCCTCATGGACGGAGGCCCTTCTGTCATACCACGCATCCCTGGAAAGTTGTTCCCATTGGAACCTCAGCCTGCGCATGTGTGAAATGGGATAACAGCCCCCTCCCAGGCCACGTGAGGGAAAATCAATTGTGATAGCACACGCGGCGGCCCTTCCCCCTCATTGTCCGAGCACGTGCGCCCATCACACACATGCGCAGAGCCGTCAGGTGTACACAGGGGAGCCAGAGAGTGCAATGCACATGCATGTGTGTGTGAGTCGCCCAGGTCAACAAGAGCCAGTGTCTAGCGAGGCCCCCACACTGCGTCCTCCACCCGCCATCTTCCTCTAAGGCATCCGGGCCTCTGCCAGGGGTGTGGATGGTGGTCACCTGCACCCTGGGCCACCACCTCTTGGAAAGACCAGGAGCACCCAACAACTCCTTTGGGCGCAGAGGCTCGGGGAGCAGCAGGAGATGGTGTGCTGGGTGGGTCACTCCCGCAGCCACATTCCTTCCCTCCACTTCTGCCAGCCCCACAGTCCCTCTTCCTTCCCAGCATTCCCGAGGGCACAAAGGACAGGCGCCCTGGGAGGGACGGTCAGGAGGCAGGAGGGAGGGAGGCCAGGCCGCAGGAATCCCGAGCCCCGGAAGGGGAGCCC